>CM055816.1:95747148-95803716 GCA_029582265.1 Zoroaster sp. YZ-2022 | reverse complement strand
TGTTTAAAATTTGAGAAGTTTATTTAAATACAATACAATAGTGAATTTAGAAATTATTTTAATATTAAAATTTGACTTCCGGTTTGGACAGGAAGTAAAGGTCAAATTGGGGTCATGTTTTTGTAAATACTTTTGACAATTAACTATCTGTACAATGGTGCAAAACCGTGAATTTACCTCCTGTGGTTGTTGAGATATGATTTTTTTAAATATTAAACTTTCACTTCCGGTTTGGACAGGAAGTAAGGTCAAATTGGGGTATAAATATTTTTTGACCATTAACGATCTGTACAATGGTACAATTTTTTTTAATTTACTTCTTGTGGTTGTTGAGATATGATTTTTTTTAAATATTAAACTTTGACTTCCGGTTTGGACAGGAAGTAAGGTCAAATTGGGGTCACCTTTTTGTAAATATTTTGACAATTAACAATCTGTACAATGGCGCAAAACTGAATTTACCTGTTGTGGTTGTTGAGATATGATTTTTTAAATATTAAACTTTTGACTTCCGGTTTGGACAGGAAGTAAGGTCAAATTGGGTCACCTGCTTTGTGTAAATATTTTTTGACAATTAACAATCTATACAATGGTGCAAAAATTTCAATTTACTCTTTGTGGTTGTTGAGATATGATTTTTTTAAATATTAAACTATTTTTTTTTAATATTACATTTTGACTTCCGGTTTGGACAGGAAGTAAGGTCAAATTGGGGTCACTCATAACTCGTGTTTCATCTACTTGTTAAGTTCTAAGTACATGCCAAGTTTCAAGTTCATGTGAAGTTTGCAAGTATGTGTTTTTTTGTAGACAATCTATTTGTGTAAAGACCACTAAAGTTGTATAGCGCCCTCTATAGTTAGAATTTCTAACGCACGATCGTGGACACTGAACGCCGCGTATAGCTACTTGATTCATGCAACGTAAGTGAAACGTTTTATCTATTGTCCTTTGATTTATCGAAATTCGATATCTGATGACCTAATCATGAACGTAACAACTCGTGTTTCATCTACTTGTTAAGTTCTAAGTACATGCCAAGTTTCAAGTTCATGTGAAGTTTGCAAGTATGTGTTTTTTTGCGGACAGACGTCGGGGAGAAGAAAAAGAAGAAGTAAAAAAAAACGTACAAAAACAATAGGTGTTTCGGGCACATACCCGAACACCTAAAAAAACGTACAAAAACAATAGGTGTTTCGGGCACATACCCGAACACCTAAAAAAAACGAACAAAAACAATAGGTGTTTCGGGCACATACCCGAACACCTAATAAAATATAAATGCTAATGTGTTTAGATATTTTCGTTTTTAGTTATCTTCTCAGAATGAACCCCTTAAATTTAGTGAATAAATGTGACAATTTGAAAGGACTGGACTAAAAAAGTATTTCTTAAATTTGAGTAACTGTATTAAAACAGTCAATAGTATATTTGTATACCGAATTCCTACGAAACATAACAAACAAAAAGATATTTGGTAGGGGCTTGATTGTAAACACACATCGCCTGCCAATACATTGATTACCCTCGTAACTGGATCAGTCAAAAAGGTTACGAAAGTAAGCCGGTGTTTATTCTTAAAAAAGGAGCAGGATTTGTTTTTGTATGGATGCATGTGTTGTTACCTTTATACTTCCCATGTAAGCTAAGTCTAATAATATTGACATTATCTGTTGTGCGTTGCCTCAAAACAGCTCGTAAACCCTGAAGTAGACTGTCCCCCACTTATCTCACGGTAGCATTCTACACACTATCCATTAGGTTTCTGACAATGTGTTCTGGAACAATCGACCCTAAGTACCCACGGAAATTTCATGTTTCGAATTCTGTCTACAAGATTACGAGGGTAATCGTGTTACGAGTGTAATGGATAACAGAATGTTTGTACGTCATAATAATTATTGAAATTTATTTTCGCCATCAACGTATGATCGACAACCGTGATAGCTAACATTAGTATAGATTAGTATTCATCCTTTTGAAAATTGCTAATACAAAATGAGACAGACGCGTTAAAAACGCGTGCAATACACTCGTAACAGAATACATACATAATGAAGCCTACGCAGAAACAAAAAAATTACATTCAAACAGCCGTTGAGTACTTCACTTTTCGCCGCGCTAAGGCTTATGGGTAATAATTATGTGTACAAAACGATGCATTGCGAAAATGACTGACTGACCAGCTTGACATGCCTGATGAATTGATGAGACATGTGAGAAAACTCGCGAAATTTAACGTGCTACAACCATGACAGTGTCAGTTGCAGGTAAGGATTTAAAATCTTCACATAGCCTGTATTGCTTTTTGATACGTTTGAATGATATGTGGAGAATATTTAGCAAAATTTTAGCGTATACACAGCCAGACAGACTCGAGTTAATTTCGCGGCTGTTTAGTGTATCGATCCCGACGCAGCGCTAGCACGGGAGCTCATTCATTAAAAAAAACTAAAACAAGTCTCTGATTTTACTTTAACGTTAGTTTAAGTAGTAGTTATTGGGGAACGTGTGAGGTGTCTATGAAATACAGTTAAAAATTAATAACAAGAAACATTGGTTTCGGCAGAAAACATCTGCAGTACTATTTAGAGAGAGAGGGAAATAACATGAATTGAACTCGATTTAGTCTGTTACAAGTTTGGTGGGCATCAATTCTTGTTTTTAACATTATTAAGTTATTAATAATATTAATATATGTATGATTGGAAAAAATATTAGGGCCTAAGCAGGCCTAGCCCCATTCTAGAGCCAATACACTGGACTCCCTCCGTATCCTTGGCCCCAGCACCACATGTACAAAAATGGAACGATTTTTAATTTTTTTTTTATCAACTTTTGATCTGCTAATTATTACATCCCAAAACTTAGTAATTAGGTAACCTTACCCAAGCAGACACTTTTGGCATAAAATCCATTATTCTTGGAAATTTTTGGAAAATTTTTTAATTAGAAAAATAATAATAAAACTTAAATTTCACCAAAATTATTTATTTTTATTTAATGTTTTTTTTGTGTGTGTGTACATTTTGTTGAATTTTAGATTAGGCTACTAAATTACTACTAAATTAATGTTCCTATCCCTTTTTTCCTGTTGTTTACTTCTAGGTATTGGACATTGATAATGACGAAGTAAAGGTTACATATTTCCAAGCCTGTGGGTCCTCTTCACAATCCTACAGCATAAACCCTGATGAAGACTCTTACTTCTGGCATCCATCATCTGACATACTTGAATATTTCTTGTTTTATTGTTCTTCAAGCTTTGAAATTTGTTATACAATGAAAACATTTTCCACAAAGTACATTGTCAAATATGCCATACCATTAAATACATGTGTATTGTAGTGTTGTACTGCATAATTAAGACTCATTCTACAAATGTTGATTAAAGGGACAGTATCGTCACGATCAACAGGGCATGAAATCGGAGTGCTAGTTTTAGATTAACTTAGTGACTGAAAATAATACCGCACATGATAAAGTCATATTACCGATGCTGGTGCATAAATGAGCCAGTAATTTTCTGTCATGTTCATCTTAAACTAGGACACCAATTGCATGTCCTGTCGAAAGTCTGTTGCTCGTGACGATACTGCCCCTTTAATGTGTACACTTACCTGCGTAACACTGAATTATGCAATATTGACATCATTTGTAGAATACATGTCGGTCTGAATATGAAGTACAACACTACAATAGATTAATTTAATGGCATGGCACGGCACTAACAAAAGTCTTGAAAGTCTGGAAAATTTAATTCATAAATTGATTTGCTTTCAATGCAGAACCATACCAAACCACCCATGTTTCAACATGCATAAGTCTGGAATAATGGTACAAATTTTATCAAAGTCTCTGTGTTTGGAATTTTTTGGAGTTAATGGTGTTGGATAATGATGGAAATTAATAAAGCTTCCTAACAAAATTGTCGGGGGGGGGTGGAAGACACTTGAGGCTTACCGGTAAAACACAAAGCTGTGAAATTGCGCTGAAAATAGAAAATACTAAAATATCCCTATGTGAAATAAAATGAATCAGGACCAATGCTATCACTTGCAAAATATACATTTAATGTACTTGTAAGAGGGGTTTTACATTGTACTTGTTGTGTTTAATGTACTTGTAAGAGAGGTTTTACATTGTACTTGTTGTGTTTAATGTACTTGTAAGAGGGGTTTTACATTGTACTTGTTGTGTTTAATGTACTTGTAAGAGGGGTTTTACATTGTACTTGTTGTGTTTAATGTACTCGTAAGAGGGATTTTACATTGTACTTGTGTTTTTTGCTGAACTTTGAAATTAATAAACAAATGAACTTGGATGTCCAATAATGTTGTTCACAAAGTACATGTCTATTGCGTCTGTCAATGTTACATAGGTACTTGAGCGCTAACATTTACCTTAGTTGTAGAATATTGGTCAGTAAATAAAATTATACTTGAATAACAATAAATTAAGTGTTCAGTATTATGACTACCACACACTCAGCTGTTGGGATGATATATTTTATGCTTTTGGCTGTGATCTATTCTTAGATGAAAAAATGTTTCAAACATCATATCATCAAGTACCATGACCCACGGATGTTATGTCACATTTTTTTTGTACACGGGTAATCTTCTGAGTTTTCTAAAGTGAGTTAAAACAAGATAAATACTTGTACTTGATTAAAATATAATCAAATATATTTGATGCTGCTTGTCAGACTGATTGGGCTGCCTACGTAAGTAATACCTCCTGTAAGCAGTAGTTGCATCAACAACAAAAAGTTAATTAAGATCAGAAAGTTATCTTTTCTTATAATTTTCTGAAAAGGTGATTGTACCCTCAACTGGTATTTGACAAAATTGTTTGCCTAAATCAATTTCAGTTTTTGGGGTGCTTGTCACACTCCTGTTACCCAATACTGTAGAAAGACCTTTCTGCTGAGAAGTGACCTGCATTATCAATATCATGCTCAACCAGCAACTCACAAGTCAGTGGTGGCCTGGTGGGTGCCCGGTCCCACGTTGCCCATCAGCAACAGCAGTGTTTGGATGAAGCCTCATGTCTGCTGCATGCATACCGTCTATTAAATCTTCAATACTTCTTTCACCCTGCGCGGCTCCGACCCAAAATTCAAACGCGGTTTCACCGACGTACTTTTTGAAACAGTACATGGGGTTTGGGCGTAATAATCATGTGGGGTGAGCACAATCCTTTATCGAAAATGGTAATTATAAGAATAGAAATAGTCTGGGCTAATTTATTTTCCCACAGACAATGAGGCAACATCTTACTAATTACAGATGGGCTTTCATCAGGCGCCCTATATCTCCTATTACATGCAACAGCCGCTGGCTACAATCCCGCAACTCCCAATATCCAACACTACAACCCCCACCCCCCAGCCAACAATAACTAGATCAAAAGGTGCCGCCCACATGCCCTGAAGGTTTGTTTTTGTTTACGTTGAGCAGTCACATGATCAGATAAGGGATTGCCTGCTAAGCCCGTTTGTATAGGAACAATGCGGCAATAGCCAGATGTCTGGGTTTGACAGCGAAAATCTTGGCTTTGTCGCCAACTGGAGAATAAAGGGACTCTACCATCGTTTTTGGCTATGTCTGGATGGGGCACTTACGAAGAATGAAAAAAAATGGCCAAGCCAATTAAGCGAAACCCTTTAATTAAAAAAAACCGACTGTACAAAACAGTACCTCCGCTGCGCAGGGTTCAAGTGCATGCCGTTCTGGAGTAGGTTCTAGGACATTTATATGTCTCAGACTCTCGAAGTCGGCGGTGATGGTCGGCACAACCAGAGAAAGATCCATGTTCATCATAATGGCGCCGAATTTGTTGGAATTCAGTAAAAATTCTACCTTGAAAAACACTTCTTAAATCAGCCGCCATCATTGCCACAATCAGTAGGTAGTGACTACATACAGCTACATTTTGTCCCCCAAAAGAGGTCGCTATCATCAGAAGAAATTTCCACACAATTCACCGTATGGGGGACAGAATCACGGGGGTGGGGGACAAGACACCGGAACAGAGAGGCCTAAACACCAATATCGCAGCCAGTCGGCCCTGTTGAGCCATGGGCGTAAAGGTTAGGGAGGAGAGGGAGAATACGAACAATATGAGCGTTCTGTACACTTTTATATTGAAAAGAAAATAAAGAACCATTGTAAATACCTTTTTACAGTTAAAGTTGGGAAACCACAAACCCACTATTTACGACAGAATCACTTGGGGAGTGCAAATTAATGTATAAGTGCCTCAGAAAAATTTTGATTTTTATGAATAAAAAAGTGTCCGTTTTGTTTTATATTTTATGTAAAAGAGGATTTTCTTGTACTGAATTGAAGTATGGCCACTTAAAATTAAGAAAACAAATTTTCTTTTTAGTGTTTGGCAATTATGTAGGCCTAGTGATTTTTTTATTTTATTTTATTTATTATTTTGTATTTATTTATTTTTGTTACCACCACCTGTGGTACTTATGAGCGGGTTTGGATTGACTTTTTGGAGGTTTTGGTAAAATGCACTTGTTTTTTTGTCTGTCTGTGCAGAATTTTTTTTACTGTTGAGTGTATACACATTTTGGATCTTCATTTTATTTGTGCAGTCAACTCTGATTTAGATTATAACCTGTAGCTAGAGATTATAACCTGTAGCTTGACAACAAGCCTTTTGTTTGGATCAACAACTTTGTGATCAGACAATGGAGGTCTACATCCTGTTTATTCTACTCCTGCTATCCAGACCTTTGTGTCTCAATGACTCATCAGTAGATGGCTACAAGATGCAATCTACAGATCGTTCACCTCAAATCCGCCATCTTAAATTCTTGAGACGTCCTATATCGTACTATGATAATTCATCTTTCACCTGGAACTCTTAATTTCTGGTGACATAAACCCAAACCCTGGACCTGAAACACTGATCAACACACCCACAAACGCCACTCAGCTCCATAAAAATTTTCCTACAACCGCAATGAACTACTCAATCTTGGCAATGCTCCATGTACTGATGTAGCTTTATCTTATTCAGCATTGAGTCAATTGAACTGTCTTGGAATACTTGCTAATCAACCCCAAACACACCGCCGCACACATATAGGTAAAAAAGCTGGTCGCCGTAGAATGGACAGACTTCCACAACTAGCACTCCGGCCTATTACCAACCCCCAGCAGTGAACTTAACCACATCAACAAGCGACATTGGCATAACTTCAACTCCAAATATTCACGATGAGTCTAAACTTCAGTTCTGCGTCTTGAATACTCAATCCATATGTAACATATCGGATGAATTTGTTGACTTTGTAGTTCAAAACAATTTGGATCTTGTTGCCATATCCGAGACATGGTTTAAACCTGATGATGACTTGCTACTCCGTGAGTGTACTCCTGCTGGCTACTCTCCATCATATCCCCAGACCAATAAAGACCGGTGGAGGTTGCACCACACTTTAGGTCCAGTTTATCTGTCAGTATGAAAAGTGTTAACATTGACTACCTAACATTTGAATCTCTGCATGCTGAGGTAACGTGCAACTCTAGATCTGTTCGCCTTGTTAATATATATCGACCAGAAAGGGATGTTGATGGTAAACATGTAAAGTTCTCCAGTTTTCTGCAGGAATTTGAAAAATTAATTGTCGATTATCTCTTACACCCATCTGACATTATTTTAACCGGCGATTTTAACATTCATATGGACATTATTTCAAACAATTATGCAAATCAGTTTAAAGATCTGCTCTCTGCTCATGGACTTATACAGCACATCACCCACTCATCGGTATGGTCACTGTCTTGACCTCATGATAACGCGTGAAAATACTTCACCTCTTATCTCGAATATAACTATTCATCCTGGCTTATCTGATCATTATGCAATCATGGTATATTTGAACCTTAAAAACCTCCCATACCTACCATTTCTGTAACTACTCGCCACTGGAAAAAAAGTAAATATTAAAGATTTATGTCATGATATTGAATCTCAACTGGAAAATGTAAACCTTGAAGATGGTGAGCTGGATTCTTGTGTCAGTTTATTTGAATCTACTGTCCGTAACATCTTGGATGATCATGCTCCGCAAAAAACTCGAACTGTTAAACTACAATCTGAATCCCCCTGGTTCAATGATGATATCCGTGCTGCAAGGAAAATCCGCCGTCAACTTGAGCGAAGATGGCGTGACAATGGGAAACTTGGAGTACATCGGCAAGAATACTGTAACCAACGTGATATTGTGAAGAACATGATTAACCAGGCAAAAATAACTCACTACTCATCTCTTGTGGAAGATAGCTCTGTTGAAAAGCTGCTTCATAAACCCAAAGCTCCAGTGCTTCCATCTACACACTCCGATCAGGACCTCGCAAATGCTTTTTCAAACTTTTTTGTCACAAAAATTGAGAATATCCGTCGTTCTTTTCCTTTAGTACCTGCTATTCTATCACAAACACCATCACGCAAGGATCCACAATGTAGACTGTCCATGTTTGAGCCTACTAGTGTTACGGAGATCAAGAAACTCATCATGAAATCGCCATCAAAATCATGTGAATTGATCCAGTGCCAACTTCGCTAATAAAACAAAATATTGATGTGTTTGCCAAGTATATCACAATTATTGTAAACAGATCTCTTTCTTCCGGTTGTTTCCCTAATAGCCAGAAGATTGCTCATGTTAAACCACTCCTAAAGAAACCCAATTTGGACAAGGAAGTTTTCAAAAATTACCGACCAGTAGCGAATTTAAAGTACCTTGGAAAAACAATCGAGCGAGTTGTTTCATCACGGATCTCTGACCATGTTCGTGCTAATAACCTGTCAGACACATTTCAGTCAGCCTACAAACCATTTCATGGAACGGAAACTGCTCTTCTTCGCGTCAACAATGACATTTTATCTGCCATGGATGAGGGGAAAATCACTGCATTAGTTCTGTTAGACTTAAGCGCCGCTTTTGACACGGTCGATCATAAAATCCTCTCCCGCCTTCAATATCATCTTGGAATACGTGACACAGCCCTGGATTGGTGTAGGTCCTACCTTTTAAATAGGCCTCAGCATGTTTGTATTGGTAACGCTATCTCCGAGCCTGTTATTCTTGACTATTCTGTACCCCAAGGCTTTGTGCTCGGCCCACAGTGGTTTACTGTTTATACCTTTCCAGTTCGTGATATCATTTTGAAGTATAATTTAAATTACCATGTTTACGCTGATGACACGCAGCTTTACATTACTTTAAAATCTTCTCAAGACCCTGCCGATTCCTGCATTAAAACACTGGAGAGATGTATTCAAGAGATTCGAAGTTGGATGAGACAAAACTTCCTGAAATTGAACGATGAAAAAACAGAATTTGTTCTATTTGGATCACGTCAGCAATTGTCTAAAGTTTCTCTTCCATTTATTACAATTGGTGACTGCAGATAACCCCTCATTACATGCACGTAATTTGGGTGTTATATTTGACTCGACAATGACTTTAAAACCACATATCTCCAACATTGTTTGCATATCATCATTTCATATCAGAAATATAAGCCGAATTAGGAAATACTTGAATAAAAGTGCTGCTGAACAAATTATACATGCGTTTGTCACATCACGGCTCGATAACGGGAATGCTCTCCTTTACGGTCTCCCGCAGAATGAAATATCTCGTCTTCAGCACATACAAAACACAGCAGCTCGTGTTGTGACTTTGTCCAGAAAGTCATGCCATATCACGCCAATCTTGAAAGAACTGCACTGGCTTCCTGTTTCACAGAGAATTGTTTTTAAACTTATGCTAATTGTTCACAAATCTTTTAATAACATTGCTCCAATTTATATTTCTGAACTGCTTAAAGTCTACACTCCATCACGCAATTTGCGCTCCAGCAACATGTCACTCCTAAAGGAACCAACTTCAAAACGGAACTGGGGTGATACATGTAGGTCGTCTTCTGTCGCAGCTCCGAGACTCTGGAATCATCTTCCAGCTAAACTCAAATCTTGTCATAGTGTAACCAGATTCAAGTCGATGCTTAAAACTCATCTTATGTCACAACTCTTCAAAGATGATGTATAATTTGTAATTGCATTGTAGGTACATGTATCTCGGTACATAATTATTTTTTTTCCATATGCTATCATTGTATATTGTTTGTATTCATGTTTTTTCCTTGTTTCCTTGCCTTGAGCGCCCAGCAGGGTGGATATGTGCGCGCTAAAAATCTGTTATTATTATTATTATAGTTAAATGATAATTTTAGTAGGATTTCATAGGCTTACACTAGCCAGATAAAAATAATATTTTAGCCTAATGAGCTAGTATTGATAGCTAATAGTAAGAATACATTAAGTTAGGCCTATAACGTAATCTTTTATAATCGCTGAGGTTGAACATTAACTTAGCAAAATGTTAATTTGCTTCCAAAAATTTTAACATAAACAAAGACCTACCAAATAAATTTTGCAAGGTAATCGTCTTCTTACAATGTAGAATTTTACAAATGCAATTTCCAGATCATCATACAGAATCGCCCAGTGATCAGTAATATTATAGAACCCATACTGCAACTTTATTTTAAACTCATTACAAAGTGCAACTACTTCATCCATGACCCACCCATTCTCTGAAGTTACAAAGTAACAGATCGCAGGCGTTGTCCTAAGTCAAGGTAAAGAGGTCTACTGTTTTAAGCCTAGATGAAATTAGTTTAATAAAAAATCTTACCTGGTCTTTATCCTTGTGTAGCAAACAAGCAGCTCTTCGTAGCCTACACATGCTTACATCACATGTAGTTTGCCATTGCAAAATGGCGCCATACACACACATGTAAGCTGCCCAGTATAAATGTAACAAGCGATCCGATTGGTTATAAGTTTCTATATTAATTTGCATATTGAAGCGCCCTCATCAGGCAGCTACAGGCTAGTTATTTTTGGGCACACACCGTTCAATGTGTGTCTCCACGTTAACCATGTCTCCTCGGCCTCGGGGATTCCAAGTGGAGAAATAAAGAAATTGGAATAATAGACTTGTGGTAGTCACAGGTAGGTAGGCCTATAACCGCGAGAGGGCGCTATTTATTTACAAGCAACAAAAAAAAGCTAACGGCAAACGCGTATCACCCAGAGCCTGTTTATGCCCCTCATAAAACAGCCGTTTTCTTGGGTTACGCATGCGTGATAGCTGTAAATCGATGTCTTATCTAAAAATAGAATTTCTGCGCTCTTTAATGGTGGATAATTTGACAGCAGACGATATCCGCAACAACGGAGAAGTTCCAAAAGATTTTTTAAGTACGTAATTTCTCCCTAAATTTGGCTTCATCTTGTGTTCATCTTACCTTATTTTGAATAATTTATCAACGCTTTATCAGAAAATGTACTTGTGTTTGAAATAATCTTGGCGGAAAAAGAGATATTTAGTTCGTTTTTTTGTTTACGCGCGAAGCAGTTTTTGACCGTATCGCGGCAATTTTGTTGGCGGGTTTTCCAGGCGCTTGGCTGGCCAGCTACATATACACGTTAGGGATCACGCGATCTGCGATGTGGCCAATACAGTTTAGTGGCGGCTGTGTGTCAGTTGACTTCGAGTGGAATTCTGTTATAAAATCTTCCCCCACCAAAAAAGTGAGTAATTACTTCTTATTATATTTATAATTTTAAATTTGAGATAGGAATTTTCAGTAGGACTTTTTTTGTTTAAACAAATTAATGGAAAAAATAACGTTTAAAATGTCGAGTACATTATTTTAGATTTTTGGGGGATTTATTGAATATTTTTCACAATTACAATATTAGGTATAGGTTTTATTTAGGCGTAGGTTATTTTATCATTGAATTTGGAAAAAATATTAATTAATTGATTTTGTTTCAAAATCAGCTGATAAATATTTTATTCTTCATGAAAATGGGTTAACCACCCCTAGGGAAACCCCTGGCCAATTTTTCTCCCACAACGCTAGGATTAATACCAGCCGGTTATTAAATGATCAAATTTGGATAAAACATAAATTGATTTTGTTTCAAAATTAATTCATAAATATTTTATTCTTTTTCGTTCAGATGGGTTGACCACCCTTAGGGAAACCCATGCCCATTTTTGTTAACACCCTGATCAGTTTAATAACCATCCTTGGCTCTGATTTTAAATAGAATTTGTTGGGATTCCATGAAATTTACTCAAAAGTTTAATATTCTAATGTTGTCTACCCATATACCTATTTGTTTTATTTTGGGTAATATAAAACTATTGTAACCCTGGTCCCTGTAGAATAAACATTTTCCTAATAATTAATAGGAAACCAAAAATTAATTTTCACTGTACCTGACTTACTAGTTTAGGACCAATATTAGGCCTACAGGTATCACTGACATATTTACGAATTGATTGGGTTTCTAAATCAATTTACAAAATATATTATTCATTTTCAGTTGAAAGGGCTCACCACCCGTAGGTTAACCCCTGGCCATTTTTTTATTTAAAATTTGTTGTATAATTTATGGTTTCATTACCCACATGACAAAAATGCCACTTGACCTGATTCACTATTATTCAATTTATTTGTTTCCTTTTAGGAATCCACGAGATGTACTCCTTTTTCAAATCCCTGAGCTGAACTACTAC
This sequence comes from Zoroaster sp. YZ-2022, assembly GCA_029582265.1. Classification (NCBI taxonomy): domain Eukaryota; kingdom Metazoa; phylum Echinodermata; class Asteroidea; order Forcipulatida; family Zoroasteridae; genus Zoroaster; species Zoroaster sp. YZ-2022. The sequence continues at coordinate 95,791,085 of CM055816.1, read as the reverse complement.
ACCATTAGCAAAAATTGGTCCTTAACTCAGTTGATCTCTCTTAGTTTACATTTTATTGTCAATGTGATCAGTACATATTTTTCTTAAATCTTTCTCATAATGGATGAAATTGGGGTAGTTTGTCTCCAATTGGGACTTTCGTTTCAAAAACTAATGAGTGACCAACCCTGCATCCTTCCAGCACCACTTTCTAATGGAGCAGTCATAGAAATCCTAAATCTCAAGAGGAGAGGCTATACGCAAAATGATATCTACACTTGGCTTTCAAAGATTTACAAATATAATGACCAGTGGACAAATCCAGCACAAAGCAGCCTGATTTCTGCATTGCACCGTGTTAGGTCTAAAGTCAAGAACCTCAAGAAAAACAAATTAACATTACAGTGTGACAATTTCTTGATGAGTGTATTTTGCTTTCCAACCACTGGAAGGAGATCTCAAAATACAAGTTGCAGTAATCGGGTACAGTGCCAAAGAAAGCAAGTAGAATGTAAAGAGTGCATTAATCTCAACTGAACAGTCAAGTCATTGGCAAAGGATTTGAATGAAGGATTGAAGGCTAAAGATGATGCTGTACTGAATGCAGATAAACTTAAAACCAACATTGCAAAATTGAAAGAAACATGCAGAAAACAGCGACAAGCAATTGCTCGTAAGGACAAGCAAATACAGTGTATTGAAGGGAAATCAAGGACCCTGCTGAAACAGCAATCATCAATGACGACAAAACATCTCCAGGCCTTCAGACCAACCTAAAAAAAAGTAAAAAATCAAAAGAGTAATCTGCTCTATAATTAAAGAAAAATATCCAGCAAGATGTCAAATCAGCAATCACATGAGTCATCCCCCAATAACAAAAATATCCATGATAAACTTAATAATGAGCAGCTCATAAATGCAGATCTGAGGCTTAAAAATGATCTACTGGCGGAAAAACTGGCTGACCATCGAAAAAACAAAATTTCAACAATGAAAAATGGATCCACGTACAATTCATCTGTCCGAGAATGTATTTACTTTTGTGCATCCCGCCAAGTTTCAACTCCAAATATTTCACCAGTGATTAGATACTGTGTTGAGAAATTTACTAATAAAACTCTTTTGCCTCTTCCTGATATAAGCACATGCAACAGGATGATTCCTGAAATGAGGGAACTTTCAAAACTCCATTTGGGGGAAGAACTTCCACATGCCAGGAATACAGCAATTAAATATGATGGGACATCAAAAAAGCGACGTCATTTTGGAGAAGTTCAAATAGCTACGAGGACTAATTGTTTCACTGTGGGTATCAAGGAAATGTCATGTGGGGATGCAGATGCCTATGTAGAGGTAATTAATAATACATTGATCATGAGGTCATATGACCTTCAAACCACCTAATCTGACCTTTACTTGCTGTCCAAACAGGAAGTTCAAATTCAACACATTCTAACGCAAAATTTATATATCTTTTGAATATGAAATTGATATTGTTATTATAAAAGATGATAAACCCTTGCACAATATAATATTTACATCATCGTTGATAATTTGATTGAACCGGAAGTTGACTCGAACACCGTGTGTTTGTTCAAACAAACACTTAAGCTCTAGTTTTACTTCTTTTTCTCAGTGGCGCTTGTCCGGCAACAAAGGCATCCTTGCTGAGCATGAACAGAACATATCAAGCTGACGAAACCGTTTGCTGTGACGTCATGATTATGTCATCAGGTGTCGAATTACGCTAAATCAAATTTTAATATTTCAAAAGATTATATCTCATGAACCACAAAAGATATTTTCACAGTCTTTGCATCATCTGAAAGATCTTGAATTATGTGATTTTTCGTTTTCAGACGTGACCCCAGTCTGACCATTCCTTCCGGTGGAAACCGGAAGTTGAAAATTTCAAAAAATCATATCTCATGAACCATAGAAGATATTTTCAGAATCTTTGTATCATCTTAAAGATCTTGAACTATGTCACATTTCGTTTTCAGACGTGACCCCAATCTGACCTTTCCTTCCGGTCGAAACCGGAAGGTTAAGTGAAACAATATGCTGAATTACTATTCCCTGTATGTACGAATACCCCATATCGCGCGTGCACAGAAGTTGCTAGCAATGAGATTGCTCGGAGATTGCCCTGTGTGGCATTTCACGCAATCCAGTGGCAATGAGTAGACTGGCTTTCTACTTTGAGGCAATCTGTCGAGGCAATCTCCAATCACATTGCGTATCAGTGATCACATGACATTTTATCACTAGCAAAACGTTTTCGGCGGCGGCCATTTAATTCTCGGATACATGAAAAAATACTGAGGAATTTTGCCGTTCTTTTTAACTCCAAAGCAAAATACAAGAAAATAAAATGGTTTACCGAGAAAGAGGAAAATATAATTGCATTATTAAGAGGTAAGTAGACATTATTTAGAGGTTTATTGGCCTAGAATGTGCGTTTGTAATGTAGGCCTATCGTAGACGTAATTATTGCATGCACAATCCAATGGAGGTTCGTGACGGACGAAACTGTTGTACTGCATCTATTTCGTGAAAACTATATTGAGTCTACTCTTTCCCTGTTTTTGCAGTGTACCTACATGATTTTAAGTTTGCATTTTAACTAAGGATAATGACTGAGCATGGATAGATGCTATATTGTCCAGAAAAAAGTTTAAAAACTGTGCCATGCAGTCAAAGTCAAAAGAGCATCCGTTGCAAAATGCTTCATTGTGTAACTCGCCTACATGTACATGTACAGTACATGTATGCAAATCCATGTAAATATATACATGTTCGTGTGTTGTCCCTTCTGCAACTCTGCATGTTCTTCGTGTCAGCGAAATATATCCCTAACTCAACCTAAAGAGATGCTTTTACTTGATTAGTCTGCTAGTAGCCACAAAATTGTCATAGGGGCATCCTGTTTTTTCTGAGCTAGGTTAACCTCAATCTGCCAACCTTTGTTGTTTTGTTATTAAGCACAAAAAGTCTGTCCCTCCTTAGGTATGTTTTAAAGAAAGGTCAGGCCTTATAACATAAAAAAAGATGAAGAGCCTGCATAAAAAAGACAACTAGTAAATGAAGAAAAAGCTGCAGAGGGATGAGTTAATATGAGTTTTAATTTGAAAATAAACATGCAGGTGTGTTGGTGGACAACATGTGTACACCAAAATTCAGGATGGAAAATGCAAATGGGGTGGGGGTGATGAAGGTTGTTTTTGCAATTATAGAGGGCATTCTCTTACTGGAGTAATACATGTTGGCCTTTCCCCATTCAGAATTTATTTTTTCACAGAATCATTTGAACATTTCTTTATATTTTGTATTGTAGCTCTCCAGTATGCTGAGTAATTGGAACTAGATGCAATGGCTAGCATCAGTGAGAATCAGTTCAACAGCCTAGAAAGCATCTAAAACACAAGCCCCAAGGTAACCAATAAATCTGTGGTACAATTATTGTAAATGTGTACGGGAATTCGCTACCTTGTGGAGTCCTATAAGAAAAGGGAAAGCAAGAACAATGGGTCTCCACAGGGTAATTCTAAAGACCCTCGGGTCTCCACAAGGAATTTTGTGTACAAACCCTATGAGGAAATGCTTAAGTACAGGAACAAAGGAAAAGAACAATAGATGTCTCCACAAGGATACAAAAATGAGTGTGTGTGTGTGTGTACTTACACGCCATTCGTTGTGGGGTACCAAACACAATGGAACAATGGTACCCTACAGAGAATCTATAGAAATTCTGGTACCCCACAGGAGAATTCTATAGAAAAGGGATAATAGAACGAACAAAGGAATACCCCACAAGTCGGCGTGTGTGGTGGTGCGTGTGTGAGCGCATTCAAACCGGGGACGTATAACAAAAGGGACAATGGTCCCCGGTTGCTCTCACAATTATTTTTGGACAAAGGAATTTGACAAAGGAAGTCCCCGAATGCCGGTGTTTACACACGTGTGTGAACGTACACACCATTCGTTGTGGGGTCCAAAACACAATAGAACAATTGGACCCCACAAGGTAACTATAGAAAATCTTGTACCCCACAGGAGAATTATAAGGAAAAGGGATAATAGAACGAACAAAGGAATACCCCACAAATCAATGTGCGTGAGGGTGTGTGTGTGTGTGTGTGGGTGTGTGTGTTCTTGTCTAAACCACTCTGTGGGGGGCATCGATCAGTTTACACACCAACACTCTGGGGACTGAAATCGTTATGGGGACTTTATTCTGGTCCCCACTACGTTTTGTATATAAAACTGTCCGCAAACATCATAGGAAACAAAATATTAAAAAATCTAATTGTCCCCGTAGGTTCGTAGTAATCGGTTTAGCAAAACAAGCGGGTACAGAAGAGCGCCACCAAGCGTTTACGGCTGTTCGGAGTGTGAATATATAATAAGCTATACACACTCGCTGAAAACATGACGTCATCTTATTGAAATGGTGCGGCGCATGGGCAATTGCCGTGCCATAGATCTTGTCTCCGACCCGAACGATATCGCCACGTGCGTACGTGACTGGTGTGGTGGTACGTTCGTTGGGTTGATTTGATGTCCCTCTAAAGCTAACTTCTGTGTAAATTTGGTAAGTATTTTTGACTTCATTTACACAAATTATTAAAATCGTTTTGGGGACAAATATTAGGAATTGAGGACTAATAGTTTGGGCAATCTAAAAAGACGATGACGGATGAAACATGGCCCCAGGTCCTGCATATTCCGCAAATAGCGTGAGAATCACGGTTCTCCAGAATTATGTCAAGAGGTTGATACTCGCCCTCGTTTTCCTTTATGTTTTGGTTATTTCTCTGACTTCGTACATTATTATTGAGACCTTATTTCAAACACCGTACACCATTGTACATGGGACGGATAGGCTTAACCATGCTAACAACATCTTTAACTTTACTCATGGTGCTGCATAGTGCTAGGACTTGGTTGGTGAGTTAATGAGCTTATTCCTTAACGTTGGATAGGCACATACATAGGCTATAGCTAGGCCTGTAGGATGTACTGTAGTAATTTTTTACTAGGCCTACATTGTAGATTGGCCAGTTCCGGATCACTTTTTGTGTTTGCTTTGCTGGCATTCCAATTATGCCACGTACACAAAATATTTTGGCAAAGTTTACTAGGCCTACTAGTAGTACTAATCTGTGTGTTAGGATGCATAACAAATTTGAAGTCTTAATACTAAAAAAATAGGCCTAACAAGTTACCATGGCGTTTGGAAAGTCGAAACATCTGGTAATTTGCACTCTTTTGTTGACCAGTTACGGATCAATTAAATCCAGAATGGATTACTAATGTTAAGTCAACGGCGCTGGCGCAGAACGCGCCCGAGTTCGTTCACGAAATAAATACGCACAAAATCAATACACGATCTGGCCATGATCCAGAACTAGTCAAATGTTGTCCATTCTTTTTGGGGCGATTTGCAATATTTCTTAAAGGGGGACTGACATCCTTTATTGTGTGTGTACTTAAGGCGTTTTGTAATAAAATATTGTTTTTGAGACCCACCTGTGTCTATTTAATCATTGATTTCTGAGTACAAGTATTTTAAAACAATGTTTGTTTTTCTAAAATGGTTTATTGTTTTCAATAATCCATACATTATATACAAAGTAAAATTACATGTTGGAAATTACATAGTTATACTCGGCAAATTGGGGATAAGTACACATTACCTACAGAAGAATCAGGTAAGTACCACTGGTCAATTAAATTAAACAAGCTATAGTATAAACAAAATGTGGAATGATTTGAGGAATCAGGTCGGATCCCCGACCCGGACACCCAGTCTTTCCTTGAGAACATTAAGGATGGATGACGATGTGGCCGGTATATGTTGAAATCTAGTCTTGTTTCTCGCTAGCCACACAACGCTTATAAAATTGCTCACGGCTCGCACCATTTCATTCTCTTGTTTAAGTGAGGGTGGAGCAGAAAACAAAGAGTAAATTACGGTGTCCACGTCGGGGAGATTTTGTACTTTATTAGTCCTGCCCAGATAATCACTGAGCCACTTTCCCACTGGTTTCACCACACTGCACTCAGTGAAAAGATGTTTTATAGTCTCCACTTGAGTGCAGTGTGGGCAGAGCCCCGGATCTTTGAAATATTTGCGTAGGCGATTACCAGTGGGTAGTACACTGTGTACAGTTTTGAAATTTAGTGTGAGCTGTTTGTTGGTCAATTTGGTACACAGTGTACGTTTCCAAATAGTGACCCAGTTCTTACCCGGGCAGTCCTGTTGTACTTTGGGTACGGTCTCTAGGGACTTGATGATTGATGCCAGGAGTGGTTTTAGTTTGATCTTGCCCCAATCGGCGACACAGTCTCGGTGTTTTCTAAAATTTGTAAGGGCAGAAGTGTAAAACTCCGGCCGGTGAAAGCTGTGTGGCATGTTGTTCCTTACTAACTCTGGGGCGATTGTTCGGAGGGACATGCCACACCAGTACACGGCCAGAGCCTTCCACCTTGCTTCTTTAGCGGAGACTATGTCGCCGATATGCAAACACTGGATTGCCGCAATCTTGCTTTCAATATGGAGTACACCCAGGCCACCTTGGGAGAGAGGAGGAACATAGTGGCCCGGTTGACATATTCGACTTTGTGCCCCCAAATAAATTCGAAAATAAGAGAATTGATTTTCTTTATGTGTTTTTTGCGGGGTGGCACGATGTCGGCCGCATACCAGATTTTGGACAAAATATATTGGTTGGCTACGGTGACCTTCCCTTTCATTGTGAGATCTGTGTTTGACCAGTTGTGTATTTCTTTCTTGATTTTTGAGATGTTTTCTTCCAAAGCTTATCGGAGGGTCATCGTAGCCGAAAAATATCCCTACAATTTTGGCCGACTTTGACCAATTTATGTCAACCGGGCCACTTGTTTTGTTCCTCCATTTCCCCAGGTATACTCCATAAGATTTCTGCCGATTTAACTTAGCGCCCGATGCTTGCTCGTATCTCCGGACCAACTGAAAGCTTCTAATGATTGATTTGTCATCCGACAAGATCAGCGTGGTGTCATCCGCGTACATGGAAATCTTGGCCTCGGTCCCCCCTGGTAATTTAACCCCTTTTATATTTTTGTCTGAGCGAATTGCGCATCCGAGAGGCTCGAGTGCGAGAATGTATAGTAACGGTGATAATGGACAACCTTGTCGGACCCCCCGGGTAAGTGAAAATTCATCGGAAACCATACCACAGCATTTAACGGAACTAGTGATGTCATTGTACAAAATTTGAACCCATTTTTGAAAATTGGGACCGAAGCCAAACTTCCCAAGTACACGGTGCAAATATTCCCAGCTGACCCTGTCGAAAGCCTTCTGTTGGTCCAGAGACACAAAAACAGCACCGAGCTGCTTCTGGTCAACGAAACTCTGAATATTCTTGAGTAGGTGAGCGTTGTCTGATATGGATCTCCCCGCCACCGAGCAAGTTTGATCCACATGAATGATCTTATGTAAAATTCCTTTTACTCGGTTGGCGAGGATCTTTGACATAATTTTGTAATCAACATTCAACAGTGATATGGGTCTCCAATTTGTGAGGTCATCACGCCGACCCCGATCTTTATAGATCAACGTGATGAGCCCATGTCTCTGAGATTTACTAAATTTGTTGTATTCAAAAGCATTATTTAAAACATCGAAAATATCTTGACCCATATCACTGAAGAAACACTTATAAAATTCAGCAGGCAAGCCATCCGAGCCCGGTGACTTGCCTGCTTCCATATCAGACAAAGCCCTCTTGACCTCGGACAAGGTCACCGGCCCCTCGAGCGTCGCAACGTCATCGGGGTCCAGTGCCCTGTCCACGGTATCCAAAAGGAGATCGATCTCGGTGTTGTCGACAGGGCGCGTGTACAGATCCTCATAGAAATGACGGCATTCGCCAGTCATCTCAATGGGATCCGTTATGTCACGACCGTCCCTATCTCGGAGACTTTGCATGTGTTTTAATTGAAAATTTTCTGCACTTTGAGGGGAGTTAATTATTGGTTCTCCGTGAATCTTTTTGGTCGTGTCCGTTTTTATTCTTTGGGTTGATTTGGTGATTTGCTCGATTTCCTTGAGTCTATTTTGTTTGTTTGTGAGAACGTTAACACATGTACTGTCCCCGAGATCAATCTCCCTTTGTAACCTATTTATGTCTTTTAGAAGTTCTTTATATTCAGACCTTCGTTGTCTGTTTAAATCGGCAGAATATGAGATTGCCGTCCGCTTGAGGTTTGATTTCCCCCGGTCCCACCACTCCATGATACTTCCGTCAGTTGGTTTAAGAATTTTCCAATTAGCCCATTGATTACGGATGATCGTTTGAAAAGTCGTTCCCCCCAAAAGAGTAGTATTGAAATGCCAATGACCATTGTTTTTGATTTTGTTTTGAACCGTAATAGTGGAAAGTATCATATCATGATCGGACCAGGGGAAACCGACAATCTCATTGTGCGATCCCACAGACAACTCACGAGACAAGTAAATCCTATCTATTCTAGTCCCTTTTGTGTGTGTGCGGTCATGCCATGTGTAACAACGCTGACGGGGGTGTTCCTCCCGCCAGCCGTCAACAAGATTGTGTGAAGAACAAAAGTGTTTAATTTCATTGTAACCCTTGGTCCCGTTAAGTGAATGCCCCATGCTATCAAGATGTAAATTAGGAACGCAGTTAAAATCTCCACCCAAGATCACACGCCTCAGACCCCGACTATGGCGCTGCAATTGTTCTTTGAAAAAGCATTGCCGATAACCGGGGTCGTTGGGTGCGTAACAATTAATTATACGAATTTTATCTGTGGAATTTTGAATACTAGCAGTAATTGAAATAAGTCTCCCTTTGTTGTCTCGTAAGTCATCAGTGAGATCCCACTTTTTGTGTTTAGAAAACAAGATTGCGACCCCACAACTGACATTAGTCCCGAATGACCAGAACCCCCTACCGCCAAATTCTTTCCCCCACGCCCTGGCTTCCATGTAGCCAGCGGCGTGGGTTTCCTGCAATAGTAGGATGTCAACACCCTGACTATTACAGGAATCAAAAATTTGGCGGCGTTTTACCCGATTCCTCAAACCATTCACGTTAATAGAACAAATAGAAATATTATACATACATATACATAAAAGTGACAAATAAACAGTGTTAAATTTTATACAATTCATTGACCATTTGTTATTTTCCCTTTTTTAAGCTTACGTGATTTCTTTGTGTTTTGTAGCTTGAAACCATCTTCCATTTCGTTTTGTCGTACGGCTATGGGGCCGGGGGACGACGACGACAGTGACAATGATCTTTTACTTGTCGTCGAGATGATCGAGATTGTGGAATGGTCCGAGCTCTCGTCGTCCTCCCCAGGTTGCTGTGGTTCCACGTCGTCCAATTCATCCGTTAGTAGAGCGTATTTCCCGGATGCCAGGCGGTCGAATGTGGTGTCGGTGTCATTGTTTGGTTTGCGGGGTTGTCTTTTGGGTTTCGGTGGATGTTTCATTGTCTTTGGTTTTCTTGGGGGTGTCGGGGGTTGTTCTTCGTCGCTGCTGTCTGTGAGTTGTGCATATTTCTTTGTTGTGGTCGTTGATGTGCTGGGTCTTGTAGGTGAAAGGTCGATGAGGTTGTCCGATGTGGTGGGTTTTTCGTTGAAGGTTGGAAGGCGAGTCGTGGTGGGTTGTTTCTTGGTTGTCGTTTTGGCCTCTTCCGCCATTGCTCGGAGATAGGGCGGCGGGTTTTTTATCATGTTATACCAGGAGTTGGGACAGTCTTTCGAGAGGTGCGTTGATAAACCGCATGTGTTGCACTTCTTGGGTTTGCGGCAGTCTGCACTGATGTGGCCGGGTTCTTGGCAGTTGAAGCACGTTGCGTTGGTGCAGACCGCCGCAAGATGACCCGTCTCGCCACATTTCCTGCATGTTTGCTGTTGGCACCGAGTCTTGTATTGATTTATTAGAATATTATTCCTTTCTCCCTTTAATTGATAAGCCCACCCGTATTACCGATACCTCTGCTACACTTATTAATAACATTTTATAAATAAAAATAAGGCTTTTTTTATTTCCTTTGATTAAAGGTCAACAGAGAGCGCCCACCACAAAGAAAAATCCCTTGGACAAAGGAGGAAAAAGGAGTTGTCACCTAAGGAGCTTGACAGGTTCATTAAAATGGGAAAGATTCCTGGCAAAGCCGACTGTGAAAAGTGCAAGCTCAGTGCAGGGAAAATTCTACAGAGAAGAGACTGGAAGGCAATCAAATTCTGTGTAAAGAACATTATCAGTAAAAAAAATCCCCTAAACATACTAAAAATGTAGTGACAACACTCCTAATGTGCCATAAGTATGCCAAAGTTTGCCATAAGCAGGCATAACCCTCAATTCTGTTTCCAACTACTTTTTTTTTTAATTGGTGTTTTTCCCTCTTAAAGTTGAGTAATTTATTGTACAGATTCTGTAAATAAATGTTTTCCTTCAGTATAAATTAATAGTTTGCCTTAAAAGAATGTCATCACAATTTTTGTTGAGATTCAAACTTTTGTAATAACCAATGTCAATCAGTTCATTAGGTGTTCGGGTGAAGCCCAAAAACCTATTATTGTTGTACTGGTTTTTTATTTTTTTTACTTCTCAGCTGTGCCAATAATTCAAACTAAAGAGGGCGCTATGCACAATTAGCAGTTAAACATTTTCTTTACTTCTCTTTCTTCTCGGCGGCGATTGTCCGGTAACAAAAGACATCCTTGCTCATACAAACTTCAAACTTCACACATGAAGAGAAAATAAGTAGCAAACGAAATCATTGTTGTGACATCATGATAACGTCATCAGGTGTCGAATTACATGAGTTCAAAATGTATTATTTCAAAAAATCATAACTCGAAAACCTCAGTTTTAATAGTTATGCATTAAATACAGCTGTAAAATACAGTTAACTGTGAAAAAATCGAACGTTTGATACGGAAAGTTATGGCCAAAAGAAGGTGCGGTAATCATGCACGTTAGAAGTTAGGAATCATAACTTTCGAAATTTCTTTGTTATACAGTGTGTATCAAAATAAAGGAAACCCAAAGGAAACCCAAATGTAATCATCAATTATAGGAAAACTGCAGAATTTTAGATAAAGCGTGATATGTCTTAAGAAAGAACTGGATGTCCTCTTTCCAATGACACCCTGACCATGAATCCATTGTCACGGCTGAATGAGTAACAATGCATTGTTGAGCCTTGTTGAGCAGCAGGTGAAATTCGCACTGTGACAAAACAGCAGAGGACATTTGTTGTCACCACTTATCATGAGACAAGGAGTTTCATTGCAGTCCAGGAAGCATTTCGGGCACAATTCCCAGATCGTGAGCCACCAACCAAAAAGACAATCATGGGCTATACAGTACGGAGTCCATCAAAATGCAACACAACTAGCTGTTGGAGTTTGATATGCTTGGGGTTGTTAGGGTTAATTAACCCTCCTACTGTTGCTGCACTTTAGTGGGAAATTGCTGTAGAGGTCAAAATCAGTGAACTGCCTGTTTTGACTGTTGACCAAAATGTGCACACAGGGGCATTTTTGACTGCTTTTGTGCTGTCATTTTGACCACCCTCAACAATACAAGACAATGTATTTACCAGTCAAAAACAGTTGACTCATTTAAACCTGTAAATGTACTTACTACATGTAAGGTTTGACAGTGTTCAACTTTTAAGTGCACTAGATAGACCTTGGGAAGTATATCAAATTTTTAATTGATTTTTACCCTTGTAGTAGTAGGAGGGTTAAGCCCAAATAGTTGTACACAGTTAAAAAATCCAGTTTTACATATCTCTCTTTTTATGGGATTCAACCTTTTCTGAGTGATTTTAAATGTTTTGTAAAAAAAATTCTGTTCAAATACTTTAAAGTAAATTCTTTTAGTTTTTGTAATACTTTTTCCTATATTTGCTAAGTTAAACATTGGATTAATGTTTTTCTTTTAAATTATTGTAAAAATCTTTTTGAAATTGTGTTGGTATTTCCTTTTCCTAAGTTTAATCCCTTTATTAAAGAGTGATGCATTTTTAGTAACGATCAGATTTCAGTCAGATTTCCATAACCCCCGATGCAAGAATTACATCATTGCATGCAGATTTCAGAAAATTCGGACAATTAGTATTCTTCAAAAGTTTGCTTGATGTAAAATTGGTACAAGCGCTAATCACCCTGAAAAATGTTTTTGCTTGAAGTGCCCTTTAAGTAAGTGAATACTGAATATTAATACTGAATGATATTGCATATTAAGAAAAAAAATTCGTAAAGAACCTTTTACTGGCTCATACAAGATAACCTGTATCATTATGTGCTGTTTTCTCAAAATTGTAAAAACCATTTTCGATGGAATTTTTACACATACATTTTTTTTATTATGACGTCAGGTAAAAACCACGTGATCAGAATGAATCTTTTTCCAAAAAATGCTGTAATTATGTTTCAACTGAAACAGGGTTTTAAACACTTTACAGGACACAACACCGAAGGATGTCATTAGGCAAGAGCTTGAAGAATGTACAATGGCAGTCTTCATCATTAAGGAGGATGAACCATGGGAAACTCCAGCAGATGTGGGAGTAGTTATCGAAGGTACCACAGTCATCAGTGACCTTGGGAATGCTGCCAAGGCTTGTTCACTGCTCTTCGGATTAATTTATGCAATCAACTTAAGCTACCCCAAAGTAGTCAAATACTTCTTTGAAGTAGTTCAGAAGGTATTCATGGGTCTTGATCTCCAAAAGTTCAGGCACTTCAAAACAATTTGTTGCGAAAATAACTTTGGGATATTTCTGTGTGAAATAGCCAAGATGTGTACACAAGAAACCCCGAGACATGTAATGATATTTTGATATTTGATGTCACCTCAAACTTAACACTGTTGCTTTATCACATTTTATCAGGATATTCCAGAATGTTTATGCCCAAACAAAGGGTGCTCATTTCATGAGGGCTTATGAGAAATAGCTGTTGTAGAAAAGAACCCAAATCATTGAATGATAAGTTAATTATACCATACACATTAAAGACTTCTTTGAATTTTTTCATGTGACCCAAAATTTGAGTGGGGATTGGCAAATCATCTGAAGGATTATCTCCCCACTTTAAGCCCAAGTGAAACATTAATACCTGGTGACACTTTTACAAATAATGGTTCAAACTTTGATAATTTAGTTGAAACTTTAGTTGAAAATGGTTTACCTTTTTTATTAATTATACAAATAATCATATGAATAAAAAAGTATAGTTTTTCGAGAAATTCGCAACATTCTGAATAATGGAATTATTCACTTATCTTGAAAATTACGACATGTTTGTAGGGGAGATTGATACCATCATCAGCTACATACCAGAGACTTTTTTTCACAAGTAACCAATGCTGTACCAGACCTTTAAAATGTTTAACGTTTTCCTTACATTATAAAAATAATAAAATTAATCAAAAGGCTGTAACTTAAAACATTTCTAAAATGGTTTCTGAATAATGATGAAATAAGTAAACAATCTGCCAGTTTCATTTTCAAACTTACATGTTTACCATTGTTGATGTTTTGAAAGTTTAATTTTTTTGTCTTAAAGGTTTGAAAAATTAGTGTGCCCTTACCTTTCATGATTAAACTCACTTAATTAAAGGGAAGGTACTACATTTATTACAGTGCATTTTTTAATATGTTATCTCAAAGGTTATTCACTACAATTTATCAAACATTATTTTTCAAACTTGCAAAAAGTAGTTTATAAACTTTTGATGATAGAATTACAACATATACCTCCTTATGTGAGAGACCTTTTAAAGGTTACAACATTTAGGATAGAAACGTTGTAAATAAAAAAAACGTTTTACCATCCCTTTAAAGATTTGAAAGAAATAATTCTTTAAAATTTAACAAATTAATCAGAAGTATGGTTTAAATGTAATTCATTCCTACAGTAATGTTTTAAGATTGTTTTCATCAACAATTCATAATGACACAGATATTTTGATTTCATGATTTTGACATAATTATATACTTTATAATATGTAATTTTTGAACACTTGCTTGCCTTATAAAACCAAATTGGCCAACAACTTTTTAAATTAGATTACAATAAAAACTTGTACCAATTATACCAGTTATAGTATATTTTTCTATGGAAAGAGTTTATTTTTAAGGGTTCATTGTTCTGTACACCAAACTCCAAACTGTACTTTACAAACACCGTCACATAAGTTGTTTAGTTTTTAAGAGCTTTTAATACATGTTGTGTTTTAGTATTTATTTCTTTGGTGTTAAAAAATAAAATGTATTTTGTTACCGTTTTTAAATGAAAATATGTTGTAAAACTTTGTTATTTTATGTGGTATTACATGCTAAATGAAATGAAGTGCACCCTACAAATAAGGTATTGCCAACTTGCCAACAAACTATTGAACTGAAATTAGATCATTATTTGAAATTACACAAATCAAGCCAAATTAACGAACTGAGTTTAACTCAAACGGCTAAATATCTGCAAGGTACAGTATTTAAGTTCTCTAAATTGATAAAATCAAGCAATGGCAACTTAAATTTGTAACAAGTTGAAATAACCTCTAAAACCTAGTTAAGTTCACTTGGAAATTTAAGTATAGTGGACTACAACAATTTTGCAAATTTAACATTGTGAATTCAAGTCAAATGAGCCCGTTCGATCTAATTTATCCACACGAAAATTAGCTATCTCCATGCCTGATGAAAATACATGCAGGTTTTTCACCCACATTTAGACTTCAAGTAGGAAATTATATCTTCAGAAAGTAAAAGGGTAATGACCTAGTCTCTACCGGCCAATAAAGACTGGGTACCCAAATGTGATGATCACGTTCCGTCCAATCAGATTGCTTAAACTCTCCAAATGCAATTATTTTCAGCATAAATTGAATTTCAATGGTATGTTTACATTGTGGAGGTCTGTGAACGTCAAATGAATTGGACTTTTAAAATTTTGGTCAATCAAGTTTGCTGGAAGATAATTCATTATCCACGCGCGCTCGTGGAACACGGAAAACTATAGTGCGTCTGCATCCCATACGCTATTAGGCCTTCGGCCTTGTGACATACGGGACGCAGAAGCACTGCACTTTTCCGTGTTCCATGAGTGCTCGTAGGATAACTAATATTCATCAATTTCAAAGATTTTACGCTCATGTGAATTTCTATATTCATGCGCACAGCAGTGATGTCATCTTAGGCAAAACAGTTGATTTGTGCATTAAGGTTGCAAGAATTTTTGGTGTTTCAGGATTGCTTGAAAACCAGTTGGTAAGCAAACTTAATGTACAAACTGCTCCAATTGGCCAAACAAAAATTTGTTCAGCTAGTTCCTAAAATCGCCCTCATGCATCCGGAAATAGCATGAACATTTTAAATTGAAAAAAGAAAAAGAACTCATATTTTTATTGCAAGTCCCAAAAATGTATATGCCATTATGTTTATACAATTCAGAGACATGGATATCTGCACAAAATATGATTTAAAGCTATGTTATCATGAACATTTTAAATAGAGAAAAAAAATCTAAATTTTATTAAAAGTCCAAAAAGGGTATGCACTATGCCGTTGTATTTAAGTTTATCTCTTCTCCACAATTTGCACCAGCTGTTGCATTGTCTTAATCATTATTTTTTGCTGGTCAAGCAGTCTCTTATCGGAGTCAACCATTTGCTGCAGCAATGATGATGTCTGGGATGAGGAAGCAGAACTTTGTGCCCTTTTAACCTTTGGGCTTGACCGGAGACTTCCCTGTAATTCAGCAGGTTTAGCCATTGTGCCATCACAACTAGAAATAAGTAGTGGTGGCACAATGGCATGTGTTCCACCTATGGCCTCATCCATCGCTTCATAGAGGCTCCACGATGGTGGTTTGCCTGTCCCTGTTGACGGGTTCTTGATGTCCTATTTAACAACATTAACAGAATGACTTATTTAATTAAGTTTGCAGACAAAATACTGACAAAATACTTCCCGATGGGAACCCAGGGTAGTAGTTTTTCAGCTATCAATACTGAGAGGAATTTCACCTATCCCATCAAAATAGAGCATGTTACATTTGATTTGCTTAAAATCATCTCACATTTTGCAATGTTAATTAAATTTACAGATCTCCAAAATTCAAAATTTCTTATTATTAGCCTACTTTGATTTTTCCTTATTTGCACTCAGGCCACATTTTTATGAAACTGGAATTAAATAACTCTGAAAGGTGTTAAACAAAGGTTAATACACGGCAGGTGACACACTCTCAACCAACAGTATAGTCGAGACCTGAAAGTCTGAGACTGAGACCAAGGCCCAGTCCGATATTGAAACCTGGTGGTCTGAGACCCAGACCTCTAGACCATGTGTGTAAAAACATAATAAAACAGTAAAGCGAAACGAATTATAATGACAGAAATTTGGCAACTTGACAAATGTTTATCACTACGAACGATCCCGAACAAATACAATGTAATCGATTCTATGCAACATACAGAGGTCCTGATCTTGAGACCAGCAAATTATCAAGACCTCAACTGTGCGAGACCGAGACCACAGGATACCAAGATCGAGAACGGGACTAAGACCAGCAAAAACCAGTCTCGATACCAAGACTGGTTTCGAGACCTACAATACTGTCAACCAATAGGAATAGTCAAACTGTCCCAGGTATTTATGAATGTTATTTATTTGGCAAAAAACATCAACATTAAAACAGCAATAGAACAAGTACTAATACAATTTAGTCACTGACATAAGCCGAGAGTCTCTGTGGTGGGCTACTACGACAATAAATTTGTGTGGATCCCTAAGATTCGTTCGGTTGAAATATACAACCAGGTAGTTATGCTGAACACTGAGTTAGGACGGTGGAGGTGAAATGACGGACAAACAGCCAAATGTCACGGTCAACTTAACAAGTTCTGTTATTGAATAAGTAATTCAACAAACAATAATTCTAATAAATCATTTAACAACAATACCGTATAAAACTTCTGTCCACTCCGGCAATCACAAAAACCTAAACTGTAATTCGTATTAGCCACCTGCTAAGATTGTATCTATATACATGTACTATCCACGTCACTAGCAATCTGCATCCGCTGAATTTACTCCGGTAGATTTATCTCTATAACTGCAATAGCCTACGTCAGTAATCAGCACCGGCTGAATTTACTCCGGTAGCTTTATCTCTACATACCGCAACTACTACGTCAGTAATCAGCACCGGCTGAATTTACTCTGGTAGATTTATCTCTACATACCGCAACTACTACGTCAGTAATCAGCACCGGCTGAATTTACTCCGGTAGCTTTATCTCTACATCCCGCAACTACTACGTCAGTTCCCTTCTGGTACTCCGGCCAGGTCCAACTGCGTCTATAAACTTATACTTCCCGGAGTGTTTGGAGTAGGTGAGTTGCTGCTGTCCTTACAAACTAAACAAAGCGGATAATTTAGCTTGCGGCAACTAACATTTAAATTATTCACATTTCAGAATTAGCAATTCAGAAGTATCAGGAGTTATTCTATAATTATTCACAGACTAAAATATAATATTGAGTAGTTAATGGCAATTAACAACGTTAAATCAAATGCAAGACAATTCACTTAAATTTATATTCAAGCGGAAATGGGATAAATTCTCTAAATATGCACACAAATAGTCTATCCTTGAAGAAATTATATAAAACACACTTCGACCAATCAAACCAATCTGAGAGCAAAAGAAACAAAAGTTCTTACCTAAACAAAGCGGATAATTTAGCTTGTGGCAACTGACTAAAAATGAACACGCACTCGCCTTTTATACTTGCCGCGACGCTTCCCAACACAAATCTGATTGGTCACAAGTTCGTTCGTAGTAACCTTAAACATGGCGACTTACGGTGTTAATTTCTTGTAATCATAATTATTAACACAATCGTCAATTCATCATAATATTTGTACAATAATTATTTGTAGAATTTACACATCAATTACATCCTAAGAAACACAGATGTGGCTGATTTATTGAAAGAAATAATTATAAATCACGTGATCTAAATGGTGACGTCATTAGGCGAGCTACGAGGCTGACGACTGAGATAAAAATGAAAGTAGTGGCAACGGAACTCAATGATTATGTGCATCTTAGTGACCGTGTAATATGTACAGGTAATCGAATTAATAAATGTTAATTACATCATGTAAAATACAAGTGGATTTGTTAACTGGAAACCATTACATATACAGGAAAATTAAGTGAGACCCACGTCACACCACCTGTTACGGACAGTAGTTTCGTGTCCCCTAAGGGACTCCATAGTTATTGTTTTTGCCTCTTGAGGGCGCTATTGATTTACACCGTTGATGGCCAAAAATTGCTAAAGAAAATTCCACCGTTGATTAAAGTCATTCCTATCGTTAAATTTATGCTTCCAAATCTTCCCTAATGATAATTACTGATCCTTCATAGTCAAGTATATATTATACAGTGCATCATACCCCCAGCGTAGTAAGTAGAAATCACAATTTTGTGTTATTTTCTTAATCACTTGTTGCAGACAATTTAGTGTATCCACATGTACGTAAAGTTTCCTCATGTAGTGTTGTTTTGCTTTGCTTATAATTATACAAACATGTAGGTTTTGGGCATTTGCTATTGACAATATTTAAAACTTTAAATAGGGTTTTGCAGGCACTTTCTTGTGATTAAATTCATTTTTCATGTGCTTACTATTCCCAAATAACTCACATTCTTAGGCTTCATGTATTATTTAAATATTCAAAGTATTTTTATTTAATTTCATTATTCCAGCTAAACCTTCTTCTTCAACAACTCCAACTACACCAACTGCATGTACCTTCTGTTTCACCAATCAACTAAGAAACAAATAAACCAATCAATGATCAGTACCAATCAAAGAAGTGTGTTGTACAATGGGACTTAATTACTTGCACCAATTTCACCTAATCCAGCTGTAGCTGTAGTGGGCTACATTAGTTTAGTACGACCTGAACTCATTTGATCAGAATTAGAAAAACAATAATCATGGATGCAACCACGGATGCCGCAGAATCAAATTCACCTACCCCAAGTTTGACACAACAGTCACGTGACCTAAAGAAGACCAGAGGCATCCGGAAGGCGTCACTGACAAAGATTATGAACACAATATCCAACCTGATGGAAAACAAATGTGAAGCTCCCAAGATTAAGTCAAACATTACCGAATTTGAGAAGGCCTTTGCAGATTTCACTGATGCGCACAACAATTATGATGAACACCTCGTAAATGAAGAAAAGAAGAAAAGTTCTGCAGATTACTGGAAAGAAACCCAGAGCAAGGCCATACAATTTCGGAGCTCGGTCACTGACTGGTTAAAGGAGAACCAAGCCCAAGGTGAACTTAAAGTTCCGATTGACGACCCCGAGGATGATGTCGGTGAAAGCGACTCTATAAGCCAACAGGGTAATCGCTTATCACAAGATAGCCTTTCCTACATCAGCACCAGTGCATCCTCAGGAAGTTCGAGAGTAAGTGCCCGTCTAAGGGCCAAAGCCGAGAAAGCTGCTTTGGAAGCTGAGGCGCTTGCTTTACAAGAACATAATGCCATTGAATTAGCCTCACTACGAACCATGATGGAGCTAGAAGAGCAAAAGATGAAGATTGAACAGAAACGACGAGAGATGGAATTAAAGGTCAAATATGTCAGAGCAGATGCTGTGGAAAAAACTTTCGCAGAGGCCGAAGCAGCGAGCCGATCAGATGTGTGTTTCACTCACTCTACACCAAATACTAAACCTATGGAAGAAAATACACCGAAGCACCCTCGGGATCGCAAGCCAGGTTCTAGCCATTCTGCTCTGATTAACGACACACCCCAGTTTAGTGCACCTATACGTCAGACCTCAATTCCTGCCGGCCAGTCATGGGCACCGTCAGTGATTCCCAATAGTTCTCCGTCGACTGCTAAGCACCCAGATGTAATGGATATCTTATACCAGATGGTTAATGACACTCGCATACACCAGCAGTCATTGGTGGAGGCACTTCAGCTCCCTAAGGCTGAACTCATGACATTTGATGGCAACCCTCTGGAGTACTGGTCGTTCATCCGAGCTTTCGAAAACACCGTAGGACAAGAAACCATTGGGGACGGTGCCAAACTTACTCGTCTCTTGCAGTACTGTACGGGGAAGGCGAGACAACTTCTGCAGTGTTGCACAGTTAAGGGGCCATCAGAAGGATATGCCCTTGCCGTTCGTCTTCTGAAAGAAAGATTTGGAGACGAGCACACCATTTCACAGTCTTGGATAGATAAGGTGACCGAAAGGCCAATTGTCACTGATAATGCTGCATTGCAAGATCTTGCCGATGACCTGCGATGTTGCCGTGTAACTCTGGACACAATGGGGTACCTTAATGAGCTAAACAACAGAGGTAGCCTCTTGTCGATCATCGAGAAGCTTCCATATCATCTTAAGACTCGATGGCTGAGGGAAGTTCATCGAATAAAGACCACCAAGAAACGACCCCCTAACATCGATGATGTTACCAAGTTTGTAACAACTGCGGCCGAAGAAGTCCGTGACCCAGTCTTTGGAAAGATTGTCCAGAGAGGTACAACTAAGAAGGAGTGGAAGCCCAAAGATACAAAGAGAAACATCGGGCGAGCAAACTTTGGCATCCAGACCTCGTCAACAAAGACCCCTTATGTTAAACCAAGTGTTGGCACACCAACAAAGACAGCTACACCTTGCCCGTGTTGTGGTCAACTCCATTATCTCAATCAGTGTGACGCATTTAAGGCAATGCGTATAAAGGACCGCCTTGCCTTCGTGCAAAGCAAGAAGCTGTGCGTCAACTGCTTCAAACCAGGACACTTGGGGAGAGATTGTACTCGTCATTTCGTATGCACAGTCCAGGGATGCGGCAAGAAGCATAGCAAGTATTTGCACCTTCCACTTCCACGCAGTGACACCAGTTGTACACCGATAAGCAATCAATCTATGCCAAATGGTACTTCAAGCCCATCGCAGACAACAGCCACAAATAGCCCAGTTGTGGTATGCAACGTCACTGGGGCCGGCAGGGGTAAGGTTGCCCTGCCAATTGTTCCTGTCAAGATCAGGCCACACGGAGAGCAGCAGTTTGTGAGTACCTATGCTCTGATGGACAGTGGCTCAACCCAAAGCTTCTGTTCAGAAGACCTGATGCGACGTCTTGGTATTCATGCCAAGAGAGAAACCATGAAGTTGACTACACTAGACCAAAAGGAAGTTGAAGTCAACACCTTCATCGTAAGTTTAGAGGTGGCCGATCATGACGACTCACACCTGTTTGTGATGACCAATGTCCTTACCAGGCCGAAGTTAAACATTGGTCTCGGTAGTCTGGTGACAAGGGAAGAGCTAGACTGTTGGCCACATCTTCGCGACATCACGGTACCTGATGTTGACATCAATGACGTCCATCTTTTAATTGGACAAGATGTACCGCATGTTATGGTCCCCTTAGAGGTTCGTACTGGTGCTGTTGGCGAGCCGTATGCAACCAGGACCGCCCTCGGCTGGACTCTTAATGGTCCAGTTGACCTTCACAAGAAGCCCAAGTTATCCGCATCGTACTTCGTCAATACCGATGTTGACCTACTCCATCAAGTCAAGAAGTTTTGGATGCTGGATGACGTGGGAAGCACCGTTGAGAACACATCCGTCAGTGAAAGGAAAGCTCTTTCAATTTGGGAGAATTCACTGTGTAGAGATGGAGTTCACTATTCCATGAATATCCCTTTCAAAGAGAGACCACCACACCTCCATGACAACAAGTCAGTCGCCGAACATCGGTTGAGATTGTTGAGAAAGCGACTCTCCAAGGACTCGACTCTTCTGGAGAAATATAATAGTGGAATTGAAGACCTCCTGAAGAATGGATATGCTGAGGCAGTTCCAGCTGATGACTTGGAAAGGAGCGATGGATGTGTGTGGTACCTACCCCATCACCCTGTGCTGAACCCCCGTAAGCCAGACAAGGTGCGAATCGTATTTGACTGTGCCGCACACTTTCAAGGCACCTCACTAAATGACCACGTCTATCAGGGTCCCGACCTCACCAATAAACTTATCGGAGTCCTCCTGAGGTGTCGTGGCCGAGCGGTCTAGCTTACCGGATTCAAGTTCTGGTGTTAGCAACATAATGTGGGTTCGAATCACGGCCGTGACACTTGTGTCCTTGAGCAAGACACTTAATCATAATTGCTTCTCTCCACCCAGGGGTTAAATGGGTACCTGTGAAGGCAGAGTTGGTTTGCTCTATATGCGCTAGAAATGGCAGCAATTGAGCTGTATACTCCCCAGGGAGCTGAGATGGTTTCGGGAATGATTTATGAGCCTTATGAGCCTTATGAGCAGGGATAATAATATAATGCGCCTTGAGCACCACTTAGTTGGTGGATACGTGCGCTATATAAATCCACACATTATTATTATTATTATTATTATTATTAAGATCACATCGCGTTGATGGCTGACATCGAGGGCATGTTCCATCAGGTGCGGGTGAATGAAGGAGACCGAGACGCCCTTCGCTTCTTGTGGTGGGAGGACTATGAAGTTGGAAATCAACCTGTCGTGTATCGTATGACGTCACACTTATTTGGAGGAGTGTGGAGTCCCAGTTGTGCTAACTTTGCGCTAAAGCGCACCGCTCTTGACTACCACACCAAGTATGATGTAGAAACTGTTAAGACCGTAGACCAGAATTTCTACGTTGATGACTGTTTAAAATCTGTCCCTACTGAAGCTGAGGCCATTCGTCTGGCTAGTCAACTGTGTGAGTTGCTGGCCCTTGGTGGGTTTCGACTCACAAAGTGGCTGAGCAATTCTCGTGTAGTATTGAAGTCACTTCCAGCCCAGGAGTGTGCGAAGTCCATTACAACTTTGGATTTAGACCAGGAGATGCTTCCGTCCCAGAGAGCGTTAGGAGTGCTCTGGAAGACTGAAACAGACACACTTGGGTTTGACTCGGGTGTGAAGGAAAAGCCTCTCACTCGGCGAGGATTATTAAGCGTCACTAGCTCGATTTATGATCCTCTAGGTTTCATCTGCCCATTTGTGTTGAAAGCAAAGATATTGTTTCAGACGCTGTGACGCCTGAAGACAGGGTGGGATGACCCGATGACCCACGACATGGCGTCACAGTGGCAACGATGGCTGCAGGATCTACCCCTAATAGAGCGGTTGAGTATACCTAGATGCGTAAAGCAAGATGGCATTGCCATTTCAACGATGCAGTTGCACCACTTTGCTGATGCATCTGAGAGAGCATATGGTGCAGTTAGCTATCTCCGCCTGGTGGACATCGATGGTAAGGTCCATTGTTCATTCTTGATGGCTAAGGCTAAGCTTGCACCACTCAGAACTACTACCATTCCGCGACTGGAGCTTGCTGCTGCGGTTGTGGCTGTGAAGCTGGATCAAATCATCAGGCATGAGATGCAACTCTCACTTATTGAGTCGGTCTTCTGGTCAGACAGTATGATCGTGCTCCAATACTTACGCAACGAGAACAAGCAGTTCCAGACATATGTTGCCAACCGAGTCACCATGATCCATGAGCAGTCTTCTCCATCTCAATGGAGGCATGTGGATTCTGCTTTGAACCCTGCGGATGATGTATCTAGAGGCATGACTGCTCAGCAACTTGTCAACTGTGACCAGTGGATTAATGGGCCTCCCTTCTTGCTTATGGAGGAGGATGCCTGGCCCAAACAACCAGACCTCAAGTCTCTTGAACTCAGTAATGATGCAGAGATCAAGCGACAGCCCCAAGTGTATGTCGTTGATGCAACTGTCAATCAGAGACCTACCTGTACCATACTTGAAGATCTATTCACTCGCTACTCATCGTGGTACAAGTTGAAGAAGGCCGTAGGATGGATTCTTCGAACCAAATCAATGCTGCATCAGAAAGTAGCCAAGGGTCATGATGAAGTTATCAGAGTCAACGAGTCCCTAACGGTAAAAGAGCTGCTTGTCTCCGAGAAAGCAGTCGTGAGGTACGTCCAGCAGACTAGCCTTGGGGATACACAGCAGACAACCTCCCGCTTCCGTAAGTTGAACCCCATCATCTCAAGTGATGATCTCGTGTGTGTCGGTGGTCGTCTGGAAAATGCTACCATTCCCGTAGAAGCGAAACACCCCTGGATTATGCCTAACAAACACCCAGTGACTGATCTCATCGTCAGGCAGTATCATGTTCTGTGCGGACATGCTGGTGTGGAGAGGACACTTGGTGAACTTCGCCAAAGATTCTGGATTGTGAAGGGGCGCGTGGCAGTCAAGCGGGTGCTCCGTAGCTGCATAGAGTGTAAGAAGAGAAAGTCACTACCGGAATCACAAAGGATGGCAGACCTACCAAAGGACCGCGTCACCTCTGGAGAAGCTCCCTTCAACACAGTAGGAGTGGACTTCTTTGGGCCATTTATGGTCAAAAGGGCTCGAAGTGAAGTCAAAAGGTATGGATGCCTATTCACCTGCCTGACCACAAGAGCGATCCACATAGAAGTGTGCCACAGCCTTGGAACCGATTCATTCATAAACGCCCTCCAGCGCTTCGTCAGCCGTCGTGGAAACCCTACTGAGATCCGCTCAGATAATGGAACTAACTTTGTGGGAGCTCAGCATGAGCTGCGTCAAGCACTTCAGGACTGGAATCAGCATCGAATTGAGGACTATCTTCGTCAGCGTGAAGTCCAGTGGCTTTTTAATCCGCCTGCCGCTTCCCATATGGGCGGTGTGTGGGAACGCCAAATCAGGACTATTCGTTCTGTACTGAGTAGCCTGCTGCGACAACAGACCATGGATGATGAGGGACTAACCACCTTAATGTGCATTGTAGAGAGCATCGTGAATGGACGCCCAATCACTAAGCTTTCCAATGACCCGAGGGATCCCTCACCACTTACGCCAAACCATCTCCTTCTACTTCGTGAAGGTCCGAGTCTACCACCTGGACGTTTCATCAAACAGGATCTCTATAAGAGAAGATGGCGTCAGGTTCAGTACCAAGCCGACTTATTTTGGCTTCGCTGGCTGAAAGAATACCTACCTTCTCTCCAGCAGCGTCAGAAGTGGCTGTACCCCAAACGGAATCTGCAAGTCGGAGACCTTGTGCTTGTGCGCTATGAGAATACACCCCGCTGTAAGTGGCCATTAGGTATCATCACAGCCACCTACCCAGGGAAGGATGGATGCGTTCGTTCCGTCCAAGTCAAGACACAGAAGGGAGTGTATGATCGACCAAGTCATAAGATTTGTCTTCTGGAAGCCCAGCTAATGCCAACATCCTAGGATGATGTCAGCGTCAACGCCGACTTGAGACTTTGTGAACACTGAACAGTTGTTGCCCAGTTTAACTTGTTTGTTTTGAAGTGTTTTCTCTCTATATTGCGCTACTGTCCTTGGCTTTGTGGAGATGACGACTAGGACTTGTCATCGGGGCCGGTATGTTACGGACAGTAGTTTCGTGTCCCCTAAGGGACTCCATAGTTATTGTTTTTGCCTCTTGAGGGCGCTATTGATTTACACCGTTGATGGCCAAAAATTGCTAAAGAAAATTCCACCGTTGATTAAAGTCATTCCTATCGTTAAATTTATGGTTCCAAATCTTCCCTAATGATAATTACTGATCCTTCATAGTCAAGTATATATTATACAGTGCATCATACCCCCAGCGTAGTAAGTAGAAATCACAAATTTTGTGTTATTTTCTTAATCACTTGTTGCAGACAATTTAGTGTATCCACATGTACGTAAAGTTTCCTCATGTAGTGTTGTTTTGCTTTGCTTATAATTATACAAACATGTAGGTTTTGGGCATTTGCTATTGACAATATTTAAAACTTTAAATAGGGTTTTGCAGGCACTTTCTTGTGATTAAATTCATTTTTCATGTGCTTACTATTCCCAAATAACTCACATTCTTAGGCTTCATGTATTATTTAAATATTCAAAGTATTTTTATTTAATTTCATTATTCCAGCTAAACCTTCTTCTTCAACAACTCCAACTACACCAACTGCATGTACCTTCTGTTTCACCAATCAACTAAGAAACAAATAAACCAATCAATGATCAGTACCAATCAAAGAAGTGTGTTGTACAATGGGACTTAATTACTTGCACCAATTTCACCTAATCCAGCTGTAGCTGTAGTGGGCTACACCACCTCACGTCACACTGCCGCCGCCCAAGACATAAGTCTGAAAAACGTCTCACTTAATTGTGAACAGTTTAAAATATAATACACCAAGCAATCATTTTTACAAGTAATTTGGAACATTTAAATTTATTGGAAACCTTTTTTAATTAAAAAAAAAAAAACATTTAACAAACACGGTCATGCTATTAAAATCAATACACTATTGAATTATTCCTCTTGTTGAGAGAGAAAATAAACTCTCTCCCATGACTCTTTCTTTTGTTTCCTGCCTGCCTCATAAGTATAAATTGTACGTTTCTCTGAAACTCTGATAATTATCCCTCCCTTGCAGGATGGATTTGAGTTCAACTGTATCAAAGTTCTTTCTAGCTGTTTGGCTCTCCCTTGATGTGGTCGATGATGATGAAGATGCGGACGAAGAGGATGAAGAAGTTGACGAGTCTGACGTAGAGCTTGAATCCGTCGATGTGGATAATATTGATGGGGAGTTGGCAATTGATGGCGTTGGGTTCGGGCCCCCCTCCAATGAAATGTCCTTTCCAATCCCCGGTCCTCTTGCATTTTGGTTTTCTTGTTGAAGAAATTCCGTCATCCCTTCGTCCAACAACGAAATTGATGCATTGTATAACGCCTCGTCGTCCAATAAATCTCCCATCTTCACCTCTTCTTCTATCAATGATCCCAGAGTCGTTTCTGTCACTTCATTTCCTTTCGGGGCCTCCACACCTGTCTTCTCTTCCTCCGTCCGTGTCTCCCCTTCTGCCTCTTCTCCTTTCTCCTCTTCCCTCTGCTCTGTCGGCTTATCAATCTCTACCTCCTTTGGCTCCTCCGTGACTTCCTTTTCTCTCAGCTTTTCCTTCCCCTGAACCGTGCTCTTCTGTCCGTCGTCATCTTCTCTCATCTTCCGTTTTCTCTTAACCTCTTTTGGAGTTTCCTTCACCTTTTTGTCTGCACTTTTCTTGGTCTCACCACCAGTTCCTTCCTTCCGTTGCTCTTCTTTGGTTCGTGTTCTCTCCCCATCTCTGCTCGCCCTTTCTACTTCCTTTCTTCCTCTCTCCTGTTTTCCTCTCATCTTTTCTCTTCTTAGCACTTGTAGCTTTCTCCTCTCTCTCTGCATACTTCCTTTTTTCTTCCCCTCTAGCAATCCTTCTTACTTCATCGCTACGAGTCTCCTCTCTTGGATACAATTACAAGTGTTGCTGTCTGGTGTGCTTTTTCAGATCCTCAAATCTCACAAAGGCGGCCGGGCATTTTCCCGCTCACGTTGATGAGTTGCCTCATGCCGCAACAAATTCCATCGCCTCCAAAAGCTCTGATTGCAGACTCTGCACTTAAGTCTGCATATTGTCAATACTACCTGCAGTTTCAACATGAAAGAACAAAAGTGGAAGCTTGGATAAGTAAAACTGTAGTTAACATCAGGCGAGGTGACGTCATCAGGCGAGCTACGAGGCTGACGACTGAGATAAAAATGAAAGTGGTGGCAACGGGACTCAATGATTATGTGCATCTTAGTGACCGTGTAACAGGTAATCGAATTAATAAATGTTAATTACATCATGTAAAATACAAGTGGATTTGTTAACTGGAAACCATTACATATACAGGAAAATTAGGTGAGACCACGTCACACCACCTCACGTCACACACTCACTAAACTCACTTTATATTTCTTACAAAGGTTGTTCCACTTTTTCCTCAGTTGTTCGGCACTTTGTACGCCATCTATCTCCAATTCTGTCACAATGTCTATGTATTGGAAATAATTCATAGATTTTACATAATTGCTTACTTGCAAGGAATTAGCCTGGTTTGAAAGGGAAAATATTCAGTTTTTTTTTTAGCTTTGGTTGTGATACACTCTACTTTTAGAACACCCCGCTGCAAAACATAAGAATACATGTGTTTGTACATGTATTTTTGCACATAATTATATGTCAATTGCTTAATTCCAGGATCAAATTGCATACACAAAGCGGTACCCACTGGTATGAAGCCACTGGTGAAAAATTGATGGTTGCATTGTTTTATGCTGTAACTCAATTGTATATTGTTTTGTGGGTTTTCCTCCCACTCCAGAACTGCTCCATAAAGCTTGCGCAGTTTGGATGTTTACCTCGAATGGATGTAGACAAGCGCCAAAGTGGGCGGTTTAAGCGCAGCCTGCCGGCCTGATTGTACTTAGCTGTGTGCTTTCGTGATTTTGCGTACCTTGTCAGCGTACATGTAGTACAGAAAGCGAAAACTATCTTTAAAATCCACTTTTATGATGGTTTTCGGACTTTATTTCCCTTCTAAAAAATCCTCCCCTTCAGAAAATAGAAGGATAGGCTACTAGTAGGCCTACTAAGTACTATTATAACGTTAGTTGCCACTGCGCATGTACATTGACCGTGTTGGTCACTGATTGGGGAGTTGACAAGATTTGAAGTCATCATCTACCAAAAATGCCTACACAGGTTTTTGCATGAAATATAATTCGAAATATATGTCCATCATCATCCATATGTTCTCCACCTTAACTAGGTAGGTAAGATTACTTTATTGGTTATAATTCGTCACCGTTTTCACGAAGTGACGAAACAGCCCACACAGCTGCAAATCCATGTATTGAGATAATCGCACATGAAGTTGAACTGTTTTTGAAATCGCAATTTCAAAGACTTTTCAGCATTAATTATTTTAGATTTTGCTTCCTACCTAAAGCTAATAACTTTAATTACAAAGAAATGTCGGTATCTTTATCAAAGATACCGCTTGTTGAGTGAGGGAAGGATGCTGGTTCTCAGATGGACTTGGTGATGATGGGGGTTGCTCACATAATTTGCAGTGACATTGTGCTGGTTTGTGGAATTTATTTGGACAAGTATGGGAAGCCATTGTGGTCACTTTTCCAATTGTTCCACAATCTATGCAAGCTGTGTTTAGAGTACTTAACTGATACCTCAAAATTCGAGGGGATACAGTCACATCATGATAGTTTACATGTGATCTACATGTGGGGCAGGGAACATCATATGCATCTCTGAAACAAAACCACTGGAACAAGCACTGGGAACAAAAATTATGCTCGCAGGGAGTCTGCACTGATGGGGACCCAATGATGCATTGGCAGATGACACAAGTATAAAGGGTTTCCTCTTGAGGATCTTTGCCTAGAATGCAAAGTTTGGCTGAAACTAAGTATGACTCTTCAGTTGGGGCAAGATTAAATGGCACCTGTGAATTCCTAACAGAGCTGATTGTCGATACTGTCTGCTTACTCTGTCCTACGTTGTGTTGATTGTGACCTTGTTTTCTTTTTGCTGGCCTACCTCCCTTTATTTGTTTTCTGTACAAATCACATGTTTCACATTGTCCAGTTCGGGAATGTTTTTGCTATTTATGAGTTGCATCTAGTGCTGGGCTGTCCTCTCTAGTATTATCCTAGAATTCTGCAGCATCTCCAACACACTTTACGTGTGTGACACAAAGGATCATCCCCCCAAACACTAACATTACATACATACAATTCCTTAGAATAGTTGATGCAGCACTCAGCCTGTTGTTTACTGGAATCACGGATAGAGTTCAATTTTCTACAGACACGGCACAATTTCTCTAAAGCTTCCTTGTGAAACTGTAGACTCATTATTACTTATAAATCAGCCATCATCGCTTGTAAGACTTTAATATTGCATGTCATTTTCGCTGTCAATATTTCTTGCGCTACACTCTCTACACCATAAAACACACTGCATTGGAAATAATCATTGGAAATCGCATCTCGCGCCAAAACAAACGTCAGCGCGCACTGTACGGTTTCTTACTACGCAGGCTATGGGACGGAGTTTTTGTACACGTTTTCCTATTCGATTCGCGTGTAAAGCGTTTGGCACCATGTAAAAAAAACATTTTAAAATGACAATATAAAACAAATTCCCGCTGTCCAATCGTCCAAAAATACTTGAAACACAAGTAACTTTAATCAGAAATAAGTGGGTTTTTTTCATAAAAACTTGGATTTTTGTTTTAAATGATTTTTTTATGTTCCATTTTTTGACTACGTTTATACAGTACAAACTCTAACACAACGACAAACAAATATCTTTTTTTTTTCCTTTTTCGAAGAATTAAGCTAATTTAATGACCTCAGTTTCTGTGCAATACTCATTTACAGATAATGTATTTTATTTAGAGTTATTATATTGTATAATTTAACGGGAATCTTCATTTAATCGTAGTTTGTGGGGCTGACAGAAAACGGATTCCGGACGGATAGCGGTCAACATTTTTGTTTGACTTTGGCGCTGCATTACTGGAGTAATATTTGCGTTCGTTTGTTCGTGTGTAAATGTTTATTAGCGTTGTGCTAATAAGTGTGAAACAGCCGTGTGTATTGATGCTCATTGGATGGAGAATGGAACGAAACAAACTGCCTGGGTCAGGTGTCTGTATTTATCTTCAAGCAAACTTGAATCCTTGATTCTGATTGGTCGATCCATGGCAAAAACAGTGTGATATAATATTGTATGGTCCATATCGCAACCTGCGTATTGCGCTGTTCTAACTCGGCGTAATTGCGCTATTTTAAGTCATACGCCAAATGTACAGCTGCAGAATTCACTGTAAATTCAAAAGTGGCGCATTCGCGTCCCATGGGCACATGTATTTAGATGCGATACATGCACGCGTTTTTTACATTATATTTTTCGTGTACAGCATGCGTATTCCACCTTAACTGTGCGTCAAGTTTGCTTGAAGATAAATTCGTTATCCCACTCGCGCGCGTTTGGTATATGGGACACAGACGCTCTTTATTATCCCGTGTTCCATGCACGCGAGTGGGATAACTAATAATATAGTAAAGAAAACTTTATTAAAAATGACAACAAACTGGAAGCCACATTTTTCTTTTATGGGTTCATAAAATTCAATTAAACTTCAGGTTTGATTACCTGTGATGATGTATGGTCCATCTGCTCCATGATGCAATCTAGAAGTAAACAGGGCGGGGGGGGGGGGGGCCTTGGGGTAGCACAGTCAAACCCTCATCCCCCGCCCATGACTGAGAGCATACTTTTAATTCACATTTGATTCCCTTGAATTTAGATGATCGCACCATTCTAAACGATGCAGACAGGAAGTATGGCACAACCTACGACAGGAAAAGGCAAAAGAAGACCAGTACCAAGGTAAGGAATTTGCTTAATGATATGACTGCACATTCTACCTGATTTCGAATGACCCCCATTTGACAAAATAAAACCAAAACAGTGACATGAAGCACATGAAGTGACAAGAACTTTGAAGTTATGATTTTTTGAAGATAGCCTATTTGTTACATTTCATGTTTATTTGCTGCATCTTGCTAGCTCTACTAATCTATAGTATTGTGTGCCTTATATGCAGGTCAAAATAAGATGGGCAAGTTTCAATTAAATTCAATAAACAACTTAAAGGCTTGGTAAAACCCAGCTTATACTGACCAGAGCCATAGCCATAAAAAATACAATGCAATACTAATACACAATAATGGATTTCTTTCCCTGGACAGGCTATCTTCAAAAAATCATAACTTAAAAACTTTAAGAGTGCCCATCACAATTCTTTTTGTAAAGATTGTTGCTCACATCATAAACTAATATTTGAAAAAAAATACAAAATTTGAAGCATACACTGAAAACACGGCGAGCAAATTTCTTGTCAAGTTGACCAAATGACATCTCGTTATGCATTGTTAACAAGATAATTAAGTCATACTGACAAGATTGCAAGTATGTAACAACAACAAATAATTTTCCTTTGACAAGACAGCGACGTCATGTACTTTGCGCATGCGCTCATTTTAGGAAATTATTTATAACTGGTCAGTGTGACAAGACAGAATTTGTCATTTTTTAATGACAAGTTTAAGTAGACGAGTTAGCTCTTGTCATTATTTTTACGCATGCGTACAGTCTACAGATGTGAGTGGAAAATTCCCTCATTCGATTCGCGCGCGCACTCGGGACACACACACACACACACACGTACACATGGCATATTGTATGGCAAACTGGCGTATTTTTTGGGTCGTGCAGTTCAGTTCTCGATCAACTCATTTTGGGAGATTGTAATTTGGTTCTCTTGAGGTAAATATATATCATGATTTTTATTTCTGTGATTATGCCTGAAATTATTATGGTATTTACTATCGGGGCATGTAAACCCAGGCCTGCATAATGTTGACGGTTTCAGTTTAACGTTAGGCTAACGTACATGTACATGTAGGCCTACATACATGTACATTAGGGGCCGGTCAGGCTTTGCTGATGACATTGTTTCCACTGACGGTTGTATTGTAGTGTAGTTCTTTGCATGCGGTACAACGAGACATTGTAGACATCAAGTAGGCCTATGACTGTAAATCGATCACTTCCTACTACTCTTAGTCTTAGGGTTAGTCTTAGCCTTATTAACGTCAGTGTCTGAGACTGCATTATTGCATAGTATCAATATGTTCGATTGTAGGCTACAGTTTGTGATTATATGAAGCTGCCAATTTCAAGAGACTTTTGTTACATTACACATAAAGTGCATGAGATTGGAAACCCACGATTTAAAATTGTTTGTAGTATACATGGCTGTCAGAAGACATTCAGAAGTGTATTATGTTTGAAGAGACATATCAGATGCAAGCATGCCGAATTTCATATTAGACATTTGAGAGAAGGTGGTGGGATCAAAGCGTTTCTTGCCTTGAGCTGTCATGTCTTTTATCTGTGGTTTTTGAAAGTTTTAATAACAACTGAAATAAAGTCTATTGCATTTTAGCTGTCTTTTTATCAGATTCTTAAGAACCTTCTCACCAATTTTTGCACATTGTTTGATATAAACATTTTGTTTTGATATAAACATTTTGTTTTAGGTTTTGAAAGAGTTCAAGAGAATTTCTGGGCAGGACATCACCAGCAAACTGGAAGATGGAATGCAGAAATACCACACTCGACTCTATGCTCTGTCAAGGAGCAGAACACCCATTTATCCAGAAACGTTTTGAGTAGTCTTCCAGTGAAACTGATGAGGAGAAGCACCAAAGTATGTTTCAGTTTAGGAATGAGTTTCGTTTCACCCTGGCTTGAACTCAATCCTAGGGCAGGACAGAGTTGGAACTTCTCGTCCCAGGCAAGTTTAACCTGGGGTTGCATGAAATGAGTGACAATGACTTGAGGTTGAAAAATTTAAACTTGCCCAAGGGCAGGCTAAGGAACTGCACCAACCAGGTCAAGTTCAACATGGGTTGAGAGGCCGTAGTGTGAAAAGCCTTATGAACGTCTGTACTGAGAATTCACCAAAACGTATGTTCATCTTGAAGGAAACATCCTGAGTAAAATTGTCAATTTCTCTGTGTAACAAACAATACACATAAGATGGAACAGCAAACAATTACAAAACTGTGCTCTTGATGACGGCCCTTGACCTGATGGAGCGCAAGGTACCCCAAAATATTGGCAACATTCATCAATTTAGTACTGTTTTTAATTGTTTTGTGTTCAACCTAATTGTATCTATGGGGTGCTGTGCAGTTTCTAACAAATGCAACATAAGTACCTATTTTTTTTCTTCTTCTTAGGATGACACCGAGATGAGCATCTTCATTAAGCGGAATTTGACTGATGCCACATACAACATTACGCTGGAGGGGAGCAGCCTGAACAGCTCACATCATCTTCTGACAGCTATTGAAGTGTACATAGCATCATTCTACGTGTTCAACCTGGCATACCCAAATAGTCTTCAAAAGACACTCCAATTCATTCAGCGACCACCATCCAAAATAATGAGAAGGTGTTTCCAAGTGTCTGCGCTTTACTTAAAAAGTTGTAAGCATGAAGACCATACTGTACTCGATTTTCCATGATCGGAAATAGTAAAGTGACATTACTTTGATTTGGAATGTTTCACGCATATGATTAAAGATTTCAACAAAAAATCTAACAAGCAGCATTTAAAAAAATGTTTAAGCTGTTATTTCATGTTTCTTGCCAGTTTGTTGACTTGTGATGTTGCCCACTGTGCAGGCACAGTTCTACTTGATGCAATATTTTTGGGGGGCTAAATCATGATTTTTGTCCAGGGGTGGCCAAGGTCGAACATACCCCCCATATAAGCTCCTCGGAAAACAGCACTTTGTGTTTTCAAAAAAACATTTATTTTGTTTTTACTAAGAAAGGGGGGGGGGGGACTAGATTTTTGAGGAGATAAAGCCCCCCAGCCACCTCCCCCCACACCCCTGTAGAACCGCGCACGGTTTGCCATCTGTTCTTGTTCAAAACTTTTTTCTTATAAATTTACAATGTTTTCTTTACAAAGATTTTGAGTATCTTGAATGCAGAAATAGTTATAATACTATTTGAAATACAGATTAGAATTTGCCAACAAAATACAAAACATCGAGTAGTATTGTAATGAACAGCATCTTTTTTGTTGTGACAACTAAAGATTCCATGCTTTTAATACCAAACCTCCCTAACCGGAGGGTGAGCAAGGTCAAAACTTCAGTTTTCTTGTATCTATACCTTCAGGAAGGGCAGGGAAAGTACTTTTTTTCTTTCTCAGCAGCAATTGTGGAGTTACACAAAAGTTGTATAAAGATTTAAAGCTTATTATATTATATTTATAACTCAACAAATTAAGCATAATTGAATTTAAAAGCAACAAGTTCCAACAATTTGGCACTTGAATGTTCATAATTTCTCATTAAATGATTGTGTATTAGCCCTGTTGGAATTTTTTAAGAAAAAACATTGAAAAATAATAACAAATTTCAGTAACCATTTTATGCAGTTCCTTGTGCCAAATTACCTCTGGCATAATTTGTTACCATTTCTAGATTGTATTCTAATTTCTGATTGTTAGCATTTCTATGTAACCGCAAGTAAACTTAAAGAAGATTGATGATTAGCTTACAGGTACTTGTTAACTAGAGAATGTGAAAAACAAGATTAAATTTTAAGATCAGATCATTACAAGATTATGGTGTGATGAAATGACCAGTTTATGTAGACTCCATGATGAGGTTGTAACCAGATCAAAACTAGATATTACAAGATTTTGACAAGATAATGACAAGATCAAAACTAGAAGATTACAAGATTTTGACAAGATAATGACAAGATCATAGGTATACCATGACCAGATCAAAACTAGAAGATTACAAGATTTTGACAAGATAATGACAAGATCATATAGTCATTATGACAACCTTGTGACCAGATAATGACAAGGTTATTATCATTATGGGACAAGATATTAACAAGTCGGTGACAAGAAATTATCTTGTCAGAATGACAAGAGAAAACTTGTGAAAAATGACACCATGGCAGAACAAGAATTTTCTTGTCAATATGACAAGATTTTGTTTAGAGTGTACTTATTTTTGTAAATCAAACATTTCAGTTTTTTTGGTTTCTCATGTAGGTCAATTGACAAAGAATGCCCCTTTAGTACAATTACGTGAATGATCCTAGATAATAATTAGGAAATGTCACAAAATTTGGTTGCATCGTTTAGGTACATAAGAACAAAATATCAAAGAGATCATGCTCCCCCCCCCCCCCAGTCCTGATAGGGTCTATTCAAAAAGACCAAAAAAGATATAAATACTCACAGCAACACCTCAATCTAATTGTTTTAAATTTTTTCCCCTTTTGTTGGCAGACGACAGCAGCAAAGAAACAAAAGACAAAGAAACAAAAGACCAAGAAGCGGATTGAGACGGGCAGGAAGACTGCAGAGATCATCGGCTTCTTTCCACCTGCTGATGAGCTGGAGGATATGATAAATTTTGATATAGAAATGGGGGTTGTGAATTTGGGAGGGACTAATGGGGTAGAGGAGAATTGGATTGATGAATGGCTGGGCAGGGATGTAGATGATGGTAATGGTGGGGTAGGTGTGTTGGTGGACGGTAATGAAGGGGATGGGCAGGATGCCGAGGGGGACGAGGAGAGGCGAGATACTGAGGAGGTTGGGCAGGATGCCGAGGGGGACGAGGAGGAGGGGTGGGATGTTGAGGGGGAGGGAGCTAGAGGAGCGGGTGATATGGTGGCAGAGGGGGGTGAAGGGGTTCACCAAATAACAATAGTAAATTTTGATGGGGATTGGGTTTTTTCCGAATCATATGGGGGATCAAATAATTAATAGGCTGGTTCAACTTCAGGAGGGGCAAGCCCAGTTAAACGGTAGGATCAGAAGACTCGAGAAAATTCTCCACAGACTAACCAACAACAACAACAACGGCAACAACAACCAGCAAATAAACATTCAATACCTTACAAGACTTCACCGGCCAGTAGCTCGAACACCAACTTCGCCGTCGCTCTGGCCCGGTACTTTTCTGACGAGTTGAAATTAAATAGAACCTGGTTCAGTGGCATGAGACGGGGTGCCAATGGCAGACAAGTTCGTGGCCAACTCGATCCTGTCCGACTTGGACAAATTCGTGCCCACTATTTTCGAATAATGGATATCCCGGATTTGTCCAAGCCGGACGAGTGGAAACGATGCTGTAAAAGCATCGACGCAGCTGGCCGCGAACTTGTCCGAAAGGACATGGCACCCCGCTGTCAGTAAATGACGTATAAGAAAAAAAAGATTAGTGTCCAGTTTTGTTTGTATAATAGTTTTCCCTCACTTTATAAGGATGTGACACTAATTTGTTTTTCTACAGGTCCTTACAGATGCATCGCCTGATCATTTGCCCTATACGGAGCTCAGGAAGTGCCATCTGACTTGTTGAGATCCTCAGATAATTTATCGCAGGATGATGACATCATAAATGTAAGATGACGTCATCCCGAGATAATTTATCTCGGGATGACGACATCTTCAAAGTAGGATGTCGCCTTCCCAAGACATATTATCTTAGGAAGTCGACATCCTAAAAGAAGGATGTCATCTTCCCGAGATAATTTATCTAGAGATGACGACATCCTGAAAGTAGTATTTCGACTTCCCAAGATAATTTATCTCGGGATAATGACATCCTGAAAGTAGGATGTTGTCTTTCCTGTATAAAATATCTCAGGATGTCGTCATCTTACGTTTATGTCATCATCCTGTGATACATTATCTGAGGATCTCAACAAGTCGGATGGCACTTCCAGAGCTCCGTAGCCCTAAATATAAAAATACATAATTTTGTAAGTTAACAGATTTTCGGTGAATATGAGCTGCTTCAATAAAAATTATTTTTCCTTTTTTCCCCCTTTTTTTTTGAAGGGTTGAGAACCATAAAAGCAATTTAAAACAATTCTTTTTGCAATTTTTTCAAGCACTGGCTCAAATGAAAGCTTGTAACATTCTTGTCCTCATAAAAAGAACTACTTGAAATTTAAATTAAAAATTTCTTAAATTTCTCTGTCCAAATCGGCCACGGATCAGGCTATGCGTCTTCTAAGGGATGGTACAACATTTATTGAGTGTTCAAATGTACAGTATACTTAACACAATTTTATTTCAATGACTTTTCCTGTGTGAAAAAATTTGAGCTGCCATTGTCTGAGATAGAATTTAATGGAGTATGGTATGTACATATAAGAAGTGTAAATATAATAAATTTGTAAATAATAATTGTAAATACAATTCACATTGTCCTGGCGTGTATAATTATCACAAGTCTGCATAGTTGAGTATCAGTCTTTCAGTCATGGCCCTGTTTTAGAGGTTTGCCATGACACTGGTATGTTAGTTGTTACCAAGCAGAGCCGTCTTCATATAAACCCCCACCCCACCAAAACCCCATTGAGGTTTATTTAATATCAATGCCCCCTCCAAAAAAACAAAACAACAACAACAACAACTCTATGGCTAATATTTGGGAATAGTACACTGGTCAATTTTTTCAAAAGGTGGTATTACTAAAGACATTAAAAAATACTCAAACCCATTTCAAACCAACCAGTCTAACACAAGTTAATCCATCAAAACTTTGTTTATACTTCAGTACTTCTAACTAAGAATAAGTGCAGGACATGATTGGAAATGTTATTGTTAAGAACAATACTACTTAGCACTTATTAATTGTAGTTCCTTAAGTTGGTAGCACCCACTGTCTTTCGTTCCAAATAATAAGTCTGCGCACTAAGTAGACTGGTTACGAATTTAGTGTGGAATTTTAATTCCAACTAACAACATGACTGATTTCTCTTTCCCCAAATTGAAATTTCACCTTCCTCCACCAAACGTATCCCGCTAGCACTTGTAAGCTAAGCGATCATGGGTGGCTAAAAGTTACAAAAACTTTCAATTTGTTGATATAATTCGTCGCATTTTTCTCATAGTGACGAATCGGCATTTTTTGTGAATCCGGGTTTTTGCACTGAGTTCTGGGGTTTTTGCAGTTCTGAGTGTCTAATTTCATCTGTGAAGGTTTTAAACCATAATTCTGCCTGGTTTTAGAGTTACAGAGATCCCCTATGCGGCGAATAAGCAAAATAGTCAAATACGTTTTTTTCATAGTGACGAATCCGTTTAACCGGTTGGTAACCACTATATCTTTGTACGCATACAATATTACAGTGCGCGGACGGCTGGTACCAGCTATACCCACGGACAGACTGAGCAGCGTAATCTGTAGAAAACATCAAGTTTTTAGCTTGTTTTGCAATGTAAGACAAAGAAAAACCATGGATCTAAGGTATTTACATCGGTATTTACATCGTTAGGCAGTGTATTCGTTTGTCGGTACTTATTGTTAATATTGGCCTTATAGAGTATGTACACATACAAACATGTACAAATACATGGGTGGCAAATAAGCGCCGGCAGCACTTTTTTGTTTTTTACATAGTGACGAATAAGTATAAGGCATATACGCTATGCGTGCGCTGAAGTGACGAATAGGCGACCACATTTTCTTTTCATAGTGACGAATAAGTTCAAGCCATCATTACACATAGAAAATCAACATTTTAAACAAAGTAAACACAGTAAATTACCAACCAGGTACTTATTAACACTTGGATGATAAAACGAAATGTGTTTTTTGAAAAATAAAGTAAAAAAACTGACAGCGAAAATGTGTCCGACTTAAAGCATGATTTACTCGTAACGCACTTTTTTTCCCGATTCGTCACTATGAGAAAAATGCGACGAATTTGTGATCCAAATCAAAATTGTTAGACATTTTTTAAAAAGAAAATACGTCCCGTTATTAATTTGTTTGTTCCTAATAGATTGATAATCCTAATAGATTTACAAAGTTGTGATATTTTGTTTTTGTTTTGCACTGATGGTTTTCCATACTCTGGTTGGCAAAAACTCGAGCTGTGATCGTGGCCGCGTCTCTAGCCCAGGTTGGACTCGTTGTGTGCAACGGGAGTCAGGCAAGCTAGGCTGTAGGCCGCGTCCTACCCGTATAACTTGTTGCATGCCATAACTGTGGTTATTGCGAAGGTGGGCTGGATAAATGTCACAATGGCATCCAGCCGGACACCATACCCCCGTTAACAGGCAAGGTAAGTAAAATAAAATGTGTGTGGTTTTCATCACACCGGTATTAGCCTGTAAAGGGCCTGTCCCACTTGGGGCGACTGTTTAGGCGACTGCTGGCGACCGTCATAGGTCAGTGGGTCGCCGAAAAACCGGCGACTGGACCCCCTACGACAATGTCTACGACAAGCTACAACAACCTACCACCTAGTCGACGTCAAGCTACCGACAACCGGCGACCCAATCGTCGCGACTAAGGACGACCACCTACGACCACACAGGCGACAACCGAAGTCATCCTACGTCCACCCGCGACAAGATACGACAAGCTACGACCCTGTCGGCGACAACTGAAGACAAATGAAGAGAATTCACTTGACTTCTCTTGACGCCAGTACCTGTCGCGGGTTGACGTAGGTTGACGTATTAGTCGACAATGGAATTCACCGAGGCCAGCACCAGTGACAACTTACGTCACCTGGCGGCAACCTACGACAGCACCTACGTCAGTAGAAGTCAAGCTACGCTCATTGGCGTCAAACCCACTGTCGCCGAAAACTTATGATCATTTTGAAAATCCCGCGGCGACCAGAAAGAGGCTACGACTCTTTGGGCGACTGAGGAGACTACTCCCGACCATACAGGCGACACCCCGGCGACGATGTGGCGACAGCCTGGTCGGCTGTAGTCGCCTAAAAAATCGCCTAAGTGGGACAGGGACATTAGTGTTTTATATCCACGCGGGTTATTGTAAAGATAGCGATTAGTTAATGTATTCCACGCGAAAATGTTTTGTACATAATAGTATGTGCTCATTAACTTTTCGCGAAAAATGTTTACGGTACAAATGGTATGAAAAGGGAACATTTCGCGGGCTTGGCGTACTCTAGCTGTTCTCTTCGTCTAGCTACAAGCTTCATCATAACACGGTACAGCACATACACCCGACAACGTATAATCTCTTTGAAGGGTCGAGGTTTCACTAACCGTGCCATCCGATCAGCTC
Organism: Zoroaster sp. YZ-2022; assembly: GCA_029582265.1. Classification (NCBI taxonomy): domain Eukaryota; kingdom Metazoa; phylum Echinodermata; class Asteroidea; order Forcipulatida; family Zoroasteridae; genus Zoroaster; species Zoroaster sp. YZ-2022. The sequence continues at coordinate 95,750,414 of CM055816.1, read as the reverse complement.
TTTCGAAGGAAGATGGCTTAACAGTTTCATTGAGTGGTATTTTCAAGTTCTTGAAGAAAGTGCGGAACGGAGCAAAATTACCGCGCAAATAAAGGACATCATTGACCGCGAATTAGAGCTTAACAGTGAGCAAAGCGCCGCAGACCTACGGGAGACTATTACCCGAGAAACGGGTAGTGCGATCCCACAGTCGACTATTCGCAGGGTCAGGAGGAAACTCGTATGGGTACACATCGGTACTCGTTACTGTCAACTCATTCGGGAGGCCAATCGACCCAAGCGTCTAGCGTTCGGACAGCGATGTCTTGCAAATAGAGACACATTCGATGATGTCATCTGGTCAGATGAGAGTTCAATGCAAACTGAGTGCCATGCTAAAAGACCTTTCCGCAAAAAGAATATGCCAGTTCCCCTCAAAGGTAAACCAAAGCATCCGCTTAAAGACCATGTCTGGGCTGGGATTTCCATGCGAGGCGCAACTGGCATAGTCGTTTTTGATGGGATAATGAAAGCTGATTTTTATTCGGACACCATTTTGCGCGAATGGTTGAACCCCTTTCTGATCAGGTTTGACAGGGCGCATCGCTTTCAGCAAGATAACGATCCCAAGCACACGAGTGGTCAAGCCCAAAGGACCATGCGCGAGCTCGGCATCAACTGGTGGCGTACGCCACCAGAGTCTCCTGACAGGAATCCCATCGAGAACCTATGGGCGGAACTGAAAGACCACATGAGGAAACGGGTCAAGCCATCAACCAAGGCAGAGCTGATTCGTGGAATCCAAGAGTTCTGGGGCCAGAAAGTCAACGCAGCGAAGTGTGCCAAATACATCGGGCACCTTCACAAGGTCCTGCCAGTGGTCATCCAGCGAGAAGGTAACCAATAAACCCACCGGCTCTGATCAGAGCCACAAACAATTAAAAAAGAGATGTTATCTAATGTCTGTACTTTCACTGAAAATTACCAAACAAACTTAAGCATGACACAGATTTTCTTGTGTCTGTATCAGACTACCGTAAAACTTCAGCCTAGAAAAAAATAAGTTTAAAGTAATTGAGTTGTTACATGAGTTATATGGTTATAAAAGGGCGGGGATCAATGCTGTGTGAGAAGTTTCATAAAACATCCCTGATTTTGCTTTGGAAAAGTCTCAAAAGTTTGACTTAAAGTTACATCATCACAATGCACAATAGGCCATTAGATTTAAAGACTTGTGCATCCTAGTAACCATTTGTGAAGTGCAGCAAGCAGCTAGCGTCATTAGCAACCTTTTGTTAAATGCAGCGTGCAGCTAGTGTCTTCAGCAACTATCCTTGAGCGTTTCCCACACTCACAGCACCGGCCTTCAATCATCTTCACACCACCCCTGATCACTCCCACAAAGTCGGCACCCATCCCCAGATGGAACTTTAGGTTAGCGGACTGGGTCAAGTTCAGAGAAACAACTAACTGCCTTGCATGAGATCTCCCTGATCTATGTACCACCGATACCAATATCAATTAAGCCTACTCAAGCTTTACCAAAGCTATCCTTGAGCGTTTCCCACACTCACAGCACCGGCCTTCAATCATCTTCACACCACCCCTGATCACTCCCACAAAGTCGGCACCCATCCCCAGATGGAACTTTAGGAAAGCGGACTGGGTCAAGTTCAGAGAAACAACTAACTGCCTTGCATGAGATCTCCCTGATCTATGTACCACCAATACCAATATCAATGAAGCCTACTCAAGCTTTACCAAAGCTCTGAAAAGCGCTGCAAAAGAATGCATACCAAGGAGATACCGCAAGTGCTACATCCCAACATGGGACGAAGAATGTGACTTACTCTGTACAAAATTCACTGAATCAGAACGCCCGGACGAAACCAACCAATCAGCAACAGACCTCATAGACCACTTGGACAAAAAATCGTCAAGAACGCTGGATTGACACTGTCACCAATATTGATCTCACACATTCCTCTAGGAAGGGTGAATACAATCAAGCGCCTCACTGGAAAATCGACAGCCAAGTCTAACTGCCCTATAGCACCAAACTCAATTGCTAAACAAATAGTAGCCAATGGTGTATACAAAAATCCTAACAAGGCCTTCAAGCGCAAAATCACTAAGGAACTCAAAGAAACAAAACTGCTGCCATCGGACAACTTGGCAATAAGATTGTCCTTGGATGAACTGAATGCCGCCTTGCAAATAATTAAACTAGGAAAGGCTCCCGGTCCTGACGGCATTCATAATGAGTTTTTGAAGAATATCGGCGGGGTCATGATAGCCTGGCTCCTCAACTTGCTCAACACGTGCTTCTGCAACAGACTGATCCCAAAAAATGTGGCGCAGAGCCTCCATTGTTGCTTTACTTAAACCAGGTAAACCAGACAACTCACCGTCAAGTTACCGGCCAATAGCACTGCTATGTACCACCTACAAACTAATGGAACGGTTAATCCTCACCAGGATCAATCCGATTGTGGACCCTCTTCTACCACATGAACAGGCAGGCTTTCGACAAGGCCGTTCAACAGTCGACCAAGTTGCACTGCTTACCGAAACTATTGAACAAGCCTTTGACAAGGGACACGTCACTGGTGCCATCTTCCTAGATCTCACCGCAGCATACGACACCGTGTGGCACCGTGTCTTCCCCAAGAGTAGTGTCCTCATCTGCTAACAGCATTTATTTCAACCTTCAACATTGTTGTTAAACCATAAAAATTATAGCAAGGCTAAACCTACATGTAATGTACATGTACAGCGCGTACTGCTCATCCATAGTACTAGTGGCCAGGCCTAGCTACTAGTTATGATCACAATTTGGCGAAGAGGCGTGCACGCGTGGCAAACGAAATACGCGCTACATACAATGTGATACTTTTGCCAACCAGAGCAACATGTATACAATGTGATACACTCTTGGCCTAACTTGGCATACAACCTAACTTGACAGCAACCTAAACATACAGTATACAGCATGTAGTCCAATATATTGTACATGTACATAGTACATGTATACGTACATGTATGTATAAGTACGTTAACTACTGCAAACGGATTCGAATGTTTTTTCAGAAGTATTAAAAATATAAAATATCTTCCTATAAATATGAAAGTTACACACGTATTTAATCAATTAATTGTTCATACATGTAGATGCATTGTCTCTGCTTCCATCAATCTGGTGGAAATCCTCAGAAACCCGAAATTCAAATTGACAGGTCCGTATGTAGATTATACGCTCAGTCGTATAAGTCACGTATACAGCAGCT
>CM055816.1:95726838-95746648 GCA_029582265.1 Zoroaster sp. YZ-2022 | reverse complement strand
CGTGGCCGAGCGGTCTAGCTTACCGGACTCAAGTTCTGGTGTTAGCAGCAGAATGTGGGTTCGAATCCCGGCCGTGACACTTGTGTCCTTGAGCAAGACAATTAACCATAATTGCTTCTCTCCACCCAGGGGTTAAATGGGTACCTGTGAGGGCAGAGTTGGTTGATTAGCCCTATATGCGCTGTAATGGCAGCAATTGAGCTGTATACTCCCCAGGGAGCTGATGAGATGGTTTCAGGAATGATTTATGAGCCTTATGAGCCTTATGAGCAGGGGTAATAATATAATGCGCCTTGAGCACCACTTAGTTAGTGGATACGTGCGCTGTATAAGTCCACACATTATTATTATTGTGTTTTCATTCCTTATTTGATTTATTAAAATGTGCTTGTTGCAGCTACATGTACACAGAATTAAAATTAAAGGTGAATGGTCAAAGAATTATTATGCATGGTTGTTTGTTGTTGATGAAAGACGGCGGTACGTCAGTATACTAAAGAAATAACCAAATTAATGACTGCCGTATTGCTTTTAGGATGAAGGCCTTTCATGCGATTAATTCCGGCAATAGTGTCTATATCCGTGATCATAAAATTTGCAAGTTTACGATTGTAAGACTGTGGCTTAATTTTGCATTTAAGGCTTAATGGATTCGTTTGGGGAATTTAACCGTATGGTTTCATATCAACATAATAATCAAGGAGAAGAAAATATATATTACTTAACGATTGCTGATTATTCCAACATCCCATAATTCCGAATGCCAATTAATTGATCCGAAATAATTTTAGATTCGCCAGATATAGCCAAATTCATCGGCCTAGGCCTACTACAGTAAAACTGCAGTGCGATGGAAGGAAACAATCATTCAATGGCAGTCTTCACGCGAGACAAACGGACGCGGACAAGTGAACACAATATGATTGACCGTCATCCGGTACACTGAGTTTTAGTTAAGTTCATTGTACAGCTACCTTTTTACTTACACAATTGACATTCTACGGGTTGCCGCACAGGAGGCCACTTGTGGATACCCAACAAGTCGGTCCTTGTTTCCGTGTACCCCCCAAGAGAAATTCTAAAGAAAAGGGATAATGGGAGGACAATGGTGGTACCCCACAAACCTGATCCGTGTATTTTCAATTTTGATGAGAAAATCATCCAGGTATAGCAACGACCCCATTACAACCATGATGATGTTGCATCATACAAGAGACAGACGGAGTAAATCTATGAAAAATGCATGGCGCACGTTTATCTCCAAATGGAAGTTTAGTGCCATTTAAATAAGTCATCGGGATGACAGGAAACATACCGATAAGCACTTTTGAGATCCACATTGGGAGTCATATTTTTCGAGTCATACTTTTGTTTATTTTTTCCATGTTCCCAGCACGTTATCTAAATGGGCAGCAAATTGTGGTTCGCTTTCATCTTTTTCAAGTTTCAGATCAAAATTTAAGTCTGAAGCTATTTGTACATGTACACGTGATGTATAGCTTACACTGGTGTTTGGAAAGGCACTAACGCAAACAACCTTGACCTACCCATTGAATTATTTTGGCGTGAAAGAAAAGTATTTTTAGTCATTGAAATAACGTATTGAAATAAGCCGTTGCGCTCGGATGACTTTCAAAAGCATACTTAGCTTTCAAACTGCAACTGGAGGGATGATTAATGATGTCTGGGGTAACTTTGAGGATGTCTGGTTTTAATAGAATATTCCACCAAATGTACACTGGTGTATGACAAGAAACCATATAAATCCTGATATTTTGAGATATCTGCAAACACATTCTTAATATGGTTTATTTTTAAATAGGAACTATACATCTCAAATGGCATCTCAGATTACATCTAAATATTAAATAAATTCTTAATATTTATGATGTGGAGAAGTACAAAATGTACAAACTCTGCATCTACTGCATGCAAATACCTTTGCCTGGCGGGAAATCTCCTGGGTACTCAAAAGGTCACGCAAAGTGTAAACGAATCACATGGTCTAAACAAACACAGAAATAATGGAATCGGTGAATGTTCAAGTCATGTTTATAATTTCCTTCGCTTAAACTGTCTCATTGGTTATTTTATTTACTACCTAGGCCATGATATAGTTTGGAGGTAACCTCTGCTTCATAATATAAACATAATTATGTTGTGTTATCTTAAAGTTCAAAAATGTAATTACTTGTTCAATGTAAAATCAGCCATGAATACGAAATTTACGCATTTACCACTGATTCTCATTTTTGTATATTTTTTTGCCCACAACAGAAAACCCTGACTATATTTACCGTATTGACAAATGATACAAGTATGAAGATACGTAAATTAATTATAACTTTGTATTCAGATATGCAGTATTCAAATCATGTAATATAGAAAAAGAATAATACAGAAGAAAATTTATGTGGCGAGTTTCGGAGAAGAAACAAATATGTATCACTTTTTGCTGACTATTCCGACAGCCCATAATTCCGACTGCCAACTCCGACAGAATTTATCAGATTAGGCCTACTAGCCAGTTGTGTAGCTCATGGGGGATGGCAGCCCCCTTGCCCTCTTTTTGACATAAATTACGGAAATAAAGAATTGTTTCGTCTACGGAAAAATACTACTTAAATAGAGCTAATATTCCAACTGCCCAATACACGTTTTCCCGAGTCTGACAAAAAAACTGAAACATTTACAGGACTTTTAGAAATGTTATCCCGACAAGAACCGGAAAGCACTAGAATATCCAGAACGGGTAATTAGTCCAACGCCTCGTTACATGTCAGGTCATCTGCATGTATGGTTCGGAATTTAGAAACAATAGAATGATTCTGTTTTAGTTAGATAATTCAACCCAACTAATGGTTACAGCCAATTAAAAAGCTCCTTATTCAAAAAGTTTGTTTAGTTGCATGATATATTTAATTAAAATGAGCAAATCAAACGCCAAATCAAACGCCAATGTTATTCATTTAACAGAAAAAATGAACGTAAATCATAAACAAATGCATGCAAAAAAATATCATTCTGAACTCGCATCCCCTTTTACAATAGCTCCCATCCCTTTATTCAAGACAACTATATCATTCTAAAATAAAGACATTGTGAAATGAATATCATTCTGAACTCGCATCCCCTTTTACAATAACTCCCATCCCTTTATTCAAGACAACTATATCATTCTAAAATAGACATTGTGAAATGAATATCATTCTGAACTCCCATCCCTTTATTCAAGACAACTATATCATTCTAAAATAAAGACAATGTGAAATGAATATCATTCTGAACTCGCATCCCCTTTTACAATAGCTCCCATCCCTTTATTCAAGACAACTATATCATTCTAAAATAAAGACATTGTGAAATGAATATCATTCTGAACTCGCATCCCCTTTTACAATAACTCCCATCCCTTTATTCAAGACAACTATATCATTCTAAAATAAAGACATTGTGAAATGAATATCATTCTGAACTCGCATCCCCTTTTACAATAACTCCCATCCCTTTATTCAAGACAACTATATCATTCTAAAATAGACATTGTGAAATGAATATCATTCTGAACTCCCATCCCCTTTATTCAAGACAACTATATCATTCTAAAATAAAGACATTGTGAAATGAATATCATTCTGAACTCCCATCCCTTTATTCAAGACAACTATAACATTCTAAAATAAAGACATTGTGAAATGAATATCATTCTGAACTCCCATCCCTTTATTCAAGACAACTATATCATTCTAAAATAAAGACATTGTGAAATGAATATCATTCTGAACTCGCATCCCCTTTTACAATAACTCCCATCCCTTTATTCAAGACAACTATATCATTCTAAAATAGACATTGTGAAATGAATATCATTCTGAACTCCCATCCCTTTATTCAAGACAACTATATCATTCTAAAATAAAGACATTGTGAAATGAATATCATTCTGAACTCCCATCCCTTTATTCAAGACAACTATAACATTCTAAAATAAAGACATTGTGAAATGAATATCATTCTGAACTCGCATCCCCTTTTACAATAACTCCCATCCCTTTATTCAAGACAACTATATCATTCTAAAATAAAGACAATGTGAAATGAATATCATTCTGAACTCCCATCCCTTTATTCAAGACAACTATATCATTCTAAAATAAAGACATTGTGAAATGAATATCATTCTGAACTCCCATCCCTTTATTCAAGACAACTATAACATTCTAAAATAAAGACATTGTGAAATGAATATCATTCTGAACTCGCATCCCCTTTTACAATAACTCCCATCCCTTTATTCAAGACAACTATATCATTCTAAAATAAAGACAATGTGACATGAATATCATTCTGAACTCGCATCCCCTTTTACAATAACTCCCATCCCTTTATTCAAGACAACTATATCATTCTAAAATCAAGACATTGTGAAATGAATATCATTCTGAACTCCCATCCCTTTATTCAAGACAACTATATCATTCTAAAATAAAGACATTGTGAAATGAATATCATTCTGAACTCGCATCCCCTTTTACAATAACTCCCATCCCTTTATTCAAGACAACTATATCATTCTAAAATAGACATTGTGAAATGAATATCATTCTGAACTCCCATCCCTTTATTCAAGACAACTATATCATTCTAAAATAAAGACATTGTGAAATGAATATCATTCTGAACTCCCATCCCTTTATTCAAGACAACTATATCATTCTAAAATAAAGACATTGTGAAATGAATATCATTCTGAACTCCCATCCCCTTTTACAATAACTCCCATCCCTTTATTCAAGACAACTATAACATTCTAAAATAAAGACATTGTGAAATGAATATCATTCTGAACTCCCATCCCTTTATTCAAGACAACTATAACATTCTAAAATAAAGACATTGTGAAATGAATATCATTCTGAACTCGCATCCCCTTTTACAATAACTCCCATCCCTTTATTCAAGACAACTATATCATTCTAAAATAGACATTGTGAAATGAATATCATTCTGAACTCCCATCCCTTTATTCAAGACAACTATATCATTATAAAATAAAGACATTGTGAAATGAATATCATTCTGAACTCCCATCCCCTTTTACAATAACTCCCATCCCTTTATTCAAGACAACTATTATATCATTCTAAAACAAAGACAATGTGAAATGAATATCATTCTGAACTCCCATCCCTTTATTCAAGACAACTATATCATTCTAAAACAAAGACAATGTGAAATGAATATCATTCTGAACTCCCATCCCTTTATTCAAGACAACTATATCATTCTAAAATAAAGACATTGTGAAATGAATATCATTCTGAACTCGCATCCCCTTTTACAATAACTCCCATCCCTTTATTCAAGACAACTATATCATTCTAAAATAAAGACATTGTGAAATGAATATCATTCTGAACTCCCATCCCCTTTTACAATAGCTCCCATCCCTTTATTCAAGACAACTATATCATTCTAAAATAGACATTGTGAAATGAATATCATTCTGAACTCCCATCCCCTTTTACAATAGCTCCCATCCCTTTATTCAAGACAACTATATCATTCTAAAATAGACATTGTGAAATGAATATCATTCTGAACTCCCATCCCCTTTTACAATAACTCCCATCCCTTTATTCAAGACAACTATATCATTCTAAAATAAAGACATTGTGAAATGAATATCATTCTGAACTCCCATCCCCTTTTACAATAGCTCCCATCCCTTTATTCAAGACAACTATATCATTCTAAAATAGACATTGTGAAATGAATATCATTCTGAACTCCCATCCCCTTTTACAATAGCTCCCATCCCTTTATTCAAGACAACTATATCATTCTAAAATAGACATTGTGAAATGAATATCATTCTGAACTCCCATCCCCTTTTACAATAGCTCCCATCCCTTTATTCAAGACAACTATATCATTCTAAAATAGACATTGTGAAATGAATATCATTCTGAACTCCCATCCCCTTTTACAATAGCTCCCATCCCTTTATTCAAGACAACTATATCATTCTAAAATAAAGACATTGTGAAATGAATATCATTCTGAACTCGCATCCCCTTTTACAATAACTCCCATCCCTTTATTCAAGACAACTATATCATTCTAAAATAGACATTGTGAAATGAATATCATTCTGAACTCCCATCCCCTTTTACAATAACTCCCATCCCTTTATTCAAGACAACTGTATCATTCTAAAATAAAGACATTGTGAAATGAATATCATTCTGAACTCGCATCCCCTTTTACAATAACTCCCATCCCTTTATTCAAGACAACTATATCATTCTAAAATAAAGACATTGTGAAATGAATATCATTCTGAACTCGCATCCCCTTTTACAATAACTCCCATCCCTTTATTCAAGACAACTATATCATTCTAAAATAAAGACATTGTGAAATGAATATCATTCTGAACTCCCATCCCCTTTTACAATAACTCCCATCCCTTTATTCAAGACAACTATATCATTCTAAAATAAAGACAATGTGAAATGAATATAGTACCCGCGTATATATGTATTTAAAAAAAATTAAAAAATTAAATAAAACAAAACAAAACAAAAATGGGCGTTAATGCACCGATTTTGAAGGCGACCTATGACAAGAAACCGGAGACTTTGTTTAAATTTTTAGGGATAAATAGAGAATTAACTGTTGCAAACTGCTTACCAACCTATAAAGGACCTGTAGTATAAATGCAAACTAGTAGTAGTTATTCGTTTCGAACCTATAACAGGTTCTTTCTCAAAGGCAAAGTGGGATTGATAAATAATTAGTAGGGTGTTTGTTAGGGTGTTATTGAATATAAATTACGGGTAGTTTACTGTCTTAATACATGTACCACGAACAAAATAACGCGGGCATGGATTCACTGTTTTCTTCCCTGTGGTATTCACCTCACTGTACGCTGTGTTGGCTACCGAGCGAGATTCAAACTAATTCGCCTTCTCTGTGGCATAAACAAACCTTGGGTGAAGGTTTGAACCTTCCTGAATCCTCCAAAAATCCATCAGTGCACTTTTGGAAACATCATGCCCTTATCTTCAAAATGCACCATGCATTTTCGTTGATCTTTCATATTCAGCACTTATGGCCTGTACTTCTTGCCAGGGAGTAATTTTGCCCCATTTGAAGAGGTGAAAGTACCAGTTTCTGAAAGTGCTGAATTTGTCCAAAAAAGCGCCACTTGGAGGATTTTGATGGATTTGGGGTTGTTAGGGTTAAATAACTAACCAATGAGAGTTTCAGCTTATCACGTTGTGTCATTCAGGGTTATGCTTTTTGAAAGTCATCCGAGCGCAACGGCCCATTTCAATACGTTTCATATGACTAAAAATACAAGAATTGATGTGCACTTTTTTCTTTCACGCCAAAATAATTCAATGGGTAGGCCCAGGTTGTTTATGTTAGTGCCTTTCCAAACATCAGTGTAGGCTATACATCAGTGTACATGTACATATAGCTTCAGACTTCAATTTCGATCAGAAACCACTGAAAAAGATGAAAGCGAACCACAATTTACTGCCCGTAAAAAACAAAATCCTGAAAAATGGGTAGCGGGCCTGGGTCTCCCTTTGGTCTGGAGGACAAAGCCCGCTGAACCTCCTGGATGTTTAATTTTGGAGGATTTACAGACTCTCCACATCACCACAAACAAGAAACTAGAGGTTTGGACACAATACAGGCTACTTCTTTCTTTCCTTGGTGGCTACTTCTCTTCATTCAAGAACATTTTGAGGCAAAGGAAGATTTGTAAAAAATAAAAAAAATTAAAAAAAATAAATAAATATATAAAATCAGGAAAAATCCTTTAAAAAAACATAGGCTTGTAATAAATACACAAATAATACAATTGAAAATAATAATGAATGCAGTATTTATGGTGAGATGATTTATTATTTTGTTTGGTTGAGTTTTTTTTTTTTTACCTTTAATAACAAATCAATAATATAAAAAAATCACAAGGAAGCCACCACTTTATTTGCAGGGCTACAAAAGGAATATCACATTATCATTTACAGTAAAACAATATAAAAGGGAACACACAATGTTTATAGAGCGATAAGTCGCCTCAACATGAGATCTCCGACACTCCCTCAGACCCTATCATACCGAGACACGATGAGCTAAAAAAAATCGTAGCTCTGAATAAAAGGGGTTAGAATCGACCGACTGACCGAGGTGAGCATGTGTCGTGGCAGATCAAGGTCATGGAGTGTCATTTGTATCTCATTTTTGGCAGAGACTAGTAAGTGACATTTCTAAGTCTAGTCTCATTATTGAACAAGAAGAAAAGATTTGGCTGGTTACCATATCTAAATTTGTTAATACAAAGCTTGGCAATCGCGACAACGTAATTAACAAACATATTATTAAGACATTTCATATTATCAACACCAAAGATGACATCTTCGGCACTGAGAGTAATGTTGTTGTTGACATTGGAAGAAATCACGTGGTTGACATTGTCCCAAACATATCTGATTTTTTTGCAAAAAAAGAAAAAATGATCAATGTGATCAATAACATTACAGGTGTCCCATATGACATAAAACACAATAAAGGGGGCCACTTTCCTACCGTCACGTTAGCAGTTTTTCTAATGGTTGTAATTTTTTGTTTAGGCCTAATATCTGAAACCACCAAAAAAGTATTTCAACATTTGAATAGACATGCATGCTTATCCTAAAGATAATTTGAGTTGATTATTACTATTATTTTTTTAATTACCCTAAAATTTCCATCAACAAATGGACGGAAAAGTGAGGTAACTTTTTCCGTCCAATTTTTATGGAAATTTGAGGGTAAAAAAATAAATAAAAAAATTTAAAAATAAAATAAATCAACTCAAATTAGTTCTACTATAAGCCTGCATGTCCATTCACATGTTGAAACACTTTTTGGTCGATTTCAGGTACTTAAAAAAAATAACAACCATTGGAAAAACTGCTAACGTGACAGATGCAAAGTGGCCCCCTTTATTGTGTGTTATGTCATATATTGGAGTCTGCTTTACCCATCTTATATAGCATAGTATTTGTTGGATAAATATTATGAAGAATTTTCCAGTTAAGGGATATAAGACGCGCTTCATTGGTACATTGAGGGACTCTCTTCCATATGTGGTCCCAGTTAAAATTGTAGTGGGGAAATTTGTTCATCCAAAAGTTATAACACGTTAGCACAATGTATGTTGATTCAATCGTGATATTATTAAACACGCTGGCGTTGCAATTATCAATGCGTATGTTATTGAAATATATATCAGCGGTACCCTCATAAGGGACGAACCTTGTTTTCCAATCTATAGGAAGAGCATTGCGAATAATAAAATAATCAATAAAAGTTCTTGGGTTATGCGGCATACAACGCTGAATATCTTGCACAGATAACATTGTGCCCGTAACCCTTAGGCCAATGAAAGCTGATTACTAGTTTCTCGTCAGCGCCCGCACGTGATTTTGGCCCCGCACCAAAAAATTTCATTATGCCAAAATTTCATTATTTTGCAAAACATTTTTGGGAAAATCCGGAAAATCCGACGCAAACTACTCCCAAGCTAAAAGGAACCATTCCGATTGCGCGGTCGATGTTTTTGCAGCTTCGCTGTATCATGCAACATACCGGTCGTGCCCACCTTCCATACAGCTGGGCCCATGGGAAGCGCTGATTTGCGAAAGAAAACCCATGGCATGCAGGGTATATAGTGTACATGTACATGCAGCTGGTGCAGCCGCTGAGAGCCGCGGAATGACGTTCACAGGTCACACAAATTGCAACCTCGTTTCCAGATCGCATACTATGTGCCCGGCCTATCCGGGTCGTGTATTGTCGCCGTGGTACGAGGTTGGTATTGATCGATCGTTGTCATGCCTTCAAGGTATGTTCATGTCCTTCTCTTCACAACTCAATAGAACTGATATTGGCATCAAACTCACATTTCTGGGTGAATTTAGAACCTAAATCTGTTTCAAAATGGCAGTTTGTGTATGTGTATGGGTTGCATTTTTCCTTGATGAAAAATAATGAATAATGAATAATGAAAAAAAACCCGCACCAAAATTTGATAAATGGCTGACGAGAAACTAGTAATCAACTTTCATTGGCCTTATAAACCCCTTTCTAATCCAGTCACGCATATAAAGAGTTCTATTGTTGAGTTGAATAACATTATTGTTCAATATGATTTCGGCACCAGGGTTTCTGATATCATGATTGTATACAACAGGTTTTATGCTAAACCATGTTTTAATCAGAGATGAGTAAAACATTGGTAAGCTGTTAATGATACTGACACAATCGTTGTTCATATTGATAAACGAACAGTTACATTTGAATATATCAATGTCAAGACCAATTTTGCACACATGGTATAAAGCAATGTTTTTCCAAACAGCAACGTTTTCGTTCACAAGTTTCTTTATCCAGGTGAGCTTCAACGAGTTGAGAAAAGACTTAACATGAAACATTTTAATCCCACCCTTATCGTAAACGGAAATAACTGTCGTGCGCTTTACAGCTTCATTTCTGTTCCAAACGAATTTTAAAAATAAGTTATTTAATGTTGTCACTACGTTGTCTGGAATATTAATAGCTGTAGCAATATATGTGAGTTGTGAAGCTAACAGAGTTTTTACGATTAAATTACGACCAATCATTGACAACCCTCTCATTTTCCATGCGCGAATGGATCTCTCAATTTTCTGCATTTTTTTCGTCCCAGTTACATATAAGTTTTTCACGAGGAATGTTCGGACTGAAAGTTATGCCCAGAATCTTTATGGTATTAGTGGTTGGTTGAGAGTTGCTCTCACAGGCGTATTTGAAACGATGACAGCAATTTATTGTGATATGTGGAGACCAAAACTTCTCTCTACCAACCCTGTATTATAATCACTCCACCATAAGAGTGCGCCCCCCCCCCTCCCTTCAGCTTAAAGGGACAATATTGTCACGATCAGAGCAGACTTTTAACAGGGCATGGAATCGGTGTTAGTTAGATGACCACAGTGACTGCAGATTACTGGCTCATTTATGCAGCAGTAATGGTAATATGACCTTATCAGTCACTGGGTTAATCTAATATAGGTTTTCCCAGTTATTTTAACACTTATGTCACATGAATTCCCTATATCGATGTTTTAATTTCGTCCCCGAACATCGTCGAGCTCAATTCTCAATTTGAATTTCAAAAAGTCACCAATGGATTTCATTTAAGGTGCAGCATAATTGGAATTTTTAGCATTCTGATTCATCCGAAATTAGTCAAATTCGTCTCGTGTGGCAATCGGCAATGAATTGAAAAAGCAATTTCGTTTGTTGTCATTCGCTTTAACGTTTTGGTCATTTAAATTCAGATGGTGCATGTTTTGCATTTTTTAGCCCATACAGGTCTATAAATGTCGGGTTATTTCAGAGTTTTCTTGTCACTCGTTGTTGAGACTCGATCACAGAAAAGATGGCTGCCAATGCAGGAGTTCAAAGAGGCCGATACAATAAAGTTTCAAACGCGGACAGAAATCGTCTCATAGATGCCTTCGAAGGAGAACAACTCGATTATCTGGTGGTTGCCGACACTCTTGGTGTGAAGCGACAAACTGCTCGCAGCATCGTCTTAACTTATCTTCGTGAGAACAGAAGACATGCTCTACCAAGAGGAGGAAGACGTTTAAAAACGGATCAAGAAATGAAGGATTGTCTTCGACACTTCCTGGATGAAAACCCCTTATTAACATTAAAGCAACTAAATGAAAGACTACAACAGCAGCTCCCTGACAAGCCACATATTGCTGTAAGCACACTTGCTCGGAGTATAGACGGCATGCTGATCACACTCAAGCTTGCTCAGGATGTACCTCAAGCCCGCAATGCTGACAGAGTCCTCCGACAACGGCAAGAATATGCCAACTGGTTCTTAAGACACGGCGTCGTTGGTCACTGCATCTTTATCGATAAATGCGGATATAACATTTGGACGCGGCGTTCATACGGGAGAGCAGTTAGAGGGCAACCCGTTCGCAGAGTTGTGAACAACCAGCGTGGAAACAACTGTAATGTAGCATTTGCCACATCTCATGAGCTTGGACTTGTTCATCATGCCATATACCTGCATACCACAACACGTGCGTCATTTGAAAACTTTCTGCAAGAAACAGCTGAAGCCTGCCAGGAAATGTTTCCTCACGAAGAGCACCTGTACTTCATCTTCGACAACGCAAGACCACATGTTCGTGCTGAACTACCACCAGGGAATGAGAACATTGAATTGAAGCGGCTCCCTCCATACTCCCCATTTCTGAACCCTGTCGAAAATGCACACTCCTGCTTTAAAGCTGGTGTAAAAAGACTCCTAGGACTTCCCGAATGGCAAGCAATGGTATCTGACCACCAGGCTGCTGCAAGAGAAGGCTTGACCATGCAGGGTTGGAGGGCACGCCTACTAGTGGAAGCAGCTGAACATAATGTGGATGAGATAACAGCCGACAAGTGTCAGAGATGGTACAACCATTCACAGACCTACCTACCCAGATGCATGGCCAGAGAGGAGATTGAAGGCTGAAAATGACAGTATGAAGCAAACGTTTGACGCCACGTTCAGTTTCTTGATACACATGCACAAAATCATGAACAATAAAGACTTTTACATTTTTTCTGCGTCCCTTTGTTTGTAAATAAAACCACAGAAGAACATTACGAAAGTGTTTAATCTTAAAATGCCCTAGTGTACATGTCATGAATAAAGATCATATTGTGAAATGGCTATATTTCCGATTTTAATGTCAATTGTGAAACACAGCAAATAAAATTCCTAACTTACACCCAACACATTTTGTTAACATATAAGAACAGAGGTGTATACATTATAATTTTCACAAATGCGCGAAACTCTTCAAGTCGTCAAAAGATTGTGCACATTTTCTAATCGTAACATTTCAGATCACAAGAAACGAAATGTGATGATAACAGCATTTAAATTAATGACAAAAAACGAATTTGCTTTGTCAATTCAACGCCGAATGCCACACAAGACGAATTTCACACGATTCAGAATGCTAAAAATTCGAATTATACTGCACCTTAAATGAAATTCTGTGGTGACTTTTTGAAATTCAAATTGAGAATTGAGCTCGACGATTTTGGGGGACGAAATTAAAATATCGATATAGGGAATTCATGTGAAATAAGTGTTAAAATAACCGGGAAAACCTATACTAGCACTCCGATTCCATGCCACGATATTATGAATTTGGGAAAAAGAAGAAGACCACAGGTAAACAGGCAACCTCCTCCCCTGGGGTCAACCTCGTTCTCCCCACTAGACCCTGGTCGAATAAAGGGAGATCCATGATGCTGATTGGTTACTACAAAATAAATATGCAAAAACAGTTTGAATATTTTTTTTCAAGGACACAGTATATCGAGGGCTTAAAACCAGAATTGTTTATGTCCAAAAATCGGCATTTTGAAAGGAAAAAAAATGAGTGTAAAAGTTTGAATCTTTCTGAAAAAAAAAATCAGAAACTCCACATAACTCATTTTTAGGCAAAAGTGAACATACCCAGTTTTGGTTGTAAGCCCTTGATATGACAAAATAAAGATCTACCTGCAATGCATAATTGGATTTTGAAAATTTGGCTGGTCTAGTCCCCTAGACGAGGTTGGTACATGGGAGACATTATTATGCATTCATACGTATATAGGATATTCAACGATGCCTGGTTGTTGTTGATATAGACAGTTATGCGTAAGTGCTATACTAAATTAGGCTGTGTCCGAATGAAGCATTATTTTTTTGCCACAGCTATGGCTACTGGCTGCAGTGGCTATGCTGAAGTATAGGAAAGTGAATAAAGAGTGATGGTGCAATCCCATTTAGTGACACTTCGCCTCTGTTGACTTATTAAATCAGATTGTATTTTTAGTACAAAATGATGTTATATCCGTATCTGATTATTCCGGTATATATTTCTCCTGAAGACGATCAGAGCATACTGATCGAAACGTCGAGTTGTAACCTCCAGTTCTTTTCAGAACAAAAATACTACTCAATAGAGAATTTCACCTGGTGTCAACGCAATTGGTCTTACTTATCCTCTTTACCATGCAAAGCTACAAGTTGTACCTGTATATATTGTCGGTGTGACAAAAATTGAGTGTAGGAATAATTGACCTTAGCTTAAGGTACCATAAATTGACCAATTGGTTAAAAATGTGGAGTTGGTTATTAAGAGACTGGGTCTAGGAAGTATAGGAAGAAACCGACTCGTAACTTTTGAAACGGTTTCAAATTACTGTGGTTTTGTTTTATTTAAACCAGTCTTGACTATGGAACAAAGATTTCATGTCCCAATGACACAAACCACATGAGCTGTGTGCAGCGTTAACTCGTCCATTAAAACGTGTAAGCATGGGCAATAACGCGATAATACTGAATATCGCGATACCTTTTTTTTAATCGATTACGATATCGACAACCTTTTCAAGTTATCGAGATATCGGAAAATCGCGATTAAAAAAATATATCGCGATTTAAAAAAATGCCATTGTGAGTCAAGTCAGAAATTCCATGGAAATGAAATTAGGACAGTCGTGTCAGCTTTAGGAAGTGAGAAACAAAAGCGAACTACTTCAGAAGTACATACACACAATGCAAACGAATTTACGATTTATTGTGGCGCTTGTAGATGGGTACATATCTGTGGTTATTGGCTCTAAACCAATCATGCGTGAATGAAAAACAAATAATCGCGATACTATCGAAAATCGAGACATATGTTTGCTGATATATTGTGGATGAAAAAAATCGATATCGCCCAAGCCTATATGGGGGTAGGTTTGGCAGAACTGGACGTCTGAAGGGTTACATATCTCTATAAACATAGAGCACATTATAGCCACAACACACAGCCTTTCAGTCTGGCTCGGATGTGTATCACGATGTAGCTTCCTCCTGTGTTTTGTGTTCTGGATGACTGGATTTCGTGTTAGGTGCCAAGTCCAAGAGAATCTGGCGACGGAGGAAAGCAATCAAGAATGGTATTAAGCAGAATAATTTTGTTTGGTAAAGTCAAAACAAATGAGCAGCAAACCAGTGGCGCGTTTTCGAGACCGTAACCAGAAACATGTTTAGGGCTTCGGTCATTGATTGAGCGTTTTCGTGAGTTCGGTTGTGCTGCGATGACGTCATTGTTCTGACCAAACGTGAACCAAAAGTTTGTGATCGGTTACGCTTGCTTTCAAAATGGCGGACTGTAAAAAGTAACGGAAGTTTGGTTAATTATTTGTTAAAACATGATGGAATGATTGTTCGTATACAGGCATACATTCCAAGCTCACGAGTAAGTTCGATTTTGCCAAACATATGAATATTTTAAGAAATGTTGATGATTGAACACATCGCCAACTGAAAACAATTTTTTGGTGACGTTCGCGTTTTCGCGTAGCCACGCCATCTTGTTTATGGTCAAGAATATGAACATCATAAACAAGTTTCTGGTTAGGGTCGCGAAAACGCACCCCCGCCAAAATTAAAGAGACAGTATCATCATGATCAACAGGGCATGGAATCGGAGTGCTAGTTTAAGATTATATATATATGTTGGTGAAATTCTTGCGTCGGGAGATAAACAATTGATTTAATTTTGCCCTACACCGACGTGTGTATAGCACTGCATACTCGGTGCTTTCCGAGTGTCTGTGAAAATACTACACAGGCGACTCGGGCGGGATTCGAACCCACGACCTCCTGCTTACTATTGCAGACGTCTTAACCTCTCGACCACCGAGCTTGCCCGATGACAATTGGCCGGCTAGCATCCCATATAGCAGCGGGTTCCGCGATATATATATATATATATATGTTGGTGAAATTCTTGCGTCGGGAGATAAACAATTGATTTAATTTTGCCCTACACCTACGTGTGTATAGCACTGTATACTCAGTGCTTTCCGAGTGTCTGTGAAAATACTACACAGGCGAGTTTTAGATTAACTTAGTGACTGATCATAATACCCCACATGATAAGGTCTTACATGTATTACCGTAGCTGCTGCATAAATGAGCCAGTAATTTTCAGTCACATGTGTTCTTCTTAAACTA
Source organism: Zoroaster sp. YZ-2022 (assembly GCA_029582265.1). Taxonomy (NCBI): domain Eukaryota; kingdom Metazoa; phylum Echinodermata; class Asteroidea; order Forcipulatida; family Zoroasteridae; genus Zoroaster; species Zoroaster sp. YZ-2022. The sequence continues at coordinate 95,730,522 of CM055816.1, read as the reverse complement.
GGACACCGATTGCATGCCCTGTTGAACGTCTGCTCTGATTATGACAATAACCAATATATATATCGCGGAACCCGCTGCTATATGGGATTCTAGCCGGCCAATTGTCATCGGGCAAGCTCGGTGGTCGAGAGGTTACGACGTCTGCACTAGTAAGCAGGAGGTCGTGGGTTCGAATCCCGTCCGAGTCGCCTGTGTAGTTTTTTCACAGACACTCGGAAAGCACCGAGTATACAGTGCTATACACACGTCGGTGTAAGGCAAAATTAAATCAATTATGACAATACTATCCCTTTAAGCTGAAGGGGGGGGGGGTGCACTCTTATGGTGGAGTGATTAGAATACAGTGTAGGTAGGGGGGATGATTTACTCTGATCCTGATGAACTATTATCTAGGTGAGGTATGGATGGGTAATTACAAAATACCAAATGGCTGCATTTTATTGTAAAAACTGACTTTGTGTCAAACTGATGATGGTATCAATCTTCCCTAGAAATCTGATGATGAGATGGTGTTGCTTTTAACCAGTTCACGTCGGGAATATATTTTTTTTTTCGGTCCCCCGTGCGGGTTTATTTTCAGTGAAAAATCAGAAAAAATTTCTAGCCATTAATAATTTTTTTTGTCAATGAAACTAAGTCCGGACACCCAAATAAACACCTTTACTCATTGACATTTTGAGAATTAAATGGCTAGTTTTTTAATTACGGTTGTGTTTGTTCAGCACAATTAGACCGTTGGCAAGCTCCGATGCGGCCTATTAGCGACCAGCGCCCGGTCGAACAGACGGCATACCCGGAGAGAGAGGAAAGGCCTCGTAAACAATGGATATAAATCCGTCTTTACAAATTCTTGGCTGGTACGTCAAAGGAACAGGTCTTGGATAAAGGGATTACGCAAAAATCAACAAAAAGAGTGAACTCGTTCATTGTTTGCAGTGCCTTTTGTCCAGGGCCACCGAACCGTGACCCCATGGACTCCGAGAAACGATTGTGTGTATACAAGTCAGCCGCCACGACGAGGCGTGCGGCATGTTGACAAGTCTCCCGGTAACACACACAAAAATCGGAATGTGTGTTTAGATGCTGCCCGATCCGCGGTTCAAAAAAAAAATGCGTGTATACACGGCCTCCGACGCCAACTGGTTAAGGAATATGAAAATACTTCCGGTTTGAATTTAGGAAAGAGAACGATTTCCTATAAAATTATAGTGCTGGGAGTTGCCGGTTGGTTCGCTAACCGTTTAACCAAATCTTTCTCGGTCGGTTAACCGAAAGGTCGGCACCTACAGTTGCTATCAAACACAACATCCATCTGTACCCTGAAACAGCTACCCATTTTTTACTCCCGAGTGATTTTTACTCCTCGGTGATTTAAAAACTACGCCACAGCAGAAGAATACTATATACTTACTGGCTTTCTGGCTCGTTCTTGGATCATACTCCATGTTGTGTGATGCACCTGTTCAATAAAAGAAATAAATTATAATAAGAATTTGTTACATTAATTCAACAAAATTCATAGCTTCTACTGTGGTCACCTGGACAAAGCGGGCACCTGCTCACTTTGGGCAGCCTCTGGCAGTCCAGGCAGACTTTATACAGTCAAACCTGCTACTGTGGGCACCTGGACAAAGCGGGCGCCTGCTCACTGTGGGCAGCCTCTCGCGGTCCAGGCAGACTTTATACAGTCAAACCTGTCACTGTGGTCACCTGGACAAAGCGGGCACCTGCTCACTTTGGGCAGTCTCTGGCAGTCCAGGCAGACTTTATACAGTCAAACCTGCTACTGTGGGCACCTGGACAAAGCGGGCACCTGCTCAATGTGGGCAGCCTCTGGCGGTCCAGGCAGACTTTATACAGTCAAACCTGCTACTGTGGTCACCTGGACAAAGCGGGCACCTGCTCACTTTGGGCAGCCTCTGGCGGTCCAGGCAGACTTTATACAGTCAAACCTGCTACTGTGGTCACCTGGACAAAGTGGGCACCTGCTCACTGTGGGCAGCCTCTGGCGGTCCAGGCAGACTTTATACAGTCAAACCTGTCACTGTGGTCACCTGGACAAAGCGGGCACCTGCTCACTTTGGGCAGCCTCTGGCGGTCCAGGCAGACTTTATACAGTCAAACCTGCTACTGTGGTCACCTGGACAAAGTGGGCACCTGCTCACTGTGGGCAGCCTCTGGCGGTCCAGGCAGACTTTATACAGTCAAACCTGCTACTGTGGGCACCTGGACAAAGTGGGCACCTGCTCACTTTGGGCAGCCTCTGGCGGTCCAGGCAGACTTTATACAGTCAAACCTGTCACTGTGGTCACCTGGACAAAGCGGGCACCTGCTCACTGTGGGCAGCCTCTGGCGGTCCAGGCAAACTTTATTACAGTCAAACCTGCTACTGTGGTCACCTGGACAAAGTGGGCACCTGGACAACGCGGACACCTGGACAATGTGAGCAGCCTCTGGCGGTCCAGGCAGTCTTTATACAGACAAACCTGTTACTGTGGGCATAACACACGTGGGTCCAATGCCCCGATCGATCGTCGAACCACCGACTGGTCGCCACGTGCACCTACGGCTGTAGAATTTTAATATGTGAGACTTTTATCAGACGTGTGAATGCGTAATCGCTGCTGTGACTTGTCAATGCGTAATGGGGGGGGGGGGAGGGGCTTAATGAATCGGTCTATTGTCATGGAAAGGTGTAACCTTATTGGCTAATTCTTGCCGTTTGATTGACCGGCTATGTAGTCAGCTTTTCACAAAGAATCAAACACTTTAACCTTTTTTTTAACACGGGGCAATGTTTTCTTACTATTTCGTAGTGTGCCCAGAAGAAGGTCGTAAGGCTCTACGACCTTCTTCCGGGCACACAAAGTACAACTTTTTGTCTCAGCAGAACGTCGTAAGCAATAAAATGGCTCCTTTGAAAAAAAGTAGGGCATAACTGTTATATATTTGTTGCTAGAATTACTCCCAAGACATGTTTTTCCATTCCCATGCGGAATTTAACTTTCCTACAATGACTTATAAATGGTAGAAGAAAAAAAACAACCAAATTTTCACACTCGGTTTTCTTGAAACACAATTTTGCACATTAACTGCTTACAACTTTTTGCCGGTCACACACTCGTTATATCCTTCTTCCGGGCACATTTCACACTAGATGCACATTCAATGTAGTTCAATACTTACTATGAACTCTGATGGTAGTGCGACCCCTTGGAATCTAAGCAGCTTATTCTGTGTGAAAGTACATGAAAAGTTAGAATCAGCATGATTCAATGGGCGACTTTTTGAGACACTGGAGGCAGCAGACTTAGGAAGGAGGGCCAAAGTCATGGTACAGCCAAGCCTTTGAGAATCCCAGCCATGCGCAGACTTTGCCCAGGCCTATGGGCCTATATAATCCCCTATCTGAGCACAAAAGACCTTTTACTAATGAATGGATCTCAAATAGCTCTTATTGCTAACACAGACTTGACCGACACCTCAGTTGTCTTTAGTTCACAACTGCATCAGTTATAATGAGCTCTACTTGGCTGGACTAGGCCCTCCAGAAGCCCAAGTTATAAGTAAAGACTAATTGCGGTGACACCATGTGAAATTCTCACTTGAGTAGTAATATAGCTCTGAAAAGAACTGGAGGTTACAACTTGACGTTTCGATCGGTATGCTCTGATGATCTTCAGG
>CM055816.1:95700123-95726338 GCA_029582265.1 Zoroaster sp. YZ-2022 | reverse complement strand
TCTGTCCTGCTTCCTCCGATGTATACCGGCCAGCATCTCACAGGGATCCAGGTATAAAACCCGCCTGTTGTGTTGCCGGGACCCAGTTATCCTTGTGGAGGTGTGGAGAAGTCCTTGTAGTTTGCTGAGGGGCGGGTAATTTGGTACCCTGACGCCTGCTTGTTAATAGAGATGCGCTGAAGTTTATGTGACGTAGAACCTGGAATTAAGGTTAAATCATTAATGAAAAGGTATGTGTGCGCGTATTACGTATAAGACTTACCCAACAGACACTTTTTACGGTAAATATGTACCGCCATGTTTTTTCACAGGGCCAAGTTGTTGTTGGCTAAACACCCGTTATCGTCCGGCAAGCCCAAAGATTGTTAAGACTTCGCGGTCATGTCCTCCAGAATTGCGTAAGACAGGAGTTTCTTAACCGTTCACAAAAAACAAATGCATTAAACCTACTAACAACCACCAGGTACCATGTAATTAGCTTTGGTCACAGATGTGTACGTTTGTACGTTTTTGATACACGCCCGTCGCCGCTCGCCGCACGATGGCGGTTATACTGAATCATATAGAGATCACGAATCGCTATCAAACACAGTCTTGGGAACCACTGTCCACCCCGAAAATAGGAAGAAACCTACAGATACGAATGGCGAAATGTTAGTGCGCACGCGCATAAACAACAACGGACTGCCGTGTTCCAACGGATCATCATCAACTCCACGACAGTCCGTAGTTCGCGTGCGCATCAAAAATGTGTGACCGCACACCATAACAAATCCTACCCAGCCGTGCGTGGTTTTCCCTGTTTTTACAGGAGATTCTCTGGCGACTGTATGTTTGACAACAGTTCATGTGATGATAGCGAGATTTGTGATTGTCGCATGGTTAGGTGATGGCAGTTTCTGGTATAACGCTGTCGGATCACCGCCACTTCAACAATCATCTGCCATCAGAAGAACCAATACAAAAGGAATACATCAAGATCCTAAATGGGCGGTTCTCTCTGTCAATTTGCAAACTTGGGAATGCTGGAAAGGGATAATTCTGGATATGCAGTGGAATCCAGCCAAATGGATATCAATTTGCGTAAATCAAACGCATGGTAGCTAAAACAAAGCAAGTCAAACGGTGAAAGTGGAATACCTGGCTACAATACTCTAGGTGTAGAAGCAACCAAATACACTGATTGAATAGCATACATGCGATACGAATGCGAGATGATTGCAAGATTATTACATCAGAAGATTATGGAGTCTTACGGGTGCACCCACTAAAGAATGAGGAATTCATGCGCGCTGGAGCTGTTACTATCATAGGAAGTGTATGCCCTCAAATTTTTCTGAAAAACTAAGACGGAGGCCCATTCATTTGATATGGATTGTGTCAGCAAAAATGGCCCACTAACATAACCTGGGGGTCCTTGGCTTCCAACTGTGAGTATTTTGGACACACACTAGGCCCTGAAAAAGTGGTCCCTTTTTGATTTCAAGCGCAAGGCCTTTTCCAAAATGGCTGTTTTTCAGTGTGGACGTTTTCACTACTGTAGAGGTGGTTTTCATTAGGGATGACGAGATAACTCCCTGGAAACCTCCAAGTTTAGACAGTAAATAGAGAAGAAAATAAAAGGTTATATATCGATTAATATTTTTCTTTTGGTTTTAAAACTTATGGGACTGGTATATTTTTTAATGATTTTGAATATTTTGTATTTAGTACTGTTTACTATGGGAGTTTATTTAGTAAGTGCACCCTATAGATTCAAAAATGGCGTCGTCCATGGTTTGTTTTGATGGTGGGATTTAAACATTGTGCTTTTGTTTTACAGTATCAAGTAAGGTTGATAATAAATGAAAAATCTCGTTACACATTAAATTTTCCCATTCAACTCCTATATATTCAGGTCTTTATTGGATGAATACCCGGTACTGTTACAACAAAAGGTATGTGGAATTGTGAAATTAATACCATAGTCTGCATGTGCTCTTTTTCGGCTATTGAAACGGTGCATTATCAATAGGTTGGTTGTTGTTTATTGTCTTTAATTAGTGTTACATGTGTGTGCGATTAGTAAAAATTCACAAAACCTATTACAAGTACTTGTTTCTAAAATAGTACTGTTCAGGGAATGCATGCATTAATAATGATGAGGGTTTTGAAATTGTGTACAACTGATTAAAATTCATTCCCTGCCCCCTCTCCATCACCCTATCAACTTCTCTTTGCAAGGACACTGCTGTTTATATACATGTGGGTGATGTATGCAGTGGTTGGGGATGTTCTCTTTCTCTTTGTGGTCTGATTACTCATGAAACAATTTATATTTTACATTTTCTTCTCAGCACATCAGACTGCGTGAAGAAAGGCTCAAATGATTTGCCCCTCAGCGTATATATTCACCATTGTGTAGCGTGAGGCCCCATTTTCTGCCAACCTGGATCCGCCCCTAATAAGGTTAATTTTGTAAAACTTTCTGAAATTGCCTTTAGATAGCTTTATATCTCGAATATTGTTTAAATATTCAAAGAGGAAACTAACTTGTTATTTAAATAAATTTTTTTTAAGAAAACATTGAACCCCAAAAATACAATAAATGCATACACAATGCATGGTTATCCATTGCAAACTGCACAGAAACATCATGAGACGAACCGTGTATGTTTAAAGCTGTCATTTTGCAGGTGGAGTAATATTTTCAATTTTTTTCCAGAAACACGACCTCCGCAATATACTGGATGCGTCAACAGTGTGTTCCCAAGTCAAATTGAAAAAAAAAAAATCATCTCTTTAAAGCGTGTGCACTCCACACTGGAAATAGTGAGGAATTCATGCGCCCGAGCTATTTACTGAGAAAGTGTATGCCCTCATATTTTTCCTGAAAACTAAGATTTGAGGCCCATTCATTTGATGGATTGGTGTAAAAATGGCCCACTTTGATTCATAAGCCTGGGGGCATGACTTCCGAACTGTGAGTATTTTGGACACATCTAGGCCCTGAAAAAGTGGTTGGTCCTAATTTGGATTTCGCTGCGTAAGGCCTTTTTCCAAATGGCCTGCTTTTTCAGTGTGTGACGTTTTCTCCTACTGTAGAGGGTGGTTTTTATTAAGACAACTCCGGAAATTTTGGACTTTAGACAGTAAATAGAGAAGAAAAATAAAGGTTATATATAGATTAATATTTTTTTATTTTGGTTTTGGCTTCATGGGACTTCTAAGTATTATTTTTAATGATTTTTGAATATTTCTCTTGTATTTAGCAATTATTTACTTAGTGGGAGTTTATTTAGTGGGTGCACCCTTTTTCGCCTGTCTTTCCGTTCTTGAGTACCTACTAGACAGGATAAGCTTCTGGCCCGGGACCTTGCTATTTTGACGCTGCTGCCAAGCTATGTAATAGCCTTGGTACATCATCGAGGGCTTGGTTCATGCTCCTAGATCATGCTTCAGATCATCATACTCGATTCCTGCGCTGAGGAATGCTTGCTATCGAGAATAAACGGCAGTTGATTATATGTTTTGTGCACAAGTACATGTGAATAATCCTCGGGGAACACAATGTATTTGGGGGAATACAACGATGGATTTTTCTGACATAACTGACTGGATGGAAATATCTATGGAGAACCAACACACGTGCCTAATGAAGACAAACAATTGAGGGGCGCGTTATTAGAAATACACTGAAACACCTTAGGATACACCGCACCAAATAAATTTTCTGTGTTGATAACTTATGCATAAAACTCGAGTTGTTTATCATAATTTGTTCTCATTTTTATTTTGAAAACTAAAATTTGAGGCCCATATTTTTGAGGGATTTTTGTAAAAAAAGGTCAATATCCTGTTCAGAAAAAAAAAATAACACAACTTCCAGTATCGCCACTCCCTTCATGAACAGGAACACATGTTTTACTGCTGTATGCCTTTGTAAATGGAAAACTTGCTTACAGCACATCGCTAAAGTGCATTTTATCCCTTCTTTTTAAGATATCCTGTCTTGGGTGAGTCACCCGAGCTTGGGAGAGAAAAAGGCATCAAGCCTGGAGACAAAATTCAAACTGTACAAAAAGCAGCTGGTTCCTCCTACATGAGATGAGATATGAGACACCCTCAGACTCCAGTATCTCAAATGTAGTGGGACAGGATCCCAGACACGGAGGTTCTCCAGAGGGCAGAAATGGCAAAGCATCCACACATTCCTGAAGATTTGGCACAATTCAGATGGTCGGGGCAGTGGGTCACAATGCCCTGATGAGCGCATACAAAGAAGAGCTGCTCTACAGTGAACTAAAGGCAGGTAAAGAGCTCTCTCCAGGGAAGCAATTTAAAGACACCCTGAGAGGTTTCTAGTTCAAAGCATCTCTGGTGGCGTGGTTTTGTAAACGATGGCATGTCGGCCTGAGGACAAGAAGTTCATCACGAATGACTGTTGAAAACTGACAGTGGCAGCAAGAAGGCCAACCGAAACAGCAACATCCAGTCAGGCCAGCCCCCGACGACTCCGGTGCAGATGTTGTTATTCGTTGCGCATATTGGCTTTTTCAGCCACTCCTGCACCGCTACAACATCCTCAAACAACTCAGAACTTCAGTATCGACCGGAAGCAAGTCGGTCACGTTAATTGCACGTCTATGAGGAAAAACGCATCACATAATTCCAAGTTCCTAGCTGCAACAATTCTCTTGATTTTCCATTCTTGGTTCAAGATATTTATATTTGAAATATTAACCTTTGATTTAGTGTAATTCACGACACCGATGACGCGTCGATATGCAGCGTCATAACGATTTCCTGCATCATCTCGTGATAAGCTTCTTTGATATTTCATGTTGCCAAATATCCGTTCGATTTGACCTTTGCAACTAGGGTTTAATCAATGTTGGCAGAGATGAGCTGAAATGAAAGGAAAAATATTTAACTAGAGTTCAAGTGAGGTTGCTGGAACAAACGGTATGTGTTCGGGTTAACTTCCGGTTCAATAAAATGATCATTGATGATCTCACAGTCATATTTTTTTAAATGTTCCGAAATCATAAATAACCTATTTTGCGTTAGAACTATATTGAATTTGAACTATTTTGCGTGGAAGTAAAGTCTCTTTATAATCACGTGATTTTTCCCTTTTTTGTGACAATATGGTATACCATATATCGTGTATTTTACCAAGACCCTATCAATTACCGATTGCTGTGTCAAACCAGTTGTGACGAAATAGCTTCCCAACGGCATATGGCATGCCAGAAATGAAAGCTTAAAATATTCATGCAAGAGATAATCAACTGAGATGTGAGAGATATTCTTAAAAGCAGGGTAACAAAACTCAAAATTTGTCAACTATGTTATCTAAGGTGTGATTTCACACCAAACCCCAAATATCAAGATAACTCTTAAGATAATCTTTCAAAGAGGAAGAAGGAATAACAGAAGGAAACATATTGCACACACACTAATTAAAGAGACGCGGTAGTACATATTTATGTCCTATGGATGATGATAACAAGCGCGGCAATGACGTTGCCTTAAATCATCGTAGTCTGAATTTCTTACAAATACACACTGCATTACTTACTGTAAATTTAGTCCCCAAATAGATTTAAATCTTGTTGATACTGGTTGTAAGGTTGCAGAGAGTTTCATTGACAAGCAGTTTGTAAAACTTTACTACATGGGTGTAATGAACACTAAAGTATGCCACCATCAGCTTAACAATTGTAAGGTTTACTCTGTCTGAGACTCGAAGGTGTCCATGCTAAACAATCCCCTAAAATTAAATAGAGGTTAATTCAATACTCAATTCTAAAATTTAATTTTATTCTCGTACTTTCAAAGAAACAAAATTTAAATGTTGATAAATATAAAATACACATTGCAGCGAAGAATAGCAGGAAAAGTACGAATACGTATCAGCAGAAGTCTATTACCCTATATAAATTGCGTGCCATGCTCTTGTTAAATTCATACCACGATCATTGTACTCTGCTTCAAATGCGCATCGCACAACGAGCAAAACGGTTTGCTACCCTGCCCGGCCTGCCGTGCCGAGAGGGCATCACTGGGCGGTGGATTGAGGCGCTTGACGCGTAAGGGGATTGGGCGAAAATGACGTACAAGGCGGCCTGACGTGTGAAAGCTTTTGGCGTGTATGCACAAAGCTAGTTCTTAGAACTAGAAGGATAGGAGAACGAGACGCGATAAAACGCTAAGGGAATTGCGCGCAGGTGGTGTGGGAGAGAAAGGTCTTACATGATCCGAGGCTTGACGCTATTAATGCAAAGCAACAGGAATGTTTTTACTAAAACTGACAATTTTAATGTCATTTTTGTTTACAAAACATATAATGAAATATGACAATCACCTCTATTGCAGTAACAAAAAACATTGTCCAACAAAACTGAAGATTTTGTAAATTTACCTACCGTTGACCCTCTGACTTTCTTCCCTTGATATGAATAAATAATGTTGCTTTACCTTTCATGAAAGTATATTGCGAATTCTATCCGTTGACCCTTGCCGATAATGTAAATAATGATTTAAGAAAATGTTGTCGTCGTTGCCAGCCATGCATAGTACGTGCACATATACGTTGCCTCTGGCGCAGAGAGAATCGCGGCATTTATTGTTGCAACTTGGCGCTCGCCCCCGCCCTGCGCGCACGAGATACATTTCTCTAAACTTTCACAAGTTGGGTACGTCTCAGAACTACACTACTTCTTTTGAAGAACATTTCGCGTCGAGTATGCGCATGATAATTAGTCATGAGTGGCCCAACCATAGTTCTTGGAGCATTATGCCGTGATATCTAGGATAGGTACAGAGTGGCACACGTCATGTAGGTAATACACTTCTGGGTGTGAGGAGGGCATATTCCGGAAGCTAGCCGATGCTTGTTGTAGAAAAATATTAAACGTTAATTACGTACATGAAGAAGAGTCCCCAGAAAGATAAATCCGATTTAAACATAAAGACAGAACAACAAAAATGACAAACAGAGACTATAATACATCACGTTTCTCAAAACTGTAAACTGCCAAACTATTTAAATATGAACTTTACAGGGAAAATATTGGGAGATGAAACTGTGTTATTTACATTTTGTAACTGGTCCATAGGCGATTGTGCTTTAATGATTATCCAATGACGATCCAAAAGAATCAATGTACTGTGCGTTAAAGGGATTGGTACACCAATGCATCTTTTACTAAATTTGAATTCTAAATGACCTTCAAAGGGGCCCCAGAATGTCCTAAATTATTATTGATGTCTTCTCATCTTAATACCTTGTTCCAAGTGAGAAGTAAACAAAACGTGGATGTCTGTTTTTATAGGAGAAAATAAAGCGGGCACCACCGTCCCATATGCGTGCATCAACTGTCGTTCATGCGATAACTAATAATTTCTTACCCTATTGTGATAGAAGCGTTGGGTACCAAACTCAACAGAGCTGAATGTAACGTTATCCCACCATTTCTCTGGATCTTCTTCAAAAAAACTGCAATGTGAATGCTTTACCAACGAACACCTCTCTAGGTATACAACATCATTCTTATATGTGGTGGAAAGTCAACAGCAAAACAAAAGTAGCTTTAAGATATCGAATATAATGTAAGTAGTGTGTATAACTTATAAACGGCTTACTAAATTTCCAGGCTTACACAGTTGTTTGGTATAATATGCCCAACAAGAAGGTTAGTGTTAAGAACAAACCTGATTTTTTAAATAGTTGTAATATTGTCTAGTTTAAAAATTAATTACGTATAGAGAAGAAAGTGCATTTGGTGGTAATATTACAATGACGGGGCCCTCTATATAGCTGTCATTTTCAATAGAATGAATCGTTGTCAAACCAATAATTTTTGGGTCGACTTACCCAGATTGTTCTGGGCCGTTTGAAGGGTATTACATCATTAACTTTGTTTGGTAGATAATCCAAAAGCTTAGGGACGCTGGTTGCCAGGCTGTCATATACGCAGATACTATCAATTTCTGACACATAATTCTTGATTTCACTCAGTGCATTGACAGATTAGCAAGCACCTTCCTCAAGCCAAGCTAGGAAATATGTTGGCGTTATATTACGGTTGATAAGAAGATGTTCGAGTGTATTCACAGCATAAAAGAAAAGCCTGGTGACCTTAGTTTCCTCTGTTTTGCAAAACATTATTGTAAATGCATAACAAGATTAAAGATCGCGTCGCCCGTGTTTTTGAATTTAGTTGTGACCTAGTTTTTATATCCAATCCGGACCTTCGTTAGAGAGCATAGACAAATGCAAACGTGAAAACAGATCCATTTTATATAGCAAATGATCACGGGGGGTGATACAAAAGGGCCAATTAAAATGAGACAGTTATTTTAGGATGGACACAATCGAAAAAAGGAGGTTTAATGAAATGAGGGATGAGTGATCCATACAATTGGAAAGGTAGATGCATTGGATGGAAATATGCAGGTTGTAAGGAATGAATTAACCATACAAGAGAGGATTGGTCACAAAAATACATAGAAAGAGGCATAAGTGAAGGGATTTGGGCTCAATAGAGGGACATTAAAAGAAATATATTAATGTACACAACATAGCCGCTAGCGAGCGGGAAGGGGGAGAGGTGTGACACCCAATCAATTATTCTACATTTGGCATTTAGAGGCATCAGTCGTGGCAAATGAAGTATTGCAAGGTGTATTAGAACAAGGTTTGGCCCAGAATAAAATTTGCAGTAAAGCAAAACCTAGAGCTGGAGGAAAATTACTACATCTAATAGAGAATTTCACATGGTGTCACCGCAATTAGTACTACTTATCGGATCCTCTTCACTCATACAAAGCTAAGCAAGTTTTGCCATAAACTTAGAGCTATGGTGGTTTTTTGCCGACTGCATAAATGTATCGTGTTCCTAAACACTGTTTATCAGTTATACTTTTACTTTGTTATACATTGTATTTTACTCACGAAAAGAGCTGTGGTTTTCCGGTTTCGGGTGGCAGTTCTCACCTACCTACAAACCCCCTCCCCGAGCGAGTGTACAGATTGACCATTCTTGTGGAAAAACAGTAAATTTATTTGGTCGTGTTAGAGTTGTGTCGGTAAATGTACCCAGTTCTACATGTTGTCCAGTCTCGTCAAGTTGGAATAAATAAATTGAACATGAAAAAAAAGTAAATCCATGTAGAGAAATAAAGAAGTAGGAATAAACAGATATGTAAAGGGTTGAAGTGTGTTGCCGGAGTTAATGTATCTAGTGTAGCAGTTCTATGATATAACGAGAATGGGTACACCACCAAGTGATTAAAGACTATTAATGAAGCGGATGGCACACGGGATATGGTTTTTGGAAGGTTTCACGGAAAAGGATATGGTTCACTGACCAGTTTGGTCTTAGTCTCTCCCACATAATAATTAGGATTTGGTGCTTTTACCTGTAAGTGATGAGGTCTGTTCTTGTGGTGCCCCTGTGTGTGCCGGTTTAAGACATGTTTGCCTGTACTCCTAGTATGATAGAGCCAAGGTGTGAAGCAAAATTACGTCTTATAAATAGTTTATGGCAGATAAACTAGAATATTTAAGAGCAAAAACCATACATTTAATAGGCACATAGCCATACATAAAGAACCAAAACAAATATATATGAAGGACCAAAAACAAAAATGTTGGTGTTTGTGTTAAATTAACAAACACTAGGTGTTTCGGGTTTTTGGGAAGTTGACGAGTCAGTAAATAATAAACGACTGAGATGTTAACACATTTTTTTCTCAAATTGGTGATCCTGTATTGCAGACGAAGTACATAAATATGTTAACATATGTTTTCACATGTATTTTGGTTTGGACATTCCAATATTACTATAACATCCATATATTGAAATAATAATTAGGTACAGTTCATAGATATATGCTACTGAATGTTTGGAATATTAATTGCAGGATTAGTGAAATTTGGATACGTTATGTTCCTTTCTTAGTGTTACTTTCTTACTTTCATAAGAATCAAAATAATAACGCATAGATAATTATCAGATATAAACAGACCATATAAATCTATTTTTTTTTTAAAGAATTCCAGGTGTTAAATTTTTTTTACATAACATGATATTCCATGACGACATAATAAAATATTACACTATGTGACACAGTTCCACACTATGACATTACAGTTCTTTGTCCATAACTTCTATAAAGGGATTAAATTTGATTGTACAGGCTTTTTAAAGGTAGCATTTCATTACCCCTCACATACAGCAGAACGTCAGCAGGGTAGTCTTGGTCAAGAACCAGTAATTTGTATGTTATTATTGATCCGTCGCCGCAAGCCGCAATGATGAAAGCAGCACGAACCGCCGCGCAACAGTCCTTTTGTCAAACACAGTCTTTGGGAACGGGGGTATACTACTACAATTTTAAATTCCTAGCTCGGCCCACATTTTGAGTGCGCACGCGCATATACATCAACGGAGACTGCCGTGTTCACTGATCGACAACTCCACGGCGGTCCGTTGTTGTTTATATGCGCGATACTTCGTCCCACTTCAAATCGACGCGTACGCAGTGGTTTGATCCCTGCTTCGGAGGAGAGAATATGTGAAGTCTTGCAAGACTGTTTGATAGCGGTTCGTGTGGTAAGCGATTTATGACCAGCTTTCGTGTAGCGCTGTTGGATCGTGTATAAAAAACATACAAACACACAGTATTGAACCAAAGACTACCATAGGGTAACCGGGTCAGTGCAAACATTGCGCAAAATAGGCGGCCTACGATTCAGGGTTGTCAGGTGGGCTACAAACCCCACAACGGAAATTGATGGTAAAATTTGTGTACATGGCTGGTTTTCAATCCCCCCACCGTCCCCTGAAATCCACCTCTGGTCAGTATAAACTCTTCAAACGTGCATTATGTTGTCCTTGTCGTAACAATGCATAATATTGCATGAAAAGGGATCATCCATGAATGGATGCTGGAGGATTAGTTCGTTGAGGGGCGCAGGCGGGAACTGTTGAGACTAGGATCCTCGGGGGGGGAGAGGGTGTGCTCACTGAACTGAATCCGTTGTTAACAGGGGAGGATGGAGGGTGAATATAGGAGATCCCCTGTCTGGGTTGGTTATGGACTTTGGATTCTCAGAAGATCCTTCAGTCCGTAGTAGTGGTCATAAATGTCGCTGATGTGAGCCGATGTCCTGTGGCACAGTGTCGTGTTTGATCTCGAGAATATTTCTTCAAGACAGATGCAGGGATTCGGTCAGGTTCTGTAGATTTGAAGTGTCAAGATGATGGATGACAAAGATTGTTGCAAAACTGCTGCCAACACGAGACGAACAATCAGGGTAATTGGCCTGGGTCATCAATGGTCAAAACGTTCAGCAAAAAAGGGTTGACTTTGTCAGGGGAAAGGCACTTCAGGGTCATTGAACAGAACTGGAATTGTTGACTTATTTCTGTTAAGAATGCTGTTTCTGTTAAGGATGCAATTCTCGAAAGTTCTGCAGCCAAGCGTTGGGTTGAGATGGAATAACCGCATAATGGCGCTTGGCATTTTTCAACATTTTTTATAAGAACGCAAAAGGCGAAACTGACGTGCCTCACCTGAACAATCTCTGTGAAACTGGTGAAAATTGTTTCAGTGTGCGATAGCAGGAGGGCATGGTAAACCGCGGCCGCCAGTGTAATTTACTTGGTAGGTTCGAAGGGATAAACAGATCCATGCCATTGGAGCCATTCGGTGACTTCATGTGGAAACTGAGTCCGGTGATGTAGGTAAGAACTTGTCGGTGGTGAGGTGCAAGTAACCGGAACTTCAGTGTTGACATGATCAGAATTTCCGAACGGAGTCAGACATTTGTATGTACAATTGTTGGGATTTGAGGGGAAAAAAAAATAAAATAAATAAAGCACATACCTGTTATTAGTAAAACGATCAGGAATACGGACTTTTCCTGAATATTCTTTGGGACCCCCTCACGCAAAGATACATGATAATGGGTGTTCATGGTTGTCACGACAACCGTTTATTTTGAACAGGTCCAATTGAATTTGTCATTATGCCATCAATAGTACCATGGATGTTATTATATCTGCCTAATATCTTACACTCAGAACAGATAGTAAACAAAAGTTAAAGGACCACAGGAATAGAGAAAAAAAGTAACTACTTATAATTTGAAGCTTTATCGAAGAGGATGTCGGCGCCGATTAACACGCCCCTAAAAGGGGCCATTTGCATCCTGAACGTCTCTATGTGTGACGTCACGTAAAGAAGACGGCTTGCTCCCAGGGACGACAGTCACATACGGGTGCCAGTCAACTCGCCCCCTCGCAAACTCGCCCCTTACAAACTCGCCCCTTACAAACTCGCCCCCTAGCAAACTCGCCCCCCAGTGATACAAACTCGCCCCTCAAACTCGCCCCCCCACAAACTCGCCCCTCCGCAACTCGCCCCCAAACTCTTCCCCAAAACTCGCCTCCAAACTCGCCACCCGCAACTCGCCCCCAGGCAAACTCCCCCCAACCCATGATAATAAATCGTGTCTTTTTTTGTCCTTTAACACCCCGGCAAACTCGCTCCCCTACACAAACTCGCCCCAAACCCATATTACTGAAAATTATGTGATCCAACTAAATTTTTTATGATGTCTTATAACTTCACATGCCTGCGCTTATATTGCCCACGCTGGAAAATAACATACAAATGGCTGAATCGTCGTCAGATGAAATTATGATACTTTACTGAGGTAACAAGTAAGTAATAAACTATCTAATGTGTAATTTTCGTTCACCAAACTGCTATCTTTGTGAAGAAATCGATCATTTAGTGACCCCAAACTCGGACGTTTATGAAAAATCGAAAATATCAAAATACGAAAGTCGCAAAAACGCACCGTTGGTGTTCATTGCCGCCGACCGGAAAATCAGTCTGATTTCATCATCAAATTCTTCGAAAAGTTGTAAAATTTATGCTATTTTAGTCATGCTTTTTGTTCAAGTTGTTCATGATTTGTGAATTACGCCGTATATTTATTGTTAACGATGTCCAAAACCCAACAGGCGGCGCAATACAGTACATATGGAATCGGCCATGTCGGATCTGACTTAACGTAAGTTACTTGTCTGTTTGAAGGATTTGGCTTGTCGTTTGAAGGATTGACAGGGTTCTTTATTTTCGTTGAAATCGAAGTTTTCTTGAGTCTGGGTGCCTTTGACATCCCAAATTCCCAATGACGGCTCGTTTCGAAGTCTTCAGCGGTAAAATGATCGCTACATAACACGCTGGTTGGAGACGGCCCGAACCATTTTGCCCTCGTCAACCGCACTTTTGTGGCCCAAATGTTTCGTAGTGCCTCGTCTTTAGGGAACCTATGGAGGTTTACACCTTCGCTAGGAGTATTACTACAGCCTGCTACGACACATCTTGTAGGCATGATGTATATTTTCAAGCAAATTTAGGATGAAAATATGTATACACATATATTGGAGTTTTGACATAAGCGCATCGGACACGTACACACACAATCAAACAGCTGTGCATTGCTAGGAAATCATTCTTTAACTGACGTCACTGTACACGTGATGCATTACATCACTCAATTGCCAATAAAGTGGGGGCTTGTGAAGTGGCATAAAAGTCTCCAAAATGAACAGAACAATCTTCAATTATGAAAAAACTAACAAATATCTTGTTTTATGCAAGACACATTTATTAAGAGCCATAATGGTTTTTATTTCTGTGTCCTTTAAGTAGAACAACCTATGTAAATAAAAACTTAATTTAAGTAACAACAAAAGTAAACAATAATACAAATCTATTTTGTAAATGTCAAAAAATACCATAACTCAGGTAAAAAATTACACTTTACCCAAGTTGTATCAGTTTTACTGATGTTATAAATAAATTTTACAGTTTAGTAACATTTTGCTATGAAAGTGTAGGGCCTCCCAGAGACCCCTTAAAAGGAGTTAGACCAATTCTACCCCCTCAAAAAAATACAAGTGCCCATTTTTCAAGTTTCCAAGAGTGTACTCGTGGCACTCCTGGTAGCCTATACAGCTGATTGGCTGGGTGTGAACCAGTTGCCATGGTCACTTCCTTCTGATTGGTTAAGGAACTCCAGAGAAATGCAACTCTATCACAGTAGGTTTCTTTGCTGGCATTCTTATGTGAGCGGTGAAGAAATAAACATCTGTACCTACAATCTCCACTCAACATACTGATGTGCTCTCTCTTTGCTCCCTTTAAACAGATTTTTAACCCAACCCCTCGGGCCGGGCCTTACAAAAGTGTATAAGGACATGATATGTAGTACCCAACGAGGCGTTGTCTCATTCAACCAAATTCAAGATGGAGAACATGCGAATAAGGCGAATAATGTCACAACAGTGGGAGTTTCCTCAACTGATTGAGGCGGTTGAAGGTAAACAATTGTTGAGTATTTAAGCTATTATTGTTCTTCGTTAGTTAGTTAAGTTATACCGAATTTGTGGGACAAGATATCCGTGTGTACTCGGCATGCAGCGAGTGATTTTCACTACGCGTTCACCTCTATTTTGTGTACTGAAGTCATGTACCATACATACGCCCAGCGACGGCGCTTCGAACAAGTCAGTGTGCAAGTATGTGCATGCATGTTGTGTCGCGGCCATTTTGAGCTGTCAATCGGCTACATCGGTTTTGGCCTTCTTGCGAATAATTGAGGTTTAACCTGTAAAAACTCAACATTTGTTTAACCTTCAAATACCTCAAGTAGTTGAGGAAATCATTGCAGTTGTAACTGGGCCAGGAACATCTAAAACAGGGTAAGATTTTACACAACCTGTGTAATTTTTCTCTGTGTGTACTAATGTCCCGCTAATATTCCGTCTTTTGTACACTACTCATTGCATGATAAAACTGCAATTATTTTCTGGAATTATTAAGTGGACCTAGGTGGAGGGGAGGGTTAGGCACACTTCTCACCCCACTGATTTCCCCACTGATCCTTTATTTTAAATTCCCTGGGAAGCCCACAACTTTGACTGAACAAGCATGGACGAACATTGTGTACTTGTCCAATTTGTATTAACTATAACCCCAGTTGACATTGAAAGTATTCGTATATAATTCAAATCGAAATAACTTACATGTCCGTCCATAACGTAAGAAGTCTTGTTCTGAATACATTCCATCTGGACCTGTCCTATTTAACACTGAAGTTGCCTTATCTCCTTTTTTTAAATCGTTAGTTGGATCGTCATCCCAATTTCCTGTAAAATAATATACAAGCGGCAGTTGCACATTAAACTTATGATTTAATTAGGCAGCTCAGGTAGTGATTTAAAATTTTGAAATGATCAGATATATTATTTCACAATATTGTATCTCATGACAGACTCTCATAATATTTTATCCTGCCCCTAAATTTATGAATTGTTTGATTTATATTTAATTTGGTTTTAATTTCATCCTCAAAAGTGTTTTTTATGATAAATGATAAATTACTGCATTCAATCATAATGGAAGAGTACATGGGATTATAAGTTACTGAGACTAATACTTGTGACACGGAAGCCATTACTATTGCATATATTATGCAAACTATACAAATGACAGGGAGTGATTACATTCAGATCTTTCCAAATCTCTTACATAGTGAAACTGAAGTTGTTAAGAATATAGTGTCTGGAATGAAATAATCATATTGTCATTCTGGGTCAGTAAATTGAGGAATAAAGGATTTGAACTAAATTCAGTCAGTAGGATTATGTTAATATGCATGGGTATTAGTTGTAATTATAAGTATAGACAAAAAGTATAGTCTTGATTTTTTTGACAATTCCCAAAACAAGGATCTCTATTGTTGACATAGAAAATACATGGAAGTTAGTGAGTACTGGTTATTTTTCAGAATTGTGCACTTCTTACATAGTGAAACTCAGAGTTGTTAAGAATATAGTGTCTGGAATGAAATAATCTTATTGTCATTCTGGGTCAGTAAGTTGAGGAATAAAGTTTGAACTAAATTCAGTCAGTAGGATTATGTTAATATGCATGGGTATTAGTTGTAATTATAAGTATAGACAAAAGTATAGTCTTGATTTTTTGACAATTCCCAAAACAAGGATCTTTATTGTTGACATATAAGAAAATACATGAAAGTTAGTGAGTACCTGGTTATTTTTCAAGAAATTGTGCACTTGTTGCAAGGTCTATCTTTCGTCCAGTCAAGTAAATATACTGAACAGCAAAAGAAACGTCGTGATTTTAAATCGTTGACATAACTCAACCACAAAATTTTACATGTATCGTTTTCGGGAAATATGCAGTCTAACATCATTCTGAATCACGACTGTGCCTGAAAATCCTACAGGCGGATGGAATGCGACTTGAATGGTTTTCAAAGCATCCGGTATGTAAACGGCCATGGTGGGTGGGTGCAAACAGTTCCCGACACAATCGAAGTGCCTGTGCATCTCGTGGTAGCTATGGTGCAAAAAGGCATCCTGAATTGATGGACTGCCAGTTTGTTCTTTGGAAGCAACAGGCGTACCACGATGTTTCCGCAAACCAACGTGAACAAGCCATTGGACGTCTGCACGCTGCCCAAAGCGCTCAGGTCATTGCTAATGACTTTAACTGCAATGTCCGAACTATCGAACGTCTGAGGCAGCGATACAACACCACCAACAGTACCAATGACCGTCCCTCGCAGTGGTCGTACCCAGGGGTTACAACGCCTCGACAGGATCGGTATATCCTGCGCCCAAGATCTCAGGACCGATTCACCCAGGGCCACGGAAAGCTCGTCAGACCATTGGGACCCAACAGCGACCCATTAGTGACGACACGGTCCGACGCCGTTTGGCCGCCAACAACATGTCTTGTCGTCGTCCGGCTGGGGGTCCGATTCGACAGATCGTCACCGACGGGAACGTCTGCAATGGGCCATGCGTCAACATTGGCGTCACCGGCAATGGAGAACCATCCTCTTCTCCGACGAAAGCTGTTACTGCATTTCCGCGGCAGATGGGAACTAGGTCTGGCGAAGGAGGGTGAACGTTACGCAGATGGGTGTGTGATGGAAAGAGACCCGTGGGGCGGACCAAGCATCATGGTTTGGGGGTATTGGTTCACCAGAAAGTTGGACCCGTGGTCTTTCAGAACATCGGTCCAGGTAGAGGTCATGGGATCACGGCTGTCCGGTACATTGATCAAGTTGTGAGACCTCACGTTGTGCTGTATTTCGCACGCCACCAGAATCATGTCTTCCAGCATGACAACGCCCGTCCCACACTGCAAGAGCAACCAGGGACTTTCTCCAGCAGTTCAACATCAGAACCATGCCTTGGCCTGCCCTCGGTCGGATTTGTTATAGAATACTTGTGGGACGAAATTCAAAGACGACTTAATGAAGTGCGCGCCCAAGGCCGACAACTGTAGCTGAACAGGTGCAGCTTTTCCTGAGGATATGGGCCCAGATCCCAATGGCCTTTATC
Source organism: Zoroaster sp. YZ-2022 (assembly GCA_029582265.1). Lineage (NCBI taxonomy): Eukaryota > Metazoa > Echinodermata > Asteroidea > Forcipulatida > Zoroasteridae > Zoroaster > Zoroaster sp. YZ-2022. The sequence continues at coordinate 95,708,891 of CM055816.1, read as the reverse complement.
AACCGCCTTGTTCCTCCATGTACAGGAGATGTGTATCTGTGGTCATCTCTCATGGTGGCCACAAGTTATTGATAATGCACACACACTCGAACGTGACCATCCGTGATCAGCCCCAAAAACATGCAAAAATATTCACCGGACTGTGTCGATGATGACAGAAGGAAAATGACTTACTCAGATATCACAGTTGTATTTGTGTACGTTACAAAATATACCTGTTGATATATTGTATTCATACGACGTTTTTTGCTGTTCAGTACATGAAGGATATGCGTGTGGGATATGGAAGGGTCTTGCATTTTAACAAATGCAGTTTAAATAATCTTTCATGTTAATTCCAGAAGTGGAGTATTTTTGTTTTAACTGCAGTTAGATGCACTGACATATTCCTGAAAAAGAAAGGTCAAACAAAGATTTCTCACAATTCTGTTTGGTTATGATGAAGACTTACACGTAACATAAATTTGCCATATTTATTATAAAACATTAAGATCAATGATCAAGTGGAAATGGACAAATACATTTGAATGTGCCCTTAACATCATTCCGGATTTCATATAATTTTACAGATTGGACTCCACAGCATGGTATTTTAGCATTTTTAAATACATGCTCATGTATAAGGTTAACATTCATTTTACGTCATTGGTAGAGTCGCGTTATTGGTAGAGCCGGGGGGCACTATAACTTTCAGGTTGGAACTTAACTATTTGAGGCACTTATGTTTTTTAAAGGGATCTAAATTCTGAGCGCGAGCGGGGGGGGGGCACAGGTACATGTGCCCCTCCCGTTATCTTTACGCCACTGTATTGAAAATAAGATTAAAAACGTTTAAACAGAAAACATATTTGGTACCAGTATATTAATTTGGAGATATTACTGATCATACTTGTTAAACAATGCTTGCTCAGGTGATATAGTAATTTCGACATCAGCTATCCTAATAATTATCCTCCCCTAATAATTATTACAGGGGATAGTACCATGGATAGTGCTCGGTCATGAAAATACATTTTAACCAACCGCGATGATGAATTTCGATCTTCACAATACTTAAATTGAAATTCAGCAGCGGCGATATTAATAAACCAATGATCTACCTCCCCGCCCTGCCCATCCCATCATGATGATGGTATATTGGCCTTGATCAGGACTCAACCTTTTCAAGGATTCAACTGCTCCAAATGTTGTCATGACGGGTTTATAATTTCTCCAACTGCTAGGAATGTATGGGATAATGGGAACGTGTGTGTATGTAGGGAGAAATTATTAACCCCTAAAATATGTAACAACCTATGAGAAACAAGGAAAATATCAAAACAAAATTATTAACCTCCTGTATGCCCCTAGAAGGTTGTTTTTGTGAAACAGGATGGCGTCCAGTCTTCTTGTGCAGATTACTAGAATACCGTTGGCGGGTACCAGTCTATTTTGTTTGAAAAACATAATGGTCAGGAAGCAATAAAGAGAACATCACTCCAAAAATATTTTAAAGTACTTTTTATGTGTATCTATTGAAATTTGAGCAATTTGTGCATGACAATTTGAAAGCGGATGTGGATGCACGGTATCAACTTTTCCACATGGTGTGGCGCGAACGGCACTGACCCGAACGTTTATTAGATTATATGAGTTGCTATAACTGTGGTATCCGTGGACATTTTGCGAGAGAGTGCATGCGGCCTAATCGAAAACACTCACTGATGCAGGGAAACGACAGTCAGCCGAGCGGTGGGTCTGCGGGAAAGCTGAACAGTTGCCAGGGCCCACAGTAGCGAAAAAGAGTGATAACGTTCCTATCGTTGCAACCCCCGTAATGGGGCCGATAAGATCGATCAAATTCCTTTCATCAATTGATACTGGCATTACTGATACGTTGATAGTATGACGGTCATGGACGGATCATCATGAGCACAGGCCCTGGGCACAAATTCACCACGGGCCCATACACGCGCATAATACTACTAGTACTATGCTTTTTTTTTTTTTTTTTTTGAAAACCAAGGGCCCCTATTTGCTCCTGGGCCCGGGGCACGTGCCCAGTTTGCCCGTGCGGTAATCCGTGCATGATGACGGTGTATGGTAAGCTACCGAAGGAGCAGCGGCCCGTATTGAAATATTGTGCGAATGTGCGGCAGAGATGAAGCAGGTTGACGGCAAGTCCATAAATGGTATATGCTTCGACGTGGCTAGACCTACGAATTTAAAAGACAGTGCATCCGATAAAAGCGGCTGTTGACTTAAGCACCCCCACCATGTTGGGAATGGATTGGTTGCTGCCAACACAAGAGAGTTTGGATTTCCAAAAACTGGAATTTTGCGTCAACGGTGAGAGAATTAAATGCACAGAGAGTGCTGGTGATCAGTTCGTTTGACGGCTGGACTGGGCAAGTCCCAGTCACCTGAAACAGTACCATCCTGCCAGCAATCGCAAGTGCCACCTCAGAAAGCACCGCCAGACCAGCAGGGTCCCGCCAAAAAACCACAAATCCCAGCTTCAGCAAAGTGACGCATCTTGAAGAAAAGTTCAAAGATGTTATTGAGGTACGATGCAATTATAATTCATGCGCACTCAAAGATCAAGAGTCCGAAAAAGTAAAGGTTAAAGGAAGATTAAGGGATCATTTAAAATTTTGGCAGGGAATTGGTGCATCAGCAATGGTACTATCAGGAATTAATGAAGGGTACAGAATCACTTTCTCAGAAACCACCCGATACTCCAAATTTGTGTCAGTATATAACATCTCAAAAGGATAAATTTCATCTTGCTATTAACAAGCACAGATTATAATCTGGTAGTCTGGATTACAATTGGTGTCGTTAAGTCAGTCAGTCGTTATAATCTGGGTGGCACATGCATAATCGCATAATCGCAATCGTTAAATATTTTCGTCGTTAAAGATGGACTACAACGAGAACTCTCACATTAAATTGACTATCGAACCTTGTTTATGTTGTGTTCAGGTAACAATTTATTGTTGTGGTCATGTTTTTCTCTTTATAATTTTGTTGCAATTTGACCGAAAAAATTAGACCCCGCTTCTTCGATTTTGAGAATTTCCCGCCTGCACTGGTTCCCGACAAAGACCATTGAAAATCCACTATGAAATCCACGATATAGTACCAGCGGACTTGTAAACCAGCGAAAAGGGATGACGTATAACCATGAGCACCCGAGTAAACAGAAGACGCCATGTTACTTCCGTGCATATTATATGCGTTTTCATGCGTCAGCAGAGGCATGAAGTTTTATGAAACTTTTTTCGACGTTTTTTGTGTAACAGGTTATATAATGCCGACTTCATGTGTTGGTGGATGCACTAGAAATAGTATTAAGAATCCAGAGACTCGTTTTTTCAATTTCCGCGGATCACTGCGATATCAAGGAATGGGTGAAGTTCGTGAATAATACACGAAAGGATTTCACCTTCATGCCAAAATTCCTGGATCCGCCCTGCTGATATTTGCCTGTTTTTATCACTTTATCTGGCTCCCATGTATTTAATCTTTTATAATCTTTGCTATTGTTACTTTAGGTTATTTTATTATATTTAAAGGGCCTGGGAGCATTTCATTGAAATGGATTTGGTGCTATATACATGTCTTTTATATTTTTTATTAATATTTGATTGAAGACAGAATGACATGGCCTGTACAAATTTATTGTTATTCTATTCTTGTATTTTACAATTTATTGCCACTGTACACTCAGAACAAGTTTTAAGTTTTATAGGCAGAAGTACATGAGATTTACAATATTAGTCTTTGTCACACTTCTCCCTTTTGTGATGCAAAGCCCAAAAACCTAATTGAATTAGCTTTAATCCAAGAAAATCTGAACCTGCTCAGCAGTAGAGTTATGCTGATTGTAAGTTTTTTCCTGGGAAAAGAGCAGCAAGTGTGAAACGAATTTCAAAGGATTTCCAGTTCGGTTTAACAGAACAATGGCCAAGTTCCAAACAAGTATGTACAGGATTTTGATTAAGTTGTTTTCGTCATCAAGAGGCAACTTTTTTTATTTTGATATTTTAACCTCATACATATTTTGTCTTGTCATTTATTCGAAAGTACTAAGGTCTTGTAAAATTTTCAGTCCTTGGCATCTTTCTGCCATACCGAATTTGTAATGTTTTTACCATAGTGTATTGTTGGCAACATAAAACAAGTTTATTTCACATTAGTGCTAAATTAATCAACTTCTCTCCCCAAAACCCCAAAAGACACAACATGAAACACACACGTAATTGATTCTGCCATCGATCATGGTTTATGAACGCAAAAAAAAATTTTTAAATACCTCAAAATCAATATAACTAGGGGAGAATGTTACCAATTTAAAAATAAAATAAAGCAAACCGGCCTAATCCAGTGGTGGATACGAAAATCCTTTGTACTGTCCATCAGGGTTTGGGAACGTCCTGCGGATTGCGTCCATTACACATGATGGCAGTGGCACCCGGTTGAAACGGCCAAGATAACCCCAACACCACCTCACCACTTGCCGATATGCAACATGGCGATATTTTCTGTAAAACAAAACAAAAAATCAGACAAAATTATAAACATAAGATTTGTGATTTGCATGGTGGAGTATCGATATTGTTTACGTTAACACCATGTGAAACTGAACTGTTATAAAACTATAACCATACCAAAAGGCAATCATGATCAAAAGTGTAATGCATGTACAATAAGATATAGATGCACGTGGGTCAACCAAGGTCATATTCAGTTGTGTGCGGTTACTCTGAAGTAAACACCGGTGCTCATTCTGGTCAATCAAAAGTAATCTGCTTGATATGCAGATCATTCAAAACTGACATTGCTCTAAAATATTAATTGAAATTGATGGTACATTGGCTTTGTACATTCAGTCAACACTCAAATCACTTACTGGTCAAGCGTTCCTTCAACTGCATCTCTGCCATAGTATGCTCTGTACTGAAGGTACGCTGTTGCAAGCACTCCTGGGTGGAGGCAGATCGCATCAAACCAATCATGGATGGTAAGGCACTGGTTGGGATCATCCACGTTGATGTCCAGCTGCCGCATCAAGTTCTCTGTCTTCTCAACTTCTTTGCAACATATACAGTTTGCGAGCAAAGGCTGAAGAACACAATGTCACACGAACACCTATTACAAAAAAAAAACAAGTTTGGAAAATAATTTTAGTAACTTTGTCATTGGGGTTACTACTTAAAATTGATCTTGAAATACATCCCCCATGAACTGATCAAGGACAGGTACATCAGGAAGGAATACATTTTCCATGGGCAGATCAAACATTTTTATTGTGCAGGGGCTACAACCTTTTATTTGAAGGAAAGACTAAATGTCAATTATGCTTAAAGCATGATGGTAAAAGATCATGATTTTATTTGAATTTTGAGCAGTGATTACTTTCCATCATGTCTTCATAAATACTGGCTAATATTGCCAACAAATCATAAAACGCAAGACATAGTAAAATTACCCAAATTCCCACTGTACATGTATTGTACATGTACAAGTGTACACATGTACATATTACTACTACATTATATGTACCTTGGGTCTCTCCATCATGTTCGTTCATGTTTTTGTCAAGTATAGCCTACAACTATTTTTTGTACAGCAGAAACGAATTGATCAAACGAAGCACCATTCAGTATTTCATTCATGAATCATTTTGTGGGCTTCAGTCTGTCTGTGACCGTCTATCATCAGGATTTGGTTCGTCGTCTTCGGCCTGACGATCACCGTCACCGGGCTGGTCAACTGCAGGCGCCGCAAGTGGCTCGAACCGGTATGCATCAGCGCCACGTACTTCGACTTCTTCGTCATCGTCTTCGCCTTCTCTCTCGTCTGGGGAGCTCCCCTCATCGCTGAGCTGACATCACTATCCCCTCAAGTGCCTATATGAAACTCCTCTTCCTCATCTATACTGTGATCTTCCCAATATTCGCTGCTATCGGACATTTTCGCTGTTTTTTCGGTCTAGAAGATGTCGCTTGTCCGCTGTTGTTCCGCATTGCATGTATGGTAAATGCATACAGTACACACGATCGACTGTTGTGCGTGGGGGTAACAAAGTGTCATGGTGCTACGTCACACACGAAGTATTAATTATTCATGAGTTGAGGGCTTTTGGTGAAACTGGGCTTTTCTGGGTCGTAGAACGCCGATCAAATTGATTTTTTTTTGCATGAAGGAACAAGTTTTATTGAATAATAATAATATGTTAGTAATCATTACACATTTCTCGAACGAAAACAGCAACACAGCACTTATCATTATTCCGTCGTAGTCAATCTTTAACATTTAATTTAAAGAAGTGAATAAAATAGTTATAGCCTAATTAGAACGTTGCTACGACTTTTACACGATGTATACAGAAACAATTTGATTATTCATGAAACGATCGACTACCGTGTGAATTAAGCGTGCCATTGCTGCATGCTACGCGATATGCATGTGCCACTCACTTAAAACGACACCAATTGTAATCCAGACTACCAGATTATAATCTGTGCTTGTTAACAGCAAGATGAAATTGATAATTTTGAGACGTTATCTACTGACACAAATTTGGAGTATCGGGTGCAGAAACGCCCCCTCCAACTTTTTGCCATAACAGGAAATCTGCAACACAAAAATATTAATTTGTCATGGGTGAAATTCTCGAATTACTGGATTCTGGTAGAATAACGGAGAAATACGAACCACCATATTTAATCGAAGTGGTCCTTGTTGCGTTTGCTTATCGAGCATCAATGAAAAGAAGATTAATTATCGACCTAAGCGAACTAAACAAGTTTGTTTGGGTATGACCTGGGACACAGTAGCTGGTACTTTACAAGTTGTATAAATACGTATTGAAAAAAATATATTCAACATTACGTGAGATAATACAGTCGAAAATCATTACCATGAGAAAATGGTCCTGAGGACGATCAGAGCATACTGATCGAAACGTCGAATTGTACCTCCAGTTCTTTTCAGAACTAATTACTACTCAATTGAGATTCCACATGGGTGTCACCATAATTAGTCTTACTTATTCATTTGTTGGGCAAATAATTTCATTTAGTCCGTGTGTGGTAATATAACTAGACTGACGACTAGACACTGTCAAATTGCTAAAGCGTCCAGAAGACACCTTGACCAAACTAGATGAATATTGCATGTCTGAGATTAAATTCTGGCAGAATAATGTAGCCAAATTAAATGTACGGTACGTATTTGAATTTGGTAAAGTAAATACAATTGTATGCTGCGACGCTAGTGCAGTAGGTTCAGGCGTTAGTTTGCATAGATCGTCACACTGCTCACAAACTTTGGACTGAAAAGGCTAAACAGAAACAACATGGAAAGAATTAAACACGATACAATTTGCAATTTCTTCATTCTTGCCGATGGTTTCCAATTCCATCTGAAAATATATACCGAATAGTCAAACAGCAGCGCGCATAGTCGAAGTTGGAAGCATGAATATAGATCTGCAAAAGTGGCATTAAACATCTTTGACATGTCTTAGAAAAGTGCGACTAGAAGTGGAATGGATTCCAAGGAACAATAACTAGGAGGCAGAGTTTGTCAGTAGATTGATAGACACAGATGACTGGTGAATTTCACCAGAATTATTCAAGATAATTGATGGTTTATGGGTCCATTCATGGTGGATTGCTTTGCTTGTATATAATGCCATAATCCCGATTTTCTCAAGGTTCTGGAACCCGAGAACAGAGATCGACGCTTTCACCAAGATTGGTCAAACGAAAACTGCCTTCTCGTGCCTGCTGTGCCTTTTTAATACCCAGCGTACTCAAAACATATTTATTTTAAAGGAAAGAGCACCTGTATTCCCCAGGTGTCCATCCTCACCATTTTGGCCACTACTTTGGTCATGTTATAAAACTTGGATAAAAGAATTTATTTCCGTAGAAGGATCAAACGTTTTGCAACTGGGTAGAAATAATAATTCGGTCTTGGGTTCCGCCATGTTACATAGTGCAGTGTGTGCAATATACAGTGCGTATCAAAAAAAAGGTAATCCGAATTCAGGGGGTTAATATGCCAAGGTTATTTAGTTTGACAATTTACATGTAGTGTACCAAAGAAGAGGAACTCCTCAGCTTTCCATTGATACCTTTATTGACCCATTGCTGTCACACATGACCGAGTACATTGTTATTGAAAATGACAAATTCAAATCGCATTTTTGCAAGTTTGGGTAATCACTGCAAGGCAGGATAATTAGTGAAAGTCAGTATGATAAACCAGATTTTCTTTAGGAATGACTGGACATTATTCAAGAAGAATCTCTTCTAACATTGCCCTTTTATGCACCCACACCTTCAACATGTCCACCTCCCCTTTCGACACAAAGCTGACAGCGACGGAGCATGTCCTGCACTGCTCGTCTCACCATAGCCGGATTATTGCGTAAAGCATCCACTTCATTTCGAATACGGCCCGGCAAATTCATCAAGATCACAGCGATAAGGCGATGTGCTGGGGCGCCATCTTGGGCCCACCAGAGTTGTCTGAAGACCCCACGAACCTGTCGCTCAAAGTGTTCCTGCAGCTGCGGTAAAACGTTATCATTGAGCATCTGCAGATACATATTGGCACATTGACATTCCTTTGAAAGAAAACGGTCCGATCAGCTGATCACTTACAAAGTCCTAACAAACAGTCCACTTTTGTCGACTCATGTTAACCTCAAAATTGAATTCTGCGGGTGTCTTGCTGGTGCATATTCAAGAACATTATGCGTATTGCCCCTT
>CM055816.1:95681965-95699623 GCA_029582265.1 Zoroaster sp. YZ-2022 | reverse complement strand
TTTTAAAGAACTTTAAAGCCATAGCCCGAAATATACCCCCGATCATCAAACTTTTTTCAATTATACATTTGTGGGTACCGTGGCGGGTTGGCCTAGAATGTCTTGTGGACGTCCCTCATGACATCATTTATAGCGCATTTTGTATCTGTGTACAAAATACATGTAATTGTGTGACCGAGTCGCTTCATTAATCGCGAGTGAATCTTAATATGTCTTTTTGTACATAGTAATACGCATTAAATATCAGCGGTGGCTGAAGCGAGTCTATTTTAAAAACGATGTCTGAACTAGTTTTCGTTATTGGATTTTTCTCTCGGTAACTCACGTATTCAGCGGTTTGCCCCGTGATCATGCGCGGTGTCGCGGATGTGTTGTCCGTACATTGTACATGTGGAGACTTGTGTCATTGTAACGTTAATTAGGATTATTCGGAAGCGAAGCTAAAGACGATCACCGTTTAACCCTGTGTTTACCGCCGGGACTTTTGAGTCCCAGCGCATTTCAAACCCCACTTGCATGTTGGGACGTTTGAAACCTTCACCATACGTGTAAGCAGTGGTTTGGAACAATTAAGGAAGTCTACTGTGAGTCTGAGGTCATCAGCTTTTTCCTGGGAAACTGCAGGAGTAGGTAGGTAAAAGGAACGGTCTTTTTTTTTTTATAAGTTGACCTCATAAATCCCCCAATGATTTGGTGTGTAAGGTCTTTATGACCTGGGAAACCTATAGTGAGAAAACCTATACATGTACAATTTGTTTTAGTATACAGATAATGAGCTATACAAAACTACATGGATTTGGGTAGTACCATGACAAACTGAAACTAACGTTAACAATTTTGTCATTAGTGTGCTGGCAATCCAATCTTTGAATTGTAGGAATTTTGTTTGTTGTCAAAGTAGGCATGAATTTGTAGGTGGGACCAACTCGTGCCTTCACCAACTCGTACTCTGCTATAGTCAACTCGTAGCCTTCACTCGCACAAGTTGACCTCTCGTACCTTCACTCGCACCAAGTTGACCTTCATAAATCCCCAATGATTTTTTTTTTTGTAAGGTCTTTATGACCTAAACCTATAGTGCTAAACCTATACATGTACAATAGTTGTTTTAGATATACAGATAATGACTATATAGTTAAAACTAACGTTAACATTTTTTGTCATTAGTGTGTTGGCAATCCAATCTTTTGGTGTAGGAATTTTGTTGTTGTCAAAGTAGACATGAATTTGTGTGTGGACCAACTCGTGCCTTCACCAACTCGGTACCTGCACTATATATATAGTCAACTCGTACCTTCACGTGCACCTTTGGCGGACGCGTCACCATGGCACAAATGAAGGAACATAGTCACAGATTTGAGTGATGTAACATAACGTTGATGAATTGTATACAACGTTTTGTATAGCTGTAGTTGGTGGGAAACAAGAAACTCGACATGGAATGAAATTTAGATGAGTGCCATCCATTAACATTGTCATCAATCATATCCTAAATTTTAGGCCATTCTCCAGACGGTCCTACACTAAAAACCGACAACTCACGCACAACTTGCTGTGTGAGTTGTAAATGCTGTCAGTCATGTCAGTCATGTCAATTTTATGCGTCAGGGTTGTCGGTTTTTGAGGATGTAACATTACTTTGATGTGGTATACAACGTTTTGTATAGCTGTAGTTGGCAGGGGAAACAAGAAACTCGACATGGAATGAAATTTAGATGAGTGCCATCCATTAACATTGTCATCAATCATATCCTAAATTTTAGGCCATTCTCAGAGCGGTCCTACTAAAAACCGACAACTGACGACAACTCACGCACAACTCGCGATAACTCCAGGACAACTCAGGACAATCTCCACGACAACTTGTTGGCGAGTTGTTGTCGAGTCATGTTGGTTGTCAAATCAGTTGTCGTTTTTAGTAGAACCCGGTCCTACTAAACACCAACAACTCACGACAACTGACGACAACTCACAACAACTGACGACAACCACATTTTCAAAAACTTAAAGCCTGTATGTCAATGGTCAATTTCAATTTCAGATCAGGGTTAGGCCTATAACCTAGGTTGGGGTCGTCATCATAACATTCATAGTCCAACAAGAACGGAACAGCTTTGTGTTCTGTCCGTAGGACAAACACCGGTAAAAAAAAAAATTGGATCCAAGAGCTTCAGGTGATGATAAACAAAGTTGGTTATATAGTATGCCGCCCTCTTTGACAATTTTGACCATCAAATCGATCTAAAATCGGCCAATGCATCTTTAAGGCCTGAACCCAATGGTCAATGTCAAGATCAGGCCTAAGGCACACAACTTAGGTTGAGGGTCGGCGTCTATAATCATAGTCAACAACAACGGAACAGCTTGGTGTTCGTCCTGAGGACAAACACCTAATGTCTAGTGAGTTATTAGCTGTTTCGGCAGCGAAGCAGCAAAGGAAACAGCTATTGTTTTTGTTAAAAGTTTTTTTATTTTTTTATTTTTCTTTTCAGCGCTTTCCGTACCGGAAGTGCATTACTGTCTTCATGTTTCATTCTGAACGCCTTTTTGCAGTGTTCCATATAAATGCGATTGCAATGAAACTTAAGGGGACCAAAGGCAATAGTGCAATAGTGTGCATAGCGTTGCAATGACGTCATAATTACGTCATCAGGTGTCCAAATTTTTACTAAATCAAAGTTTAATAATGAAAAACATTAAACAATTAATAACTCCTGAACCACATATGCTATCAATTTCATCTATGTGGCATATTGTAGGTCTTTACCCACTCCGTATTTCGTGCACAGATATGACCCCATATTTGACCTTTAGCTTCCGGTTCCAAACCGGAAGTTCAAGTTAAAGAGCTCTACGGCCAATATGATAAAAAATAATGCTATGATTTCTGTGTATGTAATCATCTGTAGTAGGTGTACTCTTCGGATAGTAGGTTGTGATGACGTCATCATATGCAAGGCGCCCTCTGGCGACAGGTTTTAAAAGACGTTATTTTCACTTGTACACTTCCCAGTGTCACATTACCACAAATGATATGCGTCATGTTGTTGCCAGCTTGTGAATCAACTTAAATATTAAAACAAATTACGTCATCATGACTTGTATCCCAGGTGTCAAGTTACACCCTAAGTTAAGATTAATATTGAAAAACTATTAAAAATTTTATAACTTTTAAACCACAATAGCTATAATTATGATCTTTTGAGCCATGTGGTAGGTACGTTACCCACTCGACAATTCATTAAATATGACCTTATTGTGACTTTTGCTTTCCGGTCGAAACCAGAAGTTCAAATATTATAGCAATGTTGTTCTACAGCCTCTACAGATACCAAAGCTGTGCTGCAGAGAGAAAACAATTACACACGGCTGGCTCCGAGTTTTGCATGAAGCCGCGCCCTCTTCTGGTTGAAGATCGAGTTCTCAATGGTGTTCGTCATTGTATTGATTACAACAATTTTTTGTGTCATGTAATTACACTTCAAACCACCTCCTGTTTGTTCTTTCCACTTTAAAACCCCTTTCGAATACCCATTTAATTGCTAAGTTTCAATAAATCAAGGAGCTATGTTCACCGACTTTGTAATATCTTTCTTGTTGGATTAGATTTAAAGGGGACTGACATGGATGTAAATCAAACAGTTACAATATGTGATCGTTTTATTCTTTTATATCAGTAAAAGATCAATAAAATATTTGTTTTATGTTTTATTGTGTTTGAAATTGTTATTTTACCATTGTAATAAAATACCCCCACTTTTACGCCCCCTGCACGGAGAAGCTGTTCGTGACGTCATGTCAGGGAAGAGAAATTCGCTCAAAACTCGACTCAAACAAAATGATCGCTTTGCACAAAACTATATTGAGCTGATGGACATGATACTTTACTCTTGTCGGTCGAACTTTGCTCGTCCAACATACGGCGATTTTAGGGTCGCTTTGGGAACAGATGAAGGCTAACACCGTCTTTGGTGAGTTGCTGCATCCTGCAGAAGCACATCTTCCCGGCATTTATTAGTTCCGGAAACAAAAAATCACGGAAGAAATGAAATCGACGCTACGTGTGTGAAACAGTTGTGCTATGTATAATATGGGACATCGCATGTACACATCGGATCTTCTCCCAACCTTACGTCACATATCTTATGCAAATGAAGCTTACCACCATGGGGCAGGATTAGCCTCCCCAACAACTACGGTCAAACATTGTTTAAAATAACGTACCAGAAATCAATGAGTTAAATAGACACAGGTGGTCTCAAAAACAATATTTTATTACAAACACGCCATTTTAAGTACACACACAATAAAGGATGTCAGTCCCCCTTCAATTTTATATTTAAAATATCATAACTCAGTTACATACTTTTGATTTTACAAAATGTAACATATCATCAGAAAGTAAAGTCCTGTTTTGCATGGAATTGCCTTTTTGTTAAAAAGGGCACATATGGGAAGGAATGAAATTTAATTACATACATTTAGAAGCAACTTTCTACTTTTGACTGTGTGGAGATTGTTCTTTTCAGAGAAGTGAGTTGTACCCCCCACCTCAATGTTGAGTGATTGCATGTAGTCCCAACTTTGTACGCACAGACCATACGAGGTAGGAATGACGAACCCTAACGCCCACGCAATCACCTCTACAACATTGAGCTGGGGGCGCGGAAGTACAATGGTACGATAGAACCGTCAGACCACACTAGGACCGAAGGGTCCAACTATTGACCAGAAGCCAACGGATCGTTAATAGAAGTTGAAGCTCCAACAATAAATACGCTTCCCCACGCCCGGCCGGTGACCTCCGTGGGTTAGCGGATGAGCTGTAATGATGCAGTCTCGCAGCTAGAACGTCCACGTTTTATATAAGGCCTGACACAATGACTCCCCACAATGCATGCCACCTCTATCCAAATCATAACTAATGTAGTTCTCTCCTAAAAAACTTTAACTACCATCCTCACATACTAAATACAATTGTAGAAAAATGTACTGTGTCCGGCCGTATTTTTTTTCCAATGTGTTATATATCTTAGTAATTGTGTGTAAAAAAGTGGCATGTGGTTATAATACATAAAGTTTTAGTTTATAGGTTGGAAGCGGTCATACAACGATTAACCCTAGGGGACCACAGGTAAAATGACCACACCCGATACCTTCGAATGAATATAAGTTGATAAATAGTGGTGTTAAATCTTCTAGAATTCTTACGTTTATCGTGCTGCGCGTGTTTTTACCTCCCGTTGTAACTGTTACCGCGTTGTTTTATTTGACGATCGACCACTAAGTAATAAGTAACAATATAATCATAACTTTATTTCTAATTATAGGGGTCGACCCGTGCATGTTTTCATCAAATTGCGGCTTTCCAACGCCATAACCCCAATTTAAAATTAGATATCTCAATTGCAGATGTATACCTCTTAATTTGGCAACAACCTTCATCGTGAGCGCATCATTGATAAATATAGCAACAAATTGTTTTAAATGTCGACCGTCGACGGTCGACGGTCGACTCCCGCATGGCGGCAAAACGTGATACCGACGGTGTCGTAATGTTTTCGCAATCTTCCAACAGCATCCTGCCAGTGGACATGGCCAGTTGCAGCAGCTTAGAAAACAAAAGAGTGTACTGCTAGTGATAAATGAGAAGGAAATAGCAAAAGACAATAATTGCATCTTTACTATAGATTATTCATGATTTATGAAATCGGGTATATATAAGTCACCATATACGTATAATTGTTCATTTGCCAGGTGACAACATCATGGACGGTGTACATTTACAGTTATTGGGGAGGGCGTCGATACAACAACGTTGTTAGAGCCGCTCAAAGTGGAAGTTAATGTGATAAAATAGCCGAAACAGCTGGGTATTCGTTCACGAATACAATTGAGCTCTAGTTATTATTATTATTCTTTCCGGCAAAATCCCATTGCCTTAACACGTGCACTTTCTTGGCGGCAAATGGCCTTCTTAGCATTGTTAGAAAGAGTCAACTCATATACCATATGGAAGCTTATGCCTTGACTTAGTTTCTAAATGTCATTAGACTAAAATTCTTAATTAATTAGCTTAGTTATAGTCACGTGAATATTTAATTAGGCAATCTTGGAATAACCATAGCTCAAGAAGTATACACCCGATCATCAAACTTTTTTCAGTTATACATTTGTGGGAATTTACTGTAGATGTGGCACGGCCCTAGAATGTCTTGTGACGTCATCATGACATCATTTATAGCGCGTTTTGTATCTGTGTACAAACACATGGACCTCTTGTGACCAAGTCACTTCATTAATCTTCAGTGAATCTCAATATGTCTTGTGCATAGTACACACACAAATATCACGGTGGACTGAAGCGAGTCTAATTAAAACGATGTCTGGAACGTAGTTCGTTATTAGTTCCTCTCGGTAACCTACGTACCAGCGGTTTGCCCCGGTGCACAACTTGTCCATACATGTGAGAGTTGTGTCGTTGTTTAACGCCGTTAGGATTATTCGGTGAAATGAAAGACGATCACCGTTTAACCCTTTGTTTACTGCCGGGACTTTTGAGTCCCAGCGCATTTCAAACACCACTTGCATGTTGGGACGTTTGAGTCCTTCAGTATAATTCACTATACGTGTAAGCAGTGGTTTGAACACTAAAGAAGCCTACTGTGAGTCTGACGGCATCAGCTTTTTCCTAAAACTGCAGGAGTGACGCGCTATGATCGCAAAGGTAGGTCTTTTTTTTATATGTTGACCTCATGAATCCCCAATTATTTTTTGTAAGGTCTTTATGACCCTAAACCTAATGATGAAACCTATATTTGGTGTAGGAATTTTGTTGTATGTAGGCATGAAGTTGTGGGACTTGCACGTACCGTTTGTGAGTTTTGGCCTGTCTGGAAACTGGGCAAGTGCACCTTGTGGACGCGTCATCATGTACATGTACACGGATACCAAATGAAGAAACAGTCACAGATTTGAGTGATGTAACATAACTTTGACGGTGTATACAACGTTTTGTATAGCTATAGTTGGCAAGGAACAAGTTTGGACATCACAATGTGAAACCATAGGTAGCTGATTGCATCAACAAAGTCGGTGATATGCTTAGAATGTCTACCGAGGGTATGGTCATTTTGGCAACATTGCAAATTCTCAACCTCAAGACCTGTCATAAGCCAAGGGATGCCCATCATCTTCCTCCAGTATCACAGAGCGACGGAAATTTCTACACGCAGCTTCGTCTGATGTTGTGAAGGCGGTATGACAAGTTATCAATACTGTTCCTCGGAATGGTCCCATAGCGACATAGAAGCCGATGATGATGACGACGATGTAATTTCCAATGCAGACAGTAACGATGATAGTGAGTCAGAAGAAGATGACGGGAGTTATTGCGTTTGTGTCAAACTCTAGGGCAGTTATAGACTCAGTTGCACCAGAAGATCGCACAAAGGGAATCAAGGATCATGGATCATTTTGATCTTCTCTTGATTGAGGTTCATCTGGTATAACACAGTTACATGATTTGATGTGTTCCTTAAAAGTATGTACCGTTAACCGTTCATTGCAGGAAGGAGTTAAACATTTCATGAGTAAATCTAGCACAAGTTTGCAGAACGGCTGGTCACATGGCGATACATTTCTTAAACTTAGCAACTCATCACATTGTCCACAGCAATTAAATCTTTGAACCCACCGTTTTATGCAACATGATTGCATGAAGTTTTGCAGGGTGTGTCAACAATACCTGAGCAAATATTGCATTGAAATAATGCATAAAGTGGGGGTGCTAAACAAAGTTCTCTGCTATAAAGACTGCATAATTCTAGACTATTATCTAAGTCATCCAGTTCAATGGAAAGCACTCTTTTCTTTCCTGAGGGCACATCATCCTCATGTTTCCTTTTCCGTGCTCGAACAAAGCGTGTATGTATCGGCACTTCAGCATAAGCATGATCTGCTCGTGTTGACAAAGGTAAACTATTTAAATGTGTAGCATTTGACCCTGGATTTCCCCTTTTTGGTTTGCCTGGTGTGTACTTTCCTTTAGATGATGTTCCAACAACTGCAAATCGTGCACAAAATGAGCAAGTGTCGTCATGATCATTCCACAAATATATTTTAGTTGAAGGATTATAATGTCTTTGTCTCTCTTGAGCACCATCTAGATATAACTAGGTAGCATTTGTGACAAAACTTGCTTGGATGTATATCTGGATGATCGTACTCTATGAAAATGTTAAATACGTGCTGTAACAATTCAGTAAATGGTACACCGGATTTCCTGTGCACTGCTTTGCAAATGTAACCTAACTTGGCTTTGTGAACTCTGTTGAATTTGATACCACACACCCGACATAATTTTTCTAGGTTCACCCTATGTTGCTGCAGGTCGACATGATCCATGGCACCCACATACGCAGCCACTTCCTGTAAAGAAAAAGGAAATGCATAAGTTATCTTAAATTTCAAAATAATTTAATACACAACAAATATCCATGACCTCACTGGAAAGGAGTATTTTAAAATGTAGTGTATCAATGACTATCAGCCAATCAGGACTGCCAATCTGTGTAGGCATTACTTAAAAAGTATTAGCATGTAATTGATTTAATTTTGCCCTACACCGACGTGTGTATAGTACTGTATGCTCAGTGCTTTCCGAGTGTCTGTGAAAAAACCACACAGGCGACTCGGGCGGGATTCGAACCCACGACCTCCTGCTTACTAGTGCAGACGTGTAGGGCAAAATTAAATCAATTGTTTATCTCGCGACGCAAGAATTTCACCAATCTATATATTAGCATGTAGTTGTTTAAAACCGAAACAGGTCAACTCGTACCAAGTTATCAGTAAAAGGACAAAAGAAAGGAAATGAGGAGATTAAAAAAAATCAGTTGAAAGAATAAGTTTATAGAGTCTGTTTATTACATTTGTATGAAATAATTTGTGCGCTAAAATTTAGACAGCAATTCACCAGTGAAATAAAAATAATTTAGTAAAACAAAAACGGGAAAAATAAGTTAAATGATGAGATAATTTAGACGGTACTTAGGAATATATGTGAAATTACTACTAGAAAATAAATGTATTTTTGCCTGTAAACCCAATATTAACAATTTAATTATTCAAGATGGTAGAACAACCTCCTCCGACCTCCTGTACCTTATTATAGCATATTTACTGGCGATCTCAGACTACATCTACTTATACAATTATATATCATTTTCTTTGTTGGAAAAACAAATCCTTCAAAAAAACAGTCTTAGGCCAGACTTTTGACTGATTGAGGAAGATAACACATTTAGTGAAACCTGCAATGTTTTTGGTAAAACCAAATTGGGTCAAGTCATACCACACACATTATACACTGATAAATACACAATAAAAACACGAGAGACTTGACTGACGTTTTGTCACAGCTCAAAACTGGTTTTATTGAATGAACTCAGGCATGCTTTTGCCCATATCAATTAATTAGCCAAAAACGGGCAATTTGCCCAAACCAAGGTAATTACAAGAAAGCCGGGCAATGTTTGCCCATAGCTTATAATAAGTAAACAAACAAGGGCAGGCTTGCCCATCACAAAAACAGACAACTGGCCCAAAATAACATCACAAAACCACGGGCAGATTCCACAATACATGTACATCACAAAATCACGGGCAACGAGCGGCCCACATAAAATCACGGGCAACGAGCGGCCCACATAAAATCACGGGCAACGAGCGGCCCACATAAAATCACAGGGCTGATCAAACCCCAACAATTCAATTAGCCAATAGCAACTGTTACAAATTAGCTTACAGCCGTCCATGCACTTGAAAATTCCACCACTTGAATCACCGGTTGAAATATTAGCCCCAACTGAAGCGACGGGAGCTTAAACCATGCTTACAATTTCGGCTGTAGCCTACTCAGTAATAACAATTAGTAGTAATATTACAAAATGAGGCAATGTGAGACCTTATCCCATACAAAACAGGCCATACGCGCCACAAAACGCGACCCATGGGAGAAAGGACGAACATGCCCCTTACAATCTGAACGAATATCAACAATAGTAATTATTAATACATGTCTCAATATTCATCCTGAACAATTCTGACCCTTCAGGGGAAAGGTGAACCCCATCAAATCGAAATAAATGAAACAATGACCACTTACATTGTGGGTGATGCATAACTGCTACCCCCATTCGCCGGCTGACTGACCTAGCCCATTTGTTGATGGACCGCCGTTTCATTTCTAATTTAGATTGGGAAAGCGCCCCGAAATAACAAGCACGAGGGAGGATGTCCGACCAAACAAGCTGAGTTCCTGGGAAATAAGCGCAGCATTCTTCCATAAAAATGCGCAGGCTTTGACGAATACAAAAATAATCTAATGGGACCAGATCATTGGTGCCAAGATGTACAATGATAAGCCCCGGAGGAAGCCCCGAACATGCAAGGTCAGCCAACAACCCTGTTAAATCACTAAGACGAGCCCCACCACGACCATTCCAACGCACCCGCGGAGTACATTGGAGACTACGCTGTGCACAGCGAACGATGGAGTCCCCACAATCCACACATCACCTGTTCAAGACATAAAACACACTAAATTACAAAGTCACACCTTACCCAACCCCGGTAAGAAACAACGTGCTTCTGGACGAATGTATGTTGCAACGGCATCAGAACGCCATCGGCCCATATCACTGTAAGGGACACCCAAACCAAATGCTGTTGAAGCCGCCCCAATGCGAAAAGAGTGCGCAGTAAAATGTGAAACACCAACCCCAGAAAACTCTAAGGCTTTCTTCAAGACAGCATTAAACTGAAAACGATTGAGAGGGCTTCCATCGAAATGACAGAAAAACGAATAAAACGAACCGGAGGGCCTCCCTGCAGCAAAAACTGAGAATGCCTTAACAGGGCAAAGAAACTGGTCACGTGATTGCACCAAACGAATGACCTGAGGGGAACCGGATTTGTCCGTTTTTGTGAAACGAAATTTAATAAGAACAGAAGCCGATGGCGTGCCAATATTACAAAATTGAACATCCGAAAACTGTAAAAGTGACTCCTGAAAACGAGTCCTTGAATCAGCGGCAAATTCGCCAATGCGCATGAACCCAAAAAAGGCACCTAACATGGCTGCCCGAAACAACGCAACTTCAAACCGGCTCACATAACATGTGCGAGGGCAATCAAAAGATTGGACAAAACTGCAACTGAAACAGGCAACCTGTTACCTCTGGATGGACGGTGCCTTCGGCATCCCTCCATCAATTTAGCCACCAAAAAATCACGAGTTGGGTCAGGTAAACCGTTTATCTTATGATGAAACCCCAACCGCTTTACCCCAACAGCCAACCCCTTTAATGACAACCAAGCAACAAATTCACGCACATCTTGCACTGTTGCCACAAAATTGCAATCTAACCGCAAATTACGAAATTGACAAAATGCTCTCCACCCGGTCTGCAGACTGATAGGTTTTTTGAGTATTGGCAGCAAAAGCTACTGATGGTAGCCTTTGAACCGCACCTGCTAACACATGCGGAGATCCTCCGGGATTTGTGTCATGATAGGATCCGCCCCCGGGGCCAACATCCGAAAACGCTCGATCTGAAAACGAGACAATGAATCCGCAATGTCATTATGTACCCCTGGAACGTGAACAGCCCTGAACCAAATATTGTGCATAAGGCAACGACATACAAACTTACGAACCAATGGCATAATCTGATCACAACGAGAAGATTGGTTATTGATAATATGCACAACTGCACTATTGTCCGTGCGAAAAAGCACCTTCCGGTTTGAAAGTCAGTGACCCCAGCAATGCACAGCCACCACTAGTGGGTAAAATTCTAAAAAAGCAATGGACGGAGGGTTGTCAAGGAAAGCAGAGGGCCACCGCTCTTGGAACCAGTGCCCGTCAAAGTAACCACCGAAACCAATACTCGCGGCTGCGTCGGTAAAAGCGAGATTGCCGTGTGATCCCAACTCCGTTGGCGAAAAGGCGAAACACCATTTAAATGGTTGAAATTCCAGCCATGTTAACAAATCCAGCTTAGCCCCGGCGGAAATCCGAACCTTAATAATATGATGTGGTCTCTGAACCCCTTTGGTAAGGCCAACCAAACGCCTAGTGATTGCTCGCCCCGGTGCAATTGCCCGGCAAACAAAATTGAGAGATCCCATTAATGATTGAATTTGCCGCAGCGTTACCTTTGTTTTGCGCAATGTTGTTTAAATCAGATTACACAGCGCCTGCACTTTATCAGCCGGTACACTGCCGTTCTACTGAATGAATTTCCAAACCCAGAAAAATTATGGATTGACTGGGACTTGTGGTCTTCTCCAACGCAATTGGCACCCCTAATGAGGCACATACGCCTTTAAACGCCTGTAATAAAGAACAACAACCTGGCGCTGATGAACCAACAAACAGAAAATCATCCAAATAATGAGTAATAAACTCTGATTGGGTTACTTGACGCACCTTGAATTCAAGTGCTGAATGTCTCAAAAAGAGAACAGGAAATAGAACATCCCATTGGTAAGCATTTATCATAAAAATATTTACCATTGAACAGGCCTTGTCTTTTGGGCGCGCGATCGCGCCTAAAAATCACTTTGAGGTGCGCCAAAAACACGCACCTACGTTCAGTAAACCTTTAAAACCGCGCGCCTCGCTGACGTCAGCAGACCACTTCCTCCTACCCCAGCCGATGGCAAAATAGCATGAGTGTTGAACGGTTGTAACAGCGTTGCTGATTGGCCATTGACAAGGGCCAGCCAATGAAATTACAGTTTTTCAGAGCTTCACGTCGGTGATATCATATCCAACATGGCAGACATTGCCGGGAAGGCGATTAACTATTCAACGTTCCTCAAGTGGAACTTTAGGTACATAAAACCAAAAGTAGATAATGAAGGTGGAAGAGAGCGAGTGACTGAGGTTAATACGCTTCCAGGTCGTCGATAAATTGACACAGTGTGGTTGATTATTCATTATCCGACGAGTTCAGACAGCTTGCCTCCGTCAGCTCAGTTGGCAGAGTAGCCAACACATTAAATATGCACAGACTCTAGAGCCAACTAGCCAATGACGATCGAGATTTCGGACACCGCCTCCACCTATCACGTGAACAGTTTCTTCCAAATATGGAGATACCTTCCGTACCACCGCGCGGTTCATTCATCCAAATATGGCCACGTCACTATCATTGCACATTCAATGTTTTTGTTGATGGAAATAAATGGAAAGTTTACTGAATTTTCTGTGTTCGTGTTAGTTTATTATTTCCTGCTGGTGGGCTTCATTTCCTGTTTTGCTGAACGGTTTCCATAAGACAGTCTGAGTCAGGGAGATCACTTAAAACCAAGGTTTTCCAAATCCACAATAAAACGTGATTTTGCATCCAGAATCCTTTGCTTAAATTCACCAGGTCTTATTTTACATACAGTAAATGCATGCGTAATACTCAACGAGATACATGTAAATGCGACATAGCCTAAGCGTATGGGTAGTCATTTCATTATACATTCTATCTAATGCAATTGAGTTGCGAAATTGACACTTGACAGCTTGGGAAAAAAACAAAATGGCGTCACCAGAGAGAGTCTTGGCAACCGGGAAGCAGAAAAAGACGAATTATGCGCAAAGATACATGGATGAATACCAAAAAGAATGGCCTTGTATTAGAAAATCAACGAAGCGACAAAATCATGCGTTGTGCACCGTTTTTGTAGTTGTGATATTAGCGTGAAATACGGCGGACGAAATGACATATTGCGACACATCAAATTGGATAAACATTGCACCACTGCGAAAGCACGATCGAGCACGCCAGGAATTGCTTGATTTATTTTTTAGAAAATCGGTCGCTGATGACGGTGTAATAAAAGCGGAAATGTTCACAGGCATTCTAGTCGAACACAACTTGAACGTAGCATCGTCTGACCATGTCCAGTCCTCTATTCAGGGATGAGATTCTTCCAACTTTTGTCGGAAATCCGACCTTACGATTTTGAAAATCCGACTTTAAATTTCAGTTCCGACTTCCGCCTTGGTCGTTTTATTTTTAGAAATCTGTTCAGTAGGCGGGCGTATAGCACAAATGCACCCTGCAAACAGACCACCATTTACTTTTAAATCAGGAGAAACGGTAAACACTTTTTAAAACTGTTTTTCTTCTTAATTTACATACCCGACCGCTATTTTATTTAATGCCGAAAGCATTATTTCTGAGCTGAGATTCACCGCCACGGGTACCGTATAATCCATAGAATTTAATTCCACAAAACAAAACATGTCAAAGATTTCTGAAGCTTTTCCGAGGTAAAAAATTCACCAATAGTTTGCTCTCAGTCGAATAAATAGATGTCACCATTCTGCTCCAACCAGTCATAATTTGTTTTAAGTAGGTCTAGATTTATTGTTTAAAATTTTAGGCTTTGAAACAACTGATTAAAAGACGTATTTCTGCCGACATTCGGATCACTCACTTGCGCAACTTAAGCCTTGGGAGAATGTA
This sequence comes from Zoroaster sp. YZ-2022, assembly GCA_029582265.1. Taxonomy (NCBI): domain Eukaryota; kingdom Metazoa; phylum Echinodermata; class Asteroidea; order Forcipulatida; family Zoroasteridae; genus Zoroaster; species Zoroaster sp. YZ-2022. The sequence continues at coordinate 95,685,089 of CM055816.1, read as the reverse complement.
TACATAGTTTATATAGCTTGGAAACCAGCCAAGAACCAGGTCCCGGAGGTTAATGTCACCTGGTCTGGGAGTGTAAAACCACAACCTGTCAGTCATTGTCAAGTGAACAATAGCCCCAACTCTTGTCTTGGCTCTAATCCCAAATTGATACATTCAACGTTCCAAAGTCGACAGACAGTTCTTTGATATGAACTTGTGACCCAGAAATTGTGTCTTTTTGGTTGCAGGTTGTCTTGTTTCTTTTTTCTTTTAAAATACTTTGAAGAGACTAGAGCCAGGACAATTCTAAGGTGTCTTTACAGCTGGCCTATGCTTTTTAAAAACTCCGCTGAGTTTTTTTTTTATTTACGCAATAACTGTGGACTTGGAATATAGAGCTCTTACCTGCTGTCAAATAAAATTATGAAATAATTAAAATTTCACAAAAAAAGCAAAGTCACGCAAAAACGTGGATTCTGGAAACCTCAGTTTTGCATGGTTATCTCAAATCCACATTTTATCATGGATTCTGCCACTTCAAGGAACCACAGTTTTGTGTGATTCATACCAGAACCACAGTTTTGCGTGATTTCTGTAAACCTCAGTTTTGTGTGGATTTCAGCAAAAGTAAAAGCACACTTTATCGTGATTTCTGAAAACCTCAGTTTTAAGTGATCTCCCTGACTGATAGATAAACCCAGCTTTTCTTCTCTATAGGTGTACTGTGAATTGTGTGCCAGATATGCAACACAAATTAAGGCAGATTATCGCCTTAAAGGACAAGCTAAAAAAGAGGTTGACCGGTACATCTCTGGGACCACGTACGTCACAAAGTACATACAGAAAAAGCACCTCGGAGGGGCTTGCCCATAAGCTCGCTCTGGAGTTCAAATACTTGATCGGCGAGTCTGGACCCTCCACAGATGGTTCCCCAACCCAGCCTAGCTCTTCAAGTGGTGAGGGACAGGGTAGCAGCAGGCAGCCAAGATCGACGATGCGCTGCACAAGACAGCAAAGAGGCATATGAAGAAACTGCTAACAACAGCCTATTTAGTGGCCCAGGGTGGGTTGCCCTCTCTAGCTTTGAAACTGTTGTGAGGTGTGAAAAAAGCTACTGGAAAGCCAAACTTATAACAGGGTCTACTTCGGGAAAGACTGCCCGAAGAGTTTGTTCATGAAATTGCCGATGCAATACGAGAGAAACTGGCACTGATGATTTGTTCTGAACATGCATTTGGTGTTCTTTCGGATGGGAGCCAGGCCAGGAAAACGGGCAGAGAGAAAGAACTTGTCTTGGTACGTTTTGTTAAACCTGGTAGTGGCATCCCTGTGTATTGTTGTGTCTCCTTGCAAGATATGGATGAATGGGGGGATGCAACAGCAGACCATCTCAAGGAGTGTATTGATAACGTTTTTCTTAATGAAGGCAAGCTTCACATGGAGCAGGATCAATACACTAAATTGATGGTTTGTGCAACCTCGGATGGGGCTAGTGTGAACACAGGGAGGTACAACGGCTTGCTGGTGCAACTCAAGAACTCTGAGCGTCCCTGGCTGATTACTATCCATTGTATCTCGCACCGACTAGAACTGGCACTGAAAGGTTCACTTTTGGAAGGAGAAGTCATTTTCTGATGTCAAGAGTTGATGATCACAATATTTTATCTGTTCAAACGAAGTGGGAAACTTAAGAGGCAGTTTCTCCAATTGGCAGATGCCTTTGGTGTCACAGTGATCTATACCTCTCCCAAAGTACATGGCACCCAGTTTATCAACCACCAGAGGAGAGGTCTGCGTTGTCTGTTAAATAACTGGGTGTCCTGATGCAGCTGTTTGAAAACTGCATCTCTAGCACAGATGGTAGTTATAGATCTATCAGACCCAAGCTTCAAGGCATTATGAAGAAATTGAAAGACTTTGTCTTTCTCAGTAGGTGCTTTCTTTTTACCTGCAGCTGTTGGAGGTATTTCAAAGCTGTCACTAGCTTTTGAAGAGGGTCAGATCTATTCATTTGAAGTTCCTCTACTGCTTGAGATGACAACATCAGCAAACACATTTACTAGAACAGGCTTATACATCTTTCTTTGAGGAGTGTGGCATCCATCTCAAACCAGATGATGATGGGGAACTAGAAAGTGTGGTTTGGAAACTTCAAAGGAGGCACAACAGGAGGCTGGCCATTAACCGGCAGATTGTTGATGTTATCATTAAGTAGGCAAATGGCATACAGATCTGGCTAATGCGAGCACTAGTGTCAATACTGTAAAACGGGTGGTCGAACAGGTCAACAGATGTATTTCAGAAAGGTTCAGTTCCTTCACAGAAGAAAATACTGTTTTTTCAAGTATGGCATGGGTGGACCCGGCTAACTGGAGTGATACTACCACAGAATTGGCTATGATGGACAGAGTTACACATCTTGCAGTACCACTACAGTTTGCTGGGCAATTCAAACTGCATTGAAAAAGAATGGTCAAAGAAGTTGAAAAACTTGTAGAGTTCTTATACAAGGCTGAAGGCCCGACTGCTGTATGAGGAGAAAATATTTCTGTACAAGAGGGCAGATTACCCAAATCTGTCTTTATTGGTGGAGATAATCATGCATTGGGGCCCAGTAACAGCATGGTGGAGAAGGCCTTCAGTCAGCTGACCTCATGTTGTGTCTGACCAAAGGCTGTGTCTTCGACCAGACACCATGGAAAATCTGCTCCTCATAAAGGTCAACCACCTGTCCTGGACCCCATAAGAGAGGGATGAAATAATTGAATGTGCCTCAGTGGCGTAGCCAGAAATAAAAAGATTGAGCCTGAGTAAAATGGACGGGCCATAGGAATTCATCCATAAATCCATCCGTACACAGGCGCCGATTTATGTTTGTGCCGGTGGAACAGCGACCGACGCACTGACACACAATATTTACAAGTTGGAGATCACGATACCATGAAACCATGGAAAGTCATAATGCCACAAATCATTTAGTAAAAGGTTCACTTCATTAAATTGATTCGTTAAATCATAGGCAAAATGTGCTGTGAGACACCTTGAGCCATGCTCATAAAGAACGCAACAGTAGGCTACAAAGGAACCTAATTCAAAATAGCCTAATATTGTTACACACACGCAAATAAAACGCCACAAGCGCACA
>CM055816.1:95655212-95681465 GCA_029582265.1 Zoroaster sp. YZ-2022 | reverse complement strand
TTGGGCGGTCATACAACGATTAACCCTAGGGACCACCAGGTAAAATGACCACACCTGATACCGTCGAATGAATATAAGTTGATAAATAAGTGGTGTTAAATCTTCTAGAATTCCCCTTACGCTTTATCGTGCTACGCGTGTTTACCTCCCGTTGTAACTGTTACCATTGTTTTATTTGACGATCGACCATCTTTAAAGTAATAAGTAACAATATAATCATAACTTTATTTCTAATTATAGGGTCGACCGTGCATGTTTTCATCAAATTGCGAAAACTTAACGCTATAACCCCAATTTAAAATTAGATATCTCCAATTGCAGATGTATACCTCTTAATTTGGCAAACCTTCATCGTGAAGGCGCATCATTGATAAATATAGCAACAAATTGTTTAAATGTCGACCGTCGACGGTCGACGGTCGATCGCATGGCGGCAAAACGTGATGCCGGCCGGGTGTCAAAATGTTTCGCAATCTTCCAACTTAGCATCCTGCCAAATTCGGACATGGCCAGTTGCAGCTTAGAAAACAAAAGTGTACTGCTAGTGATAAATGAGAAGGAAATAACAAAGACAATAATTGCATCTTTACTATGGGTGTTATTCACGTGATTTATGAAATCGGGTATATATAAGTCACCATATACGTATGGTGTTCATTTGCAGGAGTGACAACATCATGGACGGTGTACATTTACAGTTATTGGGGGAGGGCGCCGATACAGCAACGTTGTTAGAGCCGCTCAAAGTGGAAGTTAATGTGATAAAAAATAGCGAAACAGCTGGGTATTCGTTCACGAATACAATTGAGCTCTAGTTATTATTATTATTCTTTCCGGCAAAATCCCATTGCCTTAACACGTGCACTTTCTTGGCGGCAAATGGCCTTCTTAGCATTGTTAGAAAGAGTCAACTCATATACCATATGGAAGCTTATGCCTTGACTTAGTTTCTAAATGTCATTAGACTAAAATTCTTAATTAATTAGCTTAGTTATAGTCACGTGAATATTTAATTAGGCAATCTTGAATAACCATAGCTCAAAGTATACACCGATCATCAAACTTTTTCAGTTATACATTTGTGGGTACTGTGATGTGCTTTGGCTAGAATGTCTTGTGACGTCATCATGACATCATTTATAGCGCGTTTTGTATCTGTGTACAAAACACATGGACTATGTGACCAAGTCACTTCATTAATCGCTAGTGAATCTCAATATGTCTTTGTACATAGTACACACACAAATATCACGGTGGACTGAAGCGAGTCTAATTAAAAACGATGTCTGAACGTAGTTCGTTATTGGATTTTTCCTCTCGGTAACCTACGTACCAGCGGTTTGCCCCGGTGATGCACAACTTGTCCATACATGTGAGAGTTGTGTCGTTGTTTAACATACGTTAGGATTATTCGGTGAAATGAAAGACGATCACCGTTTAACCCTTTGTTTACTGCCGGGACTTTTGAGTCCCAGCGCATTTCAAACACCACTTGCATGTTGGGACGTTTGAGTCCTTCAGTATAATTCACTATACGTGTAAGCAGTGGTTTGAACACTAAAGAAGCCTACTGTGAGTCTGACGGCATCAGCTTTTTCCTAAAACTGCAGGAGTGACGCGCTATGATCGCAAAGGTAGGTCTTTTTTTTATATGTTGACCTCATGAATCCCCAATTATTTTTTTGTAAGGTCTTTATGACCTAAACCTATTAGTGAGAAACCTATATTTGGTGTAGGAATTTTGTTGTATGTAGGCATGAAGTTGTGTGGGACTTGCACGTACCGTTTGTGAGTTTTTGGCCTGTCTGGAAACTGGGCAAGTGCACCTTGTGGACGCGTCATCATGTACATGTACACGGATACAAATGAAGAAACAGTCACAGATTTGAGTGATGTAACATAACTTTGACGGTGTATACAACGTTTTGTATAGCTATAGTTGGCAAGGAACAAGTTTGGACATCACAATGTGAAACCATAGGTAGCTGATTGCATCAACAAAGTCGGTGATATGCTTAGAATGTCTACCGAGGGTATGGTCATTTTGGCAACATTGCAAATTCTCAACCTCAAGACCTGTCATAAGCCAAAGGGATGCCCATCATCTTCCTCCAGTATCACAGAGCGACGGAAATTTCTACACGCAGCTTCGTCTGAAGTTGTGAAGGCGGTATGACAAGTTATCAATACTGTTCCTCGGAATGGTCCCATAGCGACATAGAAGCCGATGATGATGACGACGATGTAATTTCCAATGCAGACAGTAATGATGATAGTGAGTCAGAAGAAGATGACGGGAGTTATTGCGTTTGTGTCAAACTCTAGGGCAGTTATAGACCCAGTTGCACCAGAAGATCGCACAAAGGGAATCAAGGATCATGGATCATTTTGATCTTCTCTTGATTGAGGTTCATCTGGTATAACACAGTTACATGATTTGATGTGTTCCTTAAAAGTATGTACCGTTAACCGTTCATTGCAGGAAGGAGTTAAACATTTCATGAGTAAATCTAGCACAAGTTTGCAGAACGGCTGGTCACATGGCGATACATTTCTTAAACTTAGCAACTCATCACATTGTCCACAGCAATTAAATCTTTGAACCCACCGTTTTATGCAACATGATTGCATGAAGTTTTGCAGGGTGTGTCAACAATACCTGAGCAAATATTGCATTGAAATAATGCATAAAGTGGGGATGCTAAACAAAGTTCTCTGCTATAAAGACTGCATAATTCTAGACTATTATCTAATTCATCCAGTTTAATGGAAAGCACTCTTTTCTTTCCTGAGGGCACATCATCCTCATGTTTCCTTTTCCGTGCTCGAACAAAGCGTGTATGTATCGGCACTTCAGCATGAGCATGATCTGCTCGTGTTGACAAAGGTAAACTATTTAAATGTGTAGCATTTGACCCTGGATTTCCCCTTTTTGGATTGCCTGGTGTGTACTTTCCTTTAGATGATGTTCCAACAACTGCAAATCGTGCACAAAATGAGCAAGTGTCGTCATGATCATTCCACAAATATATTTTAGTTGAAGGATTATAATGTCTTTGTCTCTCTTGAGCACCATCTAGATATAACTAGGTAGCATTTGTGACAAAACTTGCTTGGATGTATATCTGGATGATCATACTCTATGAAAATGTTAAATACGTGCTGTAACAATTCAGTAAATGGTACACCGGATTTCCTGTGCACTGCTTTTGCAAATGTAACCTAACTGGCTTTTGTGAACTCTGTTGAATTTGATACCACACACCGACAGAATTTTTCTAGGTTCACCCTATGTTGCTGCAGGTCGACATGATCCATGGCACCCACATACGCAGCCACTTCCTGTAAAGAAAAAGGAAATGCATAAGTTATCTTAAATTTCAAAATAATTTAATACACAACAAATATCCATGACCTCACTGGAAAGGAGTATTTTAAAATGTAGTGTATCAATGACTATCAGCCAATCAGGACTGCCAATCTGTGTAGGCATTACTTAAAAAGTATTAGCATGTAATTGATTTAATTTTGCCCTACACCGACGTGTGTATAGCACTGTATGCTCAGTGCTTTCCGAGTGTCTGTGAAAAAACTACACAGGCGACTCGGGCGGGATTCGAACCCACGACCTCCTGCTTACTAGTGCAGACGTGTAGGGCAAAATTAAATCAATTGTTTATCTCCCGACGCAAGAATTTCACCAATCTATATATAGCATGTAGTTGTTTAAAACCGAAACAGGTCAACTCGTACCAAGTTATCAGTAAAAGGACAAAAGAAAGGAATTAAGGAGATTTTAAAGAATAAGTTTATAGAGTCTGTTTATTACATTTGTATGAAAGAATTTGTGCGCTAAAATTTAGACAGCAATTCACCAGTGAAATAAAAATAATTTAGTAAAACAAAAACGGGAAAAATAAGTTAAATGATGAGATAATTTAGACGGTACTTAGGAATATATGTGAAATTACTACTAGAAAATAAATGTATTTTTGCCTGTAAACCCAATATTAACAATTTAATTATTCAAGATGGTAGAACAACCTCCTCCGACCTCCTGTACCTTATTATAGCATATTTACTGGCGATCTCAGACTACATCTACTTATACAATTATATATCATTTTCTTTTTTGGAAAAAAAAATCCTTCAAAAAACAGTCTTAGGCCAGACTTTTGACTAAAACCTGCAATGTTTTTGGTAAAACCAAATTGGGTCAAGTCATACCACACACATTATACACTGATAAATACACAATAAAAACACGAGAGACTTGACTGACGTTTTGTCACAGCTCAAAACTGGTTTTATTGAATGAACTCAGGCATGCTTTTGCCCATATCAATTAATTAGCCAAAAACGGGCAATTTGCCCAAACCAAGGTAATTACAAGAAAGCCGGGCAATGTTTGCCCATAGCTTATAATAAGTAAACAAACAAGGGCAGGCTTGCCCATCACAAAAACAGACAACTGGCCCAAAATAACATCACAAAACCACGGGCAGATTCCACAATACATGTACATCACAAAATCACGGGCAACGAGCGGCCCACATAAAATCACGGGCAACGAGCGGCCCACATTAACTCACGGGCAACGAGCGGCCCACATTAAATCACAGGGCTGATCAAACCCCAACAATTCAATTAGCCAATAGCAACTGTTACAAATTAGCTTACAGTCGTCCATGCACTTGAAAATTCCACCACTTGAATCACCGGTTGAAATATTAGCCCCAACTGAAGCGACGGGAGCTTAAACCATGCTTACAATTTCGGCTGTACTCAGTAATAACAATTAGTAGTAATATTACAAAATGAGGCAATGTGAGACCTTATCCCATACAAAACAGGCCACACGCGCCACAAAACGCGACCCATGGGAGAAAGGACGAACATGCCCCTTACAATCTGAACGAATATCAACAATAGTAATTATTAATACATGTCTCAATATTCATCCTGAACAATTCTGACCCTTCAGGGGAAAGGTGAACCCCATCAAATCGAAATAAATGAAACAATGACCACTTACATTGTGGGTGATGCATAACTGACCTAGCCCATTTGTTGATGGACCGCCGTTTCATTTCTAATTTAGATTGGGAAAGCGCCCCGAAATAACAAGCCCGAGGGAGGATGTCCGACCAAACAAGCTGAGTTCCTGGGAAATAAGCGCAGCATTCTTCCATAAAAATGCGCAGGCTTTGACGAATACAAAAAGAATCTAATGGGACCAGATCATTGGTGCCAAGATGTACAATGATAAGCCCCGGAGGAAGCCCCGAACATGCAAGGTCAGCCAACAACCCTGTTAAATCACTAAGACGAGCCCCACCACGACCATTCCAACGCACCCGCGGAGTACATTGGAGACTACGCTGTGCACAGCGAACGATGGAGTCCCCACAATCCACACTAAATTACAAAGTCACACCTTAGCCAGCCCCGGTAAGAAACAACGTGCTTCTGGACGAATGTATGTTGCAACGGCATCAGAACGCCATCGGCCCACATCACTGTAAGGGACACCCAAACCAAATGCTGTTGAAGCCGCCCCAATGCGAAAAGAGTGCGCAGTAAAATGTGAAACACCAACCCCAGAAAACTCTAAGGCTTTCTTCAAGACAGCATTAAACTGAAAACGATTGAGAGGGCTTCCATCGAATTGACAGAAAAACGAATGAAACGAACCGGAGGGCCTCCCTGTAGCAAAAACTGAGAATGCCTTAACAGGGCAAAGAAACTGGTCACGTGATTGCACCAAAAGAATGACCTGAGGGGAACCGGATTTGTCCGTTTTTGTGAAACGAAATTTAATAAGAACAGAAGCCGATGGCGTGCCAATATTACAAAATTGAACATCCGAAAACTGTAAAAGTGACTCCTGAAAACGAGTCCTTGAATCAGCGGCAAATTCGCCAATGCGCATGAACCCAAAAAAGGCACCTAACATGGCTGCCCGAAACAACGCAACTTCAAACCGGCTCACATAACATGTGCGAGGGCAATCAAAAGATTGGACAAAACTGCAACTGAAACAGGCAACCTGTTACCTCTGGATGGACGGTGCCTTCGGCATCCCTCCATCAATTTAGCCACCAAAAAATCACGAGTTGGGTCAGGTAAACCGTTTATCTTATGATGAAAACTAACCGCTTTACCCCAACAGCCAACCCCTTTAATGACAACCAAGCAACAAATTCACGCACATCTTGCACTGTTGCCACAAAATTGCAATCTAACCGCAAATTACGAAATTGACAAAATGCTCTCCACCCGGTCTGCAGACTGATAGGTTTTTTGAGTATTGGCAGCAAAAGCTACTGATGGTAGCCTTTGAACCGCACCTGCTAACACATGCGGAGATCCTCCGGGATTTGTGTCATGATAGGATCCGCCCCCGGGGCCAACATCCGAAAACGCTCGATCTGAAAACGAGACAATGAATCCGCAATGTCATTATGTACCCCTGGAACGTGAACAGCCCTGAACCAAATATTGTGCATAAGGCAACGACATACAAACTTACGAACCAATGGCATAATCTGATCACAACGAGAAGATTGGTTATTGATAATATGCACAACTGCACTATTGTCCGTGCGAAAAAGCACCTTCCGGTTTGAAAGTCAGTGACCCCAGCAATGCACAGCCACCACTAGTGGGTAAAATTCTAAAAAAGCAATGGACGGAGGGTTGTCAAGGAAAGCAGAGGGCCACCGCTCTTGGAACCAGTGCCAGTCAAAGTAACCACCGAAACCAATACTCGCGGCTGCGTCAGTAAAAAGCGAGATTGTGTCATTGTGATCCCAACTCCGTTGGCGAAAAGGCGAAACACCATTTAAATGGTTGAGAAATTCCAGCCATGTTAACAAATCCAGCTTGGCCCCGGCGGAAATCCGAACCTTATGATGTGGTCTCTGAACCCCTTTGGTAAGGCCAACCAAACGCCTAGTGATTGCTCGCCCCGGTGCAATTGCCCGGCAAACAAAATTGAGAGATCCCATTAATGATTGAATTTGCCGCAGCGTTACCTTTGTTTTGCGCAATGTTGTTTAAATCAGATTACACAGCGCCTGCACTTTATCAGCCGGTACACTGCCGTTCTACTGAATGAATTTCCAAACCCAGAAAAATTATGGATTGACAGGGACTTGTGGTCTTCTCCAACGCAATTGGCACCCCTAATGAGGAACATACGCCTTTAAACGCCTGTAATAAAGAACCACAACCTGGCGCTGATGAACCAACAAACAGAAAATCATCCAAATAATGAGTAATAAACTCTGATTGGGTTACTTGACGCACCTTGAATTCAAGAAAAGTGCTGAATGTCTCAAAAAGAGAACAGGAAATAGAACATCCCATTGGTAAGCATTTATCATAAAAATATTTACCATTGAACAGGCCTTGTCTTTTAAGGCGCGCGATCGCGCGCCTAAAATCACTTTGAGGTGCGCCAAAAACCACGCACCTACGTTCAGTAAACCTTTAAAAACCGCGCGCCTCGCTGACGTCAGCAGACCACTTCCTCCTACTCCCAGCCGATGTAAAATAGCATGAGTGTTGAACGGTTGTAACAGCGTTGCTGATTGGCCATTGACAAGGGCCAGCCAATGAAATTACAGTTTTTCAGAGCTTCACGTCGGTGATATCATATCCAACATGGCGGACATTGCCGGGAAGGCGATTAACTATTCAACGTTCCTCAAGTGGAACTTTAGGTACATAAAACCAAAAGTAGATAATGAAGGTGGAAGAGAGCGAGTGACTGAGGTTAATACGCTTCCAGGTCGTCGATAAATTGACACAGTGTGGTTGATTATTCATTATCCGACGAGTTCAGACAGCTTGCCTCCGTCAGCTCAGTTGGCAGAGTAGCCAACACATTAAATATGCACAGACTCTAGAGCCAACTAGCCAATGACGATCGAGATTTCGGACACCGCCTCCACCTATCACGTGAACAGTTTCTTCCAAATATGGAGATGCCTTCCGTACCACCGCGTGGTTCATTCATCCAAATATGGCCACGTCACTATCATTGCACATTCAATGTTTTTGTTGATGGAAATAAATGGAAAGTTTACTGAATTTTCTGTGTTCGTGTTAGTTTATTATTTCCTGCTGGTGGGCTTCATTTCCTGTTTTGCTGAACGGTTTCCATAAGACAGTCTGAGTCAGGGAGATCACTTAAAACCAAGGTTTTCCAAATCCACAATAAAACGTGATTTTGCATCCAGAATCCTTTGGCTTTGCTTAAATTCACCAGGTCTTATTTTACATACAGTAAATGCATGCGTAATACTCAACGAGATACATGTAAATGCGACATAGCCTAAGCGTATGGGTAGTCATTTCATTATACATTCTATCTAATGCAATTGAGTTGCGAAATTGACACTTGACAGCGTGGGAAAAAACAAAATGGCGTCACCAGAGAGAGTCTTGGCAACCGGGAAGCAGAAAAAGACGAATTATGCGCAAAGATACATGGATGAATACCAAAAAGAATGGCCTTGTATTAGAAAATCAACGAAGCGACAAAATCATGCGTTGTGCACCGTTTTTGTAGTTGTGATATTAGCGTGAAATACGGCGGGCGAAATGACATATTGCGACACATCAAATTGGATAAACATTGCACCACTGCGAAAGCACGATCGAGCACGCCAGGAATTGCTTGATTTATTTTTTAGAAAATCGGTCGCTGATGACGGTGTAATAAAAGCGGAAATGTTCACAGGCATTCTAGTCGAACACAACTTGAACGTAGCATCGTCTGACCATGTCCAGTCCCCTATTCAGGGATGAGATTCTTCCAATTTTGGTCGGAAATCCGACCTTACGATTTTGAAAATCCGACTTTAAATTTCAGTTCCGACTTCCGCCTTGGTCGTTTTATTTTTAGAAATCTGTTCAGTAGGCGGGCGTATAGCACAAATGCACCCTGCAAACAGACCACCATTTACTTTTAAATCAGGAGAAACGGTAAACACTTTTTTAAACTGTTTTTCTTCTTAATTTACATACCCGACCGCTATTTTATTTAATGCCGAAAGCATTATTTCTGAGCTGAGATTCACCGCCATGGGTATAATCCATAGAATTTAATTCCACAAAACAAAACATGTCAAAGATTTCTGAAGCTTTTCCGAGGTAAAAAATTCACCAATAGTTTGCTCTCAGTCGAATAAATAGATGTCACCATTCTGCTCCAACCAGTCATAATTTTTTTTAAGTAGGTCTAGATTTATTGTTTTAAATTTTAGGCTTTGAAACAACTGATTAAAAGACGTATTTCTGCCGACATTCGGATCACTCACTTGCGCAACTTAAGCCTTGGGAGAATGTATACATAGTTTATATAGCTTGGAAACCAGCCAAGAACCAGGTCCCGGAGGTTAATGTCACCTGGTCTGGGAGTGTAAAACCACAACCTGTCAGTCATTGTCAAGTGAACAATAGCCCCAACTCTTGTCTTGGCTCTAATCCCAAATTGATACATTCAACGTTCCAAAGTCGGCAGACAGTTCTTTGATATGAACTTGTGACCCAGAAATTGTGTCTTTTTGGTTGCAGGTTGTCTTGTTTCTTTTAAAATACTTTGAAGAGACTAGAGCCAGGACAATTCTAAGGTGTCTTTACAGCTGGCCTATGCTTTTTAAAAACTCCGCTGAGCTTTTTATTTATTTACGCAATAACTGTGGACTTGGAATATAGAGCTCTTACCTGCTGTCAAATAAAATTATGAAATAATTAAAATTTCACAAAAAAAGCAAAGTCACGCAAAAACGTGGATTCTGGAAACCTCAGTTTTGCATGGTTATCTCAAATCCACATTTTATCATGGATTCTGCCACTTCAAGGAAACACAGTTTTGTGTGATTCATACCAGAACCACAGTTTTGCGTGATTTCTGTAAACCTCAGTTTTGTGTGGATTTCAGCAAAAGTAAAAGCACACTTTATCGTGATTTCTGAAAACCTCAGTTTTAAGTGATCTCCCTGACTGATAGATAAACCCAGCTTTTCTTCTCTATAGGTGTACTGTGAATTGTGTGCCAGATATGCAACACAAATTAAGGCAGATTATCGCCTTAAAGGACAAGCTAAAAAAGAGGTTGACCGGTACATCTCTGGGACCACGTACGTCACAAAGTACAACATAGAAAGGCACCTCGGAGGGCTTGCCCATAAGCTCGCTCTGGAGTTCAAATACTTGATCGGCGAATCCGGACCCTCCACAGATGGTTCCCAACCCCAGCCTAGCTCTTCAAGTGGTGAGGGACAGGGTAGTAGCAGGCAGCCCAAGATCGACGATGCGCTGCACAAGACAGCAAAGGAGGCATATAAGAAACTGCTAACAACAGCCTATTTAGTGGCCCAGGGTGGGTTGCCCCTCTCTAGCTTTGAAACTGTTGTGAGGTGTGAAAAAGCTACTGGTGCCAAACTTATAACAGGGTCTACTTCGGGAAAGACTGCCCGAGAGTTTGTTCATGAAATTGCCGATGCAATACGAGAGAAACTGGCACTGATGATTTGTTCTGTACATGCATTTGGTGTTCTTTCGGATGGGAGCCAGGCCAGGAAAACGGGCAGAGAGAAAGAACTTGTCTTGGTGCGTTTTGTTAAACCTGGTAGTGGCATCCCTGTGTATTATTGTGTCTCCTTGCAAGATATGGGGGGATGCAACAGCAGACCATCTCAAGGAGTGTATTGATAACGTTTTTCTTAATGAAGGCAAGCTTCACATGGAGCAGGATCAGTACACTAAACTGTTGGTTTGTGCAACCTCGGATGGGGCTAGTGTGAACACAGGGAGGTACAACGGCTTGCTGGTGCAACTCAAGAACTCTGAGCGTCCCTGGCTGATTACTATCCATTGTATCTCGCACCGACTAGAACTGGCACTGAAAGGTTCACTTTTGAAGGAGAAGTCATTTTCTGATGTCAAGGATTTGATGATCACAATATTTTATCTGTTCAAACGAAGTGGGAAACTTAAGAGGCAGTTTCTCCAATTGGCAGATGCCTTTGGTGTCACAGTCTATACCTCTCCCAAAGTACATGGCACCCGGTTTATCAACCACCAGAGGAGAGGTCTGCGTTGTCTGTTAAATAACTGGGGTGTCCTGATGCAGCTGTTTGAAAACTGCATCTCTAGCACAGATGGTAGTTATAGATCTATCAGACCCAAGCTTCAAGGCATTATGAAGAAATTGAAAGACTTTGTCTTTCTCAGTAGGTGCTGCTTTTACCTGCAGCTGTTGGAGAGTATTTCAAAGCTGTCACTAGCTTTTGAAGAGGGTCAGATCTATTCATTTGAAGTTCCTCTACTGCTTGAGATGACAACATCAGCAAACACAGATTTGCTAGAACAGGCTTATACATCTTTCTTTGAGGAGTGTGGCATCCATCTCAAACTAGATGATGATGGGGAACTAGAAAGTGTGGTTTGGAAACTTCCAAAAAAAGGGCACAACAGGAGGCTGGCCATTAACCGGCAGATTGTTGATGTTGTCATTACAAGTAGGCAAATGGTGCATACAGATCTGGCTAATGCGAGCACTAGTGTCAATACTGTAAAACGGGTGGTCGAACAGGTCAACAGATGTATTTCAGAAAGGTTCAGTTCCTTCACAGAAGAAAATACTGTTTTTTCAAGTATGGCATGGGTGGACCCGGCTAACTGGAGTGATACTACCACAGAATTGGCTATGATGGACAGAGTTGCCACACATTTTGCAGTACCACTACAGTTTGCTGGGTTCAACCAAACTGCATTGAAAAAAGAATGGTCAAAGTTGAAAAAACTTGTAGAGTTCTTATACAAAGGGCTGAAGGCCCGACTGCTGTGGGAGAAAATATTTCTGTACAAGAGGGCAGATTACCCAAATCTGTCTTTATTGGTGGAGATAATCATGTGCATTGGGCCCAGTAACAGCATCGTGGAGAAGGCCTTCAGTCAGCTGACCTCCATGTTGTCTGACCAAAGGCTGTGTCTTCGACCAGACACCATGGAAGATCTGCTCCTCATAAAGGTCAACCACCTGTCCTGGACCCCATAAGAGAGGGATGAAATAATTGAATGTGCCCTCAGTGGCGTAGCCAGAAATAAAGATTCGGCTGGGCCTGAGTAAAAATGGACGGGCCATAGAATTCATCCATAAATCCATCCGTACACGGGCGCCGATTTATGTTTGTGCCGGTGGAACAGCGACCGACGCACACACTGACACACAATATTTACAAGGATTGGAGATCACGATACACACCATGAAACGCATGGAAAGTCATAATGCCACAAATCATTTAGTAAAAAGGTTCACTTCATTAAATTGATTCGTTAAATCATAGGCCAAAATGTGCTGTGAGACACCTTAGGCCATGCTCATAAAGAACGCAACAGTAGGCTACAAGGAACCTAATTCAAAATAGCCTAATATTGTTACACACACGCAAATAAAGCATACAAGCGCACACAGTAAAATACAGTCAATTAATTAACCATCAGCACAGGCCCACTTTCACTCACCATTGACGTTACTTCTTTACAAGGAAAGTGTTACTCGTTGCAGCTGTGCGCTTGATGAATTAATTGGCAAGTAGCCTACATAGCCTGATATCAGACAGATGGACAACTCGTTACACTCCAGAATCGGTCAACTTCAAGTGGGCGGATTCGAACGTCTGGACCCAGGCTACTACATCCAGGTTCCTACGTCTTGAAAAGTAGCTAAACTCCTCGTTCAGTCGCTACGTCCATGCACATATCACAACGCAGTGTCCGTGCGCATTAAAGGCCTACATTATACTGCGCCAACGTGTTCTTATATTTTGCAAGCTGTGTTATCAGTGATATGCTTTCTATTTGATAGAGTCGCATTTGCTGTGTACTACAGTAGGCTAAAATATGCACTGCAATATTGATCCTTAGGCTGACACATTACACAAACACAACACACCGTGCTTCACAAAGTGCTCCCAAAGTGCTTCACAACAGTAACACAACAAACTTATAACAAATAGGTTAACAGAAAAATAGTAGTATGGGCCTACCTTTGACGTCTTCTTGTGAAGGCCTAATCCATAGGCCTACAGGATGAGACGTAGGCGCCGGGGCTTGCTGTTGAAGATGGATATAATTTCATCATAGTCCAATGAGTCCGACAATTCCCGTTCAAAGGATAAAAGGGCGAAATTGTTCAGGCGAGTTGTTGACATTGAGGCTCTCAGTCTTGTTTTTATCCTATTTGTCGTTGAGAAGATTCTCTCCACTGTACACGAGGTCATTGGGAGGGTTATGATGGCCCGTAGCAGTGCGCTGACATTGGGGAAAATCTCTGCTGGACAGTTGTCAAGCACTTCCATTAGAGATGGAATGTTCTGTCCCGCATTCATTTTGCGTCTCAGCTGTTGTATGAAAACAGAATATTCAGCTTCTTCGATGGATATGCCAAACTGCTTGCTTGGGTTCCTCAGCAGCTCGTGTTCCCCAATGTTGTGGATCCAGGCAGTAAGGAGGCCGCTGCTTGCATAATTCCATATGTGTCTTCCTGAAACCTGCTATTAAGTTCTGTTATCTGTCTATCCAGAAGAGCATTCCACATTTTCCTAAGATCTTCGTTGCTTTTTATACTGGAGCTCTTTCCCAACGAAGTGGTCACCACAGTGTCATTCAGCCTCGCAGGTATTTTTCTCTGTCGCGAGGAGGTGACATCCCAATCACTGATATCATTCTTCCTCATCAACTCTTCAGTTAATTTTAGGACTTTGTCAAAGTCACTATTCGTGTTCTCTCTGAACTTGGAAAAGCTGTCTTTTAGAATCCCTATCAGATCAATACAATCAGAGACGCATAAGGTAGAGCTCTGTAGTCCCTTTGTTGCAAAGTCACTTACATCAAATAGTTTGCCGAATGTTACAAGAAGAAAGATGAATTTCTTGATTTGAATTTGATGTAATAGGGACTCTGCTTCCAACTTTGTTTGCCCACTTTCTTCCGAAAATTCAGCTAGAGTCTCCAATATCACGTCAAGTAGCTGCAGTGTTTTACTAACGGATCCTGACTTCGAGCTCCATCTTACATCACTAGCTCTCTCTAGCTCCATAAGCTTCCCGCTGGGGTGCATTCCTTTTTGCAGTTGCATGAACCGCGCGTGTCTGCGGGCCCCAGACATGAAATTATGGAGCTGATTCACGGTATCAAAAAACGTGCTGATATTTCCTGACACTTTAGCAGCGGTGCATAAAACAAGGTTGACCGATGGGAGTTGCAGTGTGTATAAACAGCTCGTGGGAAGGTTTGCTTCAGAATAATATGTACCCCACCTCTGTTTCCCGACATCACTGAAGCACCATCAAAACAAAATCCCACACAAAGAGATGGATCCAGCTCCAACGGTGCAAGTACTTCCAGGATTTTCTTTGCTATCCCATCTGCAGACATATCAGCTGTGTCAGTAAATCCAACAGCCCTCTCCTTTATCACCCCACCATGAATGAAACGGAGACACACAGCTACTAGCTCACGTTTGGATTGGTCTTTGTACTCATCTGCTAATATGGCGAAATGTGTCGACTCTTGAACTTCTTTCTTGATTTTTCTAAGTAATAATGAAGCTGCACATTCCAGTAGCTCATTTTGAATCTCGGGGCTCATCAGTGTAGCGTTGCGTGGAAGCTGCTGGAGCCTGTTTTCCACTTGTGGATCATACTTGGAAATGAACTTGAACAATTCCAAAAAGTTACCTTTATTTAAGGCATCCTCTGTTTCTCTGCCTCCGGAGAGAAATGTCCTGTTTAGCACACATCATGACGATATCTAGTACCACCTTCACATGTTCACGGTTTCGTTCAATGAAAGCAATGTTACTGGCATCTCCGTGCATTTGGTTTAGAACAGTCCCACGGCTATTTGGCCCATGACTTTCTCTGTAAGCCACCAGTTTACTAAGAGCAATAGCATGCGGTTTGCTTTTCTCGTGTTTGGAACAAGCCAGTCTGAGGTGCTTCCAATCTGTAAATCCATCTCTTGCGAAAGAATATTCCGTACGAATCCCAGGGAAATGGCGACAACATTTGCAAAATATAGCATTCCCTTGAATTGCTGTACTCAATCCAGGTGAACTCTTTATACCAATTTGTAGAAAAGGAACGCGATTTTCCGGATTTGACAGTCCCAGGAAAACTTAGCAATTTTGGTCGAGTCTCCGGTTCGTCGACAGCAGAGAGGTCTGGTGGCGGAGTCCTTGATGGCTGTGATGGGCCTGGTCCTGGGTCACATTCCTCCTCAGTCCGTGGCGCGGACTGTTGGCTAACGTTAGCCATTTCTGTGTCAGTTGCCGGTAACGTTGTCGTTAGCAGTGAAGGTTGTTGTTCGTCTCTCAGCGCAGAATCACTGACACTGACCCCCTCCCCAAGATTAACAGATTTCTTGACATGTTCCTCTTCCTCCAATCTTGGTTTTTTAAAGAAACCTGTAATGGACATTTGTCTTTTCGCCATTGCTGCTGAATAAGCTACTAGGTCGCGGTAAAAATTAGCAAACGTTAGCGTCAGCGAAACAGCTGGTATGGTAGGTTCTAGAAAATAACCGAACTGAGTGATATGACGCACGCGATTTCATTCGGCAATGCCATTGAACCAGCCAATTACAACACACGCTATAGTGACGCTACACAAAACAAAATTTAAATGGTTTAAATAAATAATAGACAGGTTGTTGCCTCCAACCAGTAGCCTACAAGCATGATAGCCCCTGTCCTTTTTAAAGTATACAGTATAAAATAAAATGCACTGTAGCCTATATCACACAAACATACATAGAAGAGGAATGCAAACAACATAAATCGTTTAAAAAAAAAAAAGTTATACAAAAAGCTTCTTTATTTGGCAATGGCAGGGCCTAGACAAGAAGTGGGCGGGCCTAGGCCCTGCCTGGCCCGCCCATAGCTACGCCACTGTGTGCCCTACAGAAACATATGTCAAAGCGTAGAAAGTTGGTGATTGATTCTACCCCATTCAGTATGTTGGGGGTTGAGAAGGGCACTAAAAGAAAACATGATCGGGTTGAATCTGACACCGACAGTGAGACTGGAGTTGAAATGGCTGCTCCTCCTGGTGACTATCTTGAGGTTGAATCTTCCAGTGAGACAGAGAGTGAAGATGAGATGGTCTCTTCATCACTCGTAACTCAGTTAATTTTAACCATAGTTATGTCATTAATGCCCTCGCCTCTTTTTACCCTAAATCTATACCAATCACTTGTACTGTCAATAGTAAAACCATTAAGTTTTTACACCTCCAGCTCTCTGTAGATCATTTTACTCTTTTAAATAATAAATTTAATTTCTTTATTTATCAGAAACCATTCCATAAATGCAGTTATATTAATTTCACTTCCAATCACAACCCCAATTATTTTTCTAGCATTAAGGGTGAATGCCATCGTTATAAAACCCACTCATACTGTATCCACGAGTATAACCATATGTTAAAACTGTTTTCAATTAGACTCCTCAAATGCAGTTTTCATAAATCTTTTATCAACAGATTTAAGCTTAAATTTCATCATACTTTTTCCCGCAAACCTTTTTGTCTAATTGTAACGTTAAAGCAATATTTTGTACTGTTAATTTAACAAAACCAGTAATAATAGTTTATATGCTCGTAAGATTCTTAACAAATACAAACAAGAACCGTTTCTCTATATTTATAGTTTCATCTAATGATGTCAAACTTAAACAACTGTTTTGCACTAGTAGCAAACTTCACAAGAAAATCTGCTCTTTCAAACCTAATTATTAAACTTACGTTTAGATCATCCATGTATTATTTCCTTAATCTGTCCAGTATCACATCTATTTCAATCCATGCATTAGTTTCGTTGATCTATCCAGTATCACATCTATTTCCATCCATGCATTATTTCCTAAATATGTGCAGTATCACATATATTTTCATCCATGCATTATTCTGTGATGTTTTCTCACAAGGGTATTATGATATTGATAAAACCAACTTGGTGAAACACAGCAACACACTGGAGCCTCAGCACCTATAAAACAACGACCAAGAAGAGCACCAGGAATGAGCAGGGATGAAATAAATAAGCAAGTTAAGGAACTGCTTGAGAAGAAACTTATCGAAACATCATCAAGTCATTGGGCATCACAGTAGTTTTAGTGTCAAAGAAGGATGGCACTAAAAGATTTTGTATTGACTATAAAAAACTTAATGATGTGACGAGGAAGGATTCATATCCAGTACCGAATATTGAGGATTCACTGAATGCACTAGCAGGAGCAAAATGGTTTTCAAGTTTGGATCTTGCTTCAGGATATTGGCAAGTGGAACTAGATGAAACCGCCAAAGATAAATCTGCATTTGTAGTACAAGGTGGATTATACTCATGGAGTGTAATGTCATTTCGTCTATGCAATGCCCCTGCAACATTTGAACGCTTAAAAAATGGAACGAGTCATGGCAGGACTGCAATGGGAGATCTTGCTTATGTATATAGATGATATACTGTGCTTTGGGAGGACAACAGAAGAAGCAATAACATGTTTAGAGAACATTTTCCAGAGACTGAGAGAAGCAAAGCTCAAGCTGAAACCGAAGAAATGCCATCTTCCTAAACAAACTGTGCAGGACTTGGGACATGTTGTATCTGCAGATGGAGTAAGGACATACCCTGACAAAATTGAAGCAGTAAAGAATTTGAACTTGTCATAATGAGTGTGATGTACAACCAACTATTTATTCTCTATTATTTATACATAATTATAATTGTTTTGGTGGGGGGGGGGGGGGTGGGGGTCTCTACCTTTAAATTAGGGCCAAATGACATCACCATACATCAGATGTGTTCACACATCTCCAAAAGTGACACATTACAACATTGATTTTTTTCATGACCGGTGAAGGGGGAGGGAGTACTCAAATTAGTGTATGTCGAATGGTCATTCAACAAATGTAAATATTAAACTAGAACCAGTGGATGCCGGACAATTTTAAATAATAAATGTGTAAATAAATATATTACTGCTTTTGTCCTAGTTCCATTCACTGAATCTTTCGGTCATGGCCATCCTGTAGGGGTTAGTTGTGACAGAGGGGGTGGTTGTGATGGTGGTCTCTGATTTCCCCGTCACACCACTTGTGTCCCTAAGCAAGTCGCTTTACCAAATTGCGTTGTCCTTCGGATAGGACATAAATCCTTATGTCCCGTGTACTGGATTTGGCACAGGGTAGAGAGGGCGCCATATATCTGTGTATCGATTGTGCAGGACAGAGCGTGCGCGATATGATACAGGGCGTGAGAGCGTGGGGGTTTCCACCTTTTAAATAGTGACACATTACAAAATTGATTTTGTTTTATTACCGGTGAAAGGGGGAGGGAGTACTCAAATTAGGAGGGGTGGTTGTGATGGTGTTCTCTTATTTCCCCGTCACACCACTTGTGTCCCTAAGCAAGTCACTTTACTCAATTGCGTTGTCATTCAGATGTGACATGAAGCCTTAGGTCCCGTGTACTGGATTTGGCAGTGCACGTAAAAGAACGAGTTGCACTTATTATGAGTAGGGGTGAAATCCCGGTGAATCTGGTTCGAGATAGGGCTGTACTTGTCATAATGAGTGTGATGTACAACCAACTATTTCTTCTCTATATTTATATATATAATTGTTTTGGTCTGTGTGTGTGTGTGTGGGGGGGGGGGGTCTCCACCTTTAAATTAGGGCCAAATGACATCACCATACATCACATGTGTTCATGTTCATGAATGTTGCAGAGGAATTTATTTTTCGTTTTGGTGTACCACGTGAGATACACAGCGACCAGGGACGAAATTTTGAGTGTAATGTTATGGCTGAAGTGTGTAAATTGCTAGGTATTAGAAAAACTAGAACTACTAGAATATTGTAGCAACATTAGTGGATCCCAAGAGTAATCAAAAAGACTGGGACGAACAAATACAATGTGCATTGTTCGCATACATAAGTGCCATTCAGGAATCAACACAGGAGACTCCTAACATGATGCTAGGACGCGAAGTTGAATTACCGATAGACTTAACCATGGAGGTATCCCGAGGAAGACCGTCAGATGAAAATAGTGACTATGCAGAATAATTAAGATGTAATTTATGTAATGCTCATGACTGGGCGAGAAAATACCTAAGGCATGCAGCTGAAAGACAGAAGAAACAGTACAATCGTACAGCGGATGACGGTAGAATTGTAGAGGGAATGTATGTATGGTTACATAATCCTATTAGGAGTAGAGGGCAATGTCATAAACCTTCCTGACCTTGGGAAGGACCTTATCAAGTAGTGAATCAGCTCACGGATGTGGTCTTTCGTATCAAAAAGAGGAGACAGGGTAACTTTGCTGTGGTACATGCAGACAGGCTGAAAGTCTATGAAGGACTGCCTATAACAGAATGTATTAAGAGAAACATGCAAAGTTCAGACGATGCGGTAATACATAAGAAATCCCGAGAAACTAAGAAAAAATCCGATGAGATATGCAGATAGCAAGCAATTTTAAGTTATTGTTAAAAGTGAGGTGAATATGTTGTACTTCTTATTTATTCTATTTATGACAGAAATACAAAGATGGAGCTGGCCGATCTGAGTGAGAGAAGGATTTTCAACTGTGAGGAATGTGGGTTGAAGTTTGGAAAACAATTTAATTATGACAGACGTCGTATGACACACATGGAATACAGAAATATATTTCATTGCATGCAATGTTCACAAAGTTACATACGGCGAGATCACCTAAAACGCCACTACCAATTAAATCACTCAGGATGTATGGGAGACATAAAGCGAGTACAGCCCCAAAGATCAGACGACAAGAGCGAGACAAGGAGAAGGAGCGGGAAGAGAAGTTAAGAGAACAACAGGAGCAAAAAGAGAAGTTAAGAGAACAGCAGGAGCGGAAGAAGCAAGAGGAGAAGCTAAGAGAACTGCCAAAGCAGAAACAGTCGCCAATGGAACATCCCGAGGAAACAGATCACGAAACAGAGGAATAACGTGCAGCAGAGACAGCCGTGTCACTAATGGCATCAGATTTTGAGGATGTGTTTGACATTGTCACTGAAGTAGGACCACCACGAAGGGGGGAAAGGAAAATTGCTCATAACACACTATGCTATAAAATAATAGAGTTTGTGTAAATTCAAAAATGAAGAGGAAGATGATAGTGAGCAAGACGAGGCAGACGAGTGGAAGGAGACACTATTGGAGGCCACTACAAATAGAGAAATTGCTCAAGAACAACTGGTACGAATAACCGAGGAACATGTTGTGAAGTCATTTGACAAGAAGGGGCCGACTCGTCCGACAAGACACAACTCACCGAACTTATGAATTAAACACTAAGCTTAATGAAGAATAAATTAATTAACAGCTTTCTCGAAAGTACATATGTACAGTGTCAAATTATATTTGTTACTTGTTTATGAAGTTGTTTAACATTATTTATAATTTGAGAGTTCCACCATATTAATTAAAGTACAAAGTTCTAGAGATAGGGATTTTTTATTGGGAGTTGTGTATAATTATAGCTAAATAGCTTTGTAACATAATCTAAAACGATGAAGTTGATGAGTCAAGTTGAAGTCATGTACTAATAATAGTATGAGGTACTTTGTAAGACATAAAATATGTTATAATTAATAATAGTTATTTATTATCAGCTTAATTAAATTGGCTGAGGACAGCAAAACTTTGGGGGAAGGCTGTGTAACAAAAATGCCCCTACATATGGGTCATCTTCATCAGTCATACCTTAATAATCATTACTGGTAGCTATTAATGTTATCGGTGACATTTTTCTAAGCTTCTCTTATTTCTAAATATTTATGATGTGGATTGACTTGTGTGTAACTGTTGTTATTCACGTGAGCATGCTGTTCACACACTATGCTATAAAATAATAGAGTTTGTGTAAATTCAAGATGGCGGATTTCAGTATAAGTCAACGGTTATGATTGGTCCTAAGTTTGCAAATTATTATCTGTAAATTTAGCATAGAAAACACAGATTTTTTAAAGTAGAAAGTTACCAAGTTTTATTTGGTAGAAAATTTATTGATGAATCTGTTCATACTACAGAAATAAGTCGTACTCTTTGTAAAATTATCGTCTGCTCAGTGTTTACAAAGTTTATGAATATTCATATTTATGAATATTCATGTTTACGTTCATTCGTGAACTCAATTGACCGTGACGGCCTTAATTAGGAAACAGTATTATTTGATGGACGTCATTGGGATAAATGGAGAGATACTCAGCGCCGATCTTTAGAACAGCGTGTGATGTTCAAACTTGGCACGCTCCACCCTGACGGGATGAACGTGGAGTTCACCGCGTTTGTTCTACCCGCGGTTCATCACAACAAGCCTTAATTCCCCTGATGAAGGTGCATCGCACCGAAAGCTCGGGTATAACTATCCAGTGAGCACTGTTTCACCTTTACTATATATATATATATATATATATATTACGCAATTCGCCCCACACAAGGCCAATGGCCACTCCAAGGTGGGGGCTACTAAGTCATTGAGTTGTTACAACTCCACACTGAAGAAACCAGCCCCTCGCACAGAAACAAGACAAGTTAATATAAACCAGCCTCTTCACGGTGCGAATAGGAGTGGGAGGGGTAACTAGTCCAGAACAAGGCAGTTATTAAACTGCCCCTGCCCCTATAAGCAATTATGGTTAAGTGTCTTGCTCAAGGACACAAGTGTCACGGCCGGGATTCGAACCCACATTCTGCTGGTAACACCAGAACTTGAGTCCGAGCTAGACCGCTCGGCCACGACACTCCACAAAATATTTTCGGGGTTATTAGCAATAGTGATATTGTTAGGGTAGGGGAGGTGGTCTCACGTGCGCACTTATTGTGATGAAACAAACTGTTTCACAGGTTAGTTTTATAATATTTATATTTCTTGAAAACTTGATGGTTGAAACATTAAGTATTTATTGATGTTTGTTGCTTAGTGCCCAAAAGTATAGTCAACAGAAGGTTGTTAAAAACAAAGCACTGAAAAAAAAAATACAAAACCTAAACCTTATTTCAAGTTAAAGTGTTTTCACGTTTTAAGAAAGCTCAAGCATTTACAGCTCAAGAAAAATGGTTGAAAATAAATAATGAATCCCTGCATGTACTGTATGTACAGTATCTACTCGAAAATAACGCAGATCTGTAAATATTTCTGCTAAATAAGGTACATCAATTTTTATTAAATGCCAAATAGAAAATTTATTTTATCACCATACTACATTGATAGCCCTTTTTTATGATTATATTTATATACATGTAGCCCTAAATATAAACTGGTTCTGGAGAGTTTAAACCAAATCTTAGATAAAAAATAGGCCCTCTACTACCTACATCTGTATAAATCATTTATAAATGCAATTTGTTTCATGTTTGTTAGTGTTTAATAATTGTTTTATGCAGCGAAAGATTATGGAAAATATTCGGAAAACACGGTAGAATAAAACTTTTTGCAGATACTTTTCTAATAGATTAATTGGAGATAGAGAACAATGATATTTTACACCAGTGCAACTCACAACTCAGCTATTGATCCTTTTCATCTGGTACACATACACGTACCAACAGATGTCAGAATCACACCCCAGCGCAGATATTGATAGTATAATGGTGTATGGACAACACACTACATGTGAAAATGTAGAAATGGAGCACACCCTTACCACAGTTTTAGATCAATGAACTAATTGATGGTTTTGGTATGTGGCTATTGTGGTATATGACATTTATTAAATTACTGTGCAAAAGCCTCAGGCCTCTAGCGCCCTCCATTGACTGTATTGTGTTAGAAATTCCCATGATTGCAAACTCTACATTTCCTAATTACTAATCAAAGATCGTATAGCGCCGCATAGCGGCGCAAGATGGAGAACTTGACCCAAACGCTATGCAAGTACATGAAATTTACATGGAGGTCATACGTTTTGGAACTGATTAACTAGGGCAACGCGCACTGATTGGCTTAGCAGCGCGTCAAGTTATGCAAATGAAGCCACTCACTCCGATGTACAAAGACTATACACATTAATGCAGTACGTTAGATCATGTACAAAACAATAGTCGTTCACCTTGTACAGGAAACTGCACATCACACGTAAAGGAATGGTACACATACTACTACTACTACTAGGTTAATAATGCACTCGATACATCATTAACGTTAAACCTTAGTAAAGCAATAAACACTTTTGATAAAGTCAAAGCCTCCTAGCATACTAGCTAAGGTCTATAAATCATCAGGGAACAATTCAATAACCTCATGAACTTTAATGGTAAGTTTTAAAGAATAAACCATGAGTGAATAAATTACAAGTACAACCTCTGTTTAGTTCCTTAACTGTCAAAACTAATGTTAATTTTGAAAGCGAAGGTTAAAATCTACAGAAAGTCCTAAATTAAATGCGATCTCTAGACCAGGAAATGATATAGAAGGAAGAGCAATTTTTGTCACACTCTCCCCCGCTTAAGACACCAATGCGGCCTCGCTTAAAAAAAAAACAAGTATGTAATTGATCATTGACAAAAATTTTCGCAATTATTTACATCATTTTGACAAATTTATCTTATTTCTCCAATCTAAACTCAGTTGTGTAACCTTAACAATAAACCAAACATATTTCATCTCACCTCAAACACGCTATCAATTTAAACATGAAACTCTTTCAACTTGTTCAACTTGTATCTAGTATTTGGTAACCATGGTAACTTCGTTCAAAACACTTGCAACTCTAAACATCTTCTGATGAATAATGAATAACTCCATCAATTACTCAAATTCATTTCACTTCATACATTGAAACTCATTCAAAGGGAAAATCCTAAAATCATATGCGTTACTATACACACTTAACCCAGTGCGTACACACATACGTACATTATGTACTGTACATATCATGTACATGTACGTTACACACAATTTTCCAACACGAGAAAGTCCCGAGTAGTTAGAAAATCTTTGTCTATATTCACAAAACAAATTACAGCTTCTAAAATGTACCTTTATACACTCCTACGTCTCTGTTAAATAATCTTCCAGGTTGCTAAGATGTAATTTCCGAGAAATCCAGTCAAATAAAAACATAACTATAATTATACGAACACTTTTCTCATTAAATGCGACAACACAGTCAGCTTTGTTTGTTATTGCGTGCAGGCAATCAACCGATAAGTTTCGCAAAGCATTGTGGGAAGAGGCTATCAAAAACGCGCAATTGTCATTCTGACCACTTTTGCACAAGTGTCCAATGCAGGTGTTTTCGCCAAGAATGTATTACTTTGTATCAATTATAGCGACCATCTGCAATACATATAATTTCACTACATGCAATGCAGTCATGTATAGGCTAGGCTACTACATATACAATACATTACTGAAATAAAAATTAATGACCATTCATACAAACATCCCAAGATTTTGGACATTATTTTAATTGATTTTTTTACTTACTTGCTCTTGTTACTTTAATTTCAGTTTGTATTTTTATTTAGCGTTATGACAAGATTGGATCTTAAAAAGTTAAAACTTAAGATAAGGTGTCAATGTTGTCGGCCATATCGGCAACCCAGTCATATATTTTGGGTGCAGAAAGTGCTCCTGCCAGTACTGATGACGGTTCTTCAGTCATTGACATTGGAGACGGTGTCTTCAAAAATTCCAGCAGTTGGAGAAAACTGTGTTCTTCAACCACTTCGGCATCCGCTGGGGAAGGATGTATTTGGAGTACATCTGGATGAAAATGAGCTTAAAAACTACCGCCCAGTTTCTAATATTCCCTTCCTCTCCAAAGTCATGGAGAAGGTTGTCCTTCATCGTGTCAATAAAAATTCCTTGCATCAAACCTTCCAATCTGCCTATAAGACCAATCATAGCACTGAGACGGGTCTATTGCGTGTCAAAAATGACATGATGCTTGCTATTGATAAAAAGATGGCAGTGTTACTTGTCATGCTTGATTTATCGTCAGCTTTTGACACTATAGACCACGATCTCCTTATTGTGAGACTTTCTAAATCCTTTGGTTTGTGTGGTCCTGCTTTGCGGTGGTTCAGTGACTACCTTAGCGCACGACGTGTCGTGTCTGTGTCGCTGGTGTCTTTTCGGACGAACAACCCCTAGATTTTGGCGTCCCTCAGGGCTCGGTCATTGGACCACTGCTTTTCAACTTCTATACCAAACCTGTTTCTGACATAATAGAGAGTCATCAATTACACTACCACATTTATGCAGATGATACTCAGCTTTACACGTACTTTAATCCCTCCATTCCTGGCGATTCTCATAGGGCACTTCACAAGCTCTCTACCTGTATCACAAGAATTAAACAATGGGACGGAATTCTCAACAACAAACTTTAAGTTTAATGACAGTGAAACAGAGGATTTTTATTGCTGCTTCCCTCGTGCCATCAAACTCACTGTCGGGTCTTACACTTCCAGTGTAGGAGATACAATAATTCTGTGCCTTCGAGCACAGTCAGGAACCTTGGGGTCATATTTTGATTCTACCATGTCCATGTCGCAACCATATCACCTCCGTCTGTAAACTCTTAAACTTCCACTCACGCAACTTAAATCACATTCTGCAAATACATCGATCAACCCACTTGCCATCACGCACGTACGCTCTCTCATCCTCTCTCCCGCCTTGACTCACTGTAATTTTCTGTTGTACCGGTGTTAGTCAAGCCGATGATCAACAGACTCCAGAAAGTACAAAATCGAGCTGCTAGGCTGGTATACTCAGTCGGCCGGATTCTCAGATGCTCCGGAACTTCTGCAACAATTACACTGGCGTTTTACACTGCAACATCGCATCCTTTTAACCATTACTTCTCAATCTTTTTTCAAGTGCCTAACATGGCGTAGCCCTTCCTCCCACCTGGACTGGACCTATTGTCCTTCTTGTATGTCCCAGATAGAGAGGGGCTTTGGTCATTTCATCTGATACATCCCATTTATATGTAAATATAAAATCACACAAAACTGGTGACAAAGCTAGTTTGCCATAGCTGGCCCTAAGGAATGGAACAAACTCTGTTCACATCAGAAATTCTTCTTCAATCCAGATTTTTTAAAACTTCTCAAAAACCCTTTCTCTTCTAATTTCCTTTGTAGCCATTGCTAGGTTTTTGTTCTTGATTTGTTAAGCGCTTTGATCTTGTTAAAA
>CM055816.1:95584922-95654712 GCA_029582265.1 Zoroaster sp. YZ-2022 | reverse complement strand
AACATTTGATTTTGTGATAATATTTTAAATTTGTGATATTTTCATGATACAAATATTTAAACAAAATATTTTTAGCTGAACACCTAAAAGAGATGTTGGGAGAACAATTATAAATCTAATGCATAGTTTCGCTTCAGAAATAAATATGCGGTGCCCATTTACTTTCGACCATGAGTGTACATCCACCCTGAAACTGCTTCAAGATTTCAAGAATATAGGATCTACTGCTTGATTAATTGACTGATGAATCCAACACAGCACTTGCGCTCTTTTCAAGAATAGCCAAGCTGTTGTCCAGCTCCACACACAAGATGGAACTTTGGCAGTGACCTCAATGCCAAAACTCCAGAAAAACATAAAAGCCATATAGGGTCATTCCATGTCAAATCACCAAACAAATTAATGGAAATTTAAACCCGACCCCCTTCAAATTGGTTCATTTTTAGTTTATGGGGTTTTTTGGGCCGGAAAAGCTGAAATTTCAAGTTTTAGCTTTTAGCGATTTTGGCCAAAATGGGCGTGACCGCCATTTTTCAAATAACCTGATCTCCCTAACCAGTGAGCCAAATGTGTTGCTATTGGTATCTTTGGAAAGGTAATTGTGTAAGGAATCCAAATTTGCCATTATTTTTTATGTAGGAGCAATTTGAAGAAATTGATGAAAAGAGCTGGAAAGCAAACCAAAAATATTATACCTCCAATTTTTTGATATTTTGCAGAGAACATGTTGGGTCGCTGACTGCAAGGGGGCACTGGTAAACATGTTTATTTATTTCTTCAGAATGTCCCATGTGCTTATAAAATACATGCCGTTGCTCTGGTGGGACATCCATTAGTGCATAAAGGGTGGAGGCCCTGTGCCTGTACTTGGTAGCTGTGAGGTTAGATGGATGAGTTAGTTGATCCCCCATCGAGCTTATGACATCTTTTATAGCTGCCCAACCATTGACATGGTGAGTTGACTTTTGTATGGGAAGAGGAACTGATTCTGTGAAGACACTCCTGCATCACTCCTCATTTTCACAAGCATCTAAATTGCTTTTATTGTGTCATGTGGCACAAGTACAGGCACAAGTTTTCTGGAACCCTTCCCACTTTGATACATCATTTTAGAAGAACCGTTTTAAACCATATTGATTTAAATATCTACAGAGGTTGTGTAAAGTTCCTTGTAAGAATTTTTCAAGAAACATGTGATTTCTCCTTATAGGAGAAACCAATAATCCTACAGAAAAAAGTCTATGCAATGAGCAGACCTAGGGTAGAGTACTACGATGAAATGTGCAATAAATTTAAGAATTATGAACAACCCACAACCTAATTCACATTTCTATATTAAGTCCGATATAGGGCTCAAAGTCTACAGAGGTGTAAGGCAGAGGGAAATGAGGCCAAGCTCATTATATCCAACACAAGATCATCAACAGTAACTATAACCATCGTTTTGTTTTATTTTATATTCAGATCCATAGGATGATCGACATTGACAGTGTGCAGACCAGTGTCATGGAGTATTTCTGTAACCCTTACAGGTTTTGTTTATTATTCTGTGATTTAAAAAAACATTTATATGACAATCCTTTCTCATAAAAATTATCATTTAAGAATTTGGGCAAATCATTAATTGTATGTGTTTAGATGACTCTATCTTAAAATTATTATTGATATTGATATATTATTGACTGATTCAGTAAAACAACAGATTATATATATTTTAATGATTTCACTTGTATTTGAAATGGTTACACATCTATAGTTGAATACCATGAACTACTATTTGTGTTATTTTGTGTACTAAGCATGAAGGGTGACATGGTGCTGAGCGCACAGTGAGTAACATTTCCTTAGGATTTCCCCTAACCCAGAGAGAATATGTTTATAACGAATCGTAGCAGCAAAAGTGCTCATGTTGATTGCTCATTTTGATTATTATTATTATTTTTATTTTTATTTAATTTTTTGTGGGGTGTTAATTTCAATCATGCCAGTGAAAAATTACGTATTTTAACCGAGAAGATATTCTTCTCGGTAAGAGTTATGAGTTAAGGTAAGGTAAGAGTTATGGTTGCAGAGTTAAACAAAATCTACTGCTATTTGTGTTATATTGTGCCAGCAAGGTTTTTTTCCTAAGCATGAAGGGTGAAATGGTGCTGAGTGGACAGTGAGTAACATTTCCTTAGGATTTCCCCAAACCCAGAGAGAATCTGGTTATGGTTTTACGGGAGAGGATAAACATGTATATAACGAATTGTACCAGCAAAAGTGATCATGTTGATTGTTATTATTATTATTTTTATTTTATTTTTGGGGGGTGTTAATTTCAATCATGCCAGTGAAAAATTACGTATTTTAACCGAGTAGATATTCTTCTTACTAAAGGTAAGAGTTAAGGTTGCAGAGTTAAACAAAATCTACTGCTATGTGCCAGCAAGGTTTTTCCTAAGCATGAAGGGTGAAATGGTGCTGAGCAGACAGTGAGTAACGTTTCCTTAGGATTTCCCCTAACCCAGAGAGAATCTGGTTATTGTTTTACGGGAGAGGATGAACATGTATATAACGAATCGTAGCAGCAAAGGTGCTCATATTGATTGCTCATGTTGAATTTTATTATTATTTTCATTTTATTTTATTTTATTTATTTATTTATTTATTATTGGGGGTGTTAATTCCAATCATGCCAGTGAAAAATTACGTATTTTAATCAAAAGAATCTTCTTCATAAGGGTAAGATTTATGGTTGCAGCGTAAAACAAAATATACTACTATTTGTGTTATATCTGGATCCGCCCCTGAAGTTCTCTTTAGTTGAATTTCCCTTTTTTATTATTTTTTTTAAATTATTTTATTTTAGATGTTTTTAAGGCCCATTGTTACCTTCTTATGGTATTGAAAGATGTGTGAAGTGTTTCCTAAACGTAAAAAGGAATGATGTGCTGAACGGCCTCTAGGATTTGCCCTAACCCAGACAAGATGTATTTTGTCTTAAAATTAAGCATCAGTACAAAATTTTAGTACAATTACTCATGTTGTTTCTTTAATCTTGCTAGAACAAGTATCTTTTCTTAAGAGTATTTTCTTTACTTTTTTATTGACGGAAGTGCCTTAACAGAAAACGATTCTTTGTTACCATTCTTATATTAAAATGTTTTTGGTGATGACCATGTTATTTGCATTTGATTGTTTCATAAAAGTAAAGGTAATGTTGT
This sequence comes from Zoroaster sp. YZ-2022, assembly GCA_029582265.1. Lineage (NCBI taxonomy): Eukaryota > Metazoa > Echinodermata > Asteroidea > Forcipulatida > Zoroasteridae > Zoroaster > Zoroaster sp. YZ-2022. The sequence continues at coordinate 95,651,506 of CM055816.1, read as the reverse complement.
GCTTATCCAGACAAACACCTCTTGGTTTGTGTCGGAACTGCCCCAATAGAAAACTATTCTTTGTTACCCATACATAAGTTTCTTATATTATTAAAATTGTTTTGTTGATGACACATTAATGCGATTTTAATCTCTATTATTAGACGTTATTTAACTTGTATGTATTTCACTAAGTAGGGACGGGTAATAATGAAGTTGTATTCCCACTATTTTTTAGAGTGCCAAATAGACAAGATTTGGGGAAAAGTCCATCACTTTAAATCTGTAAACTGACTGACGTCTTTTTGAACGCAAAGGTACCTTATCCCGACCACTCTAATCCCGATCACTCAGATATCTGTCAGAACGTCCTATGCCGTGTCTAATTAAGGGTTTGAACATCATCATGTATCTATCTGCGCCTATCTGCACTGAGAAGTATCTGAAGTCATCCTCAGAGGTGTGAAGTCCCTCTTCTCTCTGGAAAAAGCGGAGCTTGGCTGTAAAAACAAAACATTTAAAAAACATTTAAATCGCCATAAAAAAATCCATCCTTCACGATGATGGCAGTCAATATTTAAGGGAGGCTCAAGGTTCATCCTCAGATCTCCTGTTTCTCATGGGGTTTAATTCATCCCCGGCATAGAGGAGTTACCTCCAAAATTTGGGCTTGATTGGATCACAGAGGCTGAGTTACTAATGATCAAAGCAGAGCTGTATATTGAGAGAGTTGCGACATAGAGGGACCAGTTTTCTTTGGTCACCTGGTTGCTGGACACCATTTTCAGTCCAAATGTAGCACAACCCAATGTGCAGTCTAGTCTGGCACCCTGTGAGCGGACATGCGTTTTTTGACCGAAAATGGCATCTAATTGCAAGTTGTTGCAACTTTCTCAATATGGCTCCGTTCAAAGTGACTGAGGGGCCATCTGTAGGTAGGATTAAATAATGATGATTGAGGGTGCACCCTAAATCAAAAGAATACCAGTGAGGGCAAATTCTAAAGAAATGGGCTAAATTTGCAGATATTTCTTTTCTTGAAAATGCTTTCTTAGTTCAATTAAGTGAAACAGACTAATTTGTTTTCAATTTTAAATCCATTCACACACAAAAGGATTAAATTCTCCAGTTACTCACAAGTAAGTGATGCACATTTTCAACGTTTGTAGCCTGCTGTTGGGAAACTTTTAGGTTAAATCCTAAAATAAATAACGAAGAACGATTGTTATCAGTACAGACATTTCATTAATCCTGAGAATGCCTGCAATATTTACATTTCTTATAAAATAATATTTGTTGAAATGTTTGGAGAACCTGCAAGTTGGCTTCAAGATGCTGCGACACTGTAATTAAATATAATGTCCATGTCATAAGCTTCAAGTCATAAGTATGCCCTACTTAGAATACAACTCACAAGTATACTCATTCACAACCCGTCTCTTCCGTAATGTTCATCTAGGGCTGCACACGGTAATAAAAATGCTCTGCCCTCGATAATATTTGGGAAAAGTCACAACATTTTGCAGTAATTCGCTTCGCCTTCCAAAAATGTCAGAGGGGACACATTGTCCACCCCCACCCCAACCCCCCGGTCCTGGTAGGGGAAACGGCCACATAATCTGCCAACTTACATTTCTGTCCTCCGCCTCATGATGCACACTGAAGAACACTACCTCATGCCCTCTTAAGCTAATGACAGATGAATCTTCCCCATGTTCACTTCCATCTCCGCTGGTTGGGGGGATTTTCGATATTTTGTGCAATAGCCCGTACGTCTGCACGAATCATAGTAGATAATGCCATCAACCTAAGAATTCCACGACCAACTGCAAATGAGTGTGTTTGAATGGCTTTTATTTGGATGAATATTTACAACAACAAAAATAAAATAAAAACTGTCACAATTGTAAGTGTCGTAGCGAGGAGCCAAAGTAAATTAGAAGTCAACATACACGAAGCCATACTGTAACTGTTGGTACAAAATGTAAAATTTCGGAGAAATTATGATTCTTGAAATGAGTATACTTACTTCTGCCTCGACAATAACTTTTAGGACATTTCCTCGAACCCCCAATCAATCGTGCTTAAAAAACTCAACCTCGTGCCAAAACACCCACACTCTCCTGTCACTCCACTCTACGCATGCGCACCAGTGCTACCTTTAAGCATCTGAAACATACAAAAAGTGGAATCAATAAAGAGTTGCCGGGATGGTGGGTGGGTGCGAGGTACAAGTAAATATACTCATTTCAAGAATCATAATTTCTTCGAAATTTTACATTCTTTCTCATTCGTATACTTACTTCTACCTCGACAATAACTTTTAGGACAGAATCAAGCCCAGTAAATACGGTAGGTGGGAGGAAGCAACTCAAAATTGAATGCCCCAACTGAAAAAGTAACCCATGCAATAAAACAATGAGAAACCCAACTACCTCTCCTTCTAATCTGTATCCTGATGTAACACAGTTCGACCAAACAAGTCCATCTGTTCTCTTCAACAAGTCCAACCCATAGTGTCTTGCAAACGTCTGGGAACTCCTCCAATCCGCTGCTTTCATGACATCCATGATAGACGCTCCATTAAACATGGCCCATGATGTTGCCATAGCTCTCGTAGAATGTGCCTGAATAGAGGAGGGGACATCAGCCCCCATCAACTGGTACGTCTCTTTTATTGTTCTAACTAACCATCCAGAAACCGTACGTTTTGATACGGGTAAGCCCGGTTTCTTGCTGAACCAAAGAGCTTGTCTTCGTAATAATGCTTCAGAGCTCGCTTAACACAAAGCTTCTTGTTACTAGCTTCACGAAACTCGGGTAAGAAAATGTCTTGACCCAAATGAAAAGGGGTAGCAGTCTTGGGGAGAAACCCTGGTACATGTCGTACCCTCACACCGCCTGCCTCAAATCGAAGGTATGGATCTGCCCGACCCATTGCTTGAATTTCTGAACATCTTTTCGCCGATGTAATGGCCACCAGAAACACTGTCTTCAAGGTGCAGTGTCGCAAAGCTGAATCATGAAGAGGCTCAAAAGGCTCTCTCATCAAGCCTTCAAGAACAATGTCAAGATCCCATGCAGGAATTAAAACTCGAGACGGGGGGTTCTTATGAAAAGCCCCCTTTAAAAACCGACAAATCATCGCATGTTGACCTATAGGCTTACCATCTATTCCATTATGGAACTTTGAAATGGAGGACCGGAACACCCCTAAAGTTCGGTATGCCAGACCCTTGTCAAGCAAAGACTGTAAGAACGCACACACCTCGCTCACAGATGCTGAGCATGGATTTGAACCCCGTTCAACACACCAATCTCGAAACATTGACCACTGCCTACCATACACCTCCTTTGTGGATGATCTAACATCACGTTGGATAGTGTTGATAACTTTTTCAGAAAGACCTGCCTGTCTGAGCCGTTGGCGCTCAGTTTCCATGCCATAAGATGGAAGGATTCCGGTTTCGGGTGCCACACTGTGCCCTTCCACTGCTGCAAGAGATCTGGTACAACAGGAAGTTGTATTGGAAGGTCTATTAAAAGATCCAGTAGTCTCGGCAACCACGACCGGCGAGGCCAGTGAGGGGCTATCAGAATCAACACACATTTGTATTGTGTTACTCGATCCACAATCAAATGTATCAGAGAAAACGGAGGGAACGCATAAGCCACTAGACCGTTCCAATTGAGTGTCAATGCGTCCACATGAAATGCTAGTTGGTCTTGATATCTTGAACAAAAGATCGGAACCTGTCTGTTCTCCCCTGTCGCAAAGAGATCGATCACTGGCAATGCCGAGACAACTTGTCTGCCAGAACATTCCGAACTCCTTGAATGTGTATTGCTGACAAGCTCACATGATGTTCTATGGCCCACTGCCAAAGCTGCCATGTCGCCATACACAGACTGGGTGATCTCGTCCCCACTTGATTGTTGATGTAAGACACCACTGTTGTGTTGTCGGACTTCACTAGAATATGCTTTCCTTCCAGCATCGGCTGGAAATGGAGACATGCTCTCATCACAGCCATCAATTCCTTCATGTTGATGTGCCAATTTTGTTGCTCCACTGGTGACCAGAGACCCTGCACCTGGTGAACGTCCATATGGGCCCCCCAGCCATAATCGCTGGAATCTGCTGTTAGAGTCGTGTCTGTGGGACTCACTCTCAACTGAACTCCCGTCGACAAATTCTCTTCTGTTCTCCACCAACGAAGATGATGGATAAGATGTTCGTTTATCGGGATCAAAGTTTCCAATTTCCTCGAAGTTGGCCTCCAAAAACTTAGCAGGTATAACTGAATTGGTCTCATATGTAACCTGGCTAGATGGACCACTTCCATGCAGGCTGCCATTAGACACAACAGACGTAGAAACATCCTGGCCTCTGACTTCGATTTACAAATTGAGTTAGAAACTGCAACAATTCTTTCTTCCTACCCTGGGGAAGACAAACAACATGGAGATCGGTCTTGAAATGACCTCCTATAAAAACTAAATCTTTTTTGCGTGTCAAACTTGACTTTTCCTGGTTGATTAAAAAACCGCAACTTTCTAACAGAACTATTAACGTTTGTACACCTAGTTGAGCCTGACTTCTGCTCAGAGCTCGTATCAACAAGTCGTCTAAGTATGGGAACACATGAACCCCTTCCATCCTAGCTTTTGCTACCACCGGAGCTAGCATCTTTGTGAAAACTCGAGGGGCTGACGTCAGCCCAAATGGAATCACCCGAAATTGGTACACTTTTCCCCCTATTTTGAATCGCAGAAACTTTCTGTGGCCTTCCAAAACTGGAATGTGCATGTAGGCATCTTTTAGGTCTATTGAACACAGCCAATCCCCTGATTTCACTGCTTTTTTGACAGACCGCAGTTTCCATTTTGAAACTTTTCTTTTTTATCAACTGGTTTAGTGGTTTTAGATTCAAAATTAGTCTCAACCCGGATGGTTTCTTTTCCACCAGAAAGGTTGAATAGAACCCCTCGTTTTGTTTTTCTTGAGGTACAGATTCGATAGAATTCTTTTCTAATAGTACTTTTACCTCGTCTAACAAAACGGAGGACTCTATTGATGACGCCTGTATCACTGGAGTGCTTCTCACCCCGTTGAAATAAAGGTCGATCCTGAAACTCCAGAAGATGACCGAAATTTACAATGTCTAAAACCCACTGATCGTTTGTTACGTGAGGCCAAAAAGACGCCATCATGGAAATTCGACCCCCCACTGGATAGTTTGTTAGATTGGATGGAAGATGCTCGGGTACCGTGCCACCTTTGGTCCGAAGCACGAAAGGACGAGAATCCTCCCTGATTCCCATTTTTGCGGGGGACGTTTCTGGATTGACCACCCTGTCGCCCCTTAGGAACCGATTTGAAACGAAACTCATTGTCGAGCCTTGGTTTCTTAAATCGAAAATTTTGATTAGAATGGCTCCTTTGTGATCCTTGAAAGGTCCCTTTCTGATGCTGGTCACCGAGCTTCACACCAAAGTTGTGACGGCCAGTTGCTTGGAATGGGATCCTACGTAGCCCATCGGTACCATCAAGTTGGCTGTCCACCAGCTTGAAAATTTCTTTTAGGCTGTCGCCACATAGTTTGCCATCCCCGGAAATTGGTGCCTTTCTAAGTCTAGCTTTAGTATTTTCTGACCAGCGGGTCTGTTGCACCCACATGTGGCGTCTCGCCCCCCTCGCATTGACCACCTCCCTGGCCTGAAGATCCATCATATCCAATGTGGCCTCTTGTGCCATATTGAGCATACAACCCACTGAACCAATTTCTATCTGGTCTTTTAGGCTTTCCAAACTCTGTTGGTCCAATGAGTTCTGCAGGACACACTCAAGTTTTGAAATTTGTTTGGACGCAGCCTCAAGCAGCCATGACTGAGATACGGCACAGGCCATGCCCACATTTGCCTCCTTCTCAATATTCATAAAACATTCAGAAGTTTATTAGCAAACTTAGGCGAGTCAGATTTAAATCCGGGCACCACTCTCCCTAATTCATGAACCAATAAGGGATCTAGACGGGATGGTGTCATATATAAACGTGCTACTGCTGAGGCACGATAAAGAGGAATGCGCTCAGGGTTCCCTGACCACAAATCATTAATTAGCTTCTTATGGCCCACAGCAAGCGGAAGCTGGACTTTATTTGGTTTGTCAAAACGAGACGAAGTTATTTGTGGGTCTTCCCTCTCCTGAAAGGAAACATTCTTTATCGGAAGCGAATGGGCTGCCTCTTTCACTACTTCAAAAAACAAATCGGCATGATGATCTTTGCCTTCAATTTCTAGAACAGTGCCTTCAATTGCACTCCCAGAATCAGCCATCTCTTCTCCCACCTGGCTGACAGAATCATGTGAAGAAATATCGTTGTGGTTAGATTGACTGCGTTTGAAATTTCCCGTTGAAAAATTGGGATAAAACGTCATCCAACATATCCTCTGGCTGAGGACGAAGGAGTAGAATGTCATCACTGGAATCAGTCTGACCCACCACAGACCCAGTGTCATGTAACCTGCCTCCACGCATGCCCCCTCGAGGCAGACCGGCATTGGTTACCTGTTTGTTGCCGACAGAGTCCCCTACAGGAACATCCGGTTGACTTGTGACTGTGTTGCGACCTCCTGCAGAGGTTGCCAGTCTAGAGGGGTTCCCCTCTTCAGTAGGCCTAGTAGCAGTACAAGGAACAGCAGAAAATTTTCCATGAGCCATGCTCTGCATCATATTTTGCATCATCAATTGCATACGTATTTCAAAATCTGAAAAACTCTGTTGAAATTCAGATCTATCAACATAGGAGCCAGCCTGAGATCTAGAGAGACTATGCATTGAACAGCGCCTCGCATTAGCAGACGCTTCATCTGCAAGCCTTTGCTTGATTTGCTTTGCTTCAGCTATGTATGTATTCCACAAACAAGTAGATTGGTCCCCCATTTTAGTGCATAGGTCACAAGAGTGGCCCTCAGACCCAAAACGGCATTTAAAACATGAGAAATGTGGGCCATCTAAACCCAAAACTCGCTTACATGCTCTGCTGGAACACGCCTTCGTAGTCGTGCCGCTGGTGATGTGCTGGGTTGGGCTCTCGACCATGCTGGTCCGGTCAGACGCCATGTTGGGTTCCTCTACTGTCACGCACGCACACAGCAAAAAAGGCGGGCCACACACCGTCCTTTTTGGTACTGTCTTTTGTTGCCTTTTTACTGCCCACAACAGCAACATTTCACAACTAGGACGTACAGAACCTAAATGATCAATAAAGGCGAAGTTTATAACTTCACACTAACGAAGAATCTTTCTAAAATGTGAATTTTTTACTGGCATGAAAAAAATACACGACTAACTGGGAAAGATGCTTAAAGAAACACTGGTGCGCATGCGCAGAGTGACAGGGGAGTGTGGGTGTTTTGGCACAAGGTTAAGTTTTTTAAGCACGATTGATTGGGGGTTCGAGGAAATGTCCTGAATGTTATTGTCGAGGCAGAAGTATACGAATGACAAAGAACTACTATTACTAGCACAACTTGCAAGTGGGCGGAAGATTGGCTAAAAAGTAGTAAACGAACAACCAGAACAAGTCGTCACGGATGGCGCCCTCTGTTGTTAGGGTTAGGTTAGTTGATTTTAGGTTAAAGAGAAAGGGGAATATCTCTTGTTATGGTTTGACCTAATGTTTCCGGTTTTATTAGGGATAACCCTAAAGTAAGAAAGGCCCTTAAAAATAAACTGCTGGCGGCTGTAAGTAAGAGGGTGCCTCGTTATGATGTGTCCTAAAACCACTCGACTGTTATTGCTCAGGGATGGCTATATAGCCTTGACATTTTACAAAATGGAAATATTTGGTCAGGCCGCTGTTGCTTCACCACTAGAGTGCAGATCGGAAAAGGGCCCACAAACTCAATCTTTTTACTGTTAGGAATTGCACTAAACTCTAGCTTTTGGCGTTAGGGATAGCCCTAACTGAACCCAACGCTACCGAAAGAAGGCGCCCTACACAACTTTAACGGATCCGTGACATACCAAGTTATGATGGCGTTATTTTATAGATGATAATTAATCAACACTAAATCAAAAAGAAAAAACGAGTTTATTACCCCGTGTCTATTTTTTTATTTTATTTGTTCATTTAAAAATATTACCACTTCGGAACGCCCACAAAAATTCCCGCTGGCTCATGAATATATGACGTCATGCGCGTGACGTAAACGGGGTAACGAAAGCGAAGAACGCTTCTCACGGTCCTGGCCTGGCAACGCGAAACTACATGTGTAACGTTAAGCTGCAGTTAGTATTCACGTTTGCTCACGTCCGATAGTGAAATTTTGTCCAAACCACCTTCAAACGTTGATCATGACGACATAAATATAGATCACAGTGGAGAACAGGCTGTTATTCAGCCCTATATGTTCGAGTCTGAGCTTGGAAGTTCCGATTCCGACCAGGCAGGACGAGATGCCGACTGGGGCACGGATTGACGAAGAAGACCGAGAGAACAGACTGCAAAATTCGGCCTGGTACGTTTTTTGGCAATTATTTCAATTACAAATAAACATGTACTGGTTGTACATATCAAACAAACTTCCGATATAGTGAGATCTCAGGAAAATCGAGACGAAAACGTGGATTACAAATTTAATATCGTAACTGGTTAATGCCAATATATACACTACTCAATAGGGAAGTACGACCTCCACGTTCGGACCGGGAAGTCTCTAAATGTTGTTGAACTGCCGTGATTATTTTTTCGATGTAAGTCTGTGCCATTTCCATTGATTTGTTTAAAGTAAATTTAACACTTTCTTTTAAATTTAATTCAAAAACAAATAGGTGCTCCTGTGGGTGTTGTGTTACAATGCCGACAGTAAGAGAGTCCATTTGCTGCAAAGAAGTCTACGGTGGTGTAGAAAATGGACGAGTTCATTCTGGATCTGGAGCCGATTTCACTAACGCTTTACGATCATCGCAAACACCGAAACCGATCGCTAAGTCTGAAATCCATCGCAACTTAGCGATGGATGTAAAAAATATATTTCACTAAACTTTAGCGATGAATTTACTCATCGCAAAAAAAAAATTAGCGATGGAAATCCTGCGATGACTCGTCAGTGTCCGCAAAGTATATGTTCATCGCAAAAATATGACAATTTGCGCCATTTTCTTTCAGCGTAGTAACGTAGTTTTAGGCCTAACGTAATTATATTAAGATAGACCTAGATTTTGTTCGTAAAATATACCGTAAAATGGCGTTACATTTACTATGTCAATAATGCACGAGCTTTACAGAGAGAAAGAGTGTTTAGAGACAAAACAAACCCACTGGATTCATATAGTGACAAACAAAATGCACAAATATTACCGGTTTACGAGAAATGGAGTCATGCGAGTTATTGATTTGTTGGAACCGCATCTTAGGCCACAGACTTTGAGAAGTCACGCCATCGAGGCAAGGATACAAGTATTTGTGGCTCTTCGTTTCTTCGCCACTGGTTGCTTCTACTCCACTTCGTCGGAACATCATGGGGTTTCTGAAGCAAGTACCTGCAGAATAATTCATCGGGTCACACACGTGCTTGTTGGAATGAAAGATCGATTTGTGAAGTGGCCATCAACACCGGAAGAAGTCGCAAGTAAACAACTAAACTTCTACGGCTTAGCAGGTTTCCCCGGAACAGTCGGGGCTGTTGACTGTACCCACGTCCCCCTCGATTGCTGCCCCTATGGCCCGAACGAACATACTTACGTTAATCGCAAAGGTAGACACAGTATCAATGTGCAGCTAATCTGTGATACAAAATTATAAATGTCGTAGCCAGATGGTCCGGATCCGTCCATGACAGTAGAATAATCCAGCAGTGGCATCGGACAGATGTTTGAGAGAAGAGAGCTTGAGGGTATTCTACTGGGTGATCTCGGGATACCCACAACGTAGGTGGCTAATGACACCAATCAGCGACCCAGAGACTGCTGCACAGAGAGCTTACAATCGGTAAGATCAAAACGGAGACCCCGATCCATTGTTTAGGTCTTTACAAAAAGATTCTGCTTCCGGTTACCCGACGGACCCTAAATTTACAGCGCGAAAATCGCAACCCCAAACATTTTTTTTTTTTAGATTTAATTTTGTATTATTGTTATTAATAATACTTTATTTTTTAAATATTTTTTTAAAATAATAATTATTATTATTATTATTATTATTATTATTATTATTATTATTATTATTATTATTATTATTATTATTATTATTATTATTATTATTATTATTATTATTATTATTATTATTATTATTATTATTATTATTATTATTATTATTATTATTATTATTATTATTATTATTATTATTATTATTATTATTATTATTATTATTATTATTATTATTATTATTATTATTATTATTATTATTATTATTATTATTATTATTATTATTATTATTATTATTATTATTATTATTATTATTATTATTATTATTATTATTATTATTATTATTATTATTATTATTATTATTATTATTATTATTATTATTATTATTATTATTATTATTATTATTATTATTATTATTTTTTTAAATTTTTTTTTGCGGGGGGGGGGGGGGAGGGGGGTTGAAGAAACGCTTCAAATACGCCCGGAAACAGGGGAAAGGGATATTACAACACAGAAAAAGGCGTTTTTGCTACCGTCAGGCTATTTTTGAGTGACAACATTTTTGAAAAATATTTGGAGTTTTTGGAAATTAAATATTTTTGGAAAATAATCTTGATTAATTTGAAAAGATTCTGCCAAATAACGACATTTTGGGAACTATTTTAATAACTATGTAGAGAATTGGATGGTACTGGTGAGCTTAATAAAAAGTGTGAGTTTTCAGATTTAAACTTATATATTTTGTAGATGATTACCAATTCTTTATTTTATCATTAACTCAAATTAAATGTCAGAAAGAAAAATTGTAATTACTCATACATAAATTTCACCATAATTTAATTCAATTTCGTCAGATTTATAGCAATACTAACATAACAGTGTATTTACAAAATGTTATCAACTATTATACAAATAAAAAAAGTTGAATTTATTTTCAAATAGACTCAACTCCATGTAAAAAATAAATGCCTGGAATTTTGACCTTAAACATGGTCCCATGTGGGAATTTTTGATGCACCAGTTAAAAAAAGATTTAAATTTAAAATACACAACTTGCACAGTGCATTTCTTTTATTTATTTTTATGTGTACAACAGTTCCCATCGCCGTACAAGAGTAGTCATTGAGCAGACCAATGGGCAGCTCAAAATGAAATTCCCGTGCCTGCGGAAGGGGCTTCGTATTTCACCGGATCGAGCTTGCAATGTCATAGTAGCATGTGTCGTCCTGTTTAATATCTCCAAGGACATAAACGACCCCTTTCTGGGCAGACAGCACCAACTTGACATTGTAGAGGTACCGGACTATGATGGACCAGCCAATATTCAAGGCAATATTGATAGAGACCGTCTGGTAGCTAATGCATGTTATCTATAAGAAGTAACACTTTCCTTTGTAAAGGTATATAGGATTGGTAAGCAGACAAAGGAAACCTTGTAGTTTCAAGAGTGTTATGACTACACAATTAGCTTGTACAAATGTCATCACATAAGTCCATGACAGTCTCACTCATATTCCAACAATGGGATCTACTACAGTGTGTAAAGTGCGTTTCCTGCCCATGTTAACCCAATGAATGTGGAAGCACATAGGTCCCGGAACCTATTTGAATGTGCTCATGATTTTAAGAAATCATCATGATTGGTCACGTGTTTTTGGAGATGCTTTTACACAGTTATTATGTCTTCTCCAAACCCTTTGGTCCATATTGCAGTGTTCTAACACGATGTTCTAACTCCACGTTTTGCGCGTCAAGTTTGCTTGAAGATAAATTCTTATCACACACGCGCGAGTGGAATACAGGGATTATAGCGCTTCTGCGTCCCATAATATCTTATTGTTACCCTGAAAACAAAGAAATAGCAACTTTGCATGTATGAAGGCCTAAACTTACTTCAGATTCTGTATCAGTTGTGTCTGGGGGTGGAGGATTTGCTGTGCCTGGTGGTGGAGGTTTTGCTGTGCCTGGTGGTGGAGGTTTTGCTGTGCCTGGTGGTGGAGGTTTTGCTGTGCCTGGTGGTGATGAGGGTTTGGTGTTGACCTAGATATGGATACAACCAATTGAAATACTATTAAGTCTGTTTTGTCTTTTATCATCAGATATTTTTATAACTGTTAATTAATATAATTATTGGGTCTTTTGTATTGTCCCTCCCCCGAGTTCATTTGTATTTCCCAGTTGTTTGTTTATTCTGATCATTTGCTTTTCTGTCTGTCTGTTTGTTAGTTGTCAAATGATTCGCGTATGATTTCTTTTTATACAAGCCAAGCAATCCTCCTTTGGCTTTTGAAAATGTCACCTCGGTTTGTTTCTTATTACATTTTGATTACCTCATTGATGTCATTTAATTTAAACATGTTTTCTGTACTTAACTGTTATTTTGTCACCAAATTGGAAATAAATGTGTAATTGAATTGAATTGAATTGAAAATTATTTGCTTGGGGTGCTTTATTGCATGAGAGTTACTTAAGAAATATGTAATAAAAAAGGACTAGAGGTAAATTTGAACAAAGGGAACTACAGTATGTTGTAACAAGATTCCCCAGTCGTCTGACCCAAGTTATTGGCTGTCAACCAGATAAAAAATGCTGTCAGACTTGGGAAAAGCAAGTCCTACAGGCCCGGGCTGCAATTTATTTTTCTGCAGAAAGAAATTGCCAATTTCGTTTTGATACAAAAATTTATTTTGAAGGATTCCCTTTTTCTGCCAGCTGGCTTTTGAAAGATAAGTTAAAGGCAACCCATAGCATACCCTAACCAAACCACCATGAAACATATCTCTTACTGTACCTTTGGTGTTGTCTCACACAAACCCATCGGAACAATTCCCTCTGTAACCTCATCTGGTAAGGCGTCCAGCACTGCTTCCATTGCCAAGTTTATTTCTGGTTGTTTTCCATCTCCTAAGTCAGAACAAATTTAAAGGTCTGATAAATATTCAAACAGTAATTTCATGTGCACAGCATATTCAAATTCTTGATGCTGATTGGTCATTTACTTAAACATTTGTACATCAGAAATAATGTGTGTCATTTTCATCATACCCCAAGTGAGTTGTTTACATAATGAAAGGATTAATAGCTTTTTGCCATTTTCAAAATTGTTCATTATCATGTTGTCATTGTTATTGAGGCTAGTCTATTCTCATCACAAGCACTTCACCATCTAAAACTAATAAAAACTACCATTTCACTAGCTGCGATAGATGTAGCTCTTAGTCACACCCCTTAGACCCAAGAGCAAAGAATGGACAATAGGTTAAAAATCTGCAAATTTTGTTTACGTTTTTTCCAACATTTTACTGATGGTGCAATTGGGTCAACTTAATATGTTTGATCCAGTACTTGAACAGTGAGGGATTGGGTAGTCTCCCTACATTTTATTTTGTTTTAAATCCTGATAACAATTCCTCTTTATTTTGTCTATCACTCTGTGTATTTATTGAAGTCTCTGTTTAAGTTTTATTTCCAAGTCTTTTTGACATTTAAATTTGTTTCCACAGCATAAGGATAATTTTTAATACAGCGTAGATAACTTTTAATTCAGTAATCATTTTCTTTTAAAGTAATGAATGCACATGAATATCAATAACGTACCTGTGACAGTTTTACCCTGCCGTTTTCTGCTATATATTTTGGCCCTATAACTGACATCAGCCCACTTTTTTCGGATGGCATCCCACCCTCCTCGTTTTGCTCCACCTGCTGCTCTTAGCATCGTCTCAGCCTTCATCCATGCTTTCCTCTTCACGTGTTCTACGGCAGCACCGCCACTACTTCCAAATAGCTCTCTGGAGTATTCCTTGACATACTTGGCAAGAGCTATGGTCTCCCACTCCTCCCATCTCTTACCTCTGGATTTCTACTTTGATAAAGGACAACAAAGTATCATAAAATGTTTTTTTACCTGCTTTTGTTACACTAGATTTTAACAATTGTATCACTACACAATTGATGTCTTCACACCAGTAGCATTTTGATTTTGTGATAAAATATTTCAAATTAAAAGTCATTAGATAATTTATTGATACTCCTCACTACACATTTTTAAGTATTATTTTTTTTCTGAGATATGGATTAATCAGGCCTTTTTATTTGAAGCTGGTAATGCAAATAAAATGTAGAAATCAATTTTAAGCAATAAACGCGGGCCCTACTGCTTCCAAGGCAGGGAGCGTATCCGCTAGGCCACGAACACGCTGCCGAAAAGAGGTGGAATTTCACTTTAATGTCGGCTATTCATGTATGCGTAAAAGAGGGCGCTATACAATCTCCCGGCTTAACATCGTTTACTAAAAAAAAAAGCTGGCGCCGGCTAAGTAAAGGTTCTGTACTATAGCCCCCCCCCCCCCCACTAACATTTCAAATAATTAATTTACTAGCCCCATCACGCTGGACTCCCTCCACTTCTTGGCCCTACAGTCCACCCACCTAGAGCAGTAGTAACGTTACAGGGCTAGGTACTCTGATATATTTTTTTTTACCTAAAAGGAAGGCTAATAATACTTTTCCCCATGAATGTTCACTAACGTTAAAGACTAACACTAGGCCAACCGGATTAACCATGATGTTAACCCGTACAATACTGTAAAAATACATGTAGGCTACGCACTAATGGCAAGTCTGGCTCGATGTTTAGACGTTTTATTGTCAGCTCGGAGACTCTTTGTTCATAAAATTACACAAAAACGAGCCAGCACAAAATCGTTTTACTGTGTAATATGGGTAAGTGAACATTTGGGGGAGAAAATCTAAGGCAAAAAAAGAGGGCAAAAACTTAAAAGAGAGTAACGTTAACGTTAGTCTCATCGAAAAAGAAGCGGAGTGTGAGTCCAGCGTATTTGAATAATTTATTTGACAAAGGTTTATCATTATCGTCAACATTCTGAACGTAAAACTAGACACAACATAGTTTTCTACACGCACTTAAAAACATTAGAGACATGCATCTTAACAAATTTTAGCCTACGTTTCGCCCACACGAATCCGTTGATTTGTCGGCGACGTCGGCCGTATTATTAATACACGAAGCCATCTTTTTCAGTGCTGATGCAAAGCCTGCTGCTGCGAATGCGAGTCATGTCAAAGGTCATTACTTTCAGCCTCGTACAAAACATTTATTTTCTCTTTTATGTCATCGCAGCTGCGATGGCTTTAGTGAAACGCAAAATTAGAGCCATCGCAAGAGCGATGGATTTGAGGTTAGCGATCTCATCGCTAGTTAAATAGTGATGATCGCAAACGGGGACGTTAGTGAAATCGGCTCCTGGACTGCATCACAGAACACCTGGGATGGATGAAGCCAAATAAATTGTTTGATTTTCTTTAAATAATCCATTACCAAATTTAACATTTCAGTAAAACTAATTATAGTGCAATAGTGCTTGGAAGTATTTCACTGGTTTTTGTATAAAAATGTTTTACTATTTATGCACAGGTACACTGGCAACAGAGAAACTAACTGCTATTTTGTCCAAAACAACCCTTGTGGATGACATCAAGATTATGTCAACTACCAAGCAGACATCAGTGGAGAGTTTTCACAGCGTAATCAATCGTTTTGCCCTCAAGATAAATATCCCATATGCTTTTATTGTAATGTATTATGTTTGTACTCGCAGGGCCCCAATGGGAACCAGGTTTAAACTGTTTGGGCATACCCTGGGTAAAAAAAAATGTAATAACAACAATAATTGAAATCCATTTTTATGAAACATTCACTATTTAAACGTGATTTCTTTCATTGCAAAAAAAAGGAATATCTAGGACATATTACTTTATTTATCTAGTATACATACATATATATCATGTTAAGTCTGAATTGAGACTTGTTGTTCTTAACGAAAATTAAACCAGAAATTGGAATCGAAAAATTGCTTCAAATACCTCTGTATGATGTTGATATATTCATGTAAACAATGAACACATACTTATTTCATTTCAAACTGTATATTAAAAACGCTTTAATAAAATACACTTACAATAAAATACAATACACAATAATTTATTGAATCCCTCTACAGTACATATGTGGTTTGATATTGTTGTAGTTATTTACTTTCAATACTATGGAAAATAAATGAACCTTGAATAATAAGCATTCTGTTATGTATAGTAAATGTGGTCTCACTTACAATACATGTACAATGTACATGTAAGTGACTGACTGATGCCAAGTAAAACCATTTTAAAGTTAAACTGAATATTTAAATAAACAACTCGGTCACAGTGCACTGACAATGTTATACATACGTACATTATACATATGTAAATTTATCTCCATTATGTTTTACTATTAAAGATGCAGATACATAGTGCCATTCATACTGCTGGTGTGATCATTGGCAGCTTAGAGTAGAGAATCACTAAGTCTGGTTCCCCCTTTTATGATTACTAATTTTGTTTCGAAATAAATACAATGTAATAGCTGATGTTGAATTTTCACAAGAGAATACATATTAACAAACCCTGAAGGGTGCATTATTGATACGTTTTACATAGTGTATATATTTAATAAGAACTTGCAGTATACATGTACATAGTAGACATTTAGGGAAGGCTAAACCTGCTTCGATGGCATGAAATGAGTGAATATTTTCTGGGGAAATTTGTAGCTGATACAGAGTGTAGGAGGTGGTTTCTTCATAACTTCTTGGGATGTGGATTTGATAGTCTTCACCACCTCAGCCATCAACTCATTAATGTAAACTGTTATTAAAAAAATACAAAACAAAACAATGTTTTATATATTTATATATATGTATTATAGTACAGACAATGGATAATAGAAATGATTCAAGTCAAACAAGGGGAAATACGAGTATATGTGTATGGTTGTGTGTTGGGGGCTAGTTATCTAAATAATGACACATGATGGATGTTAAGGTCCTTCAATATTTATGTATTCAAATCTAAGAATTTGTTTTACTAATACTGTATAATTTAGAGAAAAAAATCTTACAATATCTGCAAGGTTCTTTCACTGGCTTTTACAGTAGCGTCTCCTTTTTTATACTCTGGCTTGCTGAGCTTGTATTTCAGCTGTCCCAACTTGGTTGTTGCCTGCCTTCTATTGCTGTTTTCGTTGAAATGCAAAGTTGTAATGCGTAACCTTTAAAAATAAAATGATAATAACATTTCAATTATCATCAACAAGTTAAACAAATTGAGTTGTTGGCTGTTTGATTCACTTAAATACTTGTACATGTATATGAACTTCATTTCTTGAAAAACATAAAAATAAGATTGTATTTTTTGTACAAACAAGTATATTTCTTACCGACAGTATATCCCATGGTAAAACGATTTATTACGCTGTGAAAGCTCTCCACTGATGATGTCTGCTTGGTAGTTGACATCATCTTGATTTTCTGCACCACCGTAGACGTCTAGTCTTTGCAGCAAATGGACTCTCTTACTGTCGGCATTGCAACACAACACCCACAGGAGCACCTATTTGTTTTTGAATTAAATTTAAAAGAAAGTGTTAAATTTACTTTAAACAAATCAATGGAAATGGCACAGACTTAAAAAAAAATAAGCACGGCAGTTCAACAATATTTAGAGACTTCCCGGTCCGAACGTGGAGGTCGTGTATATATTGGCTTAACCAGTTACGATATTAAATTTGTAATCCACGTTTTCGTCTCGATTTTTCTGAGATCTCACTATATCGGAAGTTTGTTTGATATGTACAACCAGTACATGTTTATTTGTAATTGAAATAATTGCCAAAAAACGTACCAGGCCGAATTTTGCAGTCTGTTCTCTCTGTCTTCTTCGTCATTCCGTGCCCCAGGCGGCATCTCGTCCTGCCTGGTCGGAATCGGAACTTCCAAGCTCAGACTCGAACATATAGGGCTGAATAACAGCCTGTTCTCCACCGTGATCTATATTTATGTCGTCATGATCAACGTTTGAAGGTGGTTCGGACAAAATTTCACGATCACATGAATCTAATGAATCCATTTGAGCAAACGTGAGTACTAACTGCAGCTTAACGTTACACATGTAGCTTCGCGTTGCCAGGCCAGGACCGTGAGAAGCGTTCTTCGCTTTTCTTACCCCGTTTACGTCACGCGCATGACGTCATATATTCATGAGCCAGCGGGAATTTTTGTGGGCGTTCCGAAGTGGTAATATTTTTAAATGAAAAAAATAATTAAAAAATAGACACGGGGTAATAAACTCGTTTTTTCTTTTTGATTTAGTGTTGATTAATTATCATCTATAAAATAACGCCATCATAACTTGGTATGTCACGGATCCTTTAAACGTTTAATAACTACGCCCCCGAGGTCCGATCGAGCTCAAATTTCAAGAGGGACGTCCTCTCACTGGACGTCACACGGCTGGACGAGTCCGATGAAGCAGTTTGTAATCTCTACTACTGTTGAAAAGCAAAGGCACCTTAGATTCCATGATTTCTAAAATAATAATTACAAAATTAATGACTTTGACATTCAAATAAAACAACGGTATTCATAATAACACATACACTGAGCCACTCACTTTAAGGCCTTTTATTCAAGTTTTTACTAATTAGAACAAGTTTGTTTTCAGTCGAAGCGAACACAAAAAGTTGCAATCCAGGAGGAAGAGGAGTTCTTAAAAATTGATACGAAATGTGGGTGCTTTTTGTTTTTTGTTATGCAAGTCTCATTTATTTCATTCATAAATGACCGTAATTAAAGATTAGCAAAACAATAAAACAAGATAACAAGAAAACTGCAACATACCTTCACCTTCCGACCATAAACACGTATAGTAACGATTCGCATTCGGTGAAGACTATGCTGCAATTACTAATTGAGAATGTTCCCGTAGGAACGTTTCGCGGGGAATACAGCATGCTTTGCGTGTTCCCGCAGGATCGCTCATTGGGAACACGCTGGCGGTCCGTGGGAACGCACCATTGTTCACACAGAGCATACGCATCCGTTCCCATGGATCGCTGGAGTATTCCCAGAGGAACGTTCGGGGGGGCATATATCCGTTCCGACTTTTGAGACGCTCCCTAATATGCGGAAAACTTCTCCGGATGCTCACAAGAGCTACAGCCAAAATGTCAAGAAGTTCGCTATTTATATGTACTATTGCTCCACTGAAGCGTATTAGTTCGTTTAGCGAAGAGATAAAACTTACCATTATTTTGTACGCACGGTCAGGAGATGGCCATAGCCACAATTGACTGCTATCATAGGTTTTTTCTAGATGCTATAAAGGAGAAGCGGGACTCTTCATTTCACTGTCTGATGCTAGATGGGATGAGTTTTCGGAAGCAGGTGGAGTTTGAAGGGTTACGTTACGTTGAGTACGGTGATAAACAAATCAACTTCCACTAGATTAAAATGTATTTGTGATTTGATGTCAAAGTTAAATTAATCTAAATTAACATCTTTGTTTTTACGATTTTGTTTGGCGAAATCCCTTCTTTTACACAGTATCTTATAACGGCTTGGCGACAACATTTTCTAAATCATTTACATTAGAAATATCAAAATATCGGAAGGCGTCAACGGTAGAATTTCCGTAATACTCTCTTCAAAGGTAAATCAAAGGGAAGCAAGTCTGAGGGTCAACGGTTAATTGTTTACAAAACATTCTGTTTAATTTAATGTTTTATTTAGGTATCATTTCATTGTGAGTTTCTGTAAACAAATATATTCAAAAATTGTTAGTTATACAAAAAAAATATTGTTTGAAAAACTATGAGTTGGGTATTTTATTGTGATTATTAATGGTCAACTAAATGTTGATAAAAGGTCTGAAATTTTAAATATTTAACTGTTTCCTTTGTCACATTAATGGTACGCCTACAATGTGCGTTAATGTACTCCATTATATTGACTGGATAGGCTTCATTCCTGAAGTGCGGCTGGTGCGCGCTTATTTATTAAAAGAGACAAGTCGTCCCACTAGACTGACACGTATCAAATGAATGAATGCGTGACACATTTTTTTGTTCCGATAATCACTTATTTTAAAACGGTTGTTGAACAAACCATTTGAGAAAATCAATTCAAATTGCAACGATGGGCAATGTATGTGCGGCCATAGGTTGTCACGTCAAGAGATGTGCAGAGGATATCAGGAAAAACCGAAGGTCCACTGGGGGAAGTAAATAGCCCTCTTATATTTACACGATGTTTTCGGTGTTATGTACGAGATTTTTGGACAATACTTGTTTGATATTTTTGTTTTTGCTTACGAAATGGCAATTTGCAAGAGAGACATCAAGAAGGCGATTTCATTGCCTAAACTGTTTTACAGGAATGTACTGACCATGTATATAACCATATTTCCCCCTTCCCAAGATAATAATAGTCTTTCCAATAAAATAGTACTCAAAAAGCTCCAGTCAGACACTACCTCATGGATCCTTGACATCTGATATAGCAAGTCGTGATTCGTTTAATGCAGTGAAAGACAGCAGAAAATCCTCCAGTCAAGACAAGCAAGTAATTCAAGCGCATACACAATACACGTATTAATTGACCTATATATTTCACAGTTACTAATTAACAGACAATTAATAAATATTATTAAAATTTAAATGTTGATTCTCACAATACTTTTTAATTAGGACTTTGAATTATTATCTGATTATATAATGTTTTTGCTTTAACAGGGTACTGGAAACAAGATATACCACAACATAGTCATACTTTTGTTGGGTATCAAGTGAATTAACAATTAAAGTATTAATATTTAAGGAATTGTCAAAAGGGCCCAATAAAAGTTATAAGGAGACTGCTCTTTCAAATGAGAGGAAACATACGGAATGGCGAACGGCCATCAGAACTGTAGGATTTCTTTAACTTTAGAATAAAATGACTTAGTGAAAATATTTTGATATTTATGATATTTTGAAATTCAAACCTTTGCGCCCGCCATTATGGCTGGTCATGGAAATCTACTGCCGAGTTTCAGTCGCCTCACACAGCTTAAAGAACAGCTCAAGTTGAAGTAAGCATGTATACTGAAGAAATTAAGCAACTTTGAAGATTAAATTTAACGAAATTCATAAAGAACATCAGTAACATTTTTACTTTAAAATAGTGCACGAGCTTGAATTGATGAATGATGAACTTCATGCTCAAGTTCAAGATATAATGACAAAGAAGCAAACAGAGAACTGATAATTTTGTTTTAACTTAACTTAATTCTCATACATGAGAATACGATAACACCATACTGGGTTACTATTGATAAAAAAACACCAGTTCTTTTAACGTCTCACAACCCAAAAGCGAATTTCCACAAACCTTTTTGTGAGGATTTATTAAGTTATTTTTTGTATACAAATAATTATATATATGCCCTTGTCTATTACATTAACATTACATCAAGGGAACGTGAAATAGTCCTCAACCAGTAAACCATCTAATAGCTCGTTATATGGTAAATGTACTAATAACAAATTGTTTAAAACTTTGAAAACTTCTTGTAGAAAACAATCTCCAGCCAACAGATTTTGATAAATTACTTACACTAATTTCAGATGTAAAATGCATCTTAACATCAACAATGCAGCAGGTGTCCCATAACAAAAAGCATTTTGCAATGAGAATAACAGTAGATTTAATTAACAATTTGACAAGTGCTAAAAACATATTTGACAATCTCAAAAAAGACATTCAGAACAGAACCAGCACCATGACAACATGAGCAACGATGAAAAGTTCTTTTACAACCAAACTATTGATATACCCGTGTATGAATGCAGTAACGGAGTCCAGCAGAACAAAACAAGAGTGCACTGTGGCACAGGGTGCATATAATATCCAGATAGCAAGCACTAAGTTCCATGACATTAGATACGGCAGAAGAACATGGCCACGCTAGCAGAGCAACAGTTAAATGGTGAAAAGGCTGCATACTGCTTCGGTTTAATTTGGTTATTTTGGCTGCACATGCCTTAACCATTGTTGAAATAGGTCCACTGTATTTCCCCTGTAATTTTCTCAAATAATTTAGTCAAAACATTTTATAATTGATTATCGGAACAAAAAATGTCTGATACGATGGATGTGCAGTGATCTGGTCGTTTACATGTATGTAAGTGTACTGTATAGCTGTTACTACTGTGTATGTACTATGTACCATGCGCGTCACGTACGTCTGCTGCTATACTGTAAAGGCCTTGTCACACGGGGCAATTTTCATGCAATAAAAGTTGCTGACAATGAGATTGCTCGGAGATTGCCCTGTATAGCATTTCACGCAATCCAGTGGCAATGAATGGGCAACACGAAGGCAACTTAATTTTTGAGTAGACTGGCTTTCTACTTTGAGGCAATCTGTTGAGGCAATCTCCAATCACATTGCGTGTCAGTGATAACGTGACAGTTTATCGCTAGCAAAACTTTTTTCGGCGGCGGCCATTTAATTCTCGGTTACATCAAAAAATACTGAGGAATTTTGCCGTTCTTTTTAACTCCAAAGCAAAATACAAGAAAATAAAACGGTTTACCGAGAAAGAGGAAAACATAATTGCATTATTATTAGGTAAGTAGACATTTGGAGGTATATTGGCCTAGAATGTGCGTATGTAAAGTAGGCCTATCGTAGACATAATTATTGCATGCACAATCCAATGGAGGTTCGTGACGGACGATACTGAAATACTGCATCTATTTCGTGAAAACTATATTGAGTCTTTCCCTGTTTTTGCAGTGTCCCTACATGATTTTAAGTTTGCATTTTAACCAATGATAATGACTGAGCATGGATAGATGCTATATTGACCAGAAAAAAAGTTTAAAAAACTGTGCCATGCAGTCAAAGTCAAAAGAGCATCCGTTGCAAAATGCTTCATTGTGTAACTCGCCTAAATGTACATGTACAGTACACGTATGCAAATCCGTGTAAATATGTACATGTTCGTGTGTTATTGTCCCTTCTGCAACTCTGCATGTTCTTTGTGTCTGCTGGTCAGCGAAATATATTCCCTAACTCAACTTACAGAGATGATTTTACTTGATTAGTCTGCTTACTTTAACTTTTTAAGTATTTTTAAATGTAAATTATTAATGATTGGTGTATTTTCTTAATGTTTCATGTTTTGTGTTTGTGTATTTGTTTTCAATCACTCAATTCAACTTTTTTGTTGCAACGTGATTTTTAATAAACCTTTAATGAATGAATGAATGAATAGTAGTCAGAAAATTGTCATAGGGGGCATCCTGTTTTTTCTGAGCTAGGTTTACCTCAATCTGCCGACATTTCTTGTTTTGTTATTAAAATTATTAAGCACAAAACGTCTGTCCCTCCTTAGGTATGCTTTGAAGAAAGAAGGTTGGGTCTTGTAACATAAAAAGACAGTGAGAAAACAAGAAGAGCCTGCATAAAAAAAAGAAAACTAATAATTGAAGAAAAAGCTGCAGAGGGATGAGTTAATGAGTTTTAATTGGAAAATAAACAAGCATGTGTTGGTGGACAAGATGTGTATACCAAAATTCAGGATGTGAAATGCAAATGGGGTGGGGGTAATGAAGGTTGTTTTCGCAGTTATAGAGGGCATTCTCATACTGGAGTAAAACAAATTGGCCTTTCCCCATTCAGAATTTATTTTTTCCAGAATCATTTGAACATTTCTTTACATTATGTATTTTAGCTCTCCAGTATGCTGAGTAATTGGAATTACATGCAATGGCTGGCATCAGTGAGAATCAGTTCAACAGCCTAGAAAGCATCTAAAACACGAGCCCCAAGGCAACCAATAAGTCTGTGGTAAAATTATTGTAAATGTGCGTGTGGGGATGATTGATTCCTCCTCACATGACCCACTCACATGACCCCACCAACCTACATTGAAGATTGTGATTTTTATTTTCAAAAACTTCTTTTAAAGCTTGTATTCTTTGCCAATGAAAACATTTTACACATAACTAGGTACATGGAAAGTTTTGAATAACATTCAGTCACACAATGTATAGATGTTTGAAAAGAAATTGACACATAGAGCCGGCCATGCATGTTATCTCCATTTATCCCATGTAATAAAATAAAGATATTTTGAGACATCAGTGTTTTGACTGTTTTGATTCTTCAATTTCTTTCTTTCTAAACAGAAACACAACTTAATGTTGTAAATTTACATTAAGAGTAGGGGTGAAATCCTGGTGCATCTGGTTCGAGATAGGGCTGTACTTGTCATAATGAGTGTGATGTACAACCAACTATTTATTCTCTATTATTTATATATAATTATAATAGTTTTGGTGGGGGGAGGGGGGGGGGGTCTCCACCTTTAAATTAGGGCCAAATGACATCACCATACATCACATGTGTTCACACATCTGCAAAAGTGACACATTACAAAATTGATTTTTTTTTATGACCGGTGAAAGGGGGAGGGAGTACTCAAATTAGGAGGGGTGGTTGTGATGGTGTTCTCTGATTTCCCCGTCACACCACTTGTGTCCCTAAGCAAGTCACTTTACTCAATTGCGTTGTCCTTC
This sequence comes from Zoroaster sp. YZ-2022, assembly GCA_029582265.1. Lineage (NCBI taxonomy): Eukaryota > Metazoa > Echinodermata > Asteroidea > Forcipulatida > Zoroasteridae > Zoroaster > Zoroaster sp. YZ-2022. The sequence goes on along the minus strand of CM055816.1, from coordinate 95,626,909 downwards.
GGATGGGACATAAAGCCTTAGGTCCCGTGTACTGGACTTGGCAGTGCACGAAAAAGAACAATCCATCCACAGATTACTATTTTGATTTTAGACTTAACAAGAAATATACTAATAAACATCTCAATTCACTTCTGTCATCCCAAAATATACAATAACACATTCAGTTTAACATCCAGGCCAAATTAGAAGAATCAATGAACATTCCGCATAAAAACGTTTTAAAATTAAATCCCAATCGCCTCCACTACATTACAAGATATTAAAGACTTTCAACATCTTTCCAATAATAAAGACATCATTATCAGAATCTCCGACAAAAATATGGGCTTATGCTTTTGCAACACATCATGGTACATAAATTAATATAAAAGACAAATTAACTGCAGTAAATACACATCAGTGGGTCGTTTTGACACTAAACATCGTCACCACTCTCATAACATCAGCCAAACAAGATATCAACTCACTGTTTACAAACAACGATCTTCCTAAATCAGCGGATTCAGACTTCAAAGAAATAACGCCCTTCCTTAAAACTATGATTAAAATCCCTTATATGGATATTGTCCCAAAAGTTCAAAAATTAGACTCTCCATCTTACGAATCAAAACTTAAAAGGTCGTCCAATTATCACTCCACATAGTTGGATTACCTCCCCTATTTCTAAAACACTTGGTTTTTATTTAGATAATTTTAGATATATTTTTTTAAAGCAGATTTGAAGATAAATTTACAGAATTTAACTTTCCCTGGCCTATTATTAATAGTCCTAACCAACTTATCGACCAAATAAAGACATTCGATGTTAGTTATTTCGATGACATTTCCCTCATTTCTTTTGACTTTGAAAGTCTTTACACTAATATTACTCCGAATGACATCCACGGTATTCTTTTTAAAGTCACTTCAATCTGTGATTACCCTTTTGATTTTGTTAAATTATTTTTCAAACTATATAATTTCACTTGTAAATAGAGCAAGTTTTAGGTAGGCAATTTTCTTTTTAGACAAAATATTGGTGTTGAAATGGGCAGCTATCACTCTGCACAAATTGCTCACTTAATTTTGCCTTACAGAGAATTTCTGTTTTTCAAAAATTTCAATAATCCTTATTTACAATTTTTTTGTCAGATATATTGATGAAGGTCTCTTCATCACTCGTAACTCAGTTAATTTTAACCATAGTTATGTCATTAATGCCCTCGCCTCTTTTTACCCTAAATCTATACCAATCACTTGTACTGTCAATAGTAAAACCATTAAGTTTTTACACCTCCAGCTCTCTGTAGATCATTTTACTCTTTTAAATAATAAATTTAATTTCTTTATTTATCAGAAACCATTCCAAAAATGCAGTTATATTAATTTCACTTCCAATCACAACCCCAATTATTTTTCTAGCATTAAGGGTGAATGCCATCGTTATAAAACCCACTCATCCTGTATCCACGAGTATAACCATATGTTAAAACTGTTTTCAATTAGACTCCTCAAATGCAGTTTTCATAAATCTTTTATCAACAGATTTAAGCTTAAATTTCATCATACTTTTTCCCGCAAACCTTTTTGTCTAATTGTAACGTTAAACCAATATTTTGTACTGTTAATTTAACAAAACCAGTAATAATAGTTTATATGCTCGTAAGATTCTTAACAAATACAAACAAGAACCGTTTCTCTATATTTATAGTTTCATCTAATGATGTCAAACTTAAACAACTGTTTTGCACTAGTAGCAAACTTCACAAGAAAATCTGCTCTTTCAAACCTAATTATTAAACTTACGTTTACATCATCCATGTATTATTTCCTTAATCTGTCTAGTATCACATCTATTTCAATCCATGCATTAGTTTCGTTGATCTATCCAGTATCACATATATTTTCATCCATGCATTATTCTGTGATGTTTTCTCACAAGGGTATTATGATATTGATAAAACCAACTTGGTGAAACACAGCAACACACTGGAGCCTCAGCACCTATAAAACAACGACCAAGAAGAGCACCAGGAATGAGCAGGGATGAAATAAATAAGCAAGTTAAGGAACTGCTTGAGAAGAAACTTATCGAAACATCATCAAGTCATTGGGCATCACAGTAGTTTTAGTGTCAAAGAAGGATGGCACTAAAAGATTTTGTATTGACTATAAAAGACTTAATGTGACGAGGTAGGATTCATATCCAGTACCGAATATTGAGGATTCACTGAATGCACTAGCAGGAGCAAAATGGTTTTCAAGTTTGGATCTTGCTTCATGATATTGGCAAGTGGAACTAGATGAAATCGCCAAAGATAAATCTGCATTTGTAGTACAAGGTGGATTATACTCATGGAGTGTAATGTCATTTGGTCTATGCAATGCCCCTGCAACATTTGAACGCTTAAAAAATGGAACGAGTCATGGCAGGACTGCAATGGGAGATCTTGCTTTTGTATATAGATGACATACTGTGCTTTGGGAGGACAACAGAAGAAGCAATAACATGTTTAGAGAACATTTTCCAGAGACTGAGAGAAGCAAAGCTCAAGCTGAAACCGAAGAAATGCCATCTTCCTAAACAAACTGTGCAGGACTTGGGACATGTTGTATCTGCAGATGGAGTAAGGACAGACCCTGACAAAATAGAAGCAGTAAAGAATTTGAACTTGTCATAATGAGTGTGATGTACAACCAACTATTTATTCTCTATTATTTATATATAATTATAATTGTTTTGGTGAGGGGGGGGGGGGTCTCTACCTTTAAATTAGGGCCAAATGACATCACCATACATCAGATGTGTTCACACATCTCCAAAAGTGACACATTACAACACTGATTTTTTTCATGACCGGTGAAGGGGGAGGGAGTACTCAAATTAGTGTATGTCGAATGGTCATTCAACAAATGTAAATATTAAACTAGAACCAGTGGATGCCGGACAATTTTAAATAATAAATGTGTAAATAAATATATTACTGCTTTTGTCCTAGTTCCATTCACTGAATCATTCGGTCATGGCCATCCTGTAGGGGTTAGTTGTGACAGAGGGGGTGGTTGTGATGGTGGTCTCTGATTTCCCCGTCACACCACTTGTGTCCCTAAGCAAGTCGCTTTACCAAATTGCGTTGTCCTTCGGATAGGACATAAATCCTTATGTCCCGTGTACTGGATTTGGCACAGGGTAGAGAGGGCGCCATATATCTGTGTATCGATTGTGCAGGACAGAGCGTGCGCGATATGATAGAGGGCGTGAGGGTTTCCACCTTTTAAATTAGGGCTACATGACATCACATGTGTTCACACATCTGCAAAAGTGACACATTACAAAATTGATTTTTTTTTTTATGACCGGTGAAAGGGGGAGGGAGTACTCAAATTAGGAGGGGTGGTTGTGATGGTGTTCTCTGATTTCCCCGTCACACCACTTGTGTCCCTAAGCAAGTCACTTTACTCAATTGCGTTGTCCTTCAGATGTGACATAAAGCCTTAGGTCCCGTGTACTGGATTTGGCAGTGCACGTAAAAGAACGAGTTGCACTTATTATGAGTAGGGGTGAAATCCCGGTGCATCTGGCTGTACTTGCCATAATGAGTGTGATGTACAACCAACTATTTATCCTCTATATTTATATATAAAATTGTTTTGGTGTGTGTGTGGGGGGGGGGGGGGGGTCTCCACCTTTAAATTAGGGCCAAATGACATCACCATACATCACATGTGTTCATGTTTATGAAAGTTGCAGAGGAATTTATTTTTCGTTTTGGTGTACCACGTGAGATACACAGCGACCAGGGACGAAATTTTGAGTGTAATGTTATGGCTGAAGTGTGTAAATCGCTAGGTATTAGAAAAACTAGAACTACTAGAATATTGTAGCAACATTAGTGGATCCCAAGAGTAATCAAAAAGACTGGGACGAACAAATACAATGTGCATTGTTCGCATACATAAGTGCCATTCAGGAATCAACACAGGAGACTCCTAACATGATGCTAGGACGCGAAGTTGAATTACCGATAGACTTAACCATGGAGGTATCCCGAGGAAGACCGTCAGATGAAAATAGTGACTATGCAGAATAATTAAGATGTAATTTATGTAATGCTCATGACTGGGCGAGAAAATACCTAAGGCATGCAGCTGAAAGACAGAAGAAACAGTACAATCGTACAGCGGATGACGGTAGAATTGTAGAGGGAATGTATGTATGGTTACATAATCCTATTAGGAGTAGAGGGCAATGTCATAAACCTTCCTGACCTTGGGAAGGACCTTATCAAGTAGTGAATCAGCTCACGGATGTGGTCTTTCGTATCAAAAAGAGGAGACAGGGTAACTTTACTGTGGTACATGCAGACAGGCTGAAAGTCTATGAAGGACTGCCTATAACAGAATGTATTAAGAGAAACATGCAAAGTTCAGACGATGCGGTAATACATAGAAGAAATCCCGAGAAACTAAGAAAAAATCCGATGAGATATGTAGATAGTAAGCAATTTTAAGTTATTGTTAAAAGTGAGGTGAATTAATATGTTGTACTTCTTATTTATTCTATTTATGACACAAATACAAAGATGGAGCTGGCCGATCTGAGTGAGATAATACAGGAGAGAAGGATCTTCAACTGTGAGGAATGTGGGTTGAAGTTTGGAAAACAATTTAATTATGATAGACATCGTATGACACACATGGAATACAAAAATATATTTCATTGCATGCAATGTTCACAAAGTTACATACGGCGAGATCACCTAAAACGCCACTACCTATCAAATCACTCAGGATGTATGGGAGACCTAAAGCGAGTACAGCCCCAAAGATCAGGGGCGGTATTCACAAAACTAACTTAGTAGGGCACTTAAGATTGCCCTTAAATCGTAAGCACCCCGATAACTTAAGTGGAGCACTTAACTACCTATTCACAAAACATCTAAGAACCCCTCTTAACTTAGTACCCCGCTTATCTCACAACAATTAACTCATATACATATACGAGCGCGTATCACGCACATCTATCCCTAACAATGATTTTGATTGGTTATATTTCGAGTCCGCGTCACGTCTCCTCTCACATTATTAGACGCGCGCGTGTAAAACATCCCGGACACATAACAGAGATGTACATACTGTACATGTACATTGTATAACAATCGTGCACGATGGCCACTAAAGAGGCAAAAAGCCGAAAGCCAAACTTTTCGGAGGAGAAGTTACTTTTCTTAGTGAGTGGGAGAATCGTGAGAATGTACTACTACCACGTTTCTCATCATAAATACCGGTAACGTCTCAAGTCAAGCATAATGCCTGGCAAGAAATTGCTGATGCACTGAATGCTCAGTTTCCGTAAGTGCGTCGGGATGTCGCCGAACTCCAAAAGAAGTGGCAACTGAAATATGAACAGCAAGATGAAGGAGTAAAGCCTCAAAACATCGAAAGGAGTCAAAGATAACTGGTATGAAATTCGTCATTTATAATTATATATAATGTATCACCAAGCTTTCTTGACAGACTTGTTGAAACTACATTTACAATCCTTGATACCGAAGATTGAGAAATTCTTATTGTATCCCCTACTGTTCCTTAAAAAGTCCCACAGGCGTAAAATTGCAGTGCGGTTAATACCTTTATTTCGGGAGGAATGGCACAGCTTCGTTCGGTTTGAGATGCAATTTCGTCTCTTATTAGAACGGTAATAAATAGAACACCGTTTCTGTCGAATCTATACCGTGAGTAAAGTTCCCCGTCATCAAATTCTGCAAGAGGATTGCACCTTTCACGAAATACTCTTTCTCTCCGAATTGCTCTTTCGTTTAAATCTCTGTGTGGTGCGCGGCACGTAAAAAAGCCGCCATGACACCTAAGCGCCCCGCTTAAGAAAGTTAAGACTGGTCTGACCACGCTTAGATTTAAGACGCACATTTAAGCGGGGTACTTGTTTCGTGAATTGTGAATACTGCTTAAACTGAACGGGTCATCTAAGTTGGGTATTTAAGTGCGGTGCTTACAATTTTGTGACTTAAGTAGTTTTGTGAATACCGCCCCAGACAAGAGCGAGACAAGAAGGAGCGGGAAGAGAAGTTAAGAGAACAACAGGAGCAAAAAGAGAAGTTAAGAGAACAGCAGGAGCGGAAGAAGCAAGAGGAGAAGCTAAGAGAACTGCCAAAGCAGAAACAGTCGCCAATGGAACATCCCGAGGAAACAGATCACGAAACAGAGGAATAACGTGCAGCAGAGACAGCCGTGTCACTAATGGCATCAGATTTTGAGGATGTGTTTGACATTGTCACTGAAGTAGGACCACCACGAAGGGGGGAAAGGAAAATTGCTCATATACAAAAATGAAGAGGAAGATGATAGTGAGCAAGACGAGGCAGAAGAGTGGAAGGAGACACTATTGGAGGCCACTACAAATAGAGAAATTGCTCAAGAACAACCTGGTACGAATAACCGAGGAACATGTTGTGAAGTCACTTGACAAGAAGGGGCCGACTCGTCCGACAAGACACAACTCACCGAACTTATGAATTAAACACTAAGCTTAATGAAGAATAAATTAATTAACAGCTCTCTCGAAAGTACATATGTACAGTGTCAAATTATATTTGTTACTTGTTTATGAAGTTGTTTAACATTATTTATAATTTGAGAGTTCCACCATATTAATTAAAGTACAAAGTTCTAAAGATAGGGATTTTGTATTGGGAGTTGTGTATAATTATAGCTAAAGAGCTTTGTAACATAATCTAAAACGATGAAGTTGATGAGTCAAGTTGAAGTCATGTACTAATAATAGTATGAGGTACTTTATAAGACATTTAATATGTTATAATTAATAATAGTTATTTATTATCAGCTTAATTACATTGGCTGACAGCAAAACCTTGGGGGAAGGCTGTGTAACAAAAATGCCCCTACATATGGGTCATCTTCATCAGTCATACCTTAATAATCATTACTGGTAGCTATTAATGTTATTGGTGACATTTTTCTAAGCTTCTCTTATTTCTAAATATTTATGATGTGGATTGACTTGTGTGTAACTGTTGTTATTCACGTGAGCATGCTGTTCACACACTATGCTATAAAATAATAGAGTTTGTGTAAATTCAAGATGGCGGATTTCAGTATAAGTCAACGGTTATGATTGGTCCTAAGTTTGCAAATTATTATCTGTAAATTTAGCATAGAAAACACAGATTTTTAAAAGTAGAAAGTTACCAAGTTTTATTTGGTAGAAAATTTGCCCATTATATATTTATTGATGAATCTTTTCATACTACAGAAATAAGTCGTACTCTTTGTAAAATTATCGTCTGCTCAGTGTTTACAAAGTTTATGAATATTCATATTTATGAATATTCATGTTTACGTTCATTCGTGAACTCAATTGACCGTGACGGCCTTAATTAGGAAACAGTATTATTTGATGGACGTCATTGGGATAAATGGAGAGATACTCAGCGCCGATCTTTAGAACAGCGTGTGATGTTCAAACTTGGCACGCTCCACCCTGACGGGATGAACGTGGAGTTCACCGCGTTTGTTCTACCCGCGGTTCATCACAACAAGCCTTAATTCCCCTGATGAAGGTGCATCGCACCGAAAGCTCGGGTATAACTATCCAGTGAGCACTGTTTCACCTTTACTATTCACATTTTCTATATATATATATATATATATATATATATATATATATATATATATATATATATATATAAATAAATATATTTTTTACGCAATTCGCCCCACACAAGGCCAATGCAGAGCTGCCAGGATTCTGCGGAAGATTTCGCGTATTTGACGGTAATTTACTTACTTAAAATATATGCAAGGAGGCCTCTCCTTTTGGTGCCACAAGGAGAGGCCTCCTTGCATATATTTTAAGTAAGTAAATTACCGTCAAATACGCGAAGTTTTCCGCAGAAGACGGAAGAGTTGGCAGCTCTGCCAATGGCCACTCCAAGGTGGGGGCTACTAAGTCATTGAGTTGTTACAACTCCACACAGAAGAAACCAGCCCCTCGCACAGAAACAAGACAAGTTAATATAAACCAGCCTCTTCACGGTGCGAATAGGAATGGGAGGGGTAACTAGTCCAGAACAAGGCAGTTATTAAACTGCCTCTGCCCCTATAAGCAATTATGGTTAAGTCTTGTCTTGCTCAAGGACACAAGTGTCACGGCCGGGATTCGAACCCACATTCTGCTGCTAACACCAGAACTTGAGTCCGAGCTAGACCGCTCGGCCACGACACTCCACAAAATATTTTCGGGGTTATCAGCAATAGTGATATTGTTAGGGTAGGGGAGGTGGTCTCACGTGCGCACTTATTGTGATGAAACAAACTGTTTCACAGGTTAGTTTTATAATATTTATATTTCTTGAAAACCTGATGGTTGAAACATTAAATATTTATTGATGTTTGTTGCTTAGTGCCCAAAAGTATAGTCAACAGAAGGTTGTTAAAAACAAAGCACTGAATTTTTTTTTTACAAAACCTAAACCTTATTTCAAGTTAAAGTGTTTTCACGTTTTAAGAAAGCTCAACCATTTACAGCTCAAGAAAAATGGTTGAAAATAAATAATGAATCCCTGCATGTACTGTATGTATCTACTCGAAAAGAACGCAGATCTGTAAATATTTCTGCTAAATAAGGTACATCAATTTTTATTAAATGCCAAATGGAAAATTTATTTTATCACCATACTACATTGATAGCCCTTTTTTATATTTATATACATGTAGCCCTAAATATAAACTGGTTCTGGAGAGTTTAAACCAAATCTTAGAGAAAAAATAGGCCCTCTACTACCTACATCTGTATAAATCATTTATAAATGCAATTTGTTTCATGTTTGTTAGTGTTTAATAATTGTTTTATGCAGCGAAAGATTATGGAAAATATTCGGAAAACACGGTAGAATAAAACTTTTTGCAGATACTTTTCTAATAGATTAATTGGAGATAGAGAACAATGATATTTTACACCAGTGCAACTCACAACTCAGCTATTGATCCTTTTCATCTGGTACACATACACGTACCAACAGATGTCAGAATCACACCCCTGCGCAGATATTGATAGTATAATGGTGTATGGACAACACACCACATGTGAAAATGTAGAAATGGAGCACACCCTTACCACAGTTTTAGATCAATGAACTAATTGATGGTTTTGGTATGTGGTTATTGTGGTATATGACATTTATTAAATTACTGTGCAAAAGCCTCAGGCCTCTAGCGCCCTCCATTGACTGTATTGTGTTAGAAATTCCCATGATTGCAAACTCTACATTTCCTAATTACTAATCAAAGATCGTATAGCGCCGCATAGCGGCGCAAGATGGAGAACTTGACCCAAACGCTATGCAAGTACATGAAATTTACATGGAGGTCATACGTTTTGGAACTGATTAACTAGGGCAACGCGCACTGATTGGCTTAGCAGCGCGTCAAGTTATGCAAATGAAGCCACTCACTCCGATGTACAAAGACTATACACATTAATGCAGTACGTTAGATCATGTACAAAACAATAGTCGTTCACCTTGTACAGGAAACTGCACATCACACGTAAAGGAATGGTACACATACTACTACTACTACTACTAGGTTAATAATGCACTCGATACATCATTAACGTTAAACCTTAGTAAAGAAATAAACACTTTTGATAAAGTCAAAGCCTCCTAGCATACTAGCTAAGGTCTATAAATCATCAGGGAACAATTCAATAACCTCATGAACTTTAATGGTAAGTTTTAGAGAATAAACCATGAGTGAATAAATTACAAGTACAACCTCTGTTTAGTTCCTTAACTGTCAAAACTAATGTTAATTTTGAAAGCGAAGGTTAAAATCTACAGAAAGTCCTAAATTAAATGCGATCTCTAGACCAGGAAATGATATAGAAGGAAGAGCAATTTTTGTCACACTCTCCCCCGCTTAAGACACCAATGCGGCCTCGCTTTAAAAAAAACAAAACAAGTATGTAATTGATCATTGACAAAAATTTTCGCAATTATTTACATCATTTTGACAAATTTATCTTATTTCTCCAATCTAAACTCAGTTGTGTAACCTTAACAATAAACCAAACATATTTCATCTCACCTCAAACACGCTATCAATTTAAACAAGAAACACTTTCAACTTGTTCAACTTGTATCTAGTATTTGGTAACCATAGTAACTTCGTTCAAAACACTTGCAACTCTAAACATCTTCTGATGAATAATGAATAACTCCATCAATTACTCAAATTCATTTCACTTCATACATTGAAACTCATTCAAAGGGAAAATCCTAAAATCATATGCGTTACTATACACACTTAACCCAGTGCGTACACACATACGAACATTATGTACTGTACATATCATGTACATGTAACGTTACACACAATTTTCCAACACGAGAAAGTCCCGAGTAGTTAGAAAATCTTTGTCTATAATCACAAAACAAATTACAGCTTCTAAAATGTACCTTTATACACTCCTACGTCTCTGTTAAATAATCTTTCAGGTTGCTAAGATGTAATTTCCGAGAAATCCAGTCAAATAAAAACATAACTATAATTATACGAACACTTTTCTCATTAAATGCGACAACACAGTCAGCTTTGTTTGTTATTGCGCGCAGGCAATCAACCGATAAGTTTCGCAAAGCATTGTGGGAAGAGGCTATCAAAAACGCGCAATTGTCATTCTGACCACTTTTGCACAAATGTCCAATGCAGGTGTTTTCGCCAAGAATGTATTACTTTGTATCAATTATAGCGACCATCTGCAATACATATAATTTCACTACATGCAATGCAGTCATGTATAGGCTAGGCTACTACATATACAATACATTACTGAAATAAAAATTAATGACCATTCATACAAACATCCCAAGATTTTGGACATTATTTTAATTGATTTTTTTACTTACTTGCTCTTGTTACTTTAATTTCAGTTTGTATTTCTATTTAGCGTTATGACAACATTGGATCTTAAAAAGTTAAAACTTAAGATAAGGTGTCAATGTTGTCGGCCATATCGGCAACCCAGTCATATATTTTGGGTGCAGAAAGTGCTCCTGCCAGTACTGATGACGGTTCTTCAGTCATTGACATTGGAGACGGTGTCTTCAAAAATTCCAGCAGTTGGAGAAAACTGTGTTCTTCAACCACTTCGGCATCCGCTGGGGAAGGATGTATTTGGAGTACATCTGGATGAAAATGAGCTTAAAAACTACCGCCCAGTTTCTAATATTCCCTTCCTCTCCAAAGTCATGGAGAAGGTTGTCCTTCATCGTGTCAATAGCCATGTCAATAAAAATTCCTTGCATCAAACCTTCCAATCTGCCTATAAGACCAATCATAGCACTGAGACGGGTCTATTGCGTGTCAAAAATGACATGATGCTTGCTATTGATAAAAAGATGGCAGTGTTACTTGTCATGCTTGATTTATCGTCAGCTTTTGACACTATAGACCACGATCTCCTTATTGTGAGACTTTCTAAATCCTTTGGTTTGTGTGGTCCTGCTTTGCGGTGGTTCAGTGACTACCTTAGCGCACGACGAAGTCGTGTCTGTGTCGCTGGTGTCTTTTCGGACGAACAACCCCTAGATTTTGGCGTCCCTCAGGGCTCGGTCATTGGACCACTGCTTTTCAACTTCTATACCAAACCTGTTTCTGACATAATAGAGAGTCATCAATTACATTACCACATTTATGCAGATGATACTCAGCTTTACACGTACTTTAATCCCTCCATTCCTGGCGATTCTCATAGGGCACTTCACAAGCTCTCTACCTGTATCACAAGAATTAAACAATGGACGGTTCGCAACAAACTTAAGTTTAATGACAGTAAAACAGAGTTTTTTTTATTGCTGCTTCCCCTCGTGCCATCAACTCACTGTGGGGTCTTACACTTCAGGTAGGAGATACAATAATTCAGCCTTCGAGCACAGTCAGGAACCTTGGGGTCATATTTGATTCTACCATGTCCATGTCGCACCATATCACCTCCGTCTGTAAATCCTTAAACTTCCACTTACGCAACTTAAATCACATTCGCAAATACATCGATCAACCCACTTGCCATCACGCAGTACGCTCTCTCATCCTCTCCCGCCTTGACTACTGTAATTCTCTGTTGTACGGTGTTAGTCAAGCGGAGATCAACAGACTCCAGAAAGTACAAAATCGAGCTGCTAGGCTGGTATACTCAGTCGGCCGATTCTCCGATGCTCCGGAACTTCTGCAACAATTACACTGGTTACCTGCTAAACATCGCATCCTTTTTAAATTACTTCTCAATCTTTTCAAGTGCCAACATGGCGTAGCTCCTCCCTACCTGACTGACCTATTGTCCTCTTATGTCCCAGATAGGGAGGGGCTTCGGTCTTCATCTGATACATCCCATTTATATGTAAATATAAAATCACACAAAACTGGTGACAAAGCTTTTGCCATAGCTGGCCCTAAGGAATGGAACAAACTCCCTGTTCACATCAGAAATTCTTCTTCAATCCAGATTTTTTTTAAACTTCTCAAAACCTTTCTCTTCTAATTTCCTTTGTAGGCATTGCTAGGTTTTCATTCTTGATTTGTTAAGCGCTTTGATCTTGTTAAAGGCGCTATATAAATACCCGTTTATTATTATTATTATTATTACATCACCCTCCGCAACAGCCTGCTCTACTGGAGGTACTGCTGAAGCTTCCCGTGGTTGCTCCTCTCCTGCTGCCAGTAATTGACACTGGCTTTCTTCCACCCATACCCTGCGGTTTTCTCTGTTGTGTCTTTCCGGATCACCTTGCCTGCCAGTGGTGAAATGACATATTTCACATCGGAGCATCTCTGGGAAAGCAACTCCAAGGTTATGTGCGGTATTACCGTCCATATACCCTAGGATGTCAAGGTATTTATAGTGATGGATGTTTGTGATGAGTGGCTTTCTTTTGTCTTCAAAAATAGCAGGTTACGAGAATTTCATACATGCCTCAGACATTGTAGATGATCCAGTTGATTAAAAATCTGAGCACGTGTTTATGTATTAATCAAGGTAAAATACACACCAGGGCCCCCAGGGAGAACAGTTTTTAGCGGATAAGTTTAGCCCACTAATAATGGAATAAAGACTGTAAATGTTAAGTCACCACTGGCAAGGTATGTTGTTAATTTTTAGGGACGAACTCCACCTCGAACTTCGAAGTCCTGCACTGGATAGCTCACGCGTGGGAGCCAACCGTAATGTCGGTAGCAGGCTATTAGCCAATTTACACTCCACAGAGCAAAACGTTTAGTCCCGTGTCAAGGGTGTCCATAAAGTTCACAAAACAAACAATTCGGCGGTTGAACAAAGACAATATCACGAATAAAAGATAAGAGCCAAAACTGCGGCAATAAAGTTGTCAAAACGCTAAGTAAATACGATGAACTAACGCGAAGAGAAAACCTCACATGTGCTCGCAAAACAAACGTGCTGCGTAGCCTACGTGTAGAACTTACTGGAAGAAGGTTGCTCTCCGAAGGGCAAAGGTCAGCAACACTGGGCTGATGCACTATGGCGTGCCCCATGCAACAACAAATCAAAAACAGTACGCACAAAAGAGTTTGGGTCACTACAAGTTCATTGAAAACTGGTGGGGCTACCCTGGTTAAATAGAACGAAATAAATAAATAAGGCAATATAATGTAGACTAATGTTATTTTAATGTGCTCTATTAGCGCATGGGCGCAGATATCAACCAATCAATGCAATGTTTGGACGATGTGATGCAATTGGTTTACGCAGCCAGTTTTATTGTGTGATACGCGCAACTGCATACAATGTAACGGATGGAGAGTATTTTGTCAAATCTACGGATCATACATTAGACAATTTCAGACAACTGTTTTCAATAAAAAGGAGTTTGCATGAATGAGATGATAGTGTAGTGAGAAGGTTTATAACATCAGGTGATGACCGGGTAGGGGTTCGAGTGCCGTGAAGGGACCTTGCCGACCTAATGGCGCTGAGACCCCTTCCTGGTCAAACCTGTTTAACACACTCTTTTCACGTTAGTGAAATGAGGGGATTTTTAGTGATGACCTTATCCTTTCCCTGAAGGTTCACAGAAAGAAGTTGTTGACTATAATGCTGACACTTCTCATCTCTTTTTGGGCCCCAATGGGACTTCGGTATCTAAAATAAGCCAAGAAGCATAGAGGACATGGCAGTCTTTCGGTAACACAGGAATCAGATGCGCGCCAACCATCATCCGTAGGACAGCAGCGACCAAAGTAAGATATAAACCTGAATACGATCGACTGTTAATTGACAAAAATTGGGACAAACAATAGCAATACATAAAATTGACCCAATCAGCGGGCTGTACACGGGCTTGCAAGTTAGTGTGACATGCATGCCAGAAGTTAAAGACACAATGTAAATAACAATTAAATTTTAGTCTGGTCATGATTGGTGGTGTTGGTTGTAGTTTACCATAGTGATTTTTTTTTTATGATCATTGATATTTACACTTCTGAACAGGCTGTGAGGCAGTGGCTGAACTAATGGCACACAAACCAGAGTCATAAAGGCATTATTATGTTGCCACCCAAGAAAAAGTTCGGGCTTGCAAATACTTTAACATCTGTCATGGTAAGGATTATTTGATCAAATAAAGAAAAAAAATTGCAAAGTTTACATTTAAAAATATTTTAAACAGTTATTGGTGAATTACCCATCTTCCATAATTTATAGATTTATCTGAATTTAGTATGCTGTGGGTTTTCTCTATTTTACATTCAGAGGAACTGACGTGCCTTACTTTGTTTAACTTGATATTTTCTGTATATCAATATTGTTATAGGTTGAGCCACATTATCCAATCCCCAGCAGCTCTCCATCTCCCAACAGCTCTCTGGTGATGGTAAGATGATTTACTTAGTGAAAAGAAAACAGACTGTTAGTTAGACGAAGGTATTGGTGTCGTGATCTGGGGTTCAGGGAGTTATAGTCAGTGTGAAGAGACTGAGTGCAAACTTGATTGTAGTTGTTGCAAAGTAGGTGAGAATAATCATTGCAAGTATTGATGCTCTATGACACAGCTTACAATCAACCCACATTCACACATCAGACTCTTATGTCATTTGATCATTATGTTTCGATGTACTTGTCTCCTTATGTTTAATGTGTCTATTCATTAGGAGCTACCAGTGGCACAGTCTACTCGAGTAAGTGACATTGCTGATGATCATCATGAAAGTCCACAGGTATGACTTTGAAATGATTCCGTGCAATAACAGGTGTATGAACGGTATTTTAAACAAAATCAAAAATTATTGTGCCACTTATGTGTGGTGGAAGAGAAGGTCGTGCTAACGCATTTCAATTTAAACCTTGATATTTATTCTTATGTACAATTACATGTACACTGCTTTCTGTAATTATTTACTGTTTATTTACATGTTGTGACCTTTTCAAATTACAGGTTCATGTGGAATCATTCTATAAAGTAAAACACTCCAGTGATTCCCATAAACGCATAAGAAAGTACACTCAGCTTCAAGAGAAGACTGTTGGAAGCATACAAAACATCCCTCAGAGATGGTTGTTCAACATACAGTGATGTGGTGAGTTTACAAATTGTAAGATTGGGACTTTTAATGTTGGTTTAAAGGAAGAAGTTGATAGAGGTATGCAGTTTAGGCCCCAAAAAAGGGTTCTGCTTCCGATTACATGCCGTTTCAAAATAGGGTCGGTAGGCCGGATTTGTTTATTTATTTATTATGTTTTGGCGATTTTTTTTTATTCTGATAGGTTTGTTTTTTATTCTGATAGGTCGGAGCAAAAACCATGGAAAAACAAATCATTTTCAGAAGGTGTTATGAATCATACACCAAAAACCAATCCAACCTGCATAACAAACTCACCGGGAAACAGCACAGTTTTGTGTATACGACAATCAAATAACGCAACCTAAAACTCATTTTTGTGAAGAGTGCGGTTTACTTTTTCCCTAGTGTGGTCAAGGCAATTTCCCTTTTGTGCACAGAGAGTGTATACACGTGCGCGCTGTGCATTGAATTGAATTGGAGGCCTTCACCACCATGAGAAAACGGCATACGCGACATGTACAGTATGAAACTGGTATGTTAGGCCAACCGTAAAGCTATGATCAGCGTGACTGGAAACCATTGCGAGGTCAATGCGGGTATTTTTCGCTGGATCGTTACGCGGTGGATCACAAAATAGGCTCAAACCACGGAGACATCCTCTTACCAAAATTTCCAATTCATTTCCAATTGAATTTTTTAATTGGAACCAATTGGATATTTTCCCATTGGCAATTGGCACAAACCAATTGGAACCAATAGAATAAATTTCCCAAATGGATATTTACCCATTGGATTTTTTGACTCCAATCCCAATTGAAATATTTTCCAATAGGAACCAATTGGCCATTTGACAATTTAATTTCATTAATTTCTTTTCCGATTGGACATTTGCCTCCATTTTTCAATTGGATTTTCCCCCCAATTTGACTACTTGCTTTTTGATAGTCCAATTCCCAATTGCAATTTTTTCCTGATGCAAACGAGTTGGACAATACATTTTCCAATTAGATTATTTCTATAGTCCCATTTCCAGGATTTTTTCCCCTTTTCTACAACAGGACGGATGTTTCTACTTAACTACATTAATTTCTGTATTTGGGTTCTCTGTGATTAAAATATATGGGGTCGATGGCATTCACAAATTCACAAATACAGAACAAGAAGTCATAAAGGCTTCAAGGCTTTTTTTTTTATATAAATGACAACACAACAAGTGACAACACAACAAGTGCATAAATATTGTAGAAGCAAATTGAATACAATTATTACAGTTAAAATTTACAATATCTGTTTTAGATGTTTTGTTGATAATTAAACAATTAAAGGGACAGTATCATCACAATCAACAGGGCAATGAATGAGACTGCTATTTTTTAGATTAACACAGTGAGTGTGCCATAAAACCCCAAATGATAAGGTCATTACTGTTGCTGATGTACAAATGAGACATTCATTTTCAGTCACTGTGTTAATCTTAAACCATAGAGCAACTTAAAACTAGTACTGTGTACATGTACATCAATTGTATACCCTGTGGAAAACCTGGTTTGATCGTGAAGATACTGCCCCTTTAAGGCAAGGGGGTGACATTTTTGTTAATGATAAACATTCTACTTTAAAGGTATAGCATTGACTTTTAAAAATCTGTTTTCTCTCCCCCCCCCTTCTCTCCGCCTCTCTCTCTCATTATCACCAACCCTGTCTTGAAATCAGCGTCATGGCTTCATAAAATAACTTTACAAATTCTTTCTTCCTTTGTGATCCTAGGTAAACTATGTACATAATTTGGGAATAACAGTGAGGACTCAGTCTTCACTGCGTGGTAATGACCGGGTTGGTGGCTGGCCGCTGTTATTCGGCTCGGTCCATTAGCAGCGGCCAGCCACCAACCAAGGTCCCTACGCAGTGAAGACCAGGTCCTCACACTGTTATTAGCATTAATACATCCCTTTTTTTCATGAAAGAAATTGTTAAAACGGTCAAAAGTGCATCAAAATAACTATTTAATTAAATCAAATATTTTGGGTCAAATCAGCCAAAAGATCGGGCTATAAATCTTCAACGACCAAGTCCAGTTTTACAACATTTTGACAGCTCTGCTCAGAATGACCATTGTACCCACATACATGTACACCTATCACATACTGGACATGTACTAGTAATTAAAATAAGAAGTCTATTTTATACACTTATACTGTGACATTTGACAGCAAACCGCAGAATTCTAAGAAACCTTTGTGCCTTTATGATTCTGTATTCTTTGCGATACTCGTACGCAAGTCAGCTATCTTCTCATTATAACGATTTACCTTTGAAACCTCTGCCTGGCCATATCGTTGGCGTACTAAAGCCTTAATGGCACTGACTGACTGGACTGTACTGATCAGCCTGGGTGGGGTACCACTGGAGAACGTGCGCACATTCAAGTACCTCGGCCATGTCCTCACCGATGACCCGTCAGCGCCTGCTCACATCACGCAGCAAATCAGCTCTGCCTGGAAAAAGTGGTCGGAAATGAAGGGGGTCCTAACTGACCGTGAGGTGCAGCTTTGGGTACGTGTAAAGCTTCTGGAAGCTTGCATACGATCACGCCTTGTATATTCGGTTCAGGCTACACAACTCGCGAAATCAGAGATGAATAAACTTGAATCCGTGTGGGTCAACTTCCTGAGATAAATGGTCAAGGGAGGCTATACCCGGAAGGGAAATCGAACAGCCAAAGCAGGGGAAGAAGCGGAATGGAACTGGGCCTACAAGCTCTCGAACTCTGATATATACAAGATCTGCAAATCAGGCACTCTGCGAAGCTTCTGTGAGCGACAACACCTCAAGTACATAGCCCACCTGACCCGCATGGAGAATAGTGACGAGCGAAAAAGATGGTGCTTTACGAAATCCGAGCACAAATACGCAAAAAGTGAGTGGAAAAATAGAGGTGATATGGTTGGTATCGATGAGAGCCAGCTTAGGAATACTATGTTCGATAGAAAGAAATTCGCGGAATGGATAGACGAAGTCTACCCAGTCCGACCTCAGAAGCGGAAATAACTGCTTTCGAAGGAAACCCCAATGATGATGATGATGTATTGGGATCTATTGCTGTTCGAGCTGAGTTGGTCCCTCTGTTAGGTGTTTTACCATCCAGTGAGTAGATTTTTGGTAAATAGCGATGGTTTTCTTTTTCTGTCCAGTATCACCAAGTCTTGCGGTTGTAAACGCTACAAGAAAGAAAAATGTGACGCGGTATGTAAAAACCAGGCGGAATTGGGCAGATCTACGAAGGGAGGAACAGCTGCAAAATGCCTTGGGGGTGATTTTTGGTGATTTTGAGATTTTTGGAAATTTATGATGCTACAAATGTTTAAAATGTTCTGTAAAAGTTTCTAACTGAAATTTCATCGACAAATTATTTTTTAAATACTTTTAGGCATTATAATTTCACAAAATAAAATCTTACTTTCTTTGGTAAATAATGCAATTTCATAACTGAAAAAAGTTTGAAAATCAACTATAGACCAGTTTCTTTGCTCCTGCATGCACGTTGCTAAGGTAACATTGTTGACCTACTTGTTTTGTTTAAACTCAAACCTTAAAGGGCTATTTCTCAAACTTTAAAGGGCTATTATCTCAGTTTCGATGTTTCGGACAGCCTGATTTCAAATCTTAATACACTGCAAAAAAATTGGTAAAATTTACCCAACTTTTTACCCAGCGTTGGTTCAAATATCAGCCCCACCAGATTTTGGGCAATTAATACCCAACTGTCGTTGGGTAAAGTGTTTATTAAATTGTTGGGCAAACCTATCTACACATAGTTGGTTATTTTCAATTACACAACTGTTGGATATGATTAGCATACCATTTGTTGGTTAAACAAATTTGTCCATAATATGTAGCACTTTTCAACCAACTGTTTGTGAGATTTTTATCCATTACTTATTTGCCCTTACATTGGTCACTTTTCCATCAAATGTTGGTCACTAGTTTATCCAATTATTGGGCTTGTTTAAATCTGTGTCCATACATTGGTCACTTTTCCACCAATTGTTGGTAACTATTTTATCCAATTCTTGGGCTTGTTAAATCTTTATCCATACATTGGTCACTTTTCCCACCAATTGTTGGTAAATATTTTATCCAATTATTGGGCTTGTTTAAATCTGTGTCCATACATTGGTAATTTTTCCACTAATTGTTGGTCAATATTTTTTACCAATTACTGGGATGGTTGGAATTGAATTACACAGACGTTGGGAATCACAAGAAACAGTTTTTACGATTTTCTTCTTTTTTAATTTATTAAACTTTTCAAACTTCCAACACTTAAACAAAGTAAGCTTTAAAAATAACACATTTCGTTAAAGGAGACTCTGAGGTAGAAACTTGTTTTGATAAATACTCTGAAACTAAGTGAGTTTTAATGATGTTTAAAGCTTTGCGTAGTATGATTGTAGCTATCACATATTAAAAACAATCTGAACAAAAATTAATGAGCTGTAAAATAATAATAATAATAATAATAATAAAAATTTAAAAACAAATAAAATTTAAAAAAATCTTCTATTTGTATATACCCCCCCCCCCAATTAAATCACCTTTATTTCAATTATTTGTGACTTGTAATATCATGTCGCATACCAATGAGACATCATTTGTAACAATCACTTGTTTTAGGGTTTTAAAATGCGGGGGGGGGGGGGGCTCCTCGAGCAGAATGTGCAAAATTTACCATTATTTGGCTCAATGGATCAACCACCTCTGTCAGTAACAACCAACTCTATCAGTAACAATAAATAAATAAGACATATTACCAATTTTGAGCTTCATTGATTCAACAAAAAAATAATAATAAAAATTAAGCTTTTTTATACAGTAATTGTTCTTACTTTTTTATTTAACTTTGTTGTTGTTTGTTCAATGAAGCGAAATGTGTGAATATGTCTCGTTTATCCCTTGTTACTGATAGAGAGTTGGTTGTCACTGACAAAGTTGGTTGTTCCGTTTAGCACAGATAACAGAACATTTGGCAAATCCTATTTGACAAATCCTATCTTGACAAATCCTATTTGACACATCCTATTTGGCAAATCCTATCTTGTACATGACTACCGTATATTACGTAAAAACTTATATAGAGCGTGCGCACTCAGTAAGATTATCATCACTTGCATGTTAAATGTACGATGAAGTTTGGATGTGTATTTTATGACAGGAGTTATGTGTCTTGGCGAGATTTGTGCCGACACAAAGAGGTGAGACACCAGGGAGCAGAGATGCTCCAATGTGAAAGATGTCATTTCACCACCGGCAGGCAAGGTCATCTGGAAAGACACAACAACAGAGAACACCGCAGGGTACGGATGGATAGAGAAAGCCCGAGGAGAGCTCGACGAGGAGAAGTTCGGGTCCGGGACGAGAGACGGGAGCAGGGAGGCCAGCGCCAATTATCGGCAGCAGGAGAGGAGCGACAACGGGAAGCTTCAGCAGTACCTCCAGTAGAGCAGGCTGTTGCGGAGGGTGGTGTACTCCAAATACATCCTTCCCCGGCGGATGCCGAAGTGGTTGAAGAACACAGTTTTCTCCAACTGCTGGAATGTTTGAAGACACCGTCATCAGTACTGGCAGTAGCACTTTCTGCACCCGAAATAGATGACTGGGTTGCCAATATGGCCGTCAACATTGAAAACATGCGCCCTTCACCATCAGTGACCACCTCCAAGTTAAATTCAAGTTTGGTGACCCCACCCCATCAGGATGCTCCCCTCCAGAGATACCGGAGACTCCAGCAGAACCCGAACCCGAGGTTGCCTCCTTCCCGATCCCCCCTGTGACGTCTCCCCGTTCGGAGGTTGCTATCGGTGACCCCCGGGTCTTCCGGATGGGACGGAAAGAGCCCCCACAATCAGCCGCCGGTGCCGAAGTTCTCTGGATGAGAGAAAGAGCAAGACAAGACCCACAGGCGAAGATAACGAGAGTAGAGACGCTTCACTGTCTGGAGGACGTCGCCGTGACAATTCGCCATGTGACGGAGACAGCCACATTTCCGGACGGGTGAGTGTACCAGGTGTCGTTCACCGAGTATCCCCTACCCAAACACCAGCCACTCTTGACCACTACTAGCCAACAACCACTGAGATGGAGCCCTGACGCCAATACGGTAAATCATAATGAGGCCTGAAGTTCCCCAATTTAATTTCAATTAATAATAGCAATAAAATAAATAAATAAACTTTAACGTTAGGCTAACAGTTAGAGTTAAAATGAATTAATGTTGACACCTTATCCTAAGTAATTTTTTTTTAAAGATCCAATGTTGTCATAACGCTAACAGTTAGGCTAGTTATAGAAAATAGAAATAAAAAGTAACAAGAGCAAGTAAGTAAAAAAATGAATTAAAATAAATAATGGCCAAAATCTTGGGATGTTTGTATGAATGGTCATTAATTTTTCCTTTCGGAATTTAATAGAACAGTGTTCTATGTTCAGAAAAGTTAGATTATGAAGTTTTTGATGTTTATATTTCACCAATTGATTATCCAAACTGACAAAAACTCCACTCACAGAAACCACAAAGAACGTCAATTTATTTAATTTTCTTCGATTGACAAACAAAATTGATAGGCAAAACAGATAAAACAACACAAATTATGTTCATTTGACTGAATAAACCACAGTTTTAAATTGTTTATTTTCAAAATAATGCTTTTTATAACGTTCCCGATGTTTCGTTAACGTTCAAATATGCAGATATTTTTGATCGCGGCAAGTTTGCAATTACTGGAGTATACAAATTTAAACAAACGCACGGCATTAACTTTATTTACGTTGCACGAATGAGCTTGTAACAGCCGTGTCCAAGCCACGTGGCGGGAGGGTGTGGCACGCACACAAGGCTCTCGGTGGTGTTGCATTATGCATTGCGTTGGCGCTGGATATGCATGGTCAAAAGTAGCGTCCTTGTATGGACTGCATATTCATAGCGGACAATCGAGGGTCTGGGGAAATAAACCATGGGACTTAGACTGCTAGAAATTGCATCGTAAGCAAAATATTGGAAGTGGAAGAAGTGAAATAGAGGGTGCTAATATTTATCAAAATCAAAGGGTAAGATTCGTAACATAGTAATATTCGTAATATAGGTTGCACATATTTAATTACTTATTCCAGGAAAGTTCCATTGACCACTTTTACAACCACATCCAGATGGTTTTGCCATAAAACCCAGTAGTTAATGCCTATTAGGTTCCAGCCAGGCTTGAGTGTGGACTGTGTGATGGTAGTGATTACATAACCTTAACTCAGGGACAGGCACTGCTGAGGGTAGTAAATGACTATAATTATGTGACCCCCTGTGGCAAAACCCAAAACCTCTCAGCATTTACCATAATGCCTAACAGCCTTGAAAAGGTCAAAAACTGACCCCAGGGACCATGTACCAGTTTGAGATTTTCATGTCACCATATAGAGCATTTTCTCCAGATTTTGATGGAAAAAGAAAAATCCTGGAATGTTGTTGGGAACATTGTTAATTTTCAGAATAAATTTGGGAGATCACTGCAAACAGTTGGGTCCAAGTTTAGGGTTTTGCCAGAGCCAGTCACAAATTGTTTTTTATACAATTACCTAGTGGTATAGGAATTGAACTATTATTGGTATTGTTCGCAGTTATTGGATTAGTGCAAGTGTGGGACACTATATTTTTGTATGTGTGTGGGGGTGCTATGAGTCGTTTTTAATTTAGAAGCGGGAATTTTTTTTAGTAAGTCCACATTTATTATGACTCTAATAAAACAAGAGAAACTTGTTTTATACATTCAGTATTTATGTATTGTTTACGGGTACCCAGGTATCCGATTCCTGAAATAACGGAAAATGCACAGCCCTACTATTTTGATAAAACTTTTTCAGGTTTGTGTTATTATCTTTGTTGAAACCAGAAATATATGTACGTTTCTAAATACCAATGTTGTACCTTCGTCTGTTTAAGTAAGTACCTACAGGTTGATAAGTGACTAATCAACAATTAAGCTTTTTTTAAATGCAAGTTCGCCCCAAACAAGGCTAAAATCCACTCTTGGTAAGGGGCTACAAGAAGAAAACATAGAAGATGAAAATAACTCAGGGGGACTGAAGGTAGGAATTGATATTCCTCTTAAAACCGTCTAGATTGTAGGATGGAGGGAAACTTGCACCAGGCAAGGAGTTCCAAAGAGATGCAGTACGTGGAAAAAAGCTGTTGGAATAGCTCTTTGTTCTACATCTCGGCAAAGCTAGAGTGTATGGGTGAGAACAAGCAGAAAGCCTGGTTTCACGCTTAAACACCCTGATAGGAGGAACCAGATCGGACACACTGGTGGCACATTTGCCATGAAAATATCTGTAGAAAAGACAGAGGCTGGCTACAAACCTACGGTGAGAAAGACGTTGTAACGATGATCCCAACTCTTCACCAACAAGATTAGCAATACGCTTCTGCACTCTATCTAATAAAGATAAATGACAGGCAGAAGCTCCGGCCCAAATGTGACAACAATACTCCATTAGGGGACGTATAGTTGTCTTATACAGGTAGAGAGTAGCATCAGGAGGTAAGAACTTCCGAGCTCAATAAAGACAACCAACTCGCATGGAAGCACTCTTTGCAATGCCTGAGATATACCTCTCCCAACTGGCTTTGGTGGAGATGTCCGAGAAGGCGAAAATCTGATACCTCAGGCAAAGTTGATGGACCCATATGAATGGATGGAAATGTATCATCTCTAGAGCGAGAAAGAGACAGTAGTTTTGTTTTCTTTGCGTTAAAGGTTACTAGCCAATCGTTCCCCCCACTTCAACACGCTCTCTAAATCATTATTCAGTGAGACACCCACCTCACAGCGAGAAGTGTTAGAAGAGTTAGGGGAAACACCGTAGAGGGTTGAATCATCAGCAAACATGGCGAGCTGAGACAATACTTTATCGGGCAAACCATTAATGTAGATAAGAAAGAGAGTAGGACCAAGTATCTAGCCCTGTGGAACACCAGAATTGATAGAACGGGTAGGAGAAGATTGACCCTCAAGGACAACCTTCAACTTATGGTTGGAAAGGAAAGCAGAGATTATGGATAACATTCTGCCTGACACAACATATGACTGAAGCTTGTGGAGCAGGCCAGAATGCCTTACCTTGTCGTAGGCCTTTGAGATGTCCAATGCTACAACACGAGCCTCACCCCTGCGATCTAATGCCCCTTTAAAATGATCGGTAATTAGGGAAAGCCGGTTGAGCGGGAATGGCGAAACCCGTACTGGCAGTCAGTTAGAAGGTCATTGGCCTCCAGGTATCCACGGAGCTGTTGGTTGACAAAGCATTCAAAGATCTTACTTATTATGGGAAGCAGACTAATAGGACGATAATTAGTAGATTCAGAACGCTCACCAGCACCCTTAAAGACAGGGACAACGGATGCCACTTTCCAAGATGAAGGAAACACGGAGACTGCCAAGCATATATTGAATAGCTTGGCAAGAATAGGTGAAAGTTCTGGGGAACACATTTTCAGAACAGGTACAGGGATTCCGTCAGGGCCAGTAGCCTTGGAGGCATCCAAGGAATGAATAGTCCGGGCAATCTTCTTTGGTGTGATAAGAGGCTTAGATACTGCAGTGGCTGTACGGGATGGAAAGGCAGGAAGTGGATGCCCCTCATCATTAAGTGTGGAGTTCAATACAAAGTTGTCAGCAAAAAGGTTTGCCTTATCTTGAGAAGTAAGAACTTCGGGTCCATGAAAGAGAGGAGGAATGGAGGACTTGTTGCGGTTAAGTACACTATTGGCAATCCGCCAAAAGTCCCTGGAACCAAGCCGCTGCGTTGAAATGGAACCAGCAACAGGGTTTGCATATTGCTGCTTACCATCCTCTAAAACTCTCTTACATCGATTTCGAGCTTCATGGAAAAGACGCTTTAATACTATCCAAAGTTCCTGAAAGATGATACTTCTTTTAAAAAAAGAGAGGTTACGATGGGCAATTGCTGCAGCACAGGCTGGAGTGTACCAAGGTTGATCTGGTAGGTACGTGAGGGGATGTAAATCTCCATACCGAGGTTAATCCATTGGGATAACTCGTCTGCTGCCAAATCAGGACCAAGACTTAGAAGATGACCAGGGCACATCATCAAGAAAACATCGAAAACCATCCCAGCCAGCCTTTCCAAACTGAAAAACAGTACGATGAAAAGGCTGAAATGTAGTTGAGGGAGAAGAATATGAAACGAAAACAGACAATTGAGTGATCCGAGTTACCAACTGGAGGCAAGACCTTGGCAACACAGTCATCTGGGTTAGAACACAAGAAGAGATCCAGCAGGTACCTACCATCGGAAGCACGATCCGGAATATGAGTAGGAGATGAAACGATCTGAGTAAGATCTTGGGAGATGGAAAAATTATGTGTTGCAATACCAGGAATGTCAATATTACGAGAATGGGTCAGCCATTCCTTGTGGTGAACACTGAAGTCACCAAATACCATGACTTGAGCAGAAGGGTGCTGAGAAATAGCAGAATCAATGCTATCAGAGATGGCATCTAGCACTGCGCAGGATGATGACGAAGGTGAACGATACAGAAAAAACAGGTAGGTAGTAGAATCGAGAAGCGAGAGGCGAAAGCACACGTATTCATGATTGTTACATTCCAAAGTGCTTTCACGGGCTAAGGGAAGAGTTTCTTTAACATAGACCATGTGATGGAGGGTTGTCAAGGCGATGAAATGTTAAATTTCTTACTGTTTAAGTTTTAAGTGGTGGTCTCGCTTTTCATAAAGGTCCATTCTCTTCTTCTTGTCTAGAATCTTCTCAATTGAAGTTCGAAGAAGGGTACACTTGTCGCTCTTAGCAAATCTGTTTTCCTGAAAATTGAATAAAAAGCAGTTTAACTCACGTGTACATTGGTAACAAAAGGAAGGTGCAAAGAAAAGTGCAAAGAGGGAAAATGGGACAATTGCAGAAAACAGTTAAGTGAATCAAAATTATATAGACACAAAGCGAAGACTGTTACTATCATTAAAATTTTATTATTTCTTATCGTTTAGTGAAAATTACTTTTGGGATTGCTATGTGCCTCAAATCTTGTCTCCAATGACGGAAGAACACTGCCTCCTATCCCTTTTCTCCATTATCTTCCAGCTCAGTCTGCATCATTTTGAATACATCACCATTGGTCATGTATGAAGGAAGGTGTATTTTGTTAGAATCAGGCAGTTTGTCACCACACTTGCCTGCATAGTTTTCAAGCCACGCCAAAGAACGTGAAGTTTTCATAGTAACTGCACCCTTACGCAGAAAGCCTGGTGATAGAAATTTCCTTGAACCTCCTGCAAGATAAATGTGGAAAATAAAACAATTTAAAAAACTATTTAAATACAAGTAGAAAACTAAATAATCAATCAAACTTAAATGCATGATTATGTTGCAATTCAAAGTCTGGAGACTATTCCAGCACTAACACGTTCTTGAAGATAAGGTCTTTCGTTTCTTTGATGGTGAATGTCGGAACGCCGACTACACCCAGTAGATCGTTTCCACAGTAGACTGTTGTGGGGTCTTCTGGGACGTAGAGTCGCTTCTTCTTGATATATTTTACCAGATAAAACAACACTTGCCTGGCCGTGAGCACTGGTCCTTCGGCCTTAACGGTTTGAAGTAGTTCCATGAACCTGGGCTGCGGCTTAACCCAAATCTCGTGGCTTGGGTTCAGGCTGAAGATCGAGTCTGGCAATAACAGTCGCCAAGTCGAATTGATTCGACATGTTTGAACTTGCTTGCATCGATTGAGGAGTGGAGTTACGTGTGAAGTCACTGAGGGTTCCCTCTGTCGTTACTTTTTGTGTAGTCCATATTAAAAAAATCGCTGTCTATCATGTAATGTGCGGTTTTCCCTTGATTGCATTTTAATTCTAAACAAAGCCCTCTTACCTCAAAGATAAACTGGAAAGAAACCTCGTATAAATATCTTCAGAGCAACTTGGCCGGCGGCATGTAAGTGATGTAACACAGAACGATGTAAAAAATTATTACAAATGGGAACGGGCAACGACAGTGAAAGTTTAGCGCCCTCAAGCGTTTCCCGAACAAACCCTCTGTGCGGCGGATTCGACCACAACAATCACCATGCAGTCCGATAAGGAAGTCCCAAAGGTTGTCTCGTGCATATCGGGTCACCCGAATGTTTCCGTCTTCAGACGGTACTATGTCATGAAATGCAAACACATTTTATGCCATCACTGCGTGAGACAATACGTTATGCCCCATTTATCACACATTCGGTATCCAGCAATGATACCGTCTGTAAATGGGCCATATAAGTGCCACCTGTGCGGCATTTTTTGAGTACTTTTTGTTCTTTTGTTCTAACAATTTCATTGTGTTTCTTCAAGGTTCCTTTCTTGTAAAGTTTATTTGAAAATGATTCGCCATGATTGACACCAATGGACTGTAAATATGGTGATTACAATGGTTGAAAGATAGATTTTACCCCTCTCCCCACCTCTTTCCTATCAAACTCCGGCCACATCTACACTGCACATTGTGCACAAAGCAAATTAGCAATTTTCATGTGAACTGGATACGGTGACATCATTTCCGTTGGGAGGGTCATTTCAAGGGACGCTATAATTGGGCAGAAAATGCAAAATTTTGATGGCCCCATCTTCCACCCCCTTATTGCCACGCCCACCAAACTTGGCACTATTGTTGGTCTAGCCCACATGCAGCACACATTAATATTGGCGACCCCCTCCCCACCTCTTTCGTATCCTCCAAACTTTCTTAATCGGGACATATCCCCAATATTTTGCTTTTTATGAAGCTACTTAAATAAATATAAAAAAAATCGTTCTTTGTTTTGGTGTTTTAAATCTTAATAAGAGCATTTTAAAATTTACTATAATTCAGCCTGTCGCTAGCATTACATTGGATGTAGCCTTTTTACTAAGGGTTGGCCCTTGTATTATTGAAAAGAGAACTAGCTGTTAAGACCATTCTAATATCAAACTTTCATCCTCTTAAGTGATTACAGAAACAATAAAGAATTTTACAATTTTTGAGAGTTATTTGTATCCAGTCTTTTACGGTACCGGGTGTAGGCGTAGGTGGTGGAGGTGGCGTTGGAATCAGTTTTACGCTCGCTACGATTGAAGCGACGATGGTACTGATCGCGAGACTAATTGCCGCTAATATACTGACTAGCGTTACGCCTTATTCTCTAAATAAAGTTTTAATCTTTTCACCCAACCCGACGTCTTTTTCCAACATTTTATTAATCGTTTCTTTGATTCTATTGATTTGACTACGAAGAACGCGTTGATTCGTACTCGCAACCTCTAATCTCGCTCGTCTTTCGTCTTGTTTTTCTAGCAGCTGTTTACGAGTATCTACGGTTAATTCTTCATATCCCCGCTCAAGAGCGTCAAAAAGTATTTCTTGAAGATTGGAGATTTCTTTATCGAGTTTGCTCAATTTGGCTAAATTATTTACGAGTTCACCTCGAGTCGTTTGCAAGGCTTTATCGAGACCCATCAGTTCTCGCAATGGATCCATCCGCTAGCGATTCTTCGTCTCGAAGAATGGAAATTGTTTCATGAGTGTCTCGTTCTACATTCGTCGCGACTTGCCGTAAATCTTGCATCAAAATGCTTTCAGCATTTATTTCATCGAGATTACTAACGGGTGTTTGTAACGCCGCATGAGCCTTTTTCGAGATCTTAGTAATATAATCAAATATACCTAGATCGTCTCTGATGAAATCCAAGCCGTACCTTTGTTTGAGAGTAGATAATGGCTAAAAATTTCCCCTTTTCTTTCACGCTATTTAACGGGATTCTTGTTCCATCTTGTTTTATAAAATAAAGGACCGAACTTTTGTACTCGAATTTATTGTATTCTCTCGCAGCGTTTGGATACCCGGCTTTTTCGTAAAAATCATCCACAACATCTTTAACGAGTTCTCTGCTCAATGTACCGAGATCTCCTGCGGATAACAGGTCTCCTTTATGCGCGGTATGATACGTCACCGGCTGCTGCGGTAAATCTTCCATCTCAATTTGTTCGCCATCGGCGTCGTCTTGGGCGTTTTCCGTTAGCTGATCAAAATCATCGTATTCTCCTTCTACCATACTATTTTACAATTATTTTTTATTTTTATTTATCGATTATCGATTATCGATTGCATTATCTAATACGACGGGCTTGCTAAAAAATTTAATTTCAACCTATGATGCATTTTATTATAATCAAAAAGATAAAATAATGTTAGATTATAATAAAATGACGCTTCCTTTAGCATTTCAGAGTAATATATCAAAGCGGTATCGACAATCTGGAAATTTTAAAGCTGGAATAATTTTTTCCAGCGACTTGTCTATTCAAAAGATTTACGTAACAGAACAATAATTTTTAGAAGTAGAACTCGCCGATCCTTTTAGCAAGTACAAGCTGCCTCACGTCAATAGCGATGAGATTGTAAGTAGCTGGAATTCGTATCCGCTAAAGTTTTATCAGAATCAAATGAATTTTGTAACGTGGTGTAGTACAACGGGTTGTGGAGTGAGTTACGAACATTTGCTCCATTCGAATCCGATGATTAGTAGTTTCTTCAAATTTCACGTCTATTATCAAATTAGACGATTGCTCAAAGAAATGAGCTGTCCCGCATCTTTTAAAAATTTTTGGAGCGCGTTTGAAAACAATATAGACATTAGCGCGTATAATAAAATATGTAGAGACTTTCACGTCTCGCCGGTATCTAATTGAAACAACAAGAAGAGAGGATTGGGAATAGCCTATTATTACGACAACGGTTACATTCCTGTGCCTGGGAAAGACTACGATAATTCAAGCCTGCATGTTCCGTTTTCTAACGTGAGTGATTATTCAGACGCTACAAAGATGGGCTTTGGAGATCATCCATCAGCGTATACAGTCGCCTACATTTCACAATCTCCCCAGACTGAGCAAGCTTGGGTTAAATTTATACTCGCGTCGGGATTGGATATAGGTATAGAACGAATCAACGACTCTATAAGAACGTACGTTTACGCAGTGCTAGGAGCTCAAGCTAATAAAACTGGTACCGGTTTAGATGCAAAAAGAGAATTCTTAAACATACTCGATGCTTCCATCGATTCTCTGGTAGATTTGCAATCTTCTATTCGGAGAAGATTTATACTTAACTCAACCTCGCGATGGATTGATGCTTACCAAGATGAAAAATATTCTCTGATATTTGGTCTCGCGATTGCTGTTGGGTTAGATGTAATTATTTACGAGTTTATTCAACGATGACCCTGTAGATAAAATAAAACCATGGCCCCAACTCCACTCACGAATAGCTACACATGTTCCGCTAACCATCCTACCGCTCCTGAAAGTTTTGTCAATAACCAACTCAATACTCCGCCGATGATACCCGGTAGAGAATCTAAGGCTTTTAATCCAAGTTTCTTTAGTAGATTCGATAGATTTTTCAGAGTTTTTTGTATCCAGTCTTTTACGGTACCGCCACTTGGTGTATGCGTAGGTGGCAAAGGTGGCGTTGGAATCGGTTTTACGCTCGCTACGATCGAAGCGACGATGGTACTAATCGCGAGACCAACTGCTGCTAATATACTGACTATCGTTACGCCTTGTTCTCTAAATAAAGTTTGAATTTTTTCACCCAACCCGACGTCTTTTTCCAACATTTTATTAATCGTTTCTTTGATTCTGTTGATTTGACTACGAAGAACGCGTTCATTCACTCTAGCAACCTCTAATCTCGCTATTCTTTCATCTTGTTTTTCTCGCAGCTGTTTACGAATTTCTACAGCCAACTCATCTTTTCGTTTCTCTGTCGCGTCAACGAGTAATTTTTGAAGAGTGGAGATTTCTTTGTCGGGTATGCTCAATTTGGCTAAATTATTTACGAGTTCACCTCGAGTCGTTTGCAAGGCTTTATCGAGACCCAACAGTTCTCGCAATGGAAGTCCATCCGCTCGCGATTCTTCGTCTCGAAGAATCGAAATTGTTTTACATTTGTCGCAACTTGCGGTAAATCTTGCATCGGAATGCTTTCAACAGTTATTTCATCGAGATTACTAACGGGTGTTTGTAACGCCGCACGAGCCTTTTTCGAGATCTTGGTAACATAATCAACTATACCTAGATCGCCTCGGATAAATTCCGAGCCGTACCTTTGTTTGAGAGTAGATATAGCTAAAAATTTCCCCTTTTCTTTTTCGTTACTTAACGAGATTAATGTATTGTCTTTTATAAAATAAAGTTTCGAGTTATTGTACTCGAATTTATTGTATTCTCTCGCAATGGGCTCGTATCTGACTTGCTTGTAAAAATCATCTACAGCATCTTTAACGAGTTCTTTGCTCAATGTACCGAGATTGTCAGCTGATAACACGTCTCCTTCATACGCTGTATGATACGTTACCACAATCATTAAATGCTAAATCATTAAATGCACAATCATTAAATGCTAAAGAATGTTCAGGAATAGATTAGGACAAAATAGTTGCCTTTATTTGACCCTCCCATGTCACACTCCAATAGTTACCATGTACCCATTAGTGTGGAAAGACCCACTTTTTATTTATTTTGTAAGTTCTTTAAAACAGTGTTCTATATATTTAATAAAGAGTTGTACTTTTTTACAGAAAATATTTGTGTCTCACTCCTTTACCACAAGTTTTACTTTCCCCAAAACCATCCAATTGTCAACGTTGATCAACTGTTCCTCAATTGAGCTATGCTTTTGTTTTAACATCCACATCAGATTATCTTATACAAAATGGTAATTGGCATAACAAGAGCGCTGAAAAGGGTCTTGTTTAAGAAAAATGCAATCGGAAACTACAGTTTTAATTTGCCACAAGTGCCCCCCCCCCTAGAAAAACTGGTGCACCCCCATGTGCCCCTAAAATGTTACCCTAGTTCCGTTGCTGGTGACAAGGGCTCAACATGTATTCATATGTGACAATACTACTTTTTATTGGTACTCCAAACAAATGACTTGGAATTTTAAAGTTCATATTACTTGTATGCATTGTAAAAAGCTCAACACATTTATGTTTAATTACAAATAATCTAATTTATTCCACAGGTATCACCCATCAAGACCACTCCAAATGCAAAACGGAAACAGGTGGGCAATTCCACGCAAGTGCGACATGAGGGTAAACATTTCAAAATGCTTTTTTCTCAAATATCTTTTGCAAAATTAATAGTGTATATTCTGCAGTTTCTAGAAATGATTTTTTTTTCTAGACCAATTATTTTGTGAATTACAGCACTCTGAAGTTGACACTATGTTTATGCCACCAATCGTAGGTAAGAACACAAAACTTATTTCTTTTGATATTTTTCATTAATCTAATGATATTTTATTTGTTGTGTTAAAATAACAACTCTCAGTGTCTATTTTTAGGAAAATAACTTTTATTTATATGAAATTAATGTTAGGTACCCAGGATGTGCCGTCAAAATAACGCTTAGTCACAAAAAACGATGATTTTTCCCATAAAGCATACAGGATAGTAATTAAAATCTGCTCTTTATTATTTTCTTAGTATGGGGTCTGGGTTGGGCAATAATGTTATGAAGTGGGCAAATAATTGTTATTTAAAGATTTGGTCAATTGATCAAAAGTGTAATGTCAGTCACGCGTAATGTCAGTCACGATATTGTAATGTCAGTCACGTTATTACATAAGTCAATGGAAGAAATTTTCAACAGTTGATGGACTGATAACTTGTCTATTACCCACAATTCAACATAATGAAGCTCATATAATCCTGAAACAATGCTCTTGGATCCATCATAATTTGTATTTTTAATCCACCATCATCCATCTTATACAGGTAAGTGAATAACATATGGAGTTTTTTGTGAAATGTACCCCATTTAAAGCACATTATTCAACATGAATATTTTCATTTGATTGAAGTAAAAGTAATTTTTGACAATCTTTTTCTTTTTAAATAGGGGCTTAATTATTACAAGAGTCTCACATTACACAAGTTTTACAAGAGTGTAAGTAGGATGCCAAAGACAGCAGCAGAGAGAAAGGCTGAGCGCAGGAAAAAATTGAAAGAAAGGCGATTGTATGAGGCATACAAGAAAAGAAATGCAGAGGAACAAAGGAAAAGTAGGTCAAGAAAAAGAGAAAAAGAGGAGAAGCTTCCTAAGGCTGGTCAGAAGAAACTATGGACAGTGAGATGTCAAAATAGAGAGAGGGTTTCAAGGTGTCGCAATCTGAAGAAGCACAGAGCAGCACAATCATCTGATCCAACTCCTTCAAAGTCACCATTCAATAGTGCAAAAGCCTTTGGAAAGGCAGTAAGCAGAGTAAATCGAGCTCTGAACAGAGCATTGCCATCTACACCAAGAAGGCAAAAGGCTGTGTGCCGTGCTTTGATTCATAGGAGGTTTATGGAAGCACAGTCATCTCCATCTGTATCACCAATGGTGGGAAACACGACTTCCATCAGGGATGAAACTGGTGAGATCTTTCTACGAGAGAGATGACATAAGTCGGCAAGCTCCAGGAAGACGATATTTTGTGACAATTCGTAAAGATGACGGTACTAAAGCCAGACAACAAGTTCGACACTTGACCTATTCCATTAAGGAGGTGTATGCCCTATTCGTCAAAGAATATCCACATGTAAAAGTTGGAAAAAGCAAGTTTGCTGAGCTCAGACCGAAGCATGTACTACTCTGCAGTAAGCTTCCCCACAATGTGTGCCTTTGCAAATATCACGAGAATTTCATTTTAGCGGTAGATGCCCTTCACAAAATATGTCCTGTTTTTCCAAGCTACTCTCATGACCTTCCTGAGAGATTCCTATGTCAAGCTCCTTGCAGAAGTTGTTGGGTCAATGAATGTGACACTTGCAAGGATGGATCCATCTTCAACCAGTTGTTCCCATCAGAAGAAGTCGTGATGACAACATGGTATGCTTGGAAAAAGGTTGAAATTGGCAAAATCTCCAAAATGATCGAAGAGGGAACAACACATGACCTCCAAGTGTATCTCTGCTCAATTCTTCCACAATTTCTTGAGCATTGCTATGTGAAAAGGCAACAAGCTGCGACGTATCAAGAAGAAAGAAAAGCTGCGGAAAGTCAAACAACAACGGCCCTCATACAAGTTGATTTCTCGGAGAATTATACCTGCCAACACCAAGACGAAATCCAAAGCGCACACTGGCAACAGAGTCAAGTCAGTCTATTTACGGCAGCTATTTGGTTTGATGGTAAATTGCACCCTAAAGTCATCGCATCTGACAATTTAACTCATAGTAAAGACACAATCATTGCATATGTTGATATTTTGTTAGAAGGTATTCCTTTGCGGTGCAGTGAAGTATCCATCTGCTCCGATGGACCTGCATCGCAATTCAAGAACAGATACATCGCAGCCAGTATCCCTGTTCTTGAGAAGAAGCATGATGTCACCCTACTATGGAATTTCTTCGCAACATCACATGGTAAGGGACCAGTAGACGGAATTGGTGGTAGCGTCAAAAGACAAGCATGGATGGCAGTGAAAAACAGACGTGCTTTGGTGACTGATGCAGCCTCCTTCACTGATGCAGTGAAGCTTACTTCTAATGTAGTGGTAATTGAAATGACTTCATCAGACATAGACAGAAGAAATAAGTCACTGAACATCAGTGAAGTATTCACAAATGCTCCTGATGTATGTGGAATTACAAGTTCACATCACATCAGAATAATAGATGGAGACATTCATACTTTTCTCCTGACAAAGGATGCTGCTTCCCTGCCCACAGAGAAAGTTGTGGAAGATGGTGTCAATACAATTGCAGTCAATGACTGGTGTGTTGTGGATTATGAGGGTGAGCTCTTCCCTGGGATAGTCAAAGCTGTGTGTCCAAATGACAACTTTGATGTGTCAGTCATGGTTAGGGCTGGTGCATACTGGAAGTGGCCACTGAGAGAGGACAAAATACACTACACCAGTTGGAAGCAGTTTTTCCCATCTTACTACATGCGTTACTTACCCTTTTAGCTATAATGTTCATATGGTTTTAGATCTGCAGCACTTTTAACTTGAAGAGAAATTTAAAAAACATGTTTGAAATTTTTTGGTTGCGTCGCTTTTTGTATTGTGTATTCAGGTCCTAGTACCCCCCATGCCAAACATGGTTCAGCTGGCTGTAATTGTTCAGATATCAGAGCTGATTTGATATTCAAATTTAGTAAAAACCGTAATGTCAGTCACGGTGGAATTGCCCAGGTAGACTTGGCCGATACTCACGACACATCAAAAAGGATCAGAGTCAATCTCTGGAAAGAGGCAGCAGAGCAATCTCTTCCTCCAGTTAATACACCGGTGACCATAACAAAAATGTCCATGGAAAGGTGTTCTACGACCAGCAAAACCTGAATAGTAACACAGTACACAGAAATCAAAGTAAGTTAAACAAGTTTCAAAACAAAGTTTCAAAACATGATAACACATTTTATTACATATGATTTGAAGCTTGATGTTAGAACTACAATCAAATGTCCTTTGTGGAATCACTGTGTAATTATATCTGACTATCCTGATGATGATAGATAAATACTAATCGAAATGTTCAGTTCTAATATCATGTTCAGTTCTAATATTTTCAGAACCAGCACAACTCATTATTTATATTTAAATTATGTTTCACAACATTATATTGAAGTGCTCTAATAACCTAAAAACAATATAAGAAAACAATGAAACACGCTTCTACTAGTCCCTGAAAACGTTTTATTTATGTGGAGAATGCGCCTTTACGCTGTCCCTGGATACACATTCTATTTTTAGCTTTGTATGTGCATTTGCATATGACATTATGTGTAAGTTTGGATCTTCACGCAGTTGGGAGTTTGACCTCAAATCCATTCTCGATGAAAGCAGATCCCTGTTTTCAACATATTGTTTATTACCAAGTAATACTTACATTGCTATATAAATATAATACATGTAACTTTTATACAAATATACGGTGTCATTTACATGTATATTACTTTATATTTAGTTTATTATCTCCATCATTTGGTAGGCGTAGTGATAATTATTTTGGTGTTGTGTCCACACACTCTGCGAGAGCGGGACGGAACTCTTTCTTTTTGTTGAGGAAGAATGGAAGGAAAGTTTTGCGGGATTTGTTTGCCCATTATTTCTTCCATATTGTGTCATTGCATGCGACATGGCTTTTCCCTAAGCTAGCCATAGGCTATTTCCGGAACCTGTGGTGAGTGTAAATTTATGTATTTTTGTGGCGAAATGTGGGATATTTTATGTGGAGCACGTACATGATATAATGTTCATTTATGACTGGTCACAAGTTTCACACACAGTCCATACTCACTGCATTGAGTCAGCCCTGTGGAGCACATGATATAATGTTCATTTATGACTGGTCACAAGTTTCACACACAGTCCACACTCAATGCATTGAGTCAGCCTTGTGGAGCACATGATATAATGTTCATTTATGACTGGTCACAAGTTTCACACACAGTCCACACTCACTGCATTGAGTCAACCCTGTGGAGCACGTACATGATATAATGTTCATTTATGACTGGTCACAAGTTTCACACACAGTCCACACTCACTGCATTGAGTCAGCCTTGTGGAGCACATGATATAATGTTCATTTATGACTGGTCACAAGTTTCACACAGTCCACACTCGATCACTGCATTGAGTCAACCCTGTTGAGCCAAACTTGACCTTATAATATTGAACAACACATTTGGTAGTTGATTTTTCTCTTTTCTAGTCAGTATACACTGTACATAGATATTAAAAAATAGTTGTTAGGCCTTGCTTTTTGACTGATATTAGTTGGTATGATAGGCATAAGTTCACTGTTGCGGCTAGCATACGTGGTTACTGCTCTTCAAAAAATGTTCAGAGCTTCATTGGACATACTTAATTCAACTGCATTACCATCATTGAGAGACAGTACTGTTGTCCATTTTGATAAGTCAGATTGGAAAATACCTCCAAGAAATGAAGTAAATAGTCCACCAACCTGCATTGCATGTTGCAAATTGAAACAAGAACTTAAAGTTGCTAGAAAAATACAATTTTCTTGTTTCACCCTTTTTATTGGATGCCTGCTCTGTGTGATCATAATTTTCAAGCAATTATACGGATGTCTTTCATCCTAGTGATACGGTGAGTATTAAAATCAGAGAATACTAATAATAATAATAATAATAATAATAATAATAATAATAATAATAATAATAATAATAATAATAATAATAATAATAATAATAATAATAATAATAATAATAATAATAATAATAATAATAATAATAATAATAATAATAATAATAATAATAATAATAATAATAATAATAATAATAATAATAATAATAATAATAATGTGGACTTATATGGCGCACGTATCCACCAAACTGGTGCTCAAGGCACATTACATTATTACCGCTGCTCATCAGGCTCATAAATCATTCCTGAAACCATCTCAGCTCCCTGGGGAGTATTCAGCTGAATTGCTGCCATTTCAGCGCATATGGGCTAATCAAACACAACAACCAAATCTGCCCTCACAGGTACCCATTTACCCCTGGGTGGAGAGAAGCAATTATGGTAAAGTGTCTTGCTCAAGGACACAAGCACCACAGTCGCGGCTGGGATTTGAACCCACATTCTGACGACTCGGCCATCAGAACACAAATCCAACGCACTAAACCGCTCGACCATGGCACTCCAGAGAAGTTTGCTATAAATTTTCTGCACAGTGCACACTCACTGCATTTATGCTTGAGTGATGTCATTGTTTTGATCCATGATATATCGTCAAAAATATATTTCGATATTCAATATTATTGTGATGATTTTTGCTTTACAGCCGATAACCACAGTAATGTACCCATCCGCAACTGCCACGCTCAACCAGGAGACACTTGCCGTCATGCCAATTTGTTTGCTGCATCCGTCATGACTCTTATTCTGTGAAACACATGCTCAAGTTTCATTTGTTGAAAATCATTATTGAATTAATCTTTTTCACTGATTTGAAGCTTGAATTTAACAAATTAGTTTGGAAAGGAAAGTTTACACATTTAATAAATCACTATCTTTTTTTCTATGGGCTATCAATGTCAACCAGATGACATCAGCAGTAGACGAATGTTACTGCAGCTAATTGGATTGACGCACTTCATGAGCGAGAACTGTGATGTAATACAACTGTGCATGTGGGATTTGTACCCTTGCGTGATCATGGGGAATTTCCAAATTCACACATTGACAATTTGGGAACAACGAGATGAAATTGCCTGGTATTCACGCTCAATATCAGTCGTTTGTCGACATATGGTCATGCGAACTTAGCCATTAACAACCTTCTGAACAACACCTGTCACCACACAGTTGATGCTTATTTACCAAATCACTTAAATAAATAAGTAGGCGGGATGAAATGATGGGTGGGTTTGGTTAAATACAACAGGTCATTTACGTGGCCCAATCAGTGTGATTAAATCGGTTGTAAAACAAATTTGCAACTAACATTAGTTTTGCTTTTCACATTCAAGTTTGACCCATGATTTTAAAAACCATAGTTTCAAAACCCAGATGGAATATTGTCATGTACATGAAATGGTGAATGTACAATTACGAATATGTAGGGGAAATATATGGGTTTCCCGCTCTCTAGCACACGGACCCAGCACAACATCAAATCTTCTCATTATGGTGCTGAAAATGGATTGTTTTGTATATTATTAATTTCTTACTTTGAATTCATAAATTAAGAAATATTTCTGAATGATTTTGGTAAATACAAGCAGTAACTCATAATGGAAATATAGCACTCATTTGCTTTGCCATGGCCAAAATACGTGCTAAACTATGCATTGAGTCAGCCCTGTGGAGCACATGATATAAAGTTCATTTATGACTGGTCACAAGTTTCACACACAGTCCACACTCACTGCATTGAGTCAACCCTGTGGAGCACATTCTCCTATAAATCTATCTCATGACTGGTATTAAAATGTCCCAAGAAATACAGAACAAGGAAGCGTGTTCTGCTGTGTGTATGTAAAAACAAGTGAAATATAAGGAAAACACAATACATGTACATGTACATAATAAATATAAATATGATAAATTTCTATATATTTATTCATATAAAAAAAAAGCAAAATAGTTAGAAAATCTTGTAGAATTTTGATCAGAAGTGATTTATATTCAGAAATGCCACCTTTCACATTACATGTGCAACCCAAATCCACAAGTAAAGTCACCAAAAAAGATTTTTGGAAATGCATTTTAACAGGTTCAATTATGTATAAAAAACAAAAGTATCTTGTTC
This sequence comes from Zoroaster sp. YZ-2022, assembly GCA_029582265.1. NCBI lineage: Eukaryota > Metazoa > Echinodermata > Asteroidea > Forcipulatida > Zoroasteridae > Zoroaster > Zoroaster sp. YZ-2022. The sequence goes on along the minus strand of CM055816.1, from coordinate 95,586,929 downwards.
ATAAAATTATCTTGTTATAAAATTATAAACACATGCCTATTTTGACGTTGATAGTCCAACTGATGGCGAGATATGAAAGCGGCTGGGGGTGGGAATAACATGGTTGGCTCCCCCTCCCCCTGTTCTTTTCTGAATGAATACAAACATGAAAGTAAGAGATTGTAATCTCGTTTCAGTAAATGGCAAAATGTTTAACCATTTCACCAAGTTCAAGTGAAGTAGGTGTCCCTTTGCGCAACAAAGTTCGGGAGAACAGTTCTAGTACAGTAGTGCTGGATAAGCATATAGCAGCTCCTTGGTCTACGGGTTAAGCGATCATGCAAAGGAAACCTAGGCGACGTCGACAACAATGACGAAGGCAATCCCGACACAGGAGAGCAAAATTAAAATTGCTGATCACGACGTAAGATAAGGTGACTCACTCGCCCGGAGAAAATAGCAGTTGGTCGTTGATAAAATGTCTGTTACGAGGTCCGACAAGATGACCGCTAACGTTAGCGAAATCAACGAGGCTGTGGCGGACGTTGCTGTTCGATGTCCCGATCAGCTGGCGACGACTGCAAAAGCAGCAAGGTCAGGAACACCGCGCTCCGACGTCGGCGTACAAAACTGCTCCAACGTGGGGAAAACAAACTGTTCATGACCGCCGAAATGGTCCACCACTGGGCCGGAATGGAGTTCAAAATACTGCCGATGTCATAGTCATCCAAACGCACAAAACCGTATTCTGGTGCGTGGGGTGGTGAAGCTAACGGTAACTGTTGCGACGCTGTGCTGTCACGAAATAAAAACAAAAGATGGCGTCGCTGAGACGAAATGCTCAAGAAACCCGTTGGCGTTGATCAAAAACAATCAAAAAGCCACTTTCTCGATGCGATTAGCTGCTGCACGCTAGTCGCTACATACACAGAGTTACGATCCCATAAAGAAAGACTTATAGGAACGTATGTAGGCATAGAACGTGTATAACAAACAACATGAGATGGAATATATTACAGAAAATTACAGCTGAAGTTCACCCTCGATCTCGTGCATGTTGCAAGAACAAAAGAAAAAGGACGTTAACACATGTGGCCCCAGACAGGAATATTAATTCGGGCTCTGATTGGCGGAGGCAATCGCATTGATGAATATATTAATTGAAAGACACTAATTGGTTAAGCCATTGGATATACAATACATACCCATCCAAAATGTAATAAACTGGGACCTTATTCACGAAGCATCCGCTATTACCGGGTCCGTAACAGCCTTTGCGGATGGCCTAACGGATACATTAGAATTGCGCTACGCCGTATTCACGAAAGGTTCCGTTAGGTATCGGTAAACTTGCGGAGCTCCGCTAATAATGGGGGTGTCGTTCAACGACGGCTGACTACTTCCACTTAAATCTCCACTTGTTAATTGGAAAGAACCTTCGGCGAAAAATCGGAGGGCTGTTATGATCTGCAGCGTGGCGGGTATTGCATGTGACCTCTTTGTTGGATGTTCAACTTGATCACGGATCAAATCTATCACCTCCAACAGTACGGTACATGCCTTGGCATTCGATACCTCTTTATCAGTTCCACATAGTCATAAATGTCCAGTGGATGTAACCTATCCCGAAATACTCGCTGGCGGCGAAGAGCACGCCTGTTTTCCTCCTCCAGCAGAACCACAAACACTGCAGCCATTTCATTTTAGCGCTATGCGGAGACCCGTAAGCATTTACGGGACGCTGGAGTTCCCGCAAAACAATTGCTCTTTTACGGACGTGTTCTGCGGATGAGCTATTATATGCGGTTACTTCGTGAATATGGCGCAAACCATAACGGAGGCTTAACGGATCCGTTAAAGCGTGCGGATGCTTCGTGAATAAGGTCCCTGGTTCCTTGGCTAGGCAAAACGTCTGGGGTGATTAGACACTTGAATTTGTTATATGAAAAAAATATATATATATATTTGCTAAGATTACATAACAACAATGATTAAATATCAAATTTTGCTAAAGAAAAGGCGAAAAAT
>CM055816.1:95525279-95584422 GCA_029582265.1 Zoroaster sp. YZ-2022 | reverse complement strand
GACTGTGTTGGTCACTAATTGTGGAGTTTACAAGATCAGACTGACATGACCGAGGAAGTCATCGTATACCAAAAAAGCCTGATTTTTCATGAAATAAATATCCTGGAATAATTTGAAGTATATGTCCATCATCATCCATATGTTCTCCAACCTTACTACTAGGTAGGTAAGAGTACATTATTGGTTATATTTAATGAGAAAAAGTGGCGGTCGGATACGACATTCTACCCTAAAATTCAGCATCAGGTATTAATTTAATCAACTGTTTTTTTCCTGGTGTGCAAAATTGCACACTAGTATTAAAAGTGTATGTATACATGCTATGTCTGTATATTTAACTATTTACTGCAAATCTGGTAGGTAGTTCAATGATCTCTGTAATTCGCCACTCATGAAAACTATGACTATGAGTAGACGATGTAGGCCTATGTAACAAAATCGTTAAAAAGTTGTGACAGCTAGGCTGTCCAGCTGCAATCCTCCCATAATCTTTATGTCTGCATGTCAATAGAAAATTAAAAAGAGAAAGAATTCATTTTTGAAAATTGATTTTGTTTCAAATTACGTATTACTATTTCAGCAATAATATGCCTATTGTATTCGCAATGCTACATGTAAGCCTATATCAAACATGCAATGACTGATTTTGTAATGCAAACTAAAGCAAAACAATTGTTTAACACAACATCAGAACGAGGGTGCGACAAATGGGTTGTGTTCGCCAAAGCTAGCTTGACTGCCTCGAAAGCAGCGATTGCTGTGTCTGGGAGCTCCAGTACCTTCTTAGGTTTTCCCACGAGCTGGTCGGTGAGTGGCTGTGTCAAGGCAACACAATGTGGGATGAAACGGCGATAGAAATTGACCAAACCCAGGAACTCGCGCAATTTCTTCGTCGAACCTGGGACTGGGAACTGCTGGATTGCATCGGTTTTCGTGTCAAGCGGCCGAATTCCATGTTGGTCAATGTGGTGGCCTAGGAAATGCAGAGACGGAACACCAAATTCGCATTTTGCAGGATTCACTACCACACCATACTGGTCGAGGCGCTCAAAAGTGTACGAAGATGCAGCTCGTGCTCCTCATCACTGTGGCTGGCGATGAGCAAATCATTAATGTAGGCAAAAACAAAGTCTAGCCCACGTAAGACTTTATCAATGAAGCGCTGGAATGTCTGGGCCGCATTGCGCAAACCGAATGGCATCCTCAAGAACTCAAACAAACCGAACGGTGTTGTGATGGCGGTCTTGGGAATGTCACTCGGTTCGACAGGTATCTGATGGTACGCTCTGATTAGATCCACTTTCGAGAAGACGGTTCGTCCATGTAAGGATGAAGTAATGTCGTGAACGTCCGGGATCGGGTAGCGGTCGGGGACGGATGCATTGTTAAGAGCACGGTAATCACCGCATGGTCGCCAGTCACCCTGTGTGCCTTTAGGGACCATATGGAGAGGCGACGACCAGCTGCTATTCGAGGAGCGGATGATTCCCAATTGCAGCATGTGATCGAACTCAGCTTTGGCAACTTTCAGTTTGTCTGGAGCGAGACGTTGCGGTCTTGCAGAAACAGGTGGACCTTTGGTTGGGTGACATCATGCTTCGGCGTGGTGTCCTTGAAGCAAGGCTGGGTACTGACCTAAAATGGCTGTAAAACAAGTGCTCAAGGTCGGGCCAGTAAAAACAGGACTGAGGGTACGGTGTACGATGTAATACCTTGAACACTGAGACTAGTGGTGGAATCTAGTAGCTTGTTGTTTTTCATGTCAACCCCCAAACCAATGTCGCAAGAAATCTGCTCCCAAAATTGCAAATGGCACATCATCAATCGTGAAAATCCATCGACATGCACGTCGTAAACCCAAATCAATGGTCAATGAATGCTCACCGTATGTAGGTATCCGTGTCTTGTTGACTGCCTCGAGCACAAAATCACTCTTACGGTATTGCTTGTCCCGTGGCGTAGGAGGTACGATGCTAACCTCGGCACCGGTATCCACAAGGAACTTGGAGCCAGTGATCTTGTCGAACACATGAAAAAGGCGACATTGAATGGGTGTGCCAGCGGATGAAGTCGCCCCTATTCGCTGGCCTTAAAGTTTCCCGGGGCCGAAGGTGAATTGTGCTTGCGTGCGTAGCTACATTGGTCTTTGCAGTTACGAGCCTTATCCCCATATTTCCAGTGATACCAACATAGATCTGTGGTGTTGTCCCCAGCGGTAGAAGGACTGCGATCATTTCTATGGCGATACTGGCTGCTGTCACGGCTACGGCTCCTGCTGTGCCGATAGTGATTTTGTCGGACCATCATCTCCATCTGAGCCGTGAGCTTCTCTACTTGAGCTCGGAGCAGTTGTAACTCAGAAGGAACTGGTGGTTTGACGGCAGCCAGAAGGGTGCTGGAACCGTGGCACAGGCTTGGATTGCTGAAGCGGGCGGTGAAACTTCAACGATTTTGTCGGCAAGCTTTGCGAGTTGTGTGATATCCACATCACTTGTTGAGGCCAGGATAAGTTGGACATTGGTCGGAAGACGTTGCATGAATAACTGCTTTAGAATGGAGGGCTCCAGTGTACGATCCCCGAGTAGTTGCTCCATTTTGCGCAGTAGTTGCGAGGGCTTTTTGTCCCCGAGCTCTTCCGTTGTTAGCAGCTTCTGTAGGCGCTTTTGCTCTGACTGACTAGTACGTTTGATAAGTTCTTCCTTAAGTTTGGTATATGGTTGGGCAGACGGTGTGTTGATCAACAAATCTCTGACCTCTTGAGCGATGGAAGGCTGCAGAGAGGCTATGACATACGAGTACTTGGTGAGCTCTGATGTAATCCCTCGAGTGAGGAATTGCGCCTCAACTTGCGCAAACCAAATCACTGGATCATTGGGCCAGTACGGTGGGAGTTTCACGGATACTGCACTGACCGGCGAAGTTGCATGGTCTGGGGTTGAAAGCCCTGATTTAGTAGTCATCTCACGTGTACGGGTTACCACTTTGGGGAATTGATCTTTAGTTTCTTTCTACTCCGCAAATAACAATGGAAAATGTTTATCCAACGTAAGATTTCAACTCAGCCAACTTTGTCTGATCTGGAGAATGGCGCAGGGCTTGGGTCGGCTGGAAAAACCGGAGAGCATGCAAGTACATGTATCCTCAGACTGAGTATTATGTGTCGTGGATTGTTCACAAAGTACAGACGGCGAACGAACAAAAGACGATATACAATGACGATTAACAGTTAACTTATGAACTCCTCGAAAAGGTTGAAAAGCGGTAGAAATATCTGACGAAAGTGCATGAAAACTCACAATCCAAAAGCAAGGTAATATCCAAGAAAACATGTGTGGCGAAAAACCAGCGAAAAAGTCAATGAAGAAAACGTATATACAGCACTGTACAGCGTACCAGTGAGCGAGCGTACAACTGGGATGCTCCTTTTGGGGGTGTCTCAAAAGTCGGGCACATTTGAGGCACAAAAGAACATTCCCATTGGCATGCTCGTGGTTCAATGGACTGCCAGAACTTTTCACTGGACTGCAAAATCATGCCAAGCAAGCCATCCTCTCCAAACCTTCAATTAGAATGGTCTGTGGGAACTTTCCTCCTGTACAATCATTTTGACTTGGTTTTCACTCATTGGCCGGGTGACCAATAATTATGTTGTGACACACTTACATTAGCCGTGCAGGTTCATGTTTTGTTTTGTTTTGATTGTTTAACACCCTGGCAAATGTAAATCCCTGTCACTTGATTGGAGGACTGTAGGTCCTCCATATAGGCCTAATCTTCGTGTTAAGCCATCTACAATATGGCTTGCAGGTGACTTTAACCTCAGAGACATAGATTGGACCAATCAATCCATCAAAACTGGCAGTCAGATCTCTGCTCAGTGTAAAACATTTTTAGATATGTGTACAAATTACCACCTACAGCAAATGGTACTAGTGGCAACCCGTGGAAATAACACTCTTGATTTGTTTTTAACGACAAATTCAACGCTGATTGGTGAAGTCAGCACCCTTCCAGGTTTAGGCGGTAGTGACCACGACATAGTACGTATCATGAGTAGCCTTATTCCAGCTCGCAAAAAACAAGGCCGATATGACCGCTTTGAAGGGTGAATTGAAGGATTTTGGTTCTAAATTTGCACATAGTATCAACCATCATACAGTGCAAGAGAATTGGGACTCCTTTAAATGCACCTTATCCAGCCTCATGGAAGCCTACGTCCCAAAGAAGAGAGCCACATCTAGATTTAATTTACCCTGGTATGACTCAAGACTCAGACGGATGCAACGTAAACTGGGTAGACTCTACAAAAAAACAGAAGAAATCCAATTCAACTGAAGACGAAGTACTCTTTAAAAAATATAGATCTAAATATAAAAAAGAACTGAGGACAGCCCAGATGAATTACATTCACGACACTATGGCTGGCAACCTGAAAAACAACACAAAAGCATTTTGGAAAATAGTCAAATCCAAAAGAGTAGATAATACAGGTATCCCTCCATTGAAGCACTTGGATAAGACAACGGATGATAGCCAAATCAAAGCTAAGATCCTGAACGATTACTTTAAATCAGTATATACAAAAGAGGACACTATAGTAACTTCCCTATACACTGGACGGAGAAAGCACCAAAGTTATCCCACCACTCAACATTCACGTTACCGGTGTCCAGAAACTGCTGGATGAGCTTAATACGAACAAAGCGGCAGGTCCGGACCAGATACCCTCCAGGATCCTGAAGGACTGTTCAGCTGAACTGGCACCGTTACTCACAGCCATCTTTACTCAAAGCCATCTTTACTCAAAGCCTTGAAACTGGTGACTTACCGAAGGACTGGTTGATATCACATATAACACCCGTTTTCAAAAAAGGAGATCGCAGTCTATCTTCAAACTGTAGACCCATATTGTTAACTTCAATCTGCTGTAAAATTATGGAACATATTTTATCCAGGCACATAATGAAACATTTCGACCAGCACCAAATCCTTACGGAGGCCCAACATGGCTTTCGTAAGAGACGAGGTTGCAATACCCAACTAGTTTTGACTACCGATGATATCTCTCACTCAATGGACAAAGGAAGACAAGTAGATGCTATTTTGCTGGACTTTTCAAAGGCGTTCGATAGGGTCCCACATCAGCGCCTTTTGAGAAAATTTCATCATTACGGTGTAAGGGGGAACATCCTTTGTTGGATTAAAACCTTTCTAACTGAACGGAAGCAATGTGTCGTCCTTGATGGTATGAAGTCCACAGCTGTTACTGTTGATTCCAGCGTACCACAAGGTACAATTATAGGACCATTGAGCTTTTTAGTCTATATAAACGACATGCCTCAGTGCGTGAGCAAAGGCACCAAGGTTAGATTATTTGCTGATGATGCTTTCATCTATCGTGAGATTAACACCCCTGAGGACTCAACCACTCTTCAATCAGACTTAGATGCATTATCTTGCTGGAGCCATGACTGGCAGATGCCATTTAATGCTAGCAAGTGCTCCATCATGAACTTTACATCGAAGAAATCCATCAGATCAACCCAGTACAAACTATGTAATACAGATCTTCAAACTACCAAATCACACCCTTTCCTTGGACTAAAATTTTGTAATAACCTCCGATGGAAAGACCACATATCCGAAGTCACCAACAGCTGTAGGAAAATTTTGGGTGTCATCAGAAGGAACTTCAAAACTTGCCCCACCGATGTTAAATCTCGTTTATATCAACAACTTGTCCAACCCAAGCTAATTTACGGTTCAGCAGCCTGGATCCCTTTTACAAAAGATGAAAGTCATCAACTGGACATGATCCAGTGTTCTGCTGCGAGACTGTGCTTCAACAATTATTATAGAGAGGCAAGTGTAACCCAGATGGTAAACCAACTGGAATGGCCAAGCCTTGAAGTATGCCGTCTCTCTACCAGACTCAACATGATGTTTAAAATAACCCACAATCTTGTTGACATTGATTGCACGGAACCAACAAGACGAACAAGACGACATCACCCTCTAAACTATACATGCAAATCCAAGTCAGTTCTACAGTTTATGCAAACAGCTTCTTTCCCTGGACAATCCCACATTGGAATAGTCTGCCACACTCAATCCTCGATATAACTGACTACAACAACTTCAAATCAGCTCTAAGGAACCATTTCAAGTAAATTTCAACCCACTCCAGACATAGGTCATAGGTAAAAACTCTGATGTGATGCGGGTTAACCGTTTTTTCGGAGTATAATGATCCAGATCCAGGTCACACGGTGTTCATTAATGAAACCAGAGTACAATATTTTTTCCAACCTAGCTGTATGATTAAAGGCTTTGAAAATAGCTCAAGGTTTCAATACGTGAACCCTGAGTTGAAGTCTAACGTTAGGCCATAAAAGCTATACACACATGTAGCAGCTTTCAAGTTTTTTGCACATCAACCTAATAAAATGATTTACTTTAACACAAAATGAAGTTATAAAAAACCGAGTAATATACAATGACACATATCCGTCATGACTAACATTTCCACGGGGCTAGCAATGGAAACATAATGCATGTAGTTCACTTGTCTGGTCAGTAGTAACATAATATTTACTCATTTCCAAACGCTGGCCTTGTCGGACATATTTACACTGCAAACTATGTTTTTGAAAACATCTGGGGGTAATATTTAAAACAATTGTTTTACCTGTCCAAAGACCAAAATCCAACTAATGATTTCATAGAGAATTAGTTTGTGCCAGCTTGATCACCATGGTGGCTGATATTATGTTACTTGGGACATGTCAAGATAGTAATTTGAGAACAATTCTTCACCTGGGGAGTTCAATATTAACTATTTATCTATAACAATTGCTACACTTGACAGTTACAACCCATCTTTGCTTGCGAACACTTGGCAATTTTTGTTTATCAACACTGGCCTAAATTCTCAATTAGACCATGTCATTCCGGTCCGGTTACTGTTCCGACGTTTGAGACACTCCCTTATTTGATCATCCATCCTTTGGTCCAGGGTTGCCATTTTTGATCAAATAAATAAATTTCACTAAAATGTGGCACACATAACACTTACTTCTTGTTGACTTGCTAGGGGTGCTGGATTGCTCATACACACGACTGGATCATCTTGTCTAATCTTGTCTCCTTTTTTCCAAAACAACAAGTAAATATAAATAGTGTAAGCATTTTTATAAACAAGCATAAACACAGATTTTCTGTGACCTGGAATGCTAATTGAAGGTACTAATTTCTTCATATTGGCACACTGTACGCATACATGGCATACAATTGGAGTGTACATAGTTCACATAATGAAAGTACATGTATGAATGTCGCTAATGAAATCATGAATCAATTTGTACATTAAATGACTCCAGTATAATTCAGATACAGGCAGTGCAGTTCAGTAATTAATTCACTGTGTGCATCAAATGAATTAATCCAGATACAGGGAGTGTGATCAGTTGAATTACTATCACTGTGTGGACTTTTTACATCACATCAATTACATGTATGTAATTCAGATACAGGGAGTGTGATCAGTTGAATTACTATCACTGTGTGGACTTTGTACATCAAATGAATTACATGTAATTCAGATACAGGGAGTGTGATCAGTTGAATTACTATCACTGTGTGGACTTTGTACATCAAATGAATTACATGTAATTCAGATACAGGGAGTGTGATCAGTTGAATTACTATCACTGTGTGGACTTTGTACATCAAATGAATTACATGTAATTCAGATACAGGGAGCACAGATCACTTAATTTCACTTGAAATCATTTTGTGATTACAAACAGGGATTGGGACTTATGTGTACTGTACACCACTTACTTTTGTGGTTCTTGTTATCCTGATTGCTTTTGCCCTGGGGGAGAAAATATAATAATTGTTTAATTGGGCCACAATGATGGAATTTCAAGAGATTGGGAACTTCGAACTTTGCCCAGGGCAAATTGGGAATTCCAAAGCGGGAATGCTTGTGTTCATTGTACATTACAGCATCTTACCAGAATTTACCTGTTAGCCCTAATGGGCAGAGGGGTGTTTAACAAAAACCTGGGCGAAGTTGGATCATTGGTGAGTGACAGTACTTACAAGGCTATACAAGCTTTGAGCATGTAAGGGCGTTTCCTTAGTAAACTACAATAAAAACCTATACAGCAGCATTTCCACTTTGCCTAGCTGTAATGGAATTCCCACTTTGCCCATCACCCGGATAAAGTGCGATATTCCAACCTTTGCACATTCCTACTTTACTGCAACAATTGTACTGAAAATCAGCTGTAAATTCATGATTTCAAATGTGTAGATTTTTGGCAAGTGCAGAATTTTAAGCTTGCTAATATTACAACACTAAAATCACTGAAAAGAAAAATGTTTCAGCATCTCTGACAATTTTCTACTAAGCTGTATATTTTGTGTTGATTTTTGTCAACACAAAAATTATTTCATGTTTCATTTTTTATGTCTGATAGTCTACACATTCATTTCCTATTTTCTTTTTTTTGAAAACAACGTAACACTTAGAGAAATGGAGGTACTGTTAAGAAAGCTAAAAGCTATAAGCATACTAACCTTTCGCCATGGGAGGTCAGAAACTCCGTAATCGAAGCGTAGTTCTGTCCCTGGAGGGATATCTTTAATTGCAAAGAGGCTCAACTTGGGCTCATTAGCTGTTTCGCAGCGAAGCGCAGCGAAACAGCTATTGTTTTTGTTAAAGTTTTTTTTTTTCCTTTTTTTTTAATTTTTCTTTTTCAGCGCTTTCCGTACCGGAAGTGCATTGCAATAGCACATGTTTCATTCTGAACGCCTTTTTGCAGTGTTCCATAAATGCGATTGCAATGAAACTTAAGGGAACCAAAGGCAATAGTGCAATAGTGTGCATATTGCAATGACGTCATAATGACATCATCGGGTGTCAAGTTACACTAAATCAAAGGTTAATAATGAAAAACATTATAAAATTAATAACTCCTGAATCACATAAGATATCAATTTCATCTATGTGGCATATTGTAGGTCGTTACCCACTCCGTATTTCGTGCACAGATATGACCCCATTTTGACCTTAGCTTCCGGTCCAAACCGGAAGTTCAAGTTTAAAGAGCTCTACAGCCAATATGAAAAAAAATAATGCTATGATTTCTGTGTATGTAATCATCAGTAGGGTGTACTCTTTTGGATAGTAGGTTTGATGACGTCATCATATGCAAGAGCGCCCTCTAGCGACAGGTTTAAAAAGACGTTATTTACACTTGTACACTTGCCAATGTGACATTACCACAAATGATATGTCTTATTGTAGCTTATGAATCAACTTAAATATCAAAATAAATTACGTCATTATGACGTCATCAGGTGTCAAGTTACACTAAGATAAAGATTAATATTGAAAAACTATTTAAAAATTTATAACTTTTGAACCACAATAGCTATAATTATGATCTTTGAGCCATATTGTAGGTGGTTACCCACTTGACAATTCGTGCAAATATGACCTTATTGTGACGTTTGCTTCCGGTAGAAAACAAAAGTTCAAATATAGCAACGTTGTTAGAGCTCTACAGATGCCGTGTGCTGCAGAGAGAAAACAATTACACACGGCTGGCTCCGAGTTTTGCATGAAATAGCGCCCTCTTCTGGTTGAAGATCGAGTTCTAATGGTGTTCGTCATTGGGAACAGATGAAGGCTAACACCGTCTTTGGTGGTGTTGCTGCATCCTGCAGAAACACATCTTCCCGGCATTTTATTAGTTCCGGAAACAAAAATCACGGAATAAATGAAATCGACGCTACGTGTGTGAAACGTTTGTATGTATATGGACATCATGTACACATCGGATCTTCCCGACCTTACGTCACATATCTTATGCAAATGAAGCTTCCACCATGGGGCGGGATTGCCTACCCCAAACGAATAAATCTTTCGCCTTTTACTAAAGATTTCCGTGCAGGAGTGCTACTTTTATTTTTCTGGAGAAAGCCATATTAAGATGGCAAATCGAGGAAGAACCCTGACGAGAGACAACAGCCTCAACATACATCTGACTGAGAAAACTACACCTGGTGGTGTATTCACTGAACTGGACAAAATATTCAAACGGGACGACGTGAAGTGCGTACAACACTTAAGCGACACTGCATGGTGCATAACACTGGCTACTTCAATAGCAAGAGACAGACTTCAAACACAACTGGTTTCAATCAACAACAAACAAGCAACTGTAACACCGGCTTCTAGATCCATCACCTTCGTCAACGTATTCAACGCCCCACAAGAACTTAGCGATGCACCCGTAACGACAAAATTATCTCAATATGGAACCATTCTTTCTCACCGACGAGGTCACTGGCAATCGCACCCAGAATGGGAGAACGGCATCCGCCATGTGAGAATGGAATTGGATTCACCAATTCCATCCTACATAAAAATAGGACCACACCAACTACATGTTAAATATGACGGTCAACAGCAAACATGCAGGAAATGTGGCGAGACGGGTCATCTTGCGGCGGTCTGCACCAACGCAACGTGCTTCAACTGCCAAGAACCCGGCCACATCAGTGCAGACTGCCGCAAACCCAAGAAGTGCAACACATGCGGTTTATCAACGCACCTCTCGAAAGACTGTCCCAACTCCTGGTATAACATGATAAAAAAGCCACCGCCCTATCTCCGAGCAATGGCGGAAGAGGCCATAACGACAACCAAGAAACAACCCACCACGACTCGCCTTCCAACCTTCAACGAAAAACCCACCACATCGGACAACCTCATCGACCTTTCACCTACAAGACCCAGCACATCAACGACCACAACAAAGAAATCTGCACAACTCACAGACAGCAGCGACGAAGAACAACCCCCGACACCCCCAAGAAAACCAAAGACAATGAAACATCCACCGAAACCCAAAAGACAACCCCGCGAACCAAACAATGACACCGACACCACATTCGACCGCCTGGCATCCGGGAAATACGCTCTACTAACGGATGAATTGGACGACGTGGAACCACAGCAACCTGGGGAGGACGACGGGAGCTCGGACCATTCCACAATCTCGATCATCTCGACGACAAGTAAAAGATCATTGTCACTGTCGTCGTCGTCCCCCGGCCCCATAGCCGTACGACAAAACGAAATGGAAGATGGTTTCAAGCTACAAAACACAAAGAAATCACGTAAGCTTAAAAAAGGGAAAATAACAAATGGTCAATGAATTGTATAAAATTTAACACTGTTTATTTGTCACTTTTATGTATATGTATGTATAATATTTCTATTTGTTCTATTAACGTGAATGGTTTGAGGAATCGGGTAAAACGCCGCCAAATTTTTGATTCCTGTAATAGTCAGGGTGTTGACATCCTACTATTGCAGGAGACCCACGCCGCTGGCTACATGGAAGCCAGGGCGTGGGGGAAAGAATTTGGCGGTAGGGGGTTCTGGTCATTCGGGACTAATGTCAGTTGTGGGGTCGCAATCTTGTTTTCTAAACACAAAAGTGGGATCTCACTGATGACTTACGAGACAACAAAGGAGACTTTTTCAATTACTGCTAGTATTCAAAATTCCACAGATAAAATTCGTATAATTAATTGTTACGCACCCAACGACCCCGGTTATCGGCAATGCTTTTTCAGAGAACAATTGCAGCGCCATAGTCGGGGTCTGAGGCGTGTGATCTTGGGTGGAGATTTTAACTGCGTTCCTAATTTACATCTTGATAGCATGGGGCATTCACTTAACGGGACCAAGGGTTACAATGAAATTAAACACTTTTGTTCTTCACACAATCTTGTTGACGGCTGGCGGGAGGAACACCCCCGTCAGCGTTGTTACACATGGCATGACCGCACACACACAAAAGGGACTAGAATAGATAGGATTTACTTGTCTCGTGAGTTGTCTGTGGGATCGCACAATGAGATTGTCGTTTTCCCCTGGTCCGATCATGATATGATACTTTCCACTATTACGGTTCAAAACAAAATCAAAAACAATGGTCATTGGCATTTCAATACTACTCTTTTGGGGGGAACGACTTTTCAAACGATCATCCGTAATCAATGGGCTAATTGGAAAATTCTTAAACCAACTGACGGAAGTATCATGGAGTGGTGGGACCGGGGGAAATCAAACCTCAAGCGGACGGCAGTCTCATATTCTGCCGATTTAAACAGACAACGAAGGTCTGAATATAAAGAACTTCTAAAAGACATAAATAGGTTACAAAGGGAGATTGATCTCGGGGACAGTACATGTGTTAACGTTCTCACAAACAAACAAAATAGACTCAAGGAAATCGAGCAAATCACCAAATCAACCCAAAGAATAAAAACGGACACGACCAAAAAGATTCACGGAGAACCAATAATTAACTCCCCTCAAAGTGCAGAAAATTTTCAATTAAAACACATGCAAAGTCTCCGAGATAGGGACGGTCGTGACATAACGGATCCCATTGAGATGACTGGCGAATGCCGTCATTTCTATGAGGATCTGTACACGGCCGCCCCTGTCGACAACACCGAGATCGATCTCCTTTTGGATACCGTGGACAGGGCACTGGACCCCGATGACGTTGCGACGCTCGAGGGGCCGGTGACCTTGTCCGAGGTCAAGAGGGCTTTGTCTGATATGGAAGCAGGCAAGTCACCGGGCTCGGATGGCTTGCCTGCTGAATTTTATAAGTGTTTCTTCAGTGATATGGGTCAAGATATTTGCGATGTTTTAAATAATGCTTTTGAATACAACAAATTTAGTAAATCTCAGAGACATGGGCTCATCACGTTGATCTATAAAGATCGGGGTCGGCGTGATGACCTCACAAATTGGAGACCCATATCACTGTTGAATGTTGATTACAAAATTATGTCAAAGATCCTCGCCAACCGAGTAAAAGGAATTTTACATAAGATCATTCATGTGGATCAAACTTGCTCGGTGGCGGGGAGATCCATATCAGACAACGCTCACCTACTCAAGAATATTCAGAGCTTCGTTGACCAGAAGCAGCTCGGTGCTGTTTTTGTGTCTCTGGACCAACAGAAGGCTTTCGACAGGGTCAGCTGGGAATATTTGCACCGTGTACTTGGGAAGTTTGGCTTCGGTCCCAATTTTCAAAAATGGGTTCAAATTTTGTACAATGACATCACTAGTTCCGTTAAATGCTGTGGTATGGTTTCCGATGAATTTTCACTTACCCGGGGGGTCAGACAAGGTTGTCCATTATCACCGTTACTATACATTCTCGCACTCGAGCCTCTCGGATGCGCAATTCGCTCAGACAAAAATATAAAAGGGGTTAAATTACCAGGGGGGACCGAGGCCAGGATTTCCATGTACGCGGATGACACCACGCTGATCTTGTCGGATGACAAATCAATCATTAGAAGCTTTCAGTTGGTCCGGAGATACGAGCAAGCATCGGGCGCTAAGTTAAATCGGCAGAAATCTTATGGAGTATACCTGGGGAAATGGAGGAACAAAACAAGTGGCCCGGTTGACATAAATTGGTCAAAGTCGGCCAAAATTGTAGGGATATTTTTCGGCTACGATGACCCTCCCGATAAGCTTTGGAAAGAAAACATCTCAAAAATCAAGAAAGAAATACACAACTGGTCAAACACAGATCTCACAATGAAAGGGAGGGTCACCGTAGCCAACCAATATATTTTGTCCAAAATCTGGTATGCGGCCGACATCGTGCCACCCCGCAAAAAACACATAAAGAAAATCAATTCTCTTATTTTCGAATTTATTTGGGGACACAAAGTCGAATATGTCAACCGGGCCACTATGTTCCTCCCTCTCTCCCAAGGTGGCCTGGGTGTACTCCATATTGAAAGCAAGATTGCGGCAATCCAGTGTTTGCATATCGGCGACATAGTCTCCGCTAAAGAAGCAAGGTGGAAGGCTCTGGCCGTGTACTGGTGTGGCATGTCCCTCCGAACAATCGCCCCAGAGTTAGTAAGGAACAACATGCCACACAGCTTTCACCGGCCGGAGTTTTACACTTCTGCCCTTACAAATTTTAGAAAACACCGAGACTGTGTCGCCGATTGGGGCAAGATCAAACTAAAACCACTCCTGGCATCAATCATCAAGTCCCTAGAGACCGTACCCAAAGTACAACGGGACTGCCCGGGTAAGAACTGGGTCACTATTTGGAAACGTACACTGTGTACCAAATTGACCAACAAACAGCTCACACTAAATTTCAAAACTGTACACAGTATACTACCCACTGGTAATCGCCTACGCAAATATTTCAAAGATCCGGGGCTCTGCCCACACTGCACTCGAGTGGAGACTACAAAACATCTTTTCACTGAGTGCAGTGTGGTGAAACCAGTGGGAAAGTGGCTCAGTGATTATCTGGGCAGGACTAACAAAGTACAAAATCTCCCCGACGTGGACACCATAATTTACTCTTTGTTTTCTGCTCCACCCTCACTTAAACAAGAGAATGAAATGGTGCGAGCCTTGAGCAATTTTAGAAGCGTTGTGTGGCTAGCGAGAAACAAGACTAGATTTCAACATATACCGGCCACATCGTCATCCATCCTTAATGTTCTCAAGGAAAGACTGGGTGTCCGGGTCGGGATCCGACCTGATTCCTCAAATCATTCCACATTTTGTTTATACTATAGCTTGTTTAATTTAATTGACCAGTGGTACTTACCTGATTCTTCTGTAGGTAATGTGTACTTATCCCCAATTTGCCGAGTATAACTATGTAATTACCAACATGTAATCTTACTTTGTATATAATGTATGGATTATTGAAAACAATAAACCATTTTAGAAAAACAAAAATTGTTTTAAAATACTTGTACTCAGAAATCAATGATTAAATAGACACAGGTGGGTCTCAAAAACAATATTTTATTACAAACGCCTTAAGTACACACACAATAAAGGATGTCAGTCCCCCTTTAAATGTTATATTTAAAAATATCATAACTCAGTTACACTTTTGATTTTTACAAAATGTACATCATCAGAAGTAAGTCCTGTTTTGCATGGAATTGCCTTTTTGTTAAAGGGCACATATGGGAAGATGAAATTTAATTACATACATTTGAAGCAACTTTCTACTTTGACTGTGTGAAGTTATTTCTTTTTCAGAGAAGTATTGTACCCCCCCACCCCCCCAGCTCAATGTTGAGTGATTGCATGCAGTCCCAACTTTGTACGCACAGACCATAGAGGTAGGAATAGACAGCCTAACATACACGCAATCCTCTACAACATTGAGCTGGGGGCGCGGGGGGTACGGTAGACCCGTCAGACCACACTAGGACCGAAGTCCAACTATTGACCGAAGCCAACGGATCGTAATAGGGCCGAAGCCCAACAAACAAATGCTTCCCACGGCCGGCCGGTGACCTCCGTGGGTTAGCGGATGAGCTGTAATGATGCAGTCGTAGCTAGAACGTCCCGTTTTTATAAGGCCTGACACAATGACTCTACAATGCATGCCACCTCTATCCAAATCATAACTAATGTAGTTCTCTCCTAAAAAACTTTAACTACCATCCTCATACTAAATACAATTGTGAAAAATGTACTTTGTCCGGCCGTATTTTTTCCAATGTGTTATATCTTAGTAATTGTGTAAAAAAAAGTGGCATGTGGTTATAATACATAAAGTTTTAGTTTATAGGGTTGGGCGGTCATACAACGATTAACCCTAGGGGACCACAGGTAAAATGACCACACCCGATACCTTCGAATGAATATAAGTTGATAAATAGTGGTGTTAAATCTTCTAGAATTCTTACGTTTATCGTGCTACGCGTGTTTACCTCCCGTTGTAACTGTTACCATTGTTTTATTTGACGATCGACCACTAAAGTAATAAGTAACAATATAATCATAACTTTATTTCTAATTATAGGGGTCGACCGTGCATGTTTTCATCAAATTGCGAAAACTTAACGCCATAACCCCAATTTAAAATTAGATATCTCCAATTGCAGATGTATACCTCTTAATTTGGCAAACCTTCATCGTGAAGGCGCATCATTGATAAATATAGCAACAAATTGTTTAAATGTCGACCGTCGACGGTCGACGGTCGACCGCATGGCGGCAAAACGTGATGCCGGCCGGGTGTCGTAATGTTTCGCAATCTTCCAACTTAGCACCCTGCCAAATTGGACATGGCCAGTTGCAGCAGCTTAGAAAACAAAAGAGTGTACTGCTAGTGATAAATGAGAAGGAAATAACAAAAGACAATAATTGCATCTTTACTATGGGTGTTATTCACGTGATTTATGAAATCGGGTATATATAAGTCACCATATACGTATGGTGTTCATTTGCAGGAGTGACAACATCATGGACGGTGTACATTTACAGTTATTGGGGGAGGGCGCCGATACAGCAACGTTGTTAGAGCCGCTCAAAGTGGAAGTTAATGTGATAAAAAATAGCGAAACAGCTGGGTATTCGTTCACGAATACAATTGAGCTCTAGTTTGAAGTTGTCTTTATTACCTCCATTCTGCAGTTGTTTTCAGGGGCCCGACACGCTGCAAAACTTTTGCCAGTGGTTATTTAATGAGCGTGCAAAGGGGGGTACAACGACATGTATAGCGCATAATTCTCAGTCGTACGACGGTCAGTTTGTACTGTCTTACTTGTTTCAGCAGGCCATCACGCCAGAAGTGGTGATGAATGGAGCAAAGCTTATGTCTATGAAGGTTGGAAATCTAAAGTTCATCGATTCGCTGAATTTTTTTTCGATGCCTTTGTCTAAGGTTCCCTCCACATTTGGATTAGCCGAGTTGAAGAAGGGTTTTTTCCCTCACTTTTTCAACACCAAAGCCAACGCCGCGTACGTAGGTCCAATGCCCGATAGTCGTTTCTATGACCCCGACGGTATGTCTACCTCGAAGCGTGCAGAATTCTTGAAGTGGTACGAGTTAAACAGGGACAAGTCTTTTGATTTTCAAAAGGAAATGCTCGAATACTGCCGGAGCGACGTAGACATTTTGCGAAGGGGAAGTTTGAAATTCAGATCCATTTTTATGACGCAGACGGAAGCAGACCCCTTTGCGGCATCCATCACCATTGCTAGCGCGTGTAACATTGTTTTTCGACGAAATTATCTACAGCCAAAGACCATAGCTATAATACCTGCGCAGGGGTACAGAAAACACGACATGCAGTCAGCGGAGGCCCTCAGGTGGTTGAAGTGGATCGCGCACGCGCGTAACATTACCATTCGGCACGCAGGGAACGGTCGAGAACAGAAAGTTGCCGGGTACAGAGTAGACGGTTTACACGATCGTACGGTGTTTGAATTTCACGGCTGTCTTTGGCACGGGTGTCCGCGTTGCTATCGTCGCCGGGACTTGACCACTCATAACGCCGCGTTTACCATAGGGGAGCGCTATGATAACACGCGTATGCGTACCGAAACCATACGTAATGCAGGATATGTGGTAGAAGAGATGTGGGAGTGCGATTTCAGGAGGGCTTGTAAGACGGATCGGAAAATGTGCGAGTTCGTTGGAGCCCTTGAAAACGGTGATGACGTCGAGCCTTTGAATCCTAGGGATGCCTTTTATGGGGGTCGAACCAATGCAACGAAATTGTATTACAAGGCGAAACCCGGGGAAAAGATTATGTACGTTGACGTGTGCAGTTTGTACCCGTGGGTGAACAAATATGGTAAATATCCTATCGGTCACCCCGTGATTATCACTGAAAACTTCGCCGACATAAGTACTTACGATGGGTTTGCCAAAGTTGACGTATCACCGCCGCGGGGGTTGTACCACCCCGTCCTACCTAAAAAGGGGGCTGGTAAACTAATGTTTGCGCTATGCGGTAAATGTATTGTTATGCCGCTACCTCATTGTTCGCATTCCTGTCTCGGCTCTTGAGGTTTGGAATGCAAGTTATAATGTAACACCTATTTTATGTTATGTAACACCTATTTTATAGAACCCTATAAAAAGGGTGAGGTCCGAGTTCTCGGGGTCTGTGTCCCTCAACCGTGCCATCGGGTCGCTCGGGCTCATTTAGACTACTGTAATATTTGGATTCCTATTTACCGTATAACATGTTATTGATGTTAATAAAATACTAAGTTGTAGATTGAGAAGACACGTTTAAATTGGCTATTCCATTTTGTCTGTTGTGTCGATCCCGATGGGTGTGGCGGCCGTTGCCGCGACTAAAACAACACCCATAACATATGGTGGAAGATCCGGACCCAACGTCCCGACTGCACGACATGGTGAGGGACATGTGAGGGACACAGAATCGCTATGGGGTTGAGCTCAGGTATGTAAATAAGTTTGTTATTGTATTATGTTGTTGTAGTTCTATCCCCAAGCGTAAGTTTATTGTATTATTGTTATATTTTGTAGTTGTTTGTACACCAACTTTCACATGTAATATGATGGCAAGTAAATATGAATGTAATAAGTACCAGGGCCATTTCAGAGAGTAAGCGTAGATATTTTGGGACCTCTACCAGTCACTGAAACTGGGAATCGGTATGTTTTATGTTTCATGGATCACTGCACTAGATGGCCAATTTTAGTGCCTGTTGCCAAAATTGATTCCGCCACAATAGCTACTGTGTTCTTTAAAGAGATTATATGTAACCATGGCTGTCCTCGTATTCTTCTTAGTGACAGAGGTACAAATTTTTTAAGCAAACTGATTCAAGAAGTATGTAAGATAATGCGTACCGAAAAGGTTAATACTAGCCCATATCACCCTCAGTGTAATGCAGTACAAGAAAGGTTTAATGCTGTAATCTTAACGACTGTGTCTCATTATGTGAACAAATTTCACACAAACTGGGATAATTTTGTCCCTGCTATCCAGTTCGCATATCGTAGTACACCAGCAGATAATTCGATTGGTTTCAGTCCATTTTTTATGTTGTATGGGAGAGAGGCAGTACTCCCGATTGATGTATCACTTTGTCCTAAACCAGAATACTCTGAACGTAACGTAAGAGATTATATTCATAACTTAATCACTCAACTTGAAGTAGCCACAGAAATTTCAAAGCAACATTTAGAATCTAACCAAGCATCTATGAAGGACCGTTATGATAGTCGTACGCAAGAAGTACCTTACCAAGTTGGAGATGTTGTGTATATTTATATACCAGCAATACAGAAAGGATTATCTAGAAAACTCCAAAAGATCTGGTGTGGTCCATATTTACTTGTACAACAAACTGGTCCTGTAAATTTTAAGGTTAGAAACCTGGAGAACAACAAACTGCTCCATGCTCCAATTCATGTTAATAGAATGAAATTTGCTTATAATCGTTTTATTAGACCACCTAACAAAGAAGTGCCAAGTGATTTTGTTCAAAGGGATCCACTTGAACACCTACAAGATAGTGATTGCCCTGAAGATTCGTTTGAGCCACACATGTCAATTCACGAACCACAACAAAGAAGCCCCCAAATACCTGGTTTACCAAATGTTGGAAAACCAAGCAGCAAAGAGTTCCAAGTTGAGAAAGTCCTACGAGGAAAGTTTATAAACGGCAAATTGCATTATCTGATAAAGTGGAAAGATTTTCCCAATAATCAAAATTCATGGGAGCCAGTTGAAAATTTGAATGAAACGCTCCGTAAGTTTCTTCAAAATAATCCTGTTAGAATAACTGGTAAAGTTAAATAAGTCGGCAAGGATTTTAAGTTGTTTTGACTTTAAAGTTTTGGTGTGTTGACATTATTCAAAATTTAATTGATATGGATGTAAAATTTTGAATTTAATGTATTGTGAGAGGTACCGGAAATAAGTACTTTTTGTGTATATGAATTTGTTTTAAGTCAACACTTTGAGTGTTCACCTAAATTGAAACATGCTAATATCATCATTGATGTATTTATTATTTTGAATAATGATTGTAATGTTTTAGTTTATTAAGGATTGCGGATTATTCCTTATCACGAATAAAGGCGACGACCTTCAGCTCGGCTTGCGAGAAGTAGCTACGACCACCACATAGGCAGCCGTGCAGAAGTTTCCCGGGACGTCGTCCTGATCCTTCTCAGCCGTCTATACAGACTAGACTTGGAGATGGCAACAACGCTGTGCGCAGACTGGACGTCTCATGCCCGTAAATGGACTACAGACTGCAGCGTTGAACAACGTTAAATTAATACCAATTGCTTATAATAATTGCCAAACATTTATATTGAATTGTTTGTGTTTGATTTTGTCGTATTGTTGGCATTTGACTGGCCAGCATTTGTCAGCATAACGAAAAGAAAGAAAACATAAATAATTTAATATAAATATAATTGTTTAAAAATTAGAATTGTCAGGAGCCAATTTTAAAAAAGGAGGGGCGTATGTTATGCCGCTACCTCATTGTTCGCATTCCTGTCTCGGCTCTTGAGGTTTGGAATGCAAGTTATAATGTAACACCTATTTTATGTTATGTAACACCTATTTTATAGAACCCTATAAAAAGGGTGAGGTCCGAGTTCTCGGGGTCTGTGTCCCTCAACCGTGCCGTCGGGTCGCTCGGGCTCATTTAGACTACTGTAATATTTGGATTCCTATTTACCGTATAACATGTTATTGATGTTAATAAAATACTAAGTTGTAGATTGAGAAGACACGTTTAAATTGGCTATTCCATTTTGTCTGTTGTGTCGATCCCGATGGGTGTGGCGGCCGTTGCCGCGACTAAAACAACACCCATAACAGTATTGAAACGCAACAGTCTACAAAGTGCGAACACTCGGTAGAAGATCGCAAGCTGCGGGGTACGTGGCAGACGGACGAGCTGAAAAAAGCCTTATCCTTGGGGTACAGCCTGATCCGTATTCACGAAGTTTGGCATTTTAAGGACATGGCCCAATACGATCCGAAGAGTAAGACGGGAGGGTTGTTTGCGGGATATATAAATACATTTCTGAAACTGAAACAAGAGGCCAGTGGGTGGCCTAAATGGTGCGATACTGATGCCAAAAAAGATCAATACATATCAGAGTACGAGAGACGCGAAGGTATCAGGCTGGACCCAACATGCGTAGAGCGTAACGAGGGGTTGAGGGCCGTAGCAAAGTTAATGCTAAATAGTTTCTGGGGAAAGTTTGGGCAGAGGGAGAATATGTCCAAGACGAGGTATATCGTAGACCCCGAGGAATTCTTTGGTTTGTTTTTGGACGACACCAAAACTATCAATCACGTCAACTTTCTCAGTGACTATGTTGCGCAAGTGCAGTGGGAGTTCAAGGAACACTTTGCAGTGCCGTTGAGTAACATAAACATATGCATCGCGGCGTACACCACAGCGCAGGCAAGACTGAAATTGTATTCTTTTCTAGAACGATTGGGAGAGAGGGTGCTTTACTATGACACGGACGGTATCATTTACGTGTCCCGTGGCGATGCGAGCGAGTACGTTCCCCCTCTGGGGGACTACCTAGGCGATCTGACAGACGAGCTAGCTAAAGATTACGGGGAGGGTAGTTACATAACAGAGTTTGCTTCGGGTGGGCCCAAGAACTATGGGTACACGGTTTATAGTTCAAATACTAAAATGAGAGTTAGCACATGCAAGGTGAGAGGTATCACCCTTAATTATCGAAACACAGACATTGTTAATTACTCCACCTTGAAGGATTTGGTACGTGTCAACGAACACGATGACGCTGAAGAGGAGGTCGGTGGGGAGGTAATAAACAAAAAGCGTACCGTCCACGACCCTCACAAAATTGTGCGAAATCCAGGAGGTGAAGTAATTACGCGTCAGTCCACAAAAGATTATAGAGTGGTGTACACTAAGAGAGTGATGGTAGACGATTTGGATACGGTCACCTACGGTTATTAAACGGTGGGTCAACTTAATACAGATAGATAGATAGTAATATTCATACCGTAGCGTTGATAACAACTAGAGTTTAGCCCACGTTAAAGTGTATAGGTACGATCCCTCACGACTATTAAACAGAGGGTCAACAGATTTGTTTGTATTTAAGTGTTTAGGTATTTGTTAATCAACGTATAATAAAAAGCTTATGAACTGGAACGTGCCAGGGTCAATCCCTTCGTTGTCACATACATACATGTTTTGAATGGACGTAGTAAACAAAGTCCATCTTTATTTATACCCATTATTTTGTTATTTGCAAGCGCGTGTATTGTATCTAAAAGGGTGACCTTATAATAGGTATCCTCCATACGTATACCTTTATGTATGTTATACATTAAATATTATTAATTATATTATATTTAGTTTTTAATTATTGATTGTTTAAAGCTGTATAAATTTGACCGTGTAACCTTTAATATAACCAATGTGTCATATAATGAAGTAAATACATTTTTAGTCGGTATAAATACAGCAGATTGTAATCGCCGTAAACTACAAATGTGTGGAAGAAACTTTGTTTTCATTGTGTGATTGTTTATCTCTCTTGGGAAAATAGGGTGAGGTGTAAAGGGTGAATTTTGAGGGAGGAATAGTGTTAAATAGCTTTACCTCGTACGATTCAAGTCATTTAGACTGATGGACGTGCGACTTAAACATCCCTTTACTTGCATCATCTCGGGTCCCACGGGGTCGGGAAAGACTATTTTTACCAAGCGCCTGTTTACTTCGCAAGGTATCATAGACCCACCTCCAGATAATATCATTTGGTGTTACGGGGAATATCAAGATGCTTACGACCATTTGGCTAGTCTGGTTCCTGAAATACGATTTGTGGAGGGGTTTCCCGATGATCTACTTCAGTCCTTGGACCGTACGCAAAGAAACATTATTGTGATAGATGATCTTATGTCAGAATCGGGCAACAACAAAAAGGTCTCCGAACTTTTTACTAAAGGCAGTCATCATAGAAACCTGTCTGTTATTTTGATATTACAAAATTTATTCTATCGAGGGAAGGAAATGCGAACAATAAGCCTAAATTCGCACTATATGGTCCTGTTTAAAAATCCAAGAGACGCCTCCCAAATTAATCATCTAGCTAAACAGATGTACCCCAATAAATCAAAGTACATGGTAGAAGCTTACCGAGATGCTACTCTGACCCCCTACGCTTATCTGTTTATCGATCTCAAACCCACAACGTCAGAGGGGATGAGACTCCGAACGAATATATTTAACGGTGAATTTCCAATCGTGTATGTACCAAAGATATAAATAGAGAGTGTTTGATGATCAGTCATTCATTTGAAGATGTCGAAGCGACTGAATAACAACGCTTCATATCTACACGTGTTGGCCAAGGGCACCCATAATCAACGTCAGGGTGTGATCCAGGGGGCCAACACAGAATTAATGAAGTGTTTGTGTGAGTGCTCCCTCAACGTTCTGAATGGTAATATCTCACTGAAGCCGGATGACAAAAGGAGACTTAAAAAATACAAACAAAACCTGAGGTCTCTCGCCGATAGAAAACTGAGCACCCAGAAGAAAAAGAAAACCCTGAATCAAAAAGGAGGGTTTCTCGGTGCTCTACTTACTCCAATTTTAAGCGCCCTCGGAGGTCTTTTGTTTAAATAGATATGGAATACGCTAAGAAAATGGTACTGGTCCCGCAGGAGACTCTGATAAAGTTACAATCAGCCAGGCGTTTGGAACAAACACCGACGACCCGCGTGGTGCACGGTATAGATACGGATATGAGGCAGCTACTCGAACGACAAGATCTGACCGATGATCAGAAAATCAAACTTTATCATCAAACGCTTCAACGGTACATAGAGCTAAATAGACAACGGATGACCCCCTTAACAATGACCTTACAAACGGAAAGTATCAAAAGTGATGAACCACCCAAGCTGGAGCGTGAACTTCCTCACCAGACACCACCCGGTGTAAAAGAAATACTAGTTAAGACTCCCACCAAAATGAAAATTCCCCTGAAGGAGAGTCCGAACGAAGACGATTATGTACTCCCCCGACTGTTTGCCGAGGCTCCCCTTCTCCCTACTACCCCGAAGAAAAAGAAACGTAGAAGCACGCCCACCCTTTCTAAGCGGAAATGGACTCCATATTAAGCCACGCACTGGCACGATCCAGTCATTAATGACATTAGCCTTTATCATGGATTGTTGTCCCCCAAAGTCAGGCTGTAGATTTAGAAACATTTTCAAGAAAATTCGATGCGTGTCTGTCTGCTGTAAGAGCACCTTGATTATCGAAAACTCGGAATTTACCGATGGAGGCGTACCTAAAAAAGATATTTTACAACCCCCAACACCCCGCCGCTTTTGGTGGGGTGGAAGCTATTTACCGCGCGGCGCAAAAAGACAGAGTCAACATCAACAGGCAACGGATCAAAGAATGGTTGAGCAAACAACCCACTTACACACTACACAAACCGATTCGCAGGCGGTTTAAACGGAACAGAGTCATGGTGAATGGAATTGATCAACAGTGGCAAGCGGACCTGGTCGATATGACGTCATTGTCAGAATACAATAGTGGCTATAAATATATACTGACGTGCATCGACGTGTTATCCAAGTACGCGTGGGCCGTCCCTCTCAAAAACAAGACCGGGCTCACTCTGATTGATGCATTCAAACAGATATTGAAAAATGGGCGTAAACCACACCTCCTTCAGACCGATAAAGGTACAGAATTTCTCAATCGAAATTTTCAGAACTTGCTGAAAAGAGAAAAGATTCACTTTTTCACCACTCAAAATTAAACAAAAGCCAGCGTGGTTGAAAGGTTCAACAGAACTCTAAAGACAAAAATGTGGAAATACTTCACCGCCACCAATACGCATGCGTACTTGAAAGCTTTGCCGAAGTTACTCTCCGCCTATAATCATTCCTATCATCGAAGTATCAAGACTACTCCCGCATCCGTGACGATCCACAACGCCGATGACGTATGGCAAACATTGTACGGTTCACGTCGGGGTAATTCAAACTAAATTCAAGTTTAAAGTGGGTGACACGGTACGGATCAGTATGACTACCAGACCATTTCGCAAAGGTTACCTCCCAAGCTGGACAACTGAACTTTTTACAGTCAGTGCTAGAATACCCCGGTACCCTCCCGTGTACAGGTTAAAGGACTACGACGGTGAAGAATTAGATGGAACTTTCTATGAACAGGAATTACAACGAGTTGTTGAAATGGGTGATGAGTATGAGGTAGAGAAAATACTGGATACAAGAAAGCGGAGTGGAAAGACTGAATATTTTGTCAAGTGGGTCGGTTATCCCGATAAGTTCAACAGTTGGGTGACGAGTCTACGGACCTTATAAAAACAATACCACTCCAACCGATCTTCATACAAGTCTCAAACGATACATCATGGCGGACTCGTTCTACGTCACGCTCCCGAGCAACAGCTCCATGGATACTCATCCAGATAATACGTTGACTCATTTCTATGTGACTCTTCCGACACCACTCGTATTTGAGGGCGATTGGGAAGTAGGACTGGCGGAATTTACGTATCCACACCGCTGGTTCAATGTCATCGACACTAAAATTATGTATGGGTGTTCAGCCGGAGACACAGCACCTGAGTTCCATTTGCACTTTCTACCTCCCGGTTACTACCCAAACCCTGTGGAAATGTTGGAAAATGTTAAACCACCTGCCGACCACGACGGACTTGTCAGTATTAAATATAATAAATACAACCAAAAAATAATTATCAAGACACAGGATGATGTGACCATCAACTTGTTCACTAAAATAAAAGACCTGTTCGGATTTAATGAGAATGAAGCAATTGTTATGGGAATTCAAAAAGGTTCTCGAGTCGTAGACATAAACCCAGTTCATTCGATGTTCATATACTCTAACATTATAGAACATCATATCGTAGGTGACACGAGGGCGCCCTTGCTTCGCATTGTAAACGTTGAAGGAAAGCCCGGGGAAACCACTACCAAATTGTACGATAGTCCACATTATATTACCTTAAAACAAAAACTTATTGACACGATCGAAATGGATATAAGGGACGATACGGGGCGAGCTATCCCATTCGTGAGTGGTAAGTTGATTGTGAAGCTTCACTTCAGGAAACGGCGCTCGTCATATTTTAATTGATCGCCATGAGACGCTTCGTCCCCGACAGTAAACATTATGAACATTACTACACGCAACAAGTTGGAAGGGGTCTCCCGTGTTTACGGGACCCCGGACCCAAAGAGGCTACGGACTAGGTGGAATTCTTGGAGGACTTTTCCGATCAGCCATGCCCTTAATCAAACAAGGTGCTAAAACCCTGGGCCGTGAGGTACTCAATACGGGTATCGGGATTGCACAAGATGCTCTGGGGGGAGAAAATATCAAGACAGCGGCCAAAACAAGATTCCGCTATGCTGGACGTAATCTAACCCAAAAGGCAATTCGTGGTTTGGAAGCGAGAGCAACGGGAAGCCCCCGACGTGTTATAAAAAGGAAAACAAACGGCAGACGATCCACGTCTGCATCTGGCAAGCGAGCGAAAAGATCGTTTGACATTTTTGACTAGTGCTCTTATCTACGAGACCTTGTGAATCATCATGGCGTTGTTACACAGTCACTCGTGCGAATGCACAAAATCCGAGTTGGATTTGTTTTCACTTCCACCCACCCAAACGAGTATCGATAAGGGACAATGGGTAGAATATCACCCTATTTCTACCATTTCCGATGGGGGCCCCATTGAATTCTTTATTTCCGGATCGGGTGATGAATACATGGACCTCAACCAAACCCAACTTTATATCCAGGCAAAAATAACAATGGCAGATGGTACCGATCTTACTGACGCAAACCAAGTCGGCCCCGTGAATCTGTTCTTGCAGTCTTTATTCAATCAGGTAGACGTAAGTCTGAACGACCGCCTCATCTCCCCCTCCACACCCACCTACCCATACCGAGCTATGATTGAAACCCTACTGAGTTACGGAAGTGACGCAAAGAGATCTCAACTCACGAGCTCTCTGTTTTACAAGGATACACCTGGTAGGTTTGACAACGGTAATCCCTTGGCAGCGGATGGAGAAGTTAACGAAGGTCTTAAGAAAAGACACAAATTTACCAAACACAGTAATGTGGTGGATATGATTGGTCCCATACACAGCGACATTTTCTTTCAGGACAGGCACATGTTGAACGGGGTGGACCTTAAACTGAAACTCATCCGCAGCAACGACTCTTTCTGCCTCATGGCAACGGGAGCCAACCCGACTTACAAAGTAAAAATTCAAAATGTATCTGTATTTGTCAGAAAAGTGAAAATAAGTTCCGGGGTCATGCTGGGACACATGAAAGCTTTGGAAAAGGGAACCGCGAAGTACCCACTCAAGCGTAACCTCTGCAAGATGGTGTCTGTCCCACGGGGTAACTTGTCACTTACGCAGGATCATGTGTTTCTCGGGCAACTTCCAACCCGCATCATGGTGGGGTGCGTGACCAACGAAGCATTCAACGGGCGGTATGGTAAAAATCCCTTCAACTTTCAGCATTTCAACGTGAACTATTTAACCGTACACGTAGATGGAGAACAGATTCCATACACGCCCTTGAAACCTAACTTCAACACTCAAGGAGGAAACTACATCAGAGCCTACCAAACCCTCTTCTCGGGTACTGATAAAATGTACCAAGACGAAGGAAACGCTATCACTCGCGCGGACTACATGGGCGGTTACGGACTGTACGCATTTGATCTCAGTCCCGACCTTTCTGTTGGAGGACACTTGAACCTTGTCAGACACGGTAACCTTCGGCTGGACATTCACTTCTCAAATCCTCTAGATAAGACGATCAACGTTATTATTTACGCAGAATTTAATAACATATTGGAACTAGACCAGGCTCGTAACGTCATTTTCGACTACACGGGCTAGACTACACCATGGATACCAGGGAGATCGGCGATATTTTGAAACGTGACCGTTTCACCAAGCATTATTTCAGAGGAGTTTTTGCCTGCGATCAACTTTCGAAGCAATATATGCCACGGCCCAGTGTACTCGTCATTAACACGGATCCCGCTGATAAACCGGGACAACATTGGGTGGCAATCTACATTACGCGGGATGGTGTTGGTGAATATTTTGACTCCTACGGGAAAGCCCCCACCGTACCACAAATTGAATATTTCCTTCGGAAGAATGCGAAATACGTCATCTATAACAAACGACAAATCCAGGGAACATTTTCAACCGTGTGTGGACAGTACGTCATCTTCTTCCTTTTACATCGATGTCGAGGATTGAGCATGGACAAGATTATAAACTTTTTCTCTCTGGATACGATGGACAATGATTTAAATGTCAATGCTTTTGTTAAGAAACACTTTCCCCGTATTAAAACGGAAGTGTATGACGAACACTTTATTTTAAACCAATTATCTAGGGGTTTATTACCTCGAACTTCTTCCGTCATCTAAGATTTCTTGTTTGGATAAATTGCAAAACTACTTAAATACCTAATTTGATTAATTATGAATGCGTTTTGGTAACGCCATTTCGCAATTGTATTGAGTTCCTTTAACCGTAAGATTTGTTTGCAACATGTAGTTAGTATTAATTTTTTTTTTAACGTCATTTACTATTTGTTTACTTTTAATGATTTTCGTTTACCATAAGTTTCGTTTTTTGTGTGTTAAATCTAAGAAACTATAGTTTGTAGCCTATTTAGTTATAGTTTGATTTAAATGATTTGACAAAATTTGTTTTTTTCTTAGTGCGATGATGATGATGATGAATAAACTACTTGTAACTGTATATTGCCCGTTGACCACTTAAGGAATTCTGGTGAATTCCGGTTGGTTTTAGGCGCCCCCTTGTGGTCTTTTATTTATATATGTGTTTCGCGTCTAACCACTCCCCCTTTCCCCACTAACACCTTACCCAGAACTAATTTATATTCTACATAATTACATCAAATTAAAGTACACAATTAGACACAAAGATTAATTTTCAAATGTATTTTATATCCTTCCATCACCAAATAGTGTTGTGCAAACAATAATAACAAGAATTTAACGAAGCATGTAAGAATTTAACAAAGCAAGTAAAAACCAAACAATTATGAATTAAATGTTTTAACCATTACTAATTTAATACATTGTGACATCTAGAGTCAGAGTACACATACAATTCTCTTTGCACAATTATAACTCAAGAAACAAATCAACGTGAGGGTTTAAAAAAATAAAAGTCAGAGTAATAATATCACAATAATTTTGCACAATTATAGTAACAACAGCAAAGAAAAAGTATCGAATGAGTCTTTCAATGCCCAGTACCATAACAAATATCGAACAAAACAGGGTGGCTGTTTTCTTTGTCTACTACCCTTCGTTTCACATGTATGTCAACGTACTTGGTAAAAAGACGATTCCTGGCATGAATGGTTGGGTAATGGGAAACAATACGTTCATTATCTTTTGCTTTTAAATTCCACTCCGATCTACATTTACCTAATTCAGTCTCAGCAATTTCATTCAACGCTAGGTCAAAGTATTTGCAAACCTTCATTGACATTGGATCCATGAGACAATCGTGATTGGTTTGAGTCACATCGTCTTCTACCGGCAAGTTACAACCGTAACAATATCTCACGCTAAACTGATCAACTTTCTTTAAAATACAAGGAACAAATATCGATTGGATGAGATTGAACGAAAGTTCCTTACAGGCTTCACGTTCTTTGGAATCGTCAGCTTCTCCCTGCATAGTGTTCTGGCATGGTGACTCATCCTTTGGCTCGATCTCATCTACGATCAGCTCATTACCATCTAAACTAGATGGGGAATAGAGGAAGAAAAGAAGAAGAAAAAAAATCCGCAATAATTCCATGATACCCGGTGTAAATTCGATTGTATAAATACAGATATTATAAATGAATCAGATAAAAACAGAACAAACCATACCTTCTAAATTATCGGGAAAAACCGCACCATACGGCGGGAGTGACGGTTTCACCTGCTGAGGCTTTGGGTCTTCATGGTGTTGCTTCTGCTCCAGCTCGCGCGTTAAGTTTTGGGCAAGGTCCACTCTTCCAATGTCGTTCAACGCCGTTACAAGTTGATCTGCCACTTCACGTTGATTATTGCTTGATTTTTTAAATGTCATTAACATTTCAAAAATCTGTTCTTCAATTCCAGTATGATAGCGTTTCAGTTGTCTAACTTTGTCGTACGAGATGTTAAGAAAAGTAGCGAGCTTCTCCCAATCTGCTCCTAGATGACTACCGAGTCTTCGCAGCAACACCTCCGTGATTACAGCGGGATCTGTATCCGATGGCTGAACTCCAGACGTGGACGATACGTCGTCTTCAGCAGCCTGTTTCAGCTTCTTCTTTTGCTCCTGTGATTAAAATAAAATAAGATAATAGTTTATTTAACATAATACACACATGTTACCACCAACAAAAATTAAAATTGCATGTAAACAGTATCATTTTAATAAATAAATAATAATACACACCTCGACCTCTTTTGCTGCGTCGCTGATTGCCGGCATGTAGGTCTCCCATTCGTGAATGTTCAAGTTGATGCCCCTTTGAGTAGTCCATAGATTCTTATCCTTGCGTTGAAAGTACTCCCGAATCTTGACGTACACCTGACCGTTAAACGACTCCACAACAACATGCCTAGTTCCCGTAAGATGAAACCGACATGTGGTGGATGGTTCTTCCAGCTTTCGCTTGGACGGTGTAGTATCATACTGCGAGGGGACGGCGTGGTCTTCTGCCCTGGTAATCATGCGCTGGTGTAACCGCTGAAGGCGGTCCGAATCCATATTTTCCGCACACTTCTGTTTTTTAGATGTACACTGTGGATTGTACTCCCGAACTTCGTGAAGACCACCGGCCGTATCGTATGAAAATGATGTTGGTTTCTGGTAGCTGGTCATTATGGATATGTGGTCGGTCGGATGGATGTTAGAATCGGCTGATATAAAACACTGAGAATTTCAGACTGAGATGAACTCGGGAGCGAATGACGTTGTAGGCTCAGGAGGGCTCGATTTATATCCCGAAGAACAAACCTTACACAATGTCTTGTCCGGACTTGTTCGTGACGTCACACGGTGACTTCATTCATCACGTCGTCAACACGTCTTTGTTCTCCCAGACTTGCCGGTGCTGTCCAATGGTCATCAAGGTGATACCAATAGATTACATTATACCCCCCATATACTCATATCACTGCTCTAGCTCTCATTCGTATGACTCCTATATGTATTATTTATCGACCAATGAGATGCCTATGCTTTTGTTTCAATTATCCAATCATACGCTTTACTAAATTTAGAACATGACGTCTCTCAAACGTGTCCAAACATGCCTACACCCGTACCCCGTTCGCAAAACGATGACGTCAGATAGGTCAAAGGTTATCTGTACCCTATAATTCAGTAGGTCAAATGTCAACTGTGCCCTATAATTATGATGGTCAAAGGTCAACTGTGCCCTATAGTGATAGTAGGTCAAAGGTCAACTGTGCCCTATAGTGAGAGTAGGTCAAAGGTCAACTGTGCCCTATAGTGAGAGTAGGTCAAAGGTCAACTGTGCCCTATAGTGAGAGTAGGTCAAAGGTCAAAGGTCAACTGTGCCCTATAGTGACATGTTATACTACTTAATGATTTCAAAAAGACGACATCCTTTTTTGAGATTGTCGACATATAGATATAGAATATTATTATATTCTATATCGTCGCTGTTCTCACAAAGCGCCAAAAAACCTCTTTTCCGTGAAAACTTCATTCCAAGAAATCCGCATTTTAAGTTAAGAACTTTTTCAAATGGCATTTTTAAACTCTGATACCATGTGAGAGCCTATGAATTGCCCGATACGTATTTGTCAGAATGGTACTCGTTTCTTTACTAATTAATGAGTTATTAATTAAATGTTGTTGGACTTCGTGAAAACACAAAACACCAGAGGTCTTCATTATTTTGCACATAGTTTTTGCAATTTGTGAAAACATAAAATCCAGAGGGCTTACTTTTTTGTCAGTTTCACCCAGTTTTAGCACTTTGCCAAATTATAAATCCAGGTCATCGTTCCCAAATTAACGCCTGCAGTGCAAAATGTGTACAAATTAAACATAATTCTCTGAGAATGGGATGATTTGTGCATTTCGTGGGAACTTTTAAATGTTCTCATGAAGTTCCAAAGACATTTGGTGCAAGACTATAAGGTTTTTGTCGATCTATTGATTACGTTACCTATGAAACTAAAATGTGTAATTGTGTAAAATTGTAACTACGAGTGACCAATACAATAAACATGCCCCAAAATCAAATCAGAAAAATTAAAAAATTAAGATTTTTGGCACAATGGGGCTCGTCTATGGCACAATCAATAGTTAGATCACGCGTTATTGAAAAAAATTGATTTGTGTAAAGTTACTTTGGACACAATCACTGAGTTCTTAATTGGATAATGGTCACATGGTCACGCTCTGCGACACTTGTTACAGGGCTATATAAGGGACCAGCACAGCCAGAGTGAGTCAGTCACTCGATTGCAGTTCAGCCGAGGTAAGTAAAGGCGTAACTTGGTCAACGCCACTAAACTGATCCGCCGAATATTAAATAATAACTTTGATACGGCGACCCGAGGATCAGAGGTCATTGTTTCATGCTCAACAAAGTCAGGAAAATATGCGGGCACCAGCCTAACTGACTTGAGGGCTTTTAGGTACAGATTTCCCAATGCAAAAACTTCAAATTCATTACACATTAATTAAACAATGAAAATAATAAAACATATTTTTAAATGGTCAGAATTACACAGTATTGAGATTGAGGGTACATTGTGATGTCAAAATATGTAACCACTAAATGTAAAGTATAAAATTAGTAACGTTAAACCGTGGGCAGATTGCCAAAAATTCTTCTAGTTTTCCGTAGCGTACCTATGGGCTTTATTTCAAACCATATGCAATGAAAAAACATTACAATTAATCGACTTCCGTGTGTTTTTTTCTGGTCAATTGTTTCACGTTTTAATGAAAAAATTATTCTGCTAAAATGTGTTTAGAAGGACCAAAGCTAAAAGCGGTCATCCCAGTCTTTCTTTTGGGTGAAATAAGTATGTAGCTATGTAGTGTAATATCTAAAGTTTAAGGAATAAAAAATCAGATATAGTCTCGTATATGCTTATTATTTAGTGATTCAAACGAGAAACAAGCCCTTAGAGTGCGACAGGATGGAATGATTAATTAAAAATAATTATAATAACTTAATTAACAGATTTATCAGATTTTTATTTTTGTATATAGACTAACTGATCATGGAGCACTTATATCTAAACCAAATACTTAAAAATACTGGAACCCTAATGACCGGGATAAGTATGATAGTATTGTGAAGGTTAGATACTCCTGCACACCCTCTGACTTAGCGGTACCTGGTCCAAGACGTCATTCATCATTTAAAGGGGCACTATAATATGCATGCATATTACACATATGATACGCAAACAATGCATTTATATAAAATTATTTAAAAAATACTGGAACCCTAATGACAGGGATAAGTATGATAGTATTGTGAAGGTTGGATCTTCCTGCACACTCTCTGACTTAGCGGTGCCTGGTCCAAGACGTCATTCGTCATTTAAAGGGGCACTATTTTTGCCTTTTGATATTATACAGAATGTACTGTGGACTAGGAAACCAGTCTAATTGTAACCGTCCGCATTTTGAACTATTTCTTAGAAAGAAAATGTCTTAATGGTGTGTCCATAATCCCCGTTTCTTTTAAATAGATATTTTTTGGATAGATATTTTCTGGATTCGCGCCTCCAATGCAAGATACACAAACTGAAGAGGAGGCAGAGGGGATTTCATCTCCACGGACACCAGAGTTGGAGTTTTCCCAGCGCTGGGGAGAAACCCAAGAAACTGATAAAAAAGAACTTAAGTCAAAGAGAGCCAGACTTTTTGAAACTGCAACATCCCCTGATTTGTCACAGACTCTCGACTCTCAACCTGCATTGTTTGTCTTCAGCGAATTGACAGTCTGGCGATTCAGATAGGTCACTTGTTGATCATCAAGAGGAGGTGACAGACAGTAGCCGTGTGACGTTGGTGCAAGGGGTCAATAGTAAAACAATGTGACAGATAGAGGTGCCCTATTTTGACTATGTGGCTCCTGGTTTCTTTCATTCTCGTTTGACATACAGTACTCTTTTTCTGAAATAATGTTTTAGGTCATTCTGAGATAGAGATGTTCTGGTGCAATGGGACGCAGACAGTTCAAAGAATGTTGTCTCTCTAGAAGATTTGTCATACACCACCCGAACCCTCAAACGGGGCTCAAGAGTGTGCATGAGATGGGAAGGAGAAACATGGGTTGGGCGTGTTTTGGCCATGGATGATGACTACACAACAAACAATGCAGACTCTGACTCTGACTTTCCTCTGTCGAAGCTCATTCCCCCCAAAAAGCAGGTACACTAAATTTGTTTCTGTTGCTTTATTATTCTGTTATACATGTACCTTGTCCCAAAAGTATTCAGAGAGCCAAATGTAACAATTTAATCTCAAAGAATGCTTTTGTATGGCCGGTCGACTTTATGTGCTCGGTAGATGAGTAGTTCATAGGGCTACATTTTAATTTACATTATCGCTCATTCATCCCTGATTCAAAGTTTACTTTTGACAATGTGACAATGGCCAGAGTTGCTTAATGGCTGTAGAAGCAAAGAATTGTTCACAGTTGGAAATTGGTAGACATTTACACATTAATAAATTCATGTTTTAAAAACAGGACAATTTCACCTCATCTGCCTTTTAGTTTTAGCAACTTTTAATGAACCTTGCTCTGTGACAGGATTAAATGGATTGTGACTTTTTTCTTTTGTCAAATTTTTACAAGAGGGGAGTTTCTAACACCAGCTGCAAAGCACTTTTTTCAAGTAACAATTTTAAGAAAGACACGGGGAGCAATTTGCCCAATGCCTCATGCTGCATAGGCAATCACTGTCACAGTTAAAGGTTATTCTCGGATAATTTTGTGTTCTTTGGCTTTTACAAATTTTTCCCTTTTTTGGGGGGGTCTCCTTCTTTAGGTGGTTTTCCAATCGTGACACAAGTAAATTCGCTTCCCAATATGCATAAAGTATGAACCGGCCTTAATGCGTTGTGCGTCCTTAAAAAATGTAACCGCATGGGGAAAAATTATCGCGCCCGTTTTTCTTTTTTTTTCTTTTGTTGCTTTCCCTGGATCATCCATGGTCTGATTGATAAGCCAACCAAATGATCGGCAATATTTTTGTGCAACCAATGCTGAAAAAACACAATCAATTTCCAGTGAAAAAATAACGAAGAGTTTTTTTCTTCTTCTTGCTTTCCCTGGATCATCCATGGTCTGATTGATAAGCCTACCAAATGTTTCTTATACTGATTAACATTTGTTACATTCATGCTTGCAAAGAGAATGATTCTTGAAAAACAAAACTGTTTCCATATTCTTTTTAATGTTGTTCATAATCTGCAATATTTTTGTGCAACTAATGCTGAAAAACATAATCAATTTCCAGTGAAAAAATAATGAAGACTTCAAGACGCCATATGATGATAAATCCCTTTCCTTTAATTGCTTTTTACCACCCCATCTTTAAAATGTAGCACCCCACATTCCACTTGGATCCTGTGTGTTGTGTATACGCGTACACAAAAGGGCCATTTGTACACAATGGCATGAGTGTCGAATTCATCTGCCATACATGTCGAATTCTGAAACAGACTGGTGAATTCTGCATCCAAATACGCACTTCGGACAATGGGTCAAAGGTCACTTTTGTTGGGGATTTTACCAAGTGTACCGTCCACTATAGGAAAGGTAAAGAAATAATGAATTTATCCATGTGAAATAAGCAGTATATTTATTTTCTTTGTGGTAGAAATAAATGTTTCTTTCTTAACCTGTCTAATATACCCGCCTTTACCCTCGTCGTAAGGGTGGAAAAGGTTGTAGGGTTTTGAGGATTGTGAAGGGAGTTGTCTCCTGGACCTCGATCTGTGAGGACTGCCTTGCACTCTGCTCTGCTGCAGCAATATTTTCTATAGTCACAGTATTTCAGGCCCTTTATATATTTTATTTAGCAAGCATTCAGGCTTGTCAGTCGTGCTGTATACTAACATTCTTTATCAGAGTGCTTTCCAAGGCAAGTTTTGCCAGTTTTACCAACTTTTGGCGAGAGGGGAGACAAGTCGGAAGATCGGCCATAAACCGTAAGTTAAACACATTGGGTGTGATAATAATTATATGAAGTATAAGTTCTTGATGTTCTTTCACTTGATATTTCACTTGAGGTAGATTGGCGATATGTATTTTCAAGCGAAGTTTAAGAAAGGTGTTGTAAAATTTGTATTGAATATAATATTACTCTGTTTAGAAAAGACGATATTATCCACTGGGTACCTGTGTGCACCATCATAAAATTGACCGTACACGTACAAGCAAATCAAGTGACGGGCATGTGGCAGCAGTTTCTTAACTTTCGAGACGGGAGTAAATCATACATCGGACTACCACCACAAGTACTTCTCCCTTATTTATAAGAGCCAATATACAGTGCGTATCAAAAAAAAGGTAATCCGAATTCAGGGCGTTAATATGCCAAGGTTATTTAGTTTGACAATTTACATGTAGTGTACCAAAGAAGAGGAACTCCTCAGCTTTCCATTGATACCTGTATCGATCCATTGCTGTCACACATGGCCGAGTACATTGTTATTGAAAATGGCAAATTCAAATCGCATTTTTGCAAGTTTGGGTAATCAGTTCAAGGCAGTCTGAAATGGACGCATCACTTGACTGCCTAGATGATTATGTAAGATTTTTAAGCTGGTGCGGTAATCGTCTGTTACGACATCCTTTTCTTCAAGTTGGGTATTTAAGAAGGGCCTGGGTTTAGGGACAGGTAGTTGGAAAGATGGTACAACTAACGACTGAACAGCGAGTTTTCGTGATTACAACATTTCACCAAACTCACAGTTTGCAGCAAACTCGCGATGCTTTCAGGGAACGTTTCCCAGAACGGGAGCCCCCAGCAGCCAAAACCATCTGGGCGAATGTTAGAAAATATCAAGAGTATGGCACTAGCCTCAACCGTAACAAGGTGAATTCTGGCAGGAGGCGCACCGGGCGATCAGAAGGGAACATTGCAGCAGTAAGGCAGCAACTTTTGGAGCATCCTAGGGACACCAGCGCAAGGCGAAATGGGCTGAGATTGCCTTCGGCGACATTCAACAGAATCACGAGATTGGACCTCCACCAGCATCCATATTGGATTCACATCCGACATCAACTTACGCCAGGAGATTTTGCTAGAAGGCTGGCGTTTGCCAGATGGTTGATAGCCCGTACCGAGAGAGATGTCAATTTTCTGCGGAATCTCGTAATCGGCGACGAAGCTGCTTTCTCCATGAACGGCAAGGTCAATACGCATAATGTTCTTGAATATGCACCAGCAAGACACCCCCAGAATTCAATTTTGAGGTTAACATGAGTCGACAAAAGTGGACTGTTTGGTTAGGACTTTGTGGAAGTGGTCAGCTGATCGGACCGTTTTTCTTTCAAAGGAATGTCAATGGTAACATGTATCTGCAGATGCTCAATGATAACGTTTTACCGCAGCTGCAGGAACACTTTGAGCGACAGGTTCGTGGGGTCTTCAGACAACTCTGGTGGGCCCAAGATGGCGCCCCAGCACATCGCCTTATCGCTGTCCGAGATCGTCTGAGGGAACTCTTTGGCGAACGAGTCATCGCCGTCAACCATGAGGTGGAATGGCCACCAAGATCACCTGACCTCACACCATGTGACTATTTCCTTTGGGGACATTTGAAGAATAAGGTGTTTGCAACTCCTCCCCGTGATCTTGATGAATTGCAGGGCCGTA
Source organism: Zoroaster sp. YZ-2022 (assembly GCA_029582265.1). NCBI lineage: Eukaryota > Metazoa > Echinodermata > Asteroidea > Forcipulatida > Zoroasteridae > Zoroaster > Zoroaster sp. YZ-2022. The sequence goes on along the minus strand of CM055816.1, from coordinate 95,546,554 downwards.
TTCGAAATGAAGTGGATGCTTTACGCAATAATCCGGCTATGGTGAGACGAGCAGTGCAGGACATGCTCCGTCGCTGTCAGCTTTGTGTCGAAAGGGGAGGTGGACATGTTGAAGGTGTGGGTGCATAAAAGGGCAATGTTAGAAGAGATTCTTCTTGAATAATGTCCAGTCATTCCTAAAGAAAATCTGGTTTATCATACAGACTTTCACTAATTATCCTGCCTTGCACTGATTACACAAACTTGCAAAAATGCGATTTGAATTTGTCATTTTCAATAACAATGTACTCGGTCATGTGTGACAGCAATGGGTCAATAAAGGTATCAATGGAAAGCTGAGGAGTTCCTCTTCTTTGGTACACTACATGTAAATTGTCAAACTAAAATAACCTTGGCATATTAACCCCCTGAATTCGGATTACCTTTTTTTTGATACGCACTGTATATGAACATATTTTTCATTACCCTGTCGAATGCCAGTGAGGGCGGTACCTAGGCCTATATGTATTTATATAAGATTTGTATTAACGTTATAATGTACTTTCTGAGAATGTGGAGTTTATAGAGTACTGTGAAAGAGTGGGTTATACATTTGCGTGTACACTTAGGTCATTTTATTATTTTTAAAACGTGTCTTAGTGACATTCATTGACAACGTGTCTTGGTGACAAGATTTATGTCTTAGTGAAATTATTTAATAACATGTCTTAGTAACATTATTTAAGTGTCATTTCATGTAAATACTTAACATGTGTCCACGGTCAATGTTTTTTGTATTGTTTATACTGAAAGGACTTGGTGAGCAAGTAACCAAAATAGACTTTATATTTCCATATGTAACTCGTTGCCATGGTAACAGCCTTTTTAGTTATTTTTGGCATTTTAGGCTGATTTTGGGTTTAAAAAAATGTTTTTTGGCCCTTTATTTAAAGGCCTCCCAGCCAAAATGCAAAATTATGTCATACAATCAACTATATCACTACAGAGTATCATCCTTGCTCTTACTTGAGAAAAATTTTAAATATCACCCTTGTGTTATTTTTTAGAACTTGCAAAAAAGTATGTTTTTAGAACTTGCAAAATTGACATTTTTACCCTATTTTTGTCCCTGAAAAAGTCAACTTGCCAGGGGTCTCAGAATATTTTCCTTTTGGTTGTGATTAGGGGCAACATTGGCTTTCTCATATCTGGTGAGAAAATCTTGGGCAATTGTATCCTCTTTTGGCAGTACTTCCTCAAAAATGGTAATTTTCCCCAAAAACAGGAAAAGTGAAATTTGAGTTTTTCCCTTAGTTTAACGCAATTATATAACAAAAGAGAACACTTTCATGAATCTGGCACTTTTTTAAAATTATAGGAGCACTTTTTAGGCCAGTGGATTTCTCCTGATTGAATAGGAATTATTATTATTATTATTATTAGGGGAATTTCCGAATTTCATAGTAATAACCATATTTTGTAACATGATATTGTATTAATTAATGCACTCAGAAGATTTTATAATTTTGTGTATTATTTGTATAATTTTTCATTTTATTTTCAACCATCTAATAAGAAAGTGCATGCCAAAACTATTCATAGTTGCCATATATATGTATGTGCACACATGTCAAACCTAGAATTTTGTCAAATTAATATATCATTACTTTTTCTTACCTTGAAGAGATTTGTTGGTCCTTTTTGAAATGTAGTGCTGAACCTCATTGTTGTCATTGACTTCTGACAGAATTGCTGAAACCATGCTCTTGCCCCATCTTCTGTACTTATACTTATCCCAAAAGTTAAGGTGAAGCCATTTTCGAGTTTGTTATAATCACAAACACAGTAGGGAGAATTTTCTAGAGGATCAGGAAGGGTTTTCTGGAAAAGTAGATAGAGAAAGGTACCAAATTTAATTATTTCATCATACACTCTATATGAATAGGCTTAAACTTTCTCGTTCAATGCACCCAACCAATCAATGCACATGGATTATTACTATGCTGGCTGGTGTTAGAAAGACCTTTGGAAGTGGCTAACTCATGTTTAATTATTAATCATTGAAATATTTACATAATTGTGTCACTAAGTGGTAGTTTGTTAATAATGACCCTTTTAGAAGAAAATACCTTAAAAACTCAAAACTTTTCACTCCATCCTTTCACGTACCGAAAGAGTATCTAAATCGTCTTGTGTAAGCGACGGCGACACACAGCACGTTTTGAAGTGTTCCATAATTAATATTATACATAAAAGTTAAGTGAAGAGTTGCAGCGATATTTAATACCAGCTGCTATTGGAATAATGTAGTACAGGTACAAGCACAAGTCTGTATCGAGCGCTAGCATATGCAGCGAGAGAGGGCGATAGCGCGCGATGCGTAAATGTAGGTAAACATCATGAATATGTATGAGACCTCTGATTGGCTGAAATATCGCGGGATGGTAATTCTCATTTGCAGAAAAAAATCCAGTACCTTTTGGTAATTCCCAGCAAGATACAAGAAGAGGTTCTTATGCAGCTGCGTGACACTCCTACAGGGGTCACCTGGGGATACGGAAATTATAATATGGGAAGGTTAAAGCTCGCTTCCACTGGTGGAGGATGCTCGACAGTGTCAAGAACTGGTGTCGGAGGTGTTTGGAGTGTGCTAAGCAGAAGATGCCCCAGAAAAGAAAAAGGGCACCCTTGAAGCAGCAGATCTCTGGTGTGCCATTGGAGAGAACTTCCAAGTAACAGATAATGGCAATCGCTACATTGTAGTAGTCTATGTAGTCTCTAACATTGATGCTGAGACAATTGCCCGTGTGTTGGTTGACGAGTTTACAAGTAGATTTGGCGTGCCTCGCCAAATACACAGTGACCAAGGCAGGCAATTCGAAAGTAAACTTTTCCAGAGTTTGTGTGAACTCCTGGGTATAGATAAAAACTCGCACAACACCCTAATACCCCCAAAGTGACAGGTGGAGCGCTTCAATAGGACTCTGATTGCTATGCTGGCTTCATATACATCAACCAACCAGAGGGATTGGGACATGTATGTGCCATCGGTTTTGATGGCGTACCGTGCTTCTCCTCACGAGAGCACTGGCCTGACGCCAAATAAGATGATGTTTGGGAGAGAGGTGGACCTGCCAATTGATGTGATGTGTGGCCTACCGCGGGAGGGACACGGTGATGCATTAGACTACGTCCATGAGCTAAGACAGAGACTGGAATTAGCCCATGAGTTGGCTAGAACTCAACTTAAGAGGTCCTCCTGTTATCAAAGTCGACAATACAACCTCAAGACTGACACGGCTGGATATGATATTGGCAGTGCGGTGATGGCACGTATTGGAACCCAAAAGGTTGGGTTATCTCCTAAGCTCCAGCCAAAGTGGGATGGCCCTTATATAGTCATGCATTTGTTGAGTGATGTTGTGGTCAGAATACAACGGGGGCCTAGACACAAACCCAAGGTACTCCGTTTCACGGGGGTGTAAACCTATCTTGGTTTTCCCCTCAATGGGATGAGGGAGAACACTCAGATCACCGTGAGGAGCCGGTGCCATTGAGTCAGCCGAATGCTGTAGTACGCTTAGACAACAATGAGGAGGCTGAGCCCCTGAGTCAGCAGGATGCTGGAGAACACCTCGACCATGGTGACGAGTCGGGACCAATAGTCAACGAGAAAACCTTATCCGGCCGACGGAAGCGAAAACCACCGGACCGTTATGGAGAATGGTGCACTAGAATACAATAAGTAAGCTCCTAATTGCTTTATCCTTCTTGTTGCTTTGTTGGATGCGGTGGCGTTAAGTATGAATTGTGGCCAGAGCCGAGACCGGGAGCGAAGCCGTTCTCCCAGGAAGCAGAAATGCGCAGTGTATGCCTGCCCCTATTGCCCCATCAAATTCAGTAGGAAACATGACTTACACCGACATTGGCAGCACACACAAGGACCAGTCCTCATCCGCCGGTGTGACTGATGAAATTCCAAGAACCCCCGGGAGAGACCTAGGCGTTCTCAGCATCCACCCTAATAGCCCCATCCAGCAGATAACACTTTCCAGCCAAAAACCCACAGTACTACGAGTGACCGTGACTCCTTCCACCCCGGCGAGACCCCCACTGCAGTTATTGGCCCTTCCTAGCCCACCTGAGAGATCCCTCATGGCAAAGATGGCCCCTACAGGCCCGCCTCCAGTCGTCAGACGGGTCATAGTGGCGCCTGAGGAGCGGATTGCAGATGATTGCGATGCACAGCCCCCTCGTCGAGACGTAGCTGCTTAGACGTCACTAGCAAGAGTCATAAAATAGCGAACAATCAAGGAGCTTCTGGATGGCAGCACCGTCGTAGCGCGTGTAGTTACAGAGAAGTTTAATTACGAAGTCTTAAAATTGTTCCATTCTCCCACTACTTATTTATGCAAAGTTTTCATAAGTAATTGTTGAAAAATTGTTTTCTAAAGAAACATGTTTAGAAGAGAGACTTGGGATTCTGCGGCTTATTTTTGTATTCCTTAGAAAGAAATTTAGAAACGGTGTCTTTTTGTTTACATTTTAGAAAAGCATAGTAAGAGTTTCTATTGCTTTGAACTGTATAAACTTTCGAACATGTTTTATTGTAAATCTTTAAGGTTTGTTAGGTTTTTGTAAAAGTGTTAACGAAAAAAAATCTTTATCATTAAACCTTGTATTAAAAATTGAGTTTAATGCTGTTTAAATGATGTGAGGACACATCCTTTTCTAAAAGGAGGGGGTAATGTGGCGAAATGGTCGCCTGGTCACGGCTGTTCCGCGCGTATATGCTGTGCGTAAATAAAGTTCAGTCAGACAACACGCAATGCATTATTCATGTTTTGGAATTACGTGACGTAGCCAACATGGCGCCGCCCATGGAACATAATTTTGACGAACGTGAAACACGGAAATCGCGTGGAATATCTTTCTTCAGATATAATAGACATTTAATTTTTTGATATTTTTGGGGAAAACAATAAAAGCTGTAAAAGATAATGAGTCCAAAATCGCCATATGAATGAAATAAAGGGAAAGAAACAAAATTTGTTCGGACTTAATTCACGGGACAAAACAAACAAGAATGAAAAATACAGAGTGGGAAAAACCGTCGTTGTAAAATATTAAAGTTCTTGAAAAAAAAAAGGGAATTGATAATATTTTAATTCAGTCCTGTTTCTATATTAAAAAACTATTGTTTCTGTAGGACATTTGGTTATAATACATTTTAGCCACGTTAAACATGATATAAAATGTGTTGTGAGACTCAAGCCGCTTAACGATCAACGTATCAAGTACTTTTTTTTCTGCGTGACGTGCGCGCTGGTTCTCAGTAGCATCATAGGTATTTGGTCAGTGCACAAGGATACCAGCGACCGCTTTGGAAACAAGCGGGTAATATAAACAATGTTAACTGCTGTACATGTACGTAGGCGACAAAAAGTACACTGTTACACAAATATTTCAACATCTTTATCACAATAATAGGTTTTATTGTAAAATTATAGTCAAATACATTTAAAATGACAGTTCACAATGAGTTTTAAGTTTCATCAAGAAGGGTTATCAAAAGTTTGCAGGATTTGTTCTTGTCGTATTAAAGTAAGTCTTCAAGGGACAAGAGCCACAGTCAAAGAAACAAGTGAGTACAGCAAAGAAATATTCAATATCTTCGGAATAAGTGCTTGGCAAGACACTGCTGAACAGCATCCGTCAAAAGTATGTGAAAAATGTGCCAGAAAACTGAGACACTCTAGGGATGGTACAAGAGACTACTCTGAGAAAACTTTGAGAAATACTCAACACATTCAGGACAACTGGCCTAAACATACAAGGACTGGCAACTGTTTTGTCTGTAACCTTGTTACTCAACAATAAAAGGGAGGATCATTGACTCTCTCCAAACAGAAATGTGGTAGGCCTAAACAAGCTGATACTAAACTCTTAATCCTCCCATGTTCATACGATCAAGCTAACATTTTTGAGCATCTGGAGCAAGGAGCAGCAGAGATTGTAGAGGTTCCGAACGCCTTTTATATTATAGGGCACAAGTGGGAGGAGTCTCTAATTACCTGTGGAATTTGCTTGTGCATACTTGGTACACCCTCAGTGCAGACACTGTGTCAGCACAACTACTGTGCAAAATGTTTTACATCATGTTTCAAATATGCTAAATCATCAACCATATGTTGTCCAATCTGTGTACAACCGGCAAGTACAACTAGAGAATGTTCATGTGGTGTGTACAAAGTGTACAAGCATTGGACGGATTTCAAAACTCATACATCATGAATGTAAACACACACAGCTAATAAATGTCCATCATCTGATCCCACACATCATCCTGATGAACATGAATTACATGTAAAGCACAACAGCTTGAATCCGTCTAATGCTGCCAGACTGCTAAAAGAATTAGCAAACAGTCATAAAGTAGGGAACCCTTTACCCTATGATATTGAAGAGGCTACAGACAAGTGGGTCTGGTTGAAACTACAAAATGCAAAGACAGGAACAGCACAAATAAAAACAGCTGGACGGGTAAGTTAAATACATATAATTAAATTTGAATAAACAGTCTTGCGCCAACTCAACACAATCTTCAACTTGAAGCTTTAAATAATTAAAATAAAAAATGCAATACAACAAAGGTATACAACAAAGGTATACAACAAGTGTACATTGTACACATTGTATATTTACATTCATATTTACAATCTTTATCATCCAAAATAATCAAACATTCAAATTTCTCATTGAATGCATGTATGGCACATATGAACCTTTGATAATGCAAATGCATCTACATCGTTAAAAAAAAATTAAACAGGTTGATTGTCAAATTAAAACAACCAATAATAATATTATGTGATTAAACTTCTCAAATTTCATTTCAATGATTTTAACTTGAGCCAAAATGAGCTTGATCAGCTGGAGCTCCAATATGCATCTGGACCAGTTACCAGTTTCATTGATAAGGCCGTTTGTTTTGTATTACTTGGATTACGGATTTGTAAGCTACAAAAAATGAGCGGGGATCGGGGGAAAAAAAAAAACAAAAAAAAAGAAAATGATCGGGATTACGGAATTCCGAGCTCACGAAATCGGGCGGGGCGAAAAAAAAAAGAAAAAAAAAATACCGAAGGCACGCAGGCGGCTTCTAAAACACGTACATTATACACAATTTTATTACTTGGATTACGGATTTGTAAGCTACAAAAAATGAGCGGGGTTCGGGGAAAAAAAAAAAAAAAAAAAAAAATGATCGGGATTACGGAATTCCGAGCTCACGAAATCGGGCGGGGCGAAAAAAAAGAAAAAAAAAATACCGAAGGCACGCAGGCGGCTTCTAAAACACGTACATTATACACAATTTATGTAGACAAAAGCAGAAAGTCACTGAATGAATGTCGCGAGTGTTTAGGCTTAACAAAATGTTCTGTTTCCGGTTTCTGACCGACCCTAACTTTACGCCGCGACCCTAAACAAATTCGCACACAGACCATTTGTTGACACAGCAATCGATTGCATGAGTTTGGGCCGTGAGGTCAAGTCGCGCGATGCACGTACATGTAGTTGTTACTAAATGGCCAATGTATGCACTTGGGCAAATAGTATAGTCTATAAACGGACTCGCACTTTTGTACGTGAATGCATAACATTGGTCTGGTTTCCATCATACATCGGCCGCGATTTTTTTTCTCCGTTCACTGGCTCACGGTACGTGTACACATTTACTGTACATGTATTGTAGGGATCTTGTTGTATTTGAAGAAAATGTGATCTAAAAGTATTGTTTTGTACACGATGGTGTTTTGTACGCGATCGGTGGCACTGTCGTAAGTGTTGTGGATTTTTTTATTTTATTTATTTTTTTTTTTTTACTACAAAATTTGATTTTTCGGGCGGGGATTTTTTTAATTTTTTTCAGAAACGCGATTTTTTCGAGCGGCGATTCCGTAATCCAAGTTATTAAAAAAACATGGCCTAAAGTGCTGTACAAGTTTAAAGTTCAGCGGCAGGCCTATCATGGCAAAGCATTTGTGGGCAATCATGTTCACAAATGTTGCAAGGCAATATTTTTTTTTCTTTTCAAATAAAAGCCCTGTGGCAAATTATCATGTGACTGATGACACTATTAGGTGAACCATGCAATTTTTTTTTAAATTTCAGCCTGAAGTCATTGAAGCTTTAACAGCCATCCCAAGACAAAAAGTCGAAGAACATGTGACTGACGACATCCTATTGGTGCACAAGATCAACTACTTCGCCAGGCTGCATCAACTGGAAGCAATTTCAAGGATATTTTCTTGACGTTTGCTGATGTACACCATGGTATTAACCATTCCAAACCCCTCACAGCAGACGACATCCATCGCATAGGTACAGTACATAGTTTTGTTCAGTGGTATGCATCATCCGTTTTCCCTTTATGATCACAGGGAAATTTGTTGATGTGATGATTTAACCTTTTTGTTTTTCGTTTGTTATCTCATTTCCAGATCTCTGTATTCAGGAATTTTTGCGAACATACCGCAGAATGTTTCCTGATCAAAATGTGACCCCGAAACTCCACCTCCTCGAAGATCATGCAGTGCAACAGCTGGCAAAGTTTAAGATTGGATTTGGGCTCCTGAATGAGCAAGGCGGACAACTCATCCACACTGAATTCAATCATACAGGTCGGGTAGTTCACGGCATGCGTAATGACCTGCAGAAGCTCATGAAATCCGAGCCAATGTCATCAAGCCTTGGATGAAACATGAAAGTTAATTTTAGATTATTTAATTACAAGGCACCTATTCATGGAATCATAATATTGAGAGTTGGACAGAACTGAACAAAATTGGGGGAGGGGTGTAAGGAGAATCATAATTAGGACTGGGAATTCTGATCAAGTACATGTAGGCCTAGTTGTCTTGTTACAAATAACATACTCATGATAAAACTGCAATTGTTCACAAATACAAATAAGATGAATTTCACAGCCATTAATAAACTGAGATGTCACCACATCTATGAATAGTTTATTTCCTTGGATGCAATCTTTGTTTTATTGTTATATTGATATCTAGTGTCTGTAAGGTGGGTAGGGGCTAAGGGGTTACACTGACACGGCAGATTTGTGCATTAAATTTTATGTGAACAGAAGTATGAAAAACAGAAGTATGAAAGCTTTTCATAAACTTTTCAGGAAAATAAAATACTGTACCTTCAAGATCTTTGGTCCAGTGCAAGGTGGTATGGTGACATTCTCAGTTGTCTTATATGGGGACACTGCACATACTTGTATCTGTTCTGCACAAAAAAATATAAAAATAAATAAATAAAAATGTACATAATCTGTAAATGCTGTAAATAAATAAAAATGTTCACCAAGTTATGTTGCATGACTCCAACTGGCTAATTATTTTAGGTCATATGCACATGGTAATTACCACTAACATTACGTATACTCATGAAAACCTCACTATCCCTGGGTGATTAGCTATAATTCTAAATTATCAAAGAAGTTTAACTTGTCAAGGGCATGCAAGCAAGACATGAACTAAATAAAACCAGGAACCAGGGGCATACATGACCAACAATGGACCAGCAGTCTGGGACTGGGAGTGGTCATGGACGAAACAGGTCAACACCCAAGTGATCTCATAGCCAAGTTATCAGTATTAAAATATGAGGAAAACTGCTGAAAAAAATCATTGAACATTGAAAGAAGTTTCTTAAAAAAAAGAGAGAGACTAGCAGCTAGCACTAGCAGAGTGCTGCTTATTAACTTTACTGTAGCGTAGGAACGAATCTGTACGTTAAAACAAATGAAACAGCACCATGGAATTAAAACAGTAATAATTCAGTAAAAAATAATGGAAGGAAATGAACTTACGAACGTAAACATGCGTACTATAAATACATGGGTAAACCTGTACTGTACACGTAACAAGTTACATGCACATAACGTACCACGGTTATTATACGTATGTGTGCATGGACCGTACATACATACACGTGTATAAAGACAGCTTACACGTGGAAAAATAAAGTTTAGAAATGGTAAATAAATTCATTGATTTTTCATGCTTAAATAAAATGTCCTACACTTACCTTGTAGTTTCCAGTGAAGTTTGTCATCGTTGCAGATGATTACTGAAGTATTGGACCCTTGAGTACTTATTTAATATAATAAAAATGACATTTTCCGACGATGTTTTAAAAAGAAGCAACCGAAAATGGCTTCTCAACGTTAGATACACATGTCGCACAGATTGCTACATTATTACTCATTTGCATCGTCTAGAAGCAGGAATTAAAAAAATATCATAAGTTCAAGGGTCATGTTTATATTTTTTGCACATTTCCATGGGGTGACAACATTTTTAACCAATCAAAAAAATGTATTTCAAAGTCAGCGCGAACACCGTTAACGGTAGCCCGCGTCCACGTCTAGGAATAAACAATGACGTAATGCAAACTTGACGCGTAGGCTTATTGGACACAAATTGGCAACAGAGGGCGCACTTTTTTTGCGGGCGGAACAGCCGTGTGGTGGCGCATTTGACTCTCCTGGTTCTGCCGCGTGCGACACATCCGACCTCCAACGGTTTTCCCGCGTGAATACCACATGCACATGTAGATGTGCATGTGGTGGCAGTTGTTGTTTGGCTTCCATTGGGAGAGCATCGTAGGTTGGCATGAGAAAGTGAATAGGCTGAGGGAATAAATTCTTGCGTAGATCAAGCAGCAGAACAGGTCAGTATTTGTTAAGCCAATAAAAAAAAGAGTTAGAGTAATTTTACAAAGAAAAGATCATTACATTAAAACAAATCACAATCAGAAAGAAGTGTCCGTCTGTTATTTTATTCTGTGTAGCAGTTACAGGAATTAGACGTGACCCCAAAGAAGCCCTTAGACCGCTCGACTTAAAGTTACAGTATTAAATCCTAATGATGGATAAATGATCTGCGAGTCACACTCAGTATTAATGGTTTTATGTTACACTTTATTTAATTATTGAAAAATAAATCGGAACAGTCTGCGTCTTCCTGTAATTTTTTATATAGGCCTACTTTATAGAAAGGCCCACAAACTTATATATGTATTGTTTAATAATTATAAGGTGTTACATAAAACTAATAAAATTGAGTAAACTGTGACTAGCATCCTTCAAGGTATATGTATTCAGTCTTAGGCCTTGTTCACATCAGTGAATGTATATCTAAACCTGGTTTTTCCAATTGGTAATGCCCATGTCATCTTGACCTGGCCACAGGTACAAGCCGGGAGAAACCTCTCTCATGTACTTGACTCTTAGAGTTGGTCCGTCTCGGGCAAGTACCTAAAACAAAATACATTAGATTGGGTTTTAGAGAAAATATATGCATTTCTGTGCACTATGCACGTAATTTCTTATGCAAAATTGAAAGGGGACAAAGAGAAAGCACTTTAAAACGGCAGTTACGTCATGATCAACAGGACATGGAATCAGAGTGTTTGTGTCAGATTAACTCAGTGACTGAAAATAATTTCCCACAAGATGTCATATTACCATTGCTGCTGCATAAATGCTGTTGCAGTCACTGTGTTCATCTAAAACTAGGACGCCGATTCCATGCCCTGTTGAAAGTCTGCTCTGATCATGACTATATTGACCCTTTAACAACTGACATCCTAAGTCACATCCGTATCCACCATAACCCGCAATCATCAAAGGGTTGATAACTTTGCTACGATTTTTGGGCGATTGGAATGAGAATATTTTCACAACCATTTTTCAAATTGCAGAAAATACATACCTGGGCTACGTAGATTTCGAACTTTTTATTTCTCTGAATGCGACATGAAACATATCCACCTTGACAAATTCCTGCAATAAATGGAATGAAATAAGAAAAACCTAATTATTGTCGGAGCCATCTTCATAAGGTATAAATGCAAACAGTATATATTGATTAGTCTGTGTATCTATTAGACACATGAAGAATACATGTTGCAATTTAGAGTGAAGGGTTGGTCACATTCCATAAGAAAGTTTTTAATGCTCTATCAGTTTTAAAGTATAGCTAACATTTTACTTGTTTAAAAGTATGTCACTCTCAGTGGTTACATTAATTGCCCAATCAATCAATCCATCAAGACACTGTTAGGAGCACATAAATTCTCTAGCCAAATATTACACAATGCAATTACATGTACCTGAATCATCCTCGTCGTTCCCTTCATGTTCTTCCTCATGTTCCTGAACTTCATGTATATCACTCTCTGTTTCCTCTTCCTCATGCATCTCACATCATCTCCTACCACATCTGCCTCCTCCCCAGCCCCCCACATCTTTGATCGCCCAGGTACTTGTGTAGTCTTCATTTGTGCCGAGTCCTCCCCTTTCACAGCCGTTGCAAAAGCATGACAGATCTCGCACTTTTACTTTCCCTGTTAATATTTTCAACGAGATAGAAATTCCGTCTGAAGTGGTTGCATTTGTGATCCTGTTGAGCTGGTTTGGACAAGTGCTCGTCACAGACTTTGAACATAGTTGCTGCATCAAGTATGATACTTTTGCCACTCTTCACTGCCCTCTCTGCTGCCTTTTTTTTTTTTTTTTTTTTTTTTTTTTTACTATGCCTCCTTCCCCATCACACGGTCCCTTACCGTGCTTTGACCCCAAAAAATGGGGCTCTGTGTGAATGCCAAACTCTTCTTTAGAGTAGGATAGATCCACAAATGGCATCTTTGATTTATACTGAGCAGAACATCCATCAGTAAATTGTATCACTCAGTAAATTGTATGCTATTCCTGTGAAAGCTGCAACTGCATGGCTATCATGCTTCAGATCAGAAGATAATATATCAATGCATTCCTGGACAGGTTCTCCATCATTCGGGCAGATGTTGGACTACCCTCACTAGAGGGTAAACATGAGATATGCTCCGAGGGTTGTAAGAAAGTGTTTTTAAGCAAGACTGACAAAAACAGGCACTACCGTTTGTTACATCGTTACTTCGTAATTAATTTTCTAGGTCAATTGTAAAAGTGCTAAACTCACATTTTTTGAAACAAAACAACAATGAAAGATGTATGTTCCGCAAATAAGTGAACAAGAATCTCAAATAATTTTAGTTTCACACGTCTGGATATTTGTAATTGAATCATGGAAACATCTTAATAATAACCCAGCTTATTTATTTCTTGTTCCCTTATAATTATTACTTGCCGTCCTAATTAACACAAACATGAGATTCATTGTATATAATATGGTTGAGTGAACAGTGAACACGTCTTCTGTCAGAGCTCCAAAATATTCAACATTTTCTGCAAATTTCCACTCAAGTACATTATTCGGGCTAATCCACAGTTCATCTTATAGTTCACTAATCATTCTTCCTGTCTGACAAAGTTACCCTCTGCAATATGACCGGAAGAAAAGGTAAATCGAGGAAAATGTCTGACCGATCTCCACCTCTATCACCCCAGCAGACTGCTCCCACACCCGTATGTTCGTCGGGGTCATTGACCAACCGACCTGTAGCCAATGACGAGGATGAGTTCCAACAATTTGTGCGCGATGCTTTAACTGAGATTCGTCGGAGTCAATCAGACCTCTACCGGCGGATTGATAAGCTTGAGGAAAGCTTTAACTCTTCCCTTGAATTCGAGTCTAAGTGGATATCCGAACTCGAATCCAGAATCAAGGAGCTGGAAAATACTACATCACTACTGGATAAAGCCGAAAAACAATTGTCTGATCACAGCGAAAAGATTTCAACAAACTTGAACGTTTCAGTCGGCGGAACAACGTAAGGATCATTGGGCTTCCCCAAGACAAGAACGAGGACTGTCTGGTGATCGTATCTAAATTACTAACAGATAGATTCGACATGCCAAATATCCAACTGGAAAGAGTGCATCGGGATGGCCCCAAGACCCCAGGCCGACCTCAACAAAGGTAAGTCCTCGCCGATCAATAATTTTTCTGTGTGGAGGACTTGACCCGTCTGGATCTTCAAGAAAAACAGCGCTGGTCCGAGCAGGTGAGCCGGTGCTACCATGACGGCAAGAAGTACCGCTTCGTAGCCGGTAAGTGGTGGGATTACACCGGAGCCCTTGCTGAGTTCTACAGATCCTGAGGTGATAAGAGCTAACTATCTTTAACTCTGCACCATCTCCATGTTTCATCATTGTTCCCATATTGTCTACCTTTGCTTAACTGTCCCTGCATCGTTAACTGTGCTTGACTTTGTTTATTTTATTTTGCAAAAATCTGCCGTTAGACGGTTTGGTTTTATTAGTTTAGTATTTATTCATCAATGCTTCTTTCACTTTTGGTCGTTACGTTGTACTACATTTTGTTACCATTTCATTTTCTTTGTAATTTTATAGACCACCTTTTGTACCTTTTAGCTTATTCCCGGTTATGCTTTTTGCAATACCTGTTTATTTAATTTAATTTTGTTAACTTCATTTCCAGTTTAGTTTTCTTTGGAGCTCGGGAAACAATGCACCGTATTCATTCTTGTTTCCTTTACCCTGCTTTTTGTTTTTTGTTTTTGTCTTACTTATTGATGTTTACTGATTTTCTAAGTTCTGTTGACGATAATGCCAATAATGATCGTGTAAATAATACTTGTGATTACTTTGATTCCCAACAATTCAATAGCATTAATTCTTCTCCAGGCAATTTATTACATGAACTGAAGGAGCCTTTGTAGACATTTCTTCGATATTCAAGATTTCTTGGCCACTCTAGACCATTCCTTCTCGATTTATGGCTTTACCGAAACGTGGTTTAAAGAAGCTCCTCCGTCGTATGTCCATATGAACAATTACCAACTTGTTCAGACATCGCGTTCTTTAAAACCCGGCGGAGGGGCAGCCATGTTTATAAGCAATTCGCTGAATTTCCACATTCGTGAAGATCTTATGCCATCTAAAGATGACTTCGAAGCGATTTTCATTGAAATTCAGCGAGACAATGGTTCTAACTTAATTGTTGGGAATGTCTACAGGGCTCCTGCACTGCAAATCTTGTTGGTCAAAATTTGCCCAACATTTTGGTTCAAATATCAACTGTCTAAATTATTGGGCAATAACTTTTATCCAATCGTTGGGTGAACACTTTGACAAAACAAGTTGGTCAAATCATTTTACCCAACGTTTGGGTGATGACAATTGACTAAGAGTTGGGCAACTTTGTTTACCAAAATATTGGTTAAAATTTTACCCAATAATTTAGACAGTTGATATTTGAACCAACGTTGGGCAAAGGTGTTGGGCAAAGGTTGTTACCCAACAAAAGCAGCAATTGATTATCTGTTGGTTACTCCTTTAATCCAATTGTTGGGCATAATATGACCAACAATTTGTTAATAATAATTAAACAGCTGCAAACAACATCTTGGAGTTTGTAAATTCAATTTATTCAGCATAAATTCAACATCTAAAGAATACAATACAGTACAATATAGTACAATACAATACAAGTAACTCTATATACAACAATCCAAAGTTTTAAATTCACAACTCATATTAGCAAGTTTCATACCCTTTAATAAATTTCTTTTAAACAATTTAATTGATTTGTAGACCTACAAATATGGCCTTTCGCCGAGACAAACAATTTGATATGTTTTTACAATATTTAACAGGAGATTGAAATTGTTTACCCCTGTTCAACCCGAAAATACCTTTAAAAAAAAACCACTTTGGCTATTTTTACTCTAAAATCCAAAACTGTACATCAGACATAGCAAAAACTATATTGTGAATCCATATGCGAAGACAAACAATTTGACATGCTTTTCAATTGTCTTAATGTTTGACCTTTGTATGACCTTTGACCCAATTTGTTTATAATTTTACGCATAAGGATCATAATCAGCATTAACTAAAATCACTTCTCATACTTCTGTGGCCCACTGTGGTAGACCCCAATCATTTTTAAGGCTTTGTGAGGAGCTGGGGCGGTATTCACAAAACTACTTAAGTCACAAAATTGTAAGCACCCCACTTAAATACCCAACTTAGATGACCCATTCAGTTTAAGCGGTATTCACGAAACAATTGCGCTAATTACCCCGCTTAAATTTGCGTCTTAAATCTAAGCGTGGTCATACCAGTCTTAACTTTCTTAAGCGGGGCGCTTAGGTGTCATGGCGGCTTTTTTACGTGCCGCGCACCGCAGAGATCTAAACGAAAGAGCAATTCGGAGAGAAAGAGTATTTCGTGAAAGGTGCAATCCTCTTGCAGAATTTGATGACGGGGAACTTTACTCACGGTATAGATTCGACCGAAACGGTATTCTATTTATTACCAATCTAATAAGAGACGAAATTGTATCTCTGACCGAACGAAGCTGTGCCATTCCTCCCGAAATAAAGGTATTAATCGCACTGCAATTTTACGCCTGTGGGACTTTTCAACGAACAGTCGGGGATACAATAAAATTTCTCAATCTTCGGTATCAAGGATTGTAAATGTAGTTTCAACAAGTCTGTCAAGAAAGCTTGGTGATTTTGTGAGGTGGCCAATAGACGAGGAAATTCCGAATAATAAGAGGGTTTTCAACATCGCAGGATTTCCGGCATAGTGGGTATTATTGATGGCACACATATCCGAATAGTTGCACCGACGGATCACGAAGAACAGTACGTAAATAGAAAAAACTATCACTCCATTAATGTGTACAAGTTGTTGTGGACAATAATTGTAAATTTATCCAAATCAATGCAAATTGGCGGGAAGCACGCATGATTCAAGGGTCTTGAGGGAGAGTTTGTTAGGCAATGTGTTTTGCACGACGAGGAAATGGACAAGAAGAAAACGAAAGTTACCTTTAGGCGATACGGGCTACCCCTCGAAATCATGGCTCCTGACACCATTTCTCCAACCAGCAAATCACGCTGAAGCAAGATACAATGCAGCACACAGGTAAGTTGTGTCCCTTTCTACAAATTATTTTGTTTCTTAATCAAGGCTGTTGACATTTATTTTATTTGAGAAACAGCATCGAGGTGATAATTTTATCACCGTCGAACTTGCGGAATGCTTTAAAAATAAAAAGCGCAAAAATCGTGTAAAATGTTGGCATGGAAAAAGCCACATGTCGTATGGGTTAGTATGGAATTTCTTCCTTTAAAGCGATAACGTTAAAGCAAGCAAAATAATAGTACATTTCTTGAATTTCATAGAACAACTCGGAGTATTGTTGAGAGAACCATCGGTCAATGGAAACGACGGTTTCACTGCCTGCACGGTGAAATAAGGCTCTCACCAGAGAGAACATGCAGGGTGATTGCTGCATGTGCTGTGCTTCACAACATCGCAAAGCGACGAGGCCTCCCAGACATCATTGATGATTATCCGATGGACGACCCTCCACTTCCTCAACCAGACCAACCACCACAACGTCAAGATGGCAACCTTGTCAGGAACCATGTAGTTTACACATATTTCCAGTGAGTTCAAGTCATGTTTCCATAATTTGAAGACGATTATTATTTATAGACCTCACGTCAGTACGTTGTGAGGTTTATGTGGCACATGTACTGTTGCCAAGCAAGCTATAATAATAAAGGCCAGCGCCATGACATGTGACAGCGAACAGTTTACGTCTTTATATACATTGTAATACATTTCATGCACTAGGTAAAATAAACATAACAGTTGTTTAAGTAGGCCAAGTTCGTAAAATAATATCTATGCATATAAATATTGATCTTCATGCACCCCCTCTTGCTCAAAACCTCATTAAAACCCTGCCCCTACCCCCCGTTGAAATTATTCTCTCAAGTTTTGAGATGTCCACTAATGGAGTGATATGGCTGAGCGGTCTAGCTCATTAGACTTGTGTTCTGATATCGTCAGAATGTGGGTTCCAATCCTGGCCATGACAAACACCTATACAAAAAAATGAAGACAGCAACTTAAACGGTTGTCTATTTGGAAACAACAATTTATTTGTTCTGAATACTTTGAATACATGACTATTTTCCTTGCAGAAAGGAAAATTAAATGAGACATTTCACTTCATCATTGTAAAAAAAAAAAGTTAAATATAACTGTTCAACCATTCTTTTTACAATTTGTTTCTCATGTTTAATTTTTACATAGTTTGTACAAGAAAAATAGCAATGATGCAATTTAAAAGGGAAATAAAACCTTTCACATAAATAAGTAACAATCAAAACAAAACAGGTATAAGCAAAACAAATCAAAAACGTCACAGATAACTTAAAAATGGAAAAATGGTCCAGCAAACAAACACGATGACAAATTAACTTTGATAACATTCGAACATATTTTTCTGCAGTCCGGAATAATTATGCATTTTAATTTGGACTTATATTAAATACTTTTCCATACCCTTGATTTATTTTGTACAGAAAGACTCTGCTTAAGAATTAATTTTGTAAATAAATGTAGGGCTTATATAAATATTTTTAAATACGATCAGTCGATGGTTGAAATCGCTCCCTGGCCCCGTCTGTCAATATATAATATAGGCATACTATCTGATTATTGATGGAATGAGTTCTGCAATAGGGCGATCTGAAGAGTTATCATTTGTTTTCAACTCTATCTTCTCTACTTCAGCCTCTGCCCGTCTCTGTTTCAGCCTCGCTCCTCTTCTGTTCCAGTACCAGCAACTTTATATACTCTTCATCACTGCCTTCTGTTCTTGTTCTCTTTCTAGACCCCGTCATTGATTTTTGACGACGCTGACTCTCAGATGAAGGGATTTTCTGCATTGGATAGACTTTCGTCAGCGACATGAATGCTACGGAAAAGACATTAATTTGTACATAAGCGCAATTTTGTCGCAATTTACTATTGTTTATATTGCCATCCAAATCTGAAAGAGGTAAGCACAGGGCCGTAGCAAAGGGTGTGGGTTTGACACCCTCTATATTTTTTCTCAGTCGGCAAAAGATAATGCCTTCTGCTACGGCCCCTGTGTCAGCAGTATGCCTAAAATTCAAGCATGTTCCGAGTCACTAGCTGTTGTCAAATCTTCAAAGAGTCATGGTCAAGTTCTAAGTCGTACAATACTAATTAAGTTGTACAGTCAGTCGTAGTACAATAATATATGCCAAAACAGTCTTTGCAAATAATACATGTATTCAAAGATAGTGGTTTGATTTGATGATTTGTTGGTTTGTTCTCTATGGTCTGTCTGGGGTGGGATTTATTCCGGTAATCATGTTTACCTACCATTCATCAGGTCTTGCCGCGACATATCCATCGGCATCGGCTGTTGCTACAGCCGCCTCATCTGGGGGGCCCGGTTGGGTGGTTGCCAAGCTGTCAATCCCACCGCTTATACCAACTATGGTAGATGAATTCTCCCCTAGCAGAACCATCAACCTCTGATCTAAAGGAGACAAGTCTGGTGGCGCTGGTCCTCCTCCTTCAAAATGCAAAAGATACATAATTACATAATTATATACCTAGTATTAGAGTGACACTTATAACGATAAAGCCTTTAAAATTGCACGTGTTGCCCATGTTTTTTGCCATTTTAACATTGGTGATTTCTTTACCAAGAATATGTCAGAAACTTGGTTTAATAAACAGATTGTCCAAATGTATTTATGACAGGACTTATGTTGGCCTAAAGTGATTCCCATTGTTATTTTGAGGAAACTGTCATTTTAAATAACTTGTTTTCATTTCCTCAAATAAAAAAAAAATGTTCCAACTGCATGAAAAATTTCCTGAAATTGCCGGTGAGAATCATCGGAACATACATGAGGATAATTAATGGAAAGATTTTCTATTAATTTTCAAACCAAACCATAAAATTTAAAGGTATAATATTGGTAATGTTGGCAAAAACTTCTTATAAGGCCGTGCTTACTAGTCTATACATTTACGTTAAACAACAATTCTGTGAAAATTTCCGATTATTACTTTGTGTCGTTCATGCCGAGTAAATAGTGAAAATGCATTTAGAATGTTTATATTCCTGATAAGGTGGAATTTAGGAAATAGTACTCTTACCTAAATTCGAGCTAGAAATTAGTTCACTTTTCTTAAAAGTATAACAACACCCCCGGTAGACGACATTATTTCTAGGGAGGATTAATACCATCATAAACTTTAAATAATAACAGCAACTATAACTGAATATAAGTTTTATTATTTTTATCAAGAATTTTGTTTACGTTATTCAAACTTCCATAATCACTTGTACATAACACCATGATACTTTATAATGATTAAAGATACATTATATATATATATAGGGCCTATATATATATAACTGACGAATTTCATACCAGTTATCTTTGACTCCTTTCGATGTTTTGAGGCTTCCTCCTTCATCTTGCTGTTCATATTTTGCCATTTCTTTTGGAGTTCGGCGACATCCCGACGCACTGACGGAAACTGTGCATTCAGTGCATCAGCAATTTCTTGCCAGGCATTATGCTTGACTTGAGATGTTATTTTAGATGAGAAACGTGGTTTTAGTATATTCTCACGATTCTCCCACTCACTAAGAAGAAGTAACTTCTCCTTCTCCGAAAAGTTTGGCTTTCGGCTTGTTGCCTCTTTAGTGGCCATTGTTGCAAGATTGTTATACAATGTTGTACATGTACATCTCTGTTGTGTGTCAAGGGTGTTTTACACGCGCGCGTCTAATAATGTGAGAGGAGACGTGACGCGGACTCGAAATGTAACCAATCAAAATCATTGTTAGGGATAGATGTGCGTGATACGCGCTCGTATATGTATAAGGAGTTAAGTGTTGTGAGATAAGCGGGGTACTAAGTTAAGCGGGGTTCTTAGGATGTTTTGTGAATAGGTAGTTAAGTGCTCCACTTAAGTTGGCAGGGTGTTTACGATTTAAGGGCAATCTTAAGTGCCCTACTAAGTTAGTTTTGTGAATACCTGCCCCTGGCGCAAGTACAAGTGCAGCCAAGTGTGTTATTTATGTAAAGTAGACACCAATAAATAAGAATAATATCTGAGGATTACCAAAATGCACTTTTGACCTTTCAGCCCTTTTCTCAACATTAAATAATAGAACCAGTCACAAATATATTGCAGCTTGGCTGGGAATTTAAACAGCTGCAAAAGTTCAAACAATGTCAAGTTTTTGTGCATATATTCTGATGTATTACTATCATTCTTTCAAGTGTACATCTTTATATATTTTTTTAAATTTTCAAACACTTTCAAGAGAACTTTCAAAGGAAGACTTTAAAATGCTTTTGAAATAATTAAAATTTCTTAAAGAACTTTTAAGGTGATTGTGAACCATGAACAAACCTTGATTCTTCTCATGTAATTCTCAAGTATAC
>CM055816.1:95373599-95524779 GCA_029582265.1 Zoroaster sp. YZ-2022 | reverse complement strand
AATGCACCCAACCAATCAATGCACATGGATTATTACTATGCTGGCTGGTGTTAGAAAGACCTTTGGAAGTGGCTAACTCATGTTTAATTATTAATCATTGAAATATTTACATAATTGTGTCACTAAGTGGTAGTTTGTTAATAATGACCCTTTTAGAAGAAAATACCTTAAAAACTCAAAACTTTTCACTCCATCCTTTCACGTACCGAAAGAGTATCTAAATCGTCTTGTGTAAGCGACGGCGACACACAGCACGTTTTGAAGTGTTCCATAATTAATATTATACATAAAAGTTAAGTGAAGAGTTGCAGCGATATTTAATACCAGCTGCTATTGGAATAATGTAGTACAGGTACAAGCACAAGTCTGTATCGAGCGCTAGCATATGCAGCGAGAGAGGGCGATAGCGCGCGATGCGTAAATGTAGGTAAACATCATGAATATGTATGAGACCTCTGATTGGCTGAAATATCGCGGGATGGTAATTCTCATTTGCAGAAAAAAATCCAGTACCTTTTGGTAATTCCCAGCAAGATGCAAGAAGAGGTTCTTATGCAGCTGCATGACGCTCCTACAGGGGGGCACTTGGGGATACGGAAATTATAATATGGGAAGGTTAAAGCTCGCTTCCACTGGTGGAGGATGCTCGACAGTGTCAAGAACTGGTGTCGGAGGTGTTTGGAGTGTGCTAAGCAGAAGATGCCCCAGAAAAGAAAAAGGGCACCCTTGAAGCAGCAGATCTCGGGTGTGCCATTGGAGAGAACTTCCAAGTAACAGATAATGGCAATCGCTACATTGTAGTAGTCTATGTAGTCTCTAACATTGATGCTGAGACAATTGCCCGTGTGTTGGTTGACGAGTTTACAAGTAGATTTGGCGTGCCTCGCCAAATACACAGTGACCAAGGCAGGCAATTCGAAAGTAAACTGTTCCAGAGTTTGTGTGAACTCCTGGGTATAGATGAAACTCGCACAACATACTGCCACCTCCAGAGATGGGCAGGTGGACCGCTTCAATAGGACTCTGATTGCTATGCTGGCTTCGTATACATCAACCAACCAGAGGGATTGGGACATGTATGTGACATCGGTCTTGATGGCGTACCGTGCTTCTCACGAGAGCACTGGACTGACGCCAAATGAGATGTTTGGGAGAGAGGTGGACCTGCCAATTGATGTGTGTAGCGGACGCTCTAGAAATCCTCTTGGTTTATTTTGAGTCATTTTTCCCCAACTTAACTTACCTGCATTTTCTAAGAGGCTTTAGGATGATAACTAAATATTCCAGATATCATACCTTCAATGTGGCGTAGTTTAGAAAGGATACGGTTGCCTATAAACAGTGTATTTCCTGATGCATGAACAATGCATGCTAGAGCCATCCTTTGTTTACATGTGGAGGCCGCCATGTTTGTTATGGTCACATGATCAAAGTTTTAGAATTAGCTAAAATATTCTTATATGTCCTAGATATTGATTCTTTTTTGAAGGTAACATTTTTGCCGGATTGCAATTAAGTTTCTGTAAATTTCTATGGTATTTCTGAGGAAATTTGTGTAACTTATAATTTTCCCATAATGCATTGCTTCTTCAAAATGGCCTACTTTTCCGACAATGTGACAATTCCAGTGCTGTTGTTGATGATTCTTAATCCATAATTTCTGTGATCATCCCTAGATTTAAGCTCACCCTCTACAGGCCCACGAGGTAATGACCGTCTCTTTTTAGTAATGGTTATAATTTTGGTCTTGCATTCATATGATTATTGTGAGAAAATAAGGGTTTTTAGAACGAATTTTAGTGTCATTTATACATACTGCATATCACACTGCCCACGTAAATGTATGTGTTTGGAATGAAGTTTTGGAACTTTTCATTGTGACATTATCAGTTGTTTTCCCATATTGTTGAGATCTATACTCATTACTATTGTTGGTATTTTCCTGTTTGATAGATCTTACGATGTCTATATAGAGATTTCATGAAGTCAAGATTTATGGTCAAAGATGTGCATCTTGAAACAAGAATAAAGACTCAAAGTCAAGGCATCTGTAAGAACGTGTCCGCCAAATCGTTTAATTGAGTATTGGTAGTCGGGTGCAGCTACAGTAAGATCTCACTGCCCTCTGAATGCAGAGTTACCTTGAGTTAAGCGTGGAAACTAAACCAAAGTTGTCGTCATCCCTGGCCCATGATGAAGAAAACGAGGCTAGGCAAACTTCGAGCAGCACCGTAGCCATGCAGCAATCCAGGTTCATGTAGCACCAAAGATTCAGGCACAACAGCATCGTGTGGAACATCTGAAGCACGGATCAGCACAGTGACAGAGAAAGACCAGGAGACGAGAGAGCTGATCAACATCGGGAGAATAAAACTTCAGGAGGACCACAAATGGTGCAAAACTACACACGGAACTTGACAACGAACAGTCGGTCGTTGACGGTCAAATAACAAACGTTGTTCCATGTACTGTACTTTATTGAGAGCAACAACGTGTAGAGTGTTCTGTCAAACTGTTCAGAAAACCAGAGTGTAAAAACCATCCCCTGGATACATTTGCAAGGTTGTTGTGTGATAATTAAGATCAATTTTTACACTTTACTACATGGTGAAAACATCAATTTCTGTTCACTGTGCAGTATCGTTGATTAATTGATTTTAACTCATTGCTTGATGTGTATTGCTTGATGATTAATTTTGCTCATTGAATATGGTACATGTGTATTTTCTTTGATTAATTATTTACCATACATATTTTGCTGATTCTTTGCCCATTGCATACTGTACATTTACGGTTCAATTTTTGTGTAATTTACACCACAGTGCACCTTCATTTGAGGTTATTACAATAAATTTAAAGGTGCACTCGTGTGTCATTCAACACAAATATTTGTAATTGTTGATGAAGGTAATTTTAAGAAAGTGGTGTGAAATTATTTTGCATTGATATTGTTCCTAAATTAATGCGATGGCTAGTAAGGAAATAAATGAACAGGTGAATCAGCTCGAAGAAGAGATGGAAAAATACACGACAACCCTCGAGACAGTAGATGATCCTACAGAAAGAGAAAGGATTTTAGAAGCTATTTTTCAGAATCAAGAAAAAATCCTTCAACTGAGTAAAGCAGCCGAGAGCGAATCTGAAACCCGAAAGAGCAGCAGGACGCGGCAATTAACAGCCAAGATGACAGAATTGCAAGCCTCAGAGAAGGCTAAAAGGGAAAGGAGATTGAAGAAAGACTTTGATCACAAATACGAATCTTGGAAGGATTGCTGCAAGAATGTAAGGAAAGTGCTGAAGGGCTTCTGTACAGAGCATACTTTGAACCAAATATATTCGTCATTGCACAGTGCCCGAGATGAACTGATTGAAGTATATGAAGCCTGCCGGGAACTTAGCCCACCTGAACAAGAAATGCGGCGACGGGTTGACACTTGTGCAGCAATAGCCAAACAACTATTGAGGGTGGTTGCAGACAAGGAAGATACAGATGCAGATGTTTCAAGTCAATTGAGAAAAGTACTACACGCAGACAACAATGCATCAATCTTCTCTTCGGCACCATCCAGCCGAGCATCGTCCCACCTTTCAGACAGTCTATCGGTGAGGCGAGTAAAGGCTGCTGCCGAATTAGCAGCTCAAGAGGCTGAAATAAAGATTCTGGAGGTCAAAGAGAAAAAGCAAGCAGAGCTCGATGAATTGCAACGACAACAGGAGAAGAAAGGAGAGAAATAGAGCGACTAGAAATAGAGAAAGAGGTGGACAAGGCCCGTGCACAATTCGAAGTGTATGACCGGGAGTGCAGGGGCTTTAATGACGGTAGTGATATAGGTCACTCTCTTGACGGAGCACAGAAGACACTACCAAAGTCAGCCCAAGTATCCGAGGATGGTCAAATAGCAGTCCTGGTCCGCAGTCTCCAAGACTGCATGTCACTACACAAATTGCCTCCACCAGAACCAAGTGTGTTTACGGGTGAGGCCATCCGCTATGTGGAATGGAAAGCCAGCTTTAAGACGCTCATCGAGTCGAAGGCCATCTCAACAGCGGAGAGAGTGTATTATCTCAAGAGATACTTGGGCGGTGAAGCACTGAAAGCAGTACAAGGCTTCTTTTATAATACATCAATTGAGTCATACGAGGGAGCATGGCAGCTGCTTGAGGAGCGCTACGGCCATCCCTTCAAAATACAAAAGGCCTTCAGAGATAAGTTATCAGGCTGGCAGAAGATAAGCCCCAAAGATGCGACCGGCCTACAACAGTTTGCAGATTTCCTGAAGGCGTGTAATGATGCCATACCTCATGTTCCTGCGCTAAAAATACTGGATGACTGCGAGGAAAACCGACGTCTACTGTCGAAGTTACCAGATTGGGCGGTAGCTCGCTGGAATCGGCAAGTCTCATATAGGCTGGACGACACAGGCAACTATCCTGGTTTTGAAGAGTTTGTGAAGTTTGTGCGGAAAGAAGCCCGTGTTGCATGTAATCCTATTTCATCGTTGTATGCACTAAAAGGAACAGAGACCTCGGGGACAGAAGAGACTAAAACAGGCGAAAGAAGAAAAGCCAATCGCAGCAGAGGTACGACGCTCACAACTGCATCAAGCGAAGTTGAGAAGTCCAACGAAAGCCAGTTGCCCTCCAAACCAGCATTCCAGCCAAAACCTTGTCTGTATTGCAAGTCAACGGATCACCACATAAGTAGATGCCCCGGCTTCGCAAGCAAGTCACTGGATGATAGAAAGAAGTTTGTCCAGGAAAACAGACTGTGCTTTGGTTGCCTCAAGAAGGGACATCTCTCAAAGGATTGTCGACGAAGACATACCTGTGACAAATGTAAAGGAAGACACCCTACGATGCTCCATTATGATACAACAGAGAGTAAGTCCTCCAACCAAAGGGAAGTGAAGTCACCAAAGAGAGAGGAAATAGTAACGGCGGTGTCTTGTGGTGTCCATCTGGAAAATGCCAGGGGGACCTCAATGATAGTCCCAGTATGGGTGTCGTCAGCAGAAACACCTTCGAAGGAAGTTCTCACTTATGCTCTGTTAGACACACAAAGCGACAGCACGTTTATATTGGACAATACCGCCAGGTCTATTTCAGCCCACTGTGAGCCAGTGCGATTGAAGCTCTCCACTATGACTTCTGCATCTTCCATGATAGATTGTAGCGCAGTCACAAACATACTAGTCAGAGGGATGTCTTCGTCTAACAGAATACAAATTCCACGATCGTACACAAGGGATTTCATCCCGGTGGACAAGTCCCACATCCCCACTGCAGACACTGCTAGAAGATGGTCCCACCTCTACAGCATAATCCATGAGATTGCACCTCTACAGAACTGTGGGGTGGGAATGCTGATCGGATACAATTGCTCACAAGCCTTGGCACCACGACAAACCATAGTTGGATCAGATGAAGAACCATATGCTGTCAAGACCGACCTTGGTTGGACCATCGTTGGATATGATGAGCAAAGTACCAACAGTCGCACTCCCAGTTTCTGCCACCGTGTCTCGGTAAAGGAGGCCCCATGCATATCGCCGTGGAACGTAATCAGCATACTAGAAGCTGATTTCTCAGAGAAACATCATGCCGAGAAGACCATATCCCAAGAGGATATTAAGTTTATCAACCACCCTAGAGACCAGCATTCATCAGACGAGCGGTGGTCACTTCAGCATGTCACTTCCCTTCAAGGATGGCAAACCCACGTTGCCGAACAACAAGAGAACAGCCGCAGTTCGTCTTAACCACCTCAACAGGAAGTTCGACACCAACCCAAAGTACCATTCTGACTACAAGAAGTTTATGGAAGATATCATAGAGAGTGGTCATGCAGAGAAGGTTGAGAGCCAAGGAGAGGAAGGAAGGGTTTGGTACATTCCACACCATGGAGTGTATCACCCTCAAAAACCAGGAAAAATCAGAGTGGTTTTCGATTGTTCTGCACGCCATGCTGGGACTTCGCTGAATGGTCATCTACTTACCGGACCGGACTTGATAAACAAGTTGTTTGGAGTGCTGTGTCGGTTCAGAGAACATCCCATAGCCGTCATGTGTGACATAGAGAAGATGTTCCACCAGTTTCTCGTAAATGAAGAAGACCGTGACTACTTACGGTTCCTATGGTGGGAGAATGGCAACGCAAGTAATAAGCCTCAGGAATACCGCATGAAGGTCCACCTATTTGGTGCAGCTTCATCCCCAGGGTGTGCCAACTATGGCTTGAAACACCTGGCAAATCAGCATGAGAATGAATTCCCACTAGCAGCATCGTTTATCAAGAGGAACTTCTACGTCGATGATGGTTTGAAAAGCACCGAAACCGAAGATGAAGCGAAAAGGTTGGTGAAAGAGGCGCAAGAGGTATGTGCCAGAGGAGGGCTGCGCCTCCACAAATTCATCTCAAACAGCAGAGAAGTCATGGAGACCATTCCGGCAGCTGACCGTGCCGCTGGAGTGAAGGATGTGGATCTTGGAAGTGATGCTCTTCCAACAGAGAGGGCTCTTGGCATCCAATGGTGTGTAGAGACAGACATGTTTAACTTCCACATCCAATCCAAGGATCACTCATTGACACGTAGGGGAATCTTGTCTTCAGTTGCCTCTATATATGACCCTCTTGGGTTCCTTGCCCCTTTTGTTCTTATTGGCAAGGGAATCCTCCAGGAAATGTGCCAAAATGGAGTGGACTGGGATGATCCACTTCCTGACAAACTACGCCCAAGGTGGGAGAAGTGGAATGATGACCTCAGTAACCTGAAAGAGATTCACATACCTCGGTGCTACGTGCCAAATGGTTTTGGAAAGGTCGTCAGCGTGGAACTTCATCATTTCTCTGACGCCAGTACACATGGGTATGGACAGTGTTCGTATCTGCGATTTATTGCAGAAGATGAGGTTCATTGCACACTAGTAGCCGGAAAGGCTAGAGTTGCTCCGGTCAAGATAGTTACTATTCCTCGACTAGAGTTGACGGCTGCTGTAGTGTCAGTGCTGATGGGTCACATGATAAAGGAGGAACTGGAAGTCACCATCGACCAGGAATTCTTCTGGACAGACTCCCAGGTCGTGCTTGGCTACATAAGCAATAAGGCTAGACGTTTTCATATATTCGTCGCCAACAGAATCCAAAAAATCTGCCAGTTCTCTGAGCCCAGTCAGTGGCACTATGTGTCAACAGAGGTGAACCCAGCTGACCATGCCTCACGAGGAGTCTTTGCCAAAGAGTTGCTTGCCTCAAACTGGTTCAGAGGTCCAGAGTTCCTATGGAACAAAGATTTGGCAATAGCAGAGGAACCAGTCCGCCAACTTAATGTTGGCGATCCTGAAGTAAAGAATGTGACATCGCTCCAGACTACTGTTGTACCAAGATTACTCGAATGGGAGGATCGTCTGTCGCGCTTCTCTGACTGGTCAAAGCTTTTGGGAGCTGTCGCACGCATAAGACGATTGGATCAGAAAGAGAAGGCTACTCTTACCCTCTCTACACCACAAGAAAGACAGGAGGCAGAAACACAAATTGTGAAGTTAGTTCAAAACAAGCCTTCCTAGAGGAAATCCAGTCATTGACAAGTTCAGGTAGAGTGATGGCAACTGCCAAAATCTTCAACTTGAATCCATTCCTGGACCGTGAGGGTGTTCTTAGAGTTGGGGACGCCTGAGAAATGCAGAGGTTGCAGACATCATAAAGTACCCAGCCATTCTACCGAAGGGTAGCAATCTAACTAGGTTGCTCATTTCGCACTTCCACAGCAAAGTGCAACACCAAGGTCGGGGAATGACCTTTAATGAAGTCAGAGCTAATGGGTACTGGATAATTGGAGGAGTCAAAGAAGTAGCCTCGCATATCCACAGGTGTGCTACATGTCGACGTCTGCGCCGTCCAGTTGAAGAGCAGAAGATGGCTGACCTGCCCAAGGATAGAGTGGAACCTTCCCCACCCTTCACGTTTTGTGGCATCGACTGCTTCGGGCCGTTTATTGTCAGGGAAGGCAGGAGGGAGCTTAAGAAGTACGGGCTGCTGATCACGTGCATGTGCTCACGTGCAGTACACATTGAGATGCTGGATGATATGACTACGGATAGCTTCATCAATGCTCTTCGGTGCTTCATTGCCATGAGAGGTCCCTGTACAACTGTTGCGCTCTGACCAGGGTTCCAATTTTGTTGGAGCAAAAAATGAATTACGAGAAGCATTGAAGGAATTGGATGTGGAGAGAGCTCAAGTCTTCCTGGCAAAGCGTCAATGTCAGTTTGTAATGAATGCGCCACACGCAAGTCATGTCGGAGGCGTGTGGGAGCGCCAAATCAAAACAGTCAGAAGTGTTTTGTCATCCATCATTCAGCAGACCCCAGGTAGACTTGACGCTGCAACCTTGCGCACCTTCCTCTATGAGGCCATGGCCATTGTGAACAGTCGTCCACTGACGACAACCAATCTTTATGACCCTTTGAGTCCTGAGCCACTCACACCAAACCATATTCTCACTATGAAGACAGCAGTGGCCTTACCGCCTCCTGGAAAGTTCGTCAAGGAAGATCTGTATGTAAGAAAACGCTGGAGACGGGTTCAATATCTGGCCGAACAGTTTTGGGGAAGATGGAGGAAGGAATATCTCTCTTCTCTGTCTTCAAGAGCAAAATGGAGCACTACACGAAGAAACATCAAGGTGGGAGACGTGGTGTTGGTGAAAGATGAAGATACACCACGCATGGAGTGGCCAATGGCTATTGTGACTGAAACCACTGAAGGTGAAGACCATCTGGTTAGAAGATGCAAAGTCCAGATTGGCTCCAAAAACCTAGACAAGCAGGGTAAAAGAGTCAACAAGATGTCGGTCCTGGAGCGGCCTATTCAGAAGCTTGTCCTCTTGTTGGAATCTGAGTAGAGGACTCACCTTCCCGTGCCTGAGCACTCCAAGTGACCATCCCAGAAGACTGTCAGAGTGTTTACTGCTCAGTATTGGATCGTTAAGTTGTTAGACTGTTTCTAAAGTTAAAACGGTTTATGCTTGTTGAATTTAAGTAGAGTGTAGTTGCTTGAAATTACTCATGATTTATTATTTACCTGATCATTCGTAATTTGGTGGGAGTGTAGCGGACGCTCTAGAAATCCTCTTGGTTTATTTTGAGTCATTTTTCCCAACTTAACTTACCTGCATTTTCTAAGAGGCTTTAGGATGATAACTAAATATTCCAGATATCATACCTTCAATGTGGCGTAGTTTAGAAAGGATACGGTTGCCTATAAACAGTGTATTTCCTGATGCATGAACAATGCATGCTAGAGCCATCCTTTGTTTACATGTGGAGGCCGCCATGTTTGTTATGGTCACATGATCAAAGTTTTAGAATTAGCTAAAATATTCTTATATGTCCTAGATATTGATTCTTTTTTGAAGGTAACATTTTGCCGGATTGCAATTAAGTTTCTGTAAATTTCTATGGTATTTCTGAGGAAATTTGTGTAACTTATAATTTTCCCATAATGCATTGCTTCTTCAAAATGGCCTACTTTTCCGACAATGTGACAATTCCAGTGCTGTTGTTGATGATTCTTAATCCATAATTTCTGTGATCATCCCTAGATTTAAGCTCACCCTCTACAGGCCCACGAGGTAATGACCGTCTCTTTTTAGTAATGGTTATAATTTTGGTCTTGCATTCATATGATTATTGTGAGAAAATAAGGGTTTTTAGAACGAATTTTAGTGTCATTTATACATACTGCATATCACACTGCCCACGTAAATGTATGTGTTTGGAATGAAGTTTTGGAACTTTTCATTGTGACATTATCAGTTGTTTTCCCATATTGTTGAGATCTATACTCATTACTATTGTTGGTATTTTCCTGTTTGATAGATCTTACGATGTCTATATAGAGATTTCATGAAGTCAAGATTTATGGTCAAAGATGTGCATCTT
Organism: Zoroaster sp. YZ-2022; assembly: GCA_029582265.1. Lineage (NCBI taxonomy): Eukaryota > Metazoa > Echinodermata > Asteroidea > Forcipulatida > Zoroasteridae > Zoroaster > Zoroaster sp. YZ-2022. The sequence continues at coordinate 95,514,840 of CM055816.1, read as the reverse complement.
GAAACAAGAATAAAGACTCAAAGTCAAGGCATCTGTAAGAACGTGTCCGCCAAATCGTTTAATTGAGTATTGGTAGTCGGGTGCAGCTACAATGTGATGTGTGGCTTACCTCGGGAGAGACATGGTGATGCATTAGACTAAGTCCATGAGCTAAGACAGAGACTGGAATTAGCCCATGAGTTGGCTAGAACTCAACTTAAGAGGCCCTCCTGTTATCAAAGTCGACAATACAACCTCAAGACTGACACGGCTGGATATGATATTGGCAGTGCGGTGATGGCACGTATTGGAACCCAAAAGGTTGGGTTATCTCCTAAGCTCCAGCCAAAGTGGGATGGCCCTTATATAGTCATGCATTTGTTGAGTGATGTTGTGGTCAGAATACAACGGGGGCCTAGACACAAACCCAAAGTACTCCGTTTCACGGGGGTGTAAACCTATCTTGGTTTTCCCCTCAATGGGATGAGGGAGAACACTCAGATCACCGTGAGGAGCCGGTGCCATTGAGTCAGCCGAATGCTGTAGTACGCTTAGACAACAATGAGGAGGCTGAGCCCCTGAGTCAGCAGGATGCTGGAGAACACCTCGACCATGGTGACGAGTCGGGACCAATAGTCAACGAGAAAACCTTATCCGGCCGACGGAAGCGAAAACCACCGGACCGTTATGGAGAATGGTGCACTAGAATACAATAAGTAAGCTCCTAATTGCTTTATCCTTCTTGTTGCTTTGTTGGATGCGGTGGCGTTAAGTATGAATTGTGGCCAGAGCCGAGACCGGGAGCGAAGCCGTTCTCCCAGGAAGCAGAAATGCGCAGTGTATGCCTGCCCCTATTGCCCCATCAAATTCAGTAGGAAACATGACTTACACCGACATTGGCAGCACACCCACAAGGACCAGTCCTCATCCGCCGGTGTGACTGATGAAATTCCAAGAACCCCCGGGAGAGACCTAGGCGTTCTCAGCATCCACCCTAATAGCCCCATCCAGCAGATAACACTTTCCAGCCAAAAACCCACAGTACTACGAGTGACCGTGACTCCTTCCACCCCGGCGAGACCCCCACTGCAGTTATTGGCCCTTCCTAGCCCACCTGAGAGATCCCTCATGGCAAAGATGGCCCCTACAGGCCCGCCTCCAGTCGTCAGACGGGTCATAGTGGCGCCTGAGGAGCGGATTGCAGATGATTGCGATGCACAGCCCCCTCGTCGAGACGTAGCTGCTTAGACGTCACTAGCAAGAGTCATAAAATAGCGAACAATCAAGGAGCTTCTGGATGGCAGCACCGTCGTAGCGCGTGTAGTTACAGAGAAGTTTAATTACGAAGTCTTAAAATTGTTCCATTCTCCCACTACTTATTTATGCAAAGTTTTCATAAGTAATTGTTGAAAAAATTGTTTTCTAAAGAAACATGTTTAGAAGAGAGACTTGGGATTCTGCGGCTTATTTTTGTATTCCTTAGAAAGAAATTTAGAAACGGTGTCTTTTTGTTTACATTTTAGAAAAGCATAGTAAGAGTTTCTATTGCTTTGAACTGTATAAACTTTCGAACATGTTTTATTGTAAATCTTTAAGGTTTGTTAGGTTTTTGTAAAAGTGTTAACGAAAAAAAATCTTTATCATTAAACCTTGTATTAAAAATTGAGTTTAATGCTGTTTAAATGATGTGAGGACACATCCTTTTCTAAAAGGAGGGGGTAATGTGGCGAAATGGTCGCCTGGTCACGGCTGTTCCGCGCGTATATGCTGTGCGTAAATAAAGTTCAGTCAGACAACACGCAATGCATTATTCATGTTTTGGAATTACGTGACGTAGCCAACATGGCGCCGCCCATGGAACATAATTTTGACGAACGTGAAACACGGAAATCGCGTGGAATATCTTTCTTCAGATATAATAGACATTTAATTTTTTGATATTTTTGGGGAAAACAATAAAAGCTGTAAAAGATAATGAGTCCAAAATCGCCATATGAATGAAATAAAGGGAAAGAAACAAAATTTGTTCGGACTTAATTCACGGGACAAAACAAACAAGAATGAAAAATACAGAGTGGGAAAAACCGTCGTTGTAAAATATTAAAGTTCTTGAAAAAAAAAAAGGGAATTGATAATATTTTAATTCAGTCCTATTAAAAAACTATTGTTTCTGTAGGACATTTGGTTATAATACATTTTAGCCACGTTAAACATGATATAAAATGTGTTGTGAGACTCAAGCCGCTTAACGATCAACGTATCAAGTACTTTTTTTTCTGCGTGACGTGCGCGCTGGTTCTCAGTAGCATCATAGGTATTTGGTCAGTGCACAAGGATACCAGCGACCGCTTTGGAAACAAGCGGGTAATATAAACAATGTTAACTGCTGTACATGTACGTAGGCGACAAAAAGTACACTGTTACACAAATATTTCAACATCTTTATCACAATAATAGGTTTTATTGTAAAATTATAGTCAAATACATTTAAAATGACAGTTCACAATGAGTTTTAAGTTTCATCAAGAAGGGTTATCAAAGGTTTGCAGGATTTGTTCTTGTCGTATTAAAGTAAGTCTTCAAGGGACAAGAGCCACAGTCAAAGAAACAAGTGAGTACAGCAAAGAAATATTCAATATCTTCGGAATAAGTGCTTGGCAAGACACTGCTGAACAGCATCCGTCAAAAGTATGTGAAAAATGTGCCAGAAAACTGAGACACTGTAGGGATGGTACAAGAGACTACTCTGAGAAAACTTTGAGAAATACTCAACACATTCAGGACAACTGGCCTAAACATATAAGGACTGGCAACTGTTTTGTCTGTAACCTTGTTACTCAACAATAAAAGGGAGGATCATTGACTCACTCCAAACAGAAATGTGGTAGGCCTAAACAAGCTGATACTAAACTCTTAATCCTCCCATTTTCATACGATCAAGCTAACATTTTTGAGCATCTGGAGCAAGGAGCAGCAGAGATTGTAGAGGTTCCGAACGCCTTTTATATTATAGGGCACAAGTGGGAGGAGTCTCTAATTACCTGTGGAATTTGCTTGTGCATACTTGGTACACCCTCAGTGCAGACACTGTGTCAGCACAACTACTGTGCAAAATGTTTTACATCATGTTTCAAATATGCTAAATCATCAACCATATGTTGTCCAATCTGTGTACAACCGGCAAGTACAACTAGAGAATGTTCATGTGGTGTGTACAAAGTGTACAAGCATTGGACGGATTTCAAAACTCATACATCATGAATGTAAAACACACACAGCTAATAAATGTCCATCATCTGATCCCACACATCATCCTGATGAACATGAATTACATGTAAAGCACAACAGCTTGAATCCGTCTAATGCTGCCAGACTGCTAAAAGAATTAGCAAACAGTCATAAAGTAGGGAACCCTTTACCCTATGATATTGAAGAGGCTACAGACAAGTGGGTCTGGTTGAAACTACAAAATGCAAAGACAGGAACAGCAAAAATAAAAACAGCTGGACGGGTAAGTTAAATACATATAATTAAATTTGAATAAACAGTCTTGCGCCAACTCAACACAATCTTCAACTTGAAGCTTTAAATAATTAAAATAAAAAATGCAATACAACAAAGGTATACAACAAAGGTATACAACAAGTGTACATTGTACACATTGTATATTTACATTCATATTTACAATCTTTATCATCCAAAATAATCAAACATTCAAATTTCTCATTGAATGCATGTATGGCACATATGAACCTTTGATAATGCAAATGCATCTACATCGTTAAAAAAAAATTAAACAGGTTGATTGTCAAATTAAAACAACCAATAATAATATTATGTGATTAAACTTCTCAAATTTCATTTCAATGATTTTAACTTGAGCCAAAATGAGCTTGATCAGCTGGAGCTCCAATATGCATCTGGACCAGTTACCAGTTTCATTGATAAAGTGCTGTACAAGTTTAAAGTTCAGCGGCAGGCCTATCATGGCAAAGCATTTGTGGGCAATCATGTTCACAAATGTTGCAAGGCAATATTTTTTCTTCTTTTCAAATAAAAGCCCTGTGGCAAATTATCATGTGACTGATGACACTATTAGGTGAACCATGCATTTTTTTTTTTTAATTTCAGCCTGAAGTCATTGAAGCTTTAACAGCCATCCCAAGACAAAAAGTCGAAGAACATGTGACTGACGACATCCTATTGGTGCACAAGATCAACTACTTCGCCAGGCTGCATCAACTGGAAGCAATTTCAAGGATATTTTCTTGACGTTTGCTGATGTACACCATGGTATTAACCATTCCAAACCCCTCACAGCAGACGACATCCATCGCATAGGTACAGTACATAGTTTTGTTCAGTGGTATGCATCATCCGTTTTCCCTTTATGATCACAGGGAAATTTGTTGATGTGATGATTTAACCTTTTTGTTTTTCGTTTGTTATCTCATTTCCAGATCTCTGTATTCAGGAATTTTTGCGAACATACCGCAGAATGTTTCCTGATCAAAATGTGACCCCGAAACTCCACCTCCTCGAAGATCATGCAGTGCAACAGCTGGCAAAGTTTAAGATTGGATTTGGGCTCCTGAATGAGCAAGGCGGACAACTCATCCACACTGAATTCAATCATACAGGTCGGGTAGTTCACGGCATGCGTAATGACCTGCAGAAGCTCATGAAATCCGAGCCAATGTCATCAAGCCTTGGATGAAACATGAAAGTTAATTTTAGATTATTTAATTACAAGGCACCTATTCATGGAATCATAATATTGAGAGTTGGACAGAACTGAACAAAATTTCGGGGGGGGGGGGAGGGGTGTAAGGAGAATCATAATTAGGACTGGGAATTCTGATCAAGTACATGTAGGCCTAGTTGTCTTGTTACAAATAACATACTCATGATAAAACTGCAATTGTTCACAAATACAAATAAGATGAATTTCACAGCCATTAATAAACTGAGATGTCACCACATCTATGAATAGTTTATTTCCTTGGATGCAATCTTTGTTTTATTGTTATATTGATATCTAGTGTCTGTAAGGTGGGTAGGGGCTAAGGGGTTACACTGACACGGCAGATTTGTGCATTAAATTTTATGTGAACAGAAGTATGAAAAACAGAAGTATGAAAGCTTTTCATAAACTTTTCAGGAAAATAAAATACTGTACCTTCAAGATCTTTGGTCCAGTGCAAGGTGGTATGGTGACATTCTCAGTTGTCTTATATGGGGACACTGCACATACTTGTATCTGTTCTGCACAAAAAAATAAATAAAAATAAAAATAAAAATGTACATAATCTGTAAATGCTGTAAATAAATAAAAATGTTCACCAAGTTATGTTGCATGACTCCAACTGGCTAATTATTTTAGGTCATATGCACTTGGTAATTACCACTAACATTACGTATACTCATGAAAACCTCACTATCCCTGGGTGATTAGCTATAATTCTAAATTATCAAAGAAGTTTAACTTGTCAAGGGCATGCAAGCAAGACATGAACTAAATAAAACCAGGAACCAGGGGCATACATGACCAACAATGGACCAGCAGTCTGGGAGTGGGAGTGGTCATGGACGAAACAGGTCAACACCCAAGTGATCTCATAGCCAAGTTATCAGTATTAAAATATCCCTTTCAACCCCAAACGTGCCACCTGCGCTCAATGTGGAATGTATGTTCTTTACCAAAGGGACGCTATGTCACGGGAATTCACTACTCTTTTGTTCCCAAGGCTCCTCTCCGGCACAACGCCTGAAACCTGTAACTGAAATGTAAATAGCGCCCTCACTTGACGTTGGCATGATTAATCAATCGCAGGACAATGCGCGCGTCAGTATGAATGATTTTAGCGTCTCTATATAAAGCTGTAGCTTTTTTCCGTGACCGCCGACGCTCACTTAGCTGTTTTACAGCTGACAGTCGACCGCTAGCCATGGATGACGCTGAAATTATTGACGAAATATTCGCGGATAGTGGTTCAGAAATATCCGATGACCAGTCCTCCTCATCCACATCAGAAGAAAGTGAAGAAGAGTTTGTCACACACCCACCAAGGTCATCAAATAAGCAGAACTTCAGGTAGGCCTTAACTAAGACGTAGGCCTAGCTGAAAAACTTTCACATAACTGTTCCAATTGGCTAACGTTACTGATTAGAAAGAGCCAAACATGTTTTGCATACTTCTGAATGTAGGCCCTAGGCCTACTTTTATGTTTTTTTCTAAAGGGGTGTTGGTGAAACTGAAAGTCGGATCCTCCAGACCTAGTCAGACTTTCCTGGATCCTCAGAAGAAAATGTTTTTCTTTCAAAGGAATGATGGATGGAATGGCATTTCAAAGAATATTAACTGTTCAAGTAATTTCAAGAATTACCTTACGTTTGAATGTAGGCCTAATTAACTTAATTTGCCAAATATTGCAGGTGAAATGGGCTTCTTTTTATGTAGGATGGATCTAGTAAGGTCCGACTTACGTTGACATTAGATCCGGGGAATCTGGGTTTTACCAATTGCCTTTCTAACGAAATTCATAATAGCATATTTGAATTAATCTGATTTTTACTATGCAAGAAAAAGACATGAATAAAATCACAAAGTTTGTCACATAAATTGTGCAGTATAAATGCAGAGTCGGCCTAACTTCTGAACTTCTTGCACCATATCAAAGTGAATGAATGATGAGGATGTCACTTGCTCTACCGTAGAGCAATTGGCATCCTCTAGCAAGTTGCATCATCTTTTTGATCTATCAAAAGAGCATTTTAACATTTCAGTGCCATCTAAGGTTTCGAGTCAACTCTGTCCCAGGTCAACTCCGGTCCAACTCGGTTAGTGTTCGTGCCCAAAACGTTACAGCACCCTCTTCGACCAAGAATACAGCCTATATTTACTTTAATTGGCTTGCGTTGTACCATCTGGACAGAGTTTACCTTGGACAGAGTTGACCTGCACCCCATCTAACCATATCGAGTGTATGATTAGATAACACAGGAAGGTCATACAAATTGCAAGCACCTGGTGTGCTGTCATTTTCAAGAAAAGTGGGACTATGCATAAATTTCCGATGATGGTTTTGCTGAGCATTGCCAAAAAAAGTAAATAACCGCCAAAGCTCATTACACCCAAATCATACAGTGCCCTCCAGTAGTATGTTAAATGCCGTATGGGGGACAAATGTATAAAACTGAGAAAAGAATCGGGAGACGTGTAAAGACGCCCAATTATTTAAATGAGGTACATGTATGACATCATAACAGAATTGGTGACGTCATAGAAAATAAAAAAAGTGGACATATAAAAATGAAAAAACTAAATTAGATTATCTCTGAGTATAATAAAGATGGCGACAAAATATGAAATAAAGAATAGAGTAACTGTGCCTTGCGAGTGGCTTTTATGATGATTTAGTTTTACCAACTAAAAGCCACTCGCAAGGCACAGTTACTCTATTCTTTATTTCATATTTTGTCGCCATCTTTATTATACTCAGAGATAATCTTATTTAGTTTTTTCATTTTTATATGTCCACTTTTTTTTATTTTCTATGATGTCACAAATTCTGTTATGATGTCATACCTCATTTAAATAATTGGGCGTATTTACACGTCTCCCGATTCTTTTCTCAGTTTTATACATTTGTCCCCCATACGGCATTTAACATACTACTCCTATTGTGTCGGCCATATCTGAAAAAGGCTAATGTTGTATTATGGTATCATCAAGAAAATGTGCCTTAATTCCATATAGCACCATCATACATAAGTTTCTTAATACTCATACTTCAGGTCTGGATGGCATAAAGCAAACTCCTCCTATACGAAGCGACCCCCTATGAACTTTACTGAAGAGACTGGATGTACTGAAGATTTCAGTAACCTCTCGCCTGGGCAGATCTTTCAACTGTTCTTCTGTCAGGCAGTCTGGAAGTTGATGGTGACAGAGACCAATCGCTATGCTGACCAAACGCTGGGTGCAGATGCAGCCAATCATCAGCATGCCTGGACTCCAACGGATATCCCTGAGATGATGGCATTTGTGGCCTTGCTTCTGTGTATGGGCATCAACAAAAGGCCACGCTACGCCATGCACTGGTCCAGGTCTGAAGTTCTGCGAAGTCCTGTGTACTCATCAACTATGTCTCGCAACCGATTTGACGCACTCCTGAGATTTTTCCACGTTGCCAACAACAGAGCTGAAATGGATGATGACTCTCCCCGTGACAAACTGTCTAAAGTTCGCCCGCTGCTTCACATTGTACTGCCATTGTTTCGTCGCATATATAAACCTGGACGAAACCTCTCGCCAGATGAGACTATGATAAAGTTTAAAGGCCGCATCGGTTTTAAATAGTACATGCCACGCAAGTCTGTTAAGTTTGGATTGAAATGTTTTTCATTGAACGAGTCTGAAACCGGGTACACATGTGCGTGGAAGGTGTTCACTGGTTCAGAGCCCACATCGTACCAATTGCAGACATCCTCAATTGCTTATGCAGCAGCAAACCATCCATCTAACCTTTCAGCATCTGGCAAAATAGTCATGGAACTACTGCAAGGACTCGAACATAAGGGACATTTTGTTTTCATGGACAATTGGTACACCAGCCCGGCTCTCGTCCACAAGTTGTCACAGCTAGGGTTTGGAGCTCGTGGAACAGTACGATACACCACCCAAGGGATTCCGGAGAGTGCAAACCCAAAGAAGTTCCGCATGAAAAGAGGCGATGACCCGCACTTTTACACAAAAGCAGGGCAACTATGTGTTGTTTGGCAGGATGCAAAGCGTGTAACTCTTCTGACTAATTATGGTGACTGCAGTATGGACACTAAAGAAATTCGCAGCAAATACAGTTCCACTGGACTTCGTGAAATCAAAAAACCTGTTCTCGTCAGTGATTATAATAAATACATGGGTGGAAGTGATCTAGCATCGCAACTGTGTCAGTATTATACACACCACCATAGATCGCTGAAATGGTGGAAAAGAATTTTCGTGGCCATTCTTGACATCTGTTTGGTGAACGCTACTGTCGTCTACAACCGAATTCCTACAAACCAGCACTTGACGAGCTTGGATTTCCGCGTGAAGGTGGTCAATGAACTTCTTTCCACCTGGAAGCACAACCGAGCAAAGCACACCAATGAGCCATCGTGTCTTTCGAGTAGACATTATCCTGGGAGAAGTGAGCCCAGCAAAAGGCGCAACTGTGTCGTTTGCAGCACACAAGCCAAGCGGAAACAAACTCGTATGATTTGTAAACAGTGTCAAAAGCCAATGTGTGTTCTGCCATGCTTTGAGAAGTTTCACAGTGTGTGATAAACATTTACCCAATGTAGTTTGGATTGTGTTCTAGGTGTCCCCCCCCCCCCATTTCAATGTTGCTCACCCAGCAAAAAATGCAACTGTGTCATTTGCATCACTAAAGCCAAGCGGTAACAAACTCGTATGATTTGTAAACAGTGTTAAAAGCCAATGTGTGTGCTGCCATGCTTTGAGAAGTTTCACAGTGTGTGATAAACATTTACCCAATGTAGTTTGGATTGTGTTCTAGGTGTCCCCCCCCCCCCATTTCAATGTTGCTCACCCAGCAAAAAATGCAACTGTGTCATTTGCATCACTAAAGCCAAGCGGAAACAAACTCGTATGATTTGTAAACAGTGTCAAAAGCCAATGTGTGTGCTGCCATGCTTTGAGAAGTTTCACAGTGTGTGATAAACATTTACCCAGTGTAGTTTGGATTGTGTTCTAGGTGTCCCCCATTTCAATTTTGCTCACCCCTCTAAATATGCAACTGTGTCATTTGCATCACTAAAGCCAAGCGGAAACAAACTCGTATGATTTGTAAACAGTGTCAAAAGCCAATGTGTGTGCTGCCATGCTTTGAGAAGTTTCACAGTGTGTGATAAACATTTACCCAATGTAGTTTGGATTGTGTTCTAGGTGTCCCCCCCCCCATTTCAATGTTGCTCACCCAGCAAAAAATGCAACTGTGTCATTTGCATCACTAAAGCCAAGCGTAACAAACTCGTATGATTTGTAAACAGTGTTAAAAGCCAATGTGTGTGCTGCCATGCTTTGAGAGGTTTCACAGTGTGTGATAAACATTTACCCAATGTAGTTTGGATTGTGTTCTAGGTGTCCCCCCATTCCAATGTTGCTCACCCAGCAAAAATGCAACTGTGTCATTTGCATCACTAAAGCCAAGCGGTAACAAACTCGTATGATTTGTAAACAGTGTTAAAAGCCAATGTGTGTGCTGCCATGCTTTGAGAAGTTTCACAGTGTGTGATAAACATTTACCCAATGTAGTTTGGATTGTGTTCTAGGTGTCCCCCCATTTCAATGTTGCTCACCCAGCAAAACTGCAACTGTGTCATTTGCATCACTAAAGCCAAGCGGTAACAAACTCGTATGATTTGTAAACAGTGTTAAAAGCCAATGTGTGTGCTGCCATGCTTTGAGAAGTTTCACAGTGTGTGATAAACATTTACCCAATGTAGTTTGGATTGTGTTCTAGGTGTCTCCCCATTTCAATGTTGCTCACCCAGCAAAAAATGCAACTGTGTCATTTGCATCACTAAAGCCAAGCGGTAACAAACTCGTATGATTTGTAAACAGTGTTAAAAGCCAATGTGTGCTGCCATGCTTTGAGAAGTTTCAGTGTGTGATAAACATTTACCCAATGTAGTTTGGATTGTGTTCTAGGTGTCCCCCATTTCAATGTTGCTCACCCAGCAAAAATGCAACTGTGTCATTTGCATCACTAAAGCCAAGCGGTAACAAACTCGTATGATTTGTAAACAGTGTTAAAAGCCAATGTGTGTGCTGCCATGCTTTGAGAAGTTTCACAGTGTGTGATAAACATTTACCCAATGTAGTTTGGATTGTGTTCTAGGTGTCCCCCATTTCAATGTTGCTCACCCACCAAAAATGCAACTGTGTCATTTGCATCACTAAAGCCAAGCGGTAACAAACTCGTATGATTTGTAAACAGTGTTAAAAGCCAATGTGTGTGCTGCCATGCTTTGAGAAGTTTCACAGTGTGTGATAAACATTTACCCAATGTAGTTTGGATTGTGTTCTAGGTGTCTCCCCCCCCCCCATTTCAATGTTGCTCACCCAGCAAAAAATGCAACTGTGTCATTTGCATCACTAAAGCCAAGCGGTAACAAACTCGTATGATTTGTAAACAGTGTTAAAAGCCAATGTGTGTGCTGCCATGCTTTGAGAAGTTTCACAGTGTGTGATAAACATTTACCCAATGTAGTTTGGATTGTGTTCTAGGTGTCCCCCATTTCAATGTTGCTCACCCAGCAAAAATGCAACTGTGTCATTTGCATCACTAAAGCCAAGCGGTAACAAACTCGTATGATTTGTAAACAGTGTTAAAAGCCAATGTGTGTGCTGCCATGCTTTGAGAAGTTTCACAGTGTGTGATAAACATTTACCCAATGTAGTTTGGATTGTGTTCTAGGTGTCCCCCATTTCAATGTTGCTCACCCAGCAAAAATGCAACTGTGTCATTTGCATCACTAAAGCCAAGCGGTAACAAACTCGTATGATTTGTAAACAGTGTTAAAAGCCAATGTGTGTGCTGCCATGCTTTGAGAAGTTTCACAGTGTGTGATAAACATTTACCCAATGTAGTTTGGATTGTGTTCTAGGTGTCTCCCCATTTCAATGTTGCTCACCCAGCAAAAATGCAACTGTGTCATTTGCATCACTAAAGCCAAGCGGTAACAAACTCGTATGATTTGTAAACAGTGTTAAAAGCCAATGTGTGTGCTGCCATGCTTTGAGAAGTTTCACAGTGTGTGATAAACATTTACCCAATGTAGTTTGGATTGTGTTCTAGGTGGCCCGCCCCCCATTTCAATGTTGCTCACCCACCAAAAATGCAACTGTGTCATTTGCATCACTAAAGCCAAGCGGTAACAAACTCGTATGATTTGTAAACAGTGTTAAAAGCCAATGTGTGTGCTGCCATGCTTTGAGAAGTTTCACAGTGTGTGATAAACATTTACCCAATGTAGTTTGGATTGTGTTCTAGGTGTCCCCCATTTCAATGTTGCTCACCCAGCAAAAAAATGCAACTGTGTCATTTGCATCACTAAAGCCAAGCGGTAACAAACTCGTATGATTTGTAAACAGTGTTAAAAGCCAATGTGTGTGCTGCCATGCTTTGAGAAGTTTCACAGTGTGTGATAAACATTTACCCAATGTAGTTTGGATTGTGTTCTAGGTGTCCCCCATTTCAATGTTGCTCACCCAGCAAAAATGCAACTGTGTCATTTGCATCACTAAAGCCAAGCGGTAACAAACTCGTATGATTTGTAAACAGTGTTAAAAGCCAATGTGTGTGCTGCCATGCTTTGAGAAGTTTCACAGTGTGTGATAAACATTTACCCAATGTAGTTTGGATTGTGTTCTAGGTGTCCCCCCATTTCAATGTTGCTCACCCAGCAAACATGCAACTGTGTCATTTGCATCACTAAAGCCAAGCGGTAACAAACTCGTATGATTTGTAAACAGTGTTAAAAGCCAATGTGTGCTGCCATGCTTTGAGAAGTTTCACAGTGTGTGATAAACATTTACCCAATGTAGTTTGGATTGTGTTCTAGGTGTCCCCCATTTCAATGTTGCTCACCCAGCAAAAAATGCAACTGTGTCATTTGCATCACTAAAGCCAAGCGGTAACAAACTCGTATGATTTGTAAACAGTGTTAAAAGCCAATGTGTGTGCTGCCATGCTTTGAGAAGTTTCAGTGTGTGATAAACATTTACCCAATGTAGTTTGGATTGTGTTCTAGGTGTCCCCCCCCCCCCCATTTCAATGTTGCTCACCCAGCAAAACATGCAACTGTGTCATTTGCATCACTAAAGCCAAGCGGTAACAAACTCGTATGATTTGTAAACAGTGTTAAAAGCCAATGTGTGTGCTGCCATGCTTTGAGAAGTTTCACAGTGTGTGATAAACATTTACCCAATGTAGTTTGGATTGTGTTCTAGGTGTCCCCCCCCCCCCATTTCAATGTTGCTCACCCAGCAAAAAATGCAACTGTGTCATTTGCATCACTAAAGCCAAGCGGTAACAAACTCGTATGATTTGTAAACAGTGTTAAAAGCCAATGTGTGTGCTGCCATGCTTTGAGAAGTTTCACAGTGTGTGATAAACATTTACCCAATGTAGTTTGGATTGTGTTCTAGGTGTCCCCCATTTCAATGTTGCTCACCCAGCAAACAATGCAACTGTGTCATTTGCATCACTAAAGCCAAGCGGTAACAAACTCGTATGATTTGTAAACAGTGTTAAAAGCCAATGTGTGTGCTGCCATGCTTTGAGAAGTTTCACAGTGTGTGATAAACATTTACCCAATGTAGTTTGGATTGTGTTCTAGGTGTCCCCCCACCCATTTCAATGTTGCTCACCCAGCAAAACATGCAACTGTGTCATTTGCATCACTAAAGCCAAGCGGTAACAAACTCGTATGATTTGTAAACAGTGTTAAAAGCCAATGTGTGTGCTGCCATGCTTTGAGAAGTTTCACAGTGTGTGATAAACATTTACCCAATGTAGTTTGGATTGTGTTCTAGGTGTCCCCCCCCCCCCATTTCAATGTTGCTCACCCAGCAAAAAATGCAACTGTGTCATTTGCATCACTAAAGCCAAGCGGTAACAAACTCGTATGATTTGTAAACAGTGTTAAAAGCCAATGTGTGTGCTGCCATGCTTTTGAGAAGTTTCACAGTGTGTGATAAACATTTACCCAATGTAGTTTGGATTGTGTTCTAGGTGTCCCCCCTCCCCCATTTCAATGTTGCTCACCCAGCAAAAAATGCAACTGTGTCATTTGCATCACTAAAGCCAAGCGGTAACAAACTCGTATGATTTGTAAACAGTGTTAAAAGCCAATGTGTGTGCTGCCATGCTTTGAGAAGTTTCACAGTGTGTGATAAACATTTACCCAATGTAGTTTGGATTGTGTTCTAGGTGTCTCCCCCCCCCCCATTTCAATGTTGCTCACCCAGCAAAAAATGCAACTGTGTCATTTGCATCACTAAAGCCAAGCGGTAACAAACTCGTATGATTTGTAAACAGTGTTAAAAGCCAATGTGTGTGCTGCCATGCTTTGAGAAGTTTCACAGTGTGTGATAAACATTTACCCAATGTAGTTTGGATTGTGTTCTAGGTGTCCCCCCACCCCTTTCTATGTTGCTCACCCACCAAAAATGCAACTGTGTCATTTGCATCACTAAAGCCAAGCGGTAACAAACTCGTATGATTTGTAAACAGTGTTAAAAGCCAATGTGTGTGCTGCCATGCTTTGAGAAGTTTCACAGTGTGTGATAAACATTTACCCAATGTAGTTTGGATTGTGTTCTAGGTGTCCCCCCCCCCCCATTTCAATGTTGCTCACCCAGCAAAAAATGCAACTGTGTCATTTGCATCACTAAAGCCAAGCGGTAACAAACTCGTATGATTTGTAAACAGTGTTAAAAGCCAATGTGTGTGCTGCCATGCTTTGAGAAGTTTCACAGTGTGTGATAAACATTTACCCAATGTAGTTTGGATTGTGTTCTAGGTGTCCCCCCATTTCAATGTTGCTCACCCAGCAAAAATGCAACTGTGTCATTTGCATCACTAAAGCCAAGCGGTAACAAACTCGTATGATTTGTAAACAGTGTTAAAAGCCAATGTGTGTGCTGCCATGCTTTGAGAAGTTTCACAGTGTGTGATAAACATTTACCCAATGTAGTTTGGATTGTGTTCTAGGTGTCCCCCCATTTCAATGTTGCTCACCCAGCAAACAATGCAACTGTGTCATTTGCATCACTAAAGCCAAGCGGTAACAAACTCGTATGATTTGTAAACAGTGTTAAAAGCCAATGTGTGTGCTGCCATGCTTTGAGAAGTTTCACAGTGTGTGATAAACATTTACCCAATGTAGTTTGGATTGTGTTCTAGGTGTCCCCCATTTCAATGTTGCTCACCCAGCAAAAATGCAACTGTGTCATTTGCATCACTAAAGCCAAGCGGTAACAAACTCGTATGATTTGTAAACAGTGTTAAAAGCCAATGTGTGTGCTGCCATGCTTTGAGAAGTTTCACAGTGTGTGATAAACATTTACCCAATGTAGTTTGGATTGTGTTCTAGGTGTCCCCCCATTTCAATGTTGCTCACCCAGCAAAAATGCAACTGTGTCATTTGCATCACTAAAGCCAAGCGGTAACAAACTCGTATGATTTGTAAACAGTGTTAAAAGCCAATGTGTGTGCTGCCATGCTTTGAGAAGTTTCACAGTGTGTGATAAACATTTACCCAATGTAGTTTGGATTGTGTTCTAGGTGTCCCCCATTTCAATGTTGCTCACCCAGCAAAAATGCAACTGTGTCATTTGCATCACTAAAGCCAAGCGGTAACAAACTCGTATGATTTGTAAACAGTGTTAAAAGCCAATGTGTGTGCTGCCATGCTTTGAGAAGTTTCACAGTGTGTGATAAACATTTACCCAATGTAGTTTGGATTGTGTTCTAGGTGTCCCCCCATTTCAATGTTGCTCACCCAGCAAAAATGCAACTGTGTCATTTGCATCACTAAAGCCAAGCGGTAACAAACTCGTATGATTTGTAAACAGTGTTAAAAGCCAATGTGTGTGCTGCCATGCTTTGAGAAGTTTCACAGTGTGTGATAAACATTTACCCAATGTAGTTTGGATTGTGTTCTAGGTGTCCCCCCATTTCAATGTTGCTCACCCACCAAAAATGCAACTGTGTCATTTGCATCACTAAAGCCAAGCGGTAACAAACTCGTATGATTTGTAAACAGTGTTAAAAGCCAATGTGTGTGCTGCCATGCTTTGAGAAGTTTCACAGTGTGTGATAAACATTTACCCAATGTAGTTTGGATTGTGTTCTAGGTGTCCGCCATTTCAATGTTGCTCACCCAGCAAAAAATGCAACTGTGTCATTTGCATCACTAAAGCCAAGCGGTAACAAACTCGTATGATTTGTAAACAGTGTTAAAAGCCAATGTGTGTGCTGCCATGCTTTGAGAAGTTTCACAGTGTGTGATAAACATTTACCCAATGTAGTTTGGATTGTGTTCTAGGTGTCTCCCCCCCCCCCATTTCAATGTTGCTCACCCAGCAAAAAATGCAACTGTGTCATTTGCATCACTAAAGCCAAGCGGTAACAAACTCGTATGATTTGTAAACAGTGTTAAAAGCCAATGTGTGTGCTGCCATGCTTTGAGAAGTTTCACAGTGTGTGATAAACATTTACCCAATGTAGTTTGGATTGTGTTCTAGGTGTCCCCCCATTTCAATGTTGCTCACCCACCAAAAATGCAACTGTGTCATTTGCATCACTAAAGCCAAGCGGTAACAAACTCGTATGATTTGTAAACAGTGTTAAAAGCCAATGTGTGTGCTGCCATGCTTTGAGAAGTTTCACAGTGTGTGATAAACATTTACCCAATGTAGTTTGGATTGTGTTCTAGGTGTCTCCCCATTTCAATGTTGCTCACCCAGCAAAAAATGCAACTGTGTCATTTGCATCACTAAAGCCAAGCGGTAACAAACTCGTATGATTTGTAAACAGTGTTAAAAGCCAATGTGTGTGCTGCCATGCTTTGAGAAGTTTCACAGTGTGTGATAAACATTTACCCAATGTAGTTTGGATTGTGTTCTAGGTGTCCCCCATTTCAATGTTGCTCACCCAGCAAAAAATGCAACTGTGTCATTTGCATCACTAAAGCCAAGCGGTAACAAACTCGTATGATTTGTAAACAGTGTTAAAAGCCAATGTGTGTGCTGCCATGCTTTGAGAAGTTTCACAGTGTGTGATAAACATTTACCCAATGTAGTTTGGATTGTGTTCTAGGTGTCCCCCCATTTCAATGTTGCTCACCCAGCAAAAATGCAACTGTGTCATTTGCATCACTAAAGCCAAGCGGTAACAAACTCGTATGATTTGTAAACAGTGTTAAAAGCCAATGTGTGCTGCCATGCTTTGAGAAGTTTCACAGTGTGTGATAAACATTTACCCAATGTAGTTTGGATTGTGTTCTAGGTGTCTCCCCATTTCAATGTTGCTCACCCAGCAAAAAATGCAACCGTGTCATTTGCATCACTAAAGCCAAGCGGTAACAAACTCGTATGATTTGTAAACAGTGTTAAAAGCCAATGTGTGTGCTGCCATGCTTTGAGAAGTTTCACAGTGTGTGATAAACATTTACCCAATGTAGTTTGGATTGTGTTCTAGGTGTCCCCCATTTCAATGTTGCTCACCCAGCAAAAATGCAACTGTGTCATTTGCATCACTAAAGCCAAGCGGTAACAAACTCGTATGATTTGTAAACAGTGTTAAAAGCCAATGTGTGTGCTGCCATGCTTTGAGAAGTTTCACAGTGTGTGATAAACATTTACCCAATGTAGTTTGGATTGTGTTCTAGGTGTCCCCCCCATTTCAATGTTGCTCCCCCAGCAACAAAAGCACCTGTGTCATTTGCATCACTAAAGCCAAGCGGTACCAAACTCGTATGATTTGTAAACAGTGTTAAAGCCAATGTGTGTGCTGCCATGCTTTGAGAAGTTTCACAGTGTGTGATAAACATTTACCCAATGTAGTTTGGATTGTGTTGTAGATGTCCCCCATTTCAATGTTGCTCACCCAGCAAAAATGCAACTGTGTCATTTGCATCACTAAAGCCAAGCGGTAACAAACTCGTATGATTTGTAAACAGTGTTAAAAGCCAATGTGTGCTGCCATGCTTTGAGAAGTTTCACAGTGTGTGATAAACATTTACCCAATGTAGTTTGGATTGTGTTCTAGGTGTCCCCCCATTTCAATGTTGCTCACCCAGCAAAAATGCAACTGTGTCATTTGCATCACTAAAGCCAAGCGGTAACAAACTCGTATGATTTGTAAACAGTGTTAAAAGCCAATGTGTGTGCTGCCATGCTTTGAGAAGTTTCACAGTGTGTGATAAACATTTACCCAATGTAGTTTGGATTGTGTTCTAGGTGTCCCCCCCCCCCCATTTCAATGTTGCTCACCCAGCAAAAAATGCAACTGTGTCATTTGCATCACTAAAGCCAAGCGGTAACAAACTCGTATGATTTGTAAACAGTGTTAAAAGCCAATGTGTGTGCTGCCATGCTTTGAGAAGTTTCACAGTGTGTGATAAACATTTACCCAATGTAGTTTGGATTGTGTTCTAGGTGTCCACACACCACATTTCAATGTTGCTCACCCAGCAAAAAATGCAACTGTGTCATTTGCATCACTAAAGCCAAGCGGTAACAAACTCGTATGATTTGTAAACAGTGTTAAAAGCCAATGTGTGTGCTGCCATGCTTTGAGAAGTTTCACAGTGTGTGATAAACATTTACCCAATGTAGTTTGGATTGTGTTCTAGGTGTCCCCCCCCCCCCCATTTCAATGTTGCTCACCCAGCAAAATGCAACTGTGTCATTTGCATCACTAAAGCCAAGCGGTAACAAACTCGTATGATTTGTAAACAGTGTTAAAAGCCAATGTGTGCTGCCATGCTTTGAGAAGTTTCACAGTGTGTGATAAACATTTACCCAATGTAGTTTGGATTGTGTTCTAGGTGTCTCCCCCATTTCAATGTTGCTCACCCAGCAAACAATGCAACTGTGTCATTTGCATCACTAAAGCCAAGCGGTAACAAACTAGTATGATTTGTAAAAAGTGTTAAAAGCCAATGTGTGTGCTGCCATGCTTTGAGAAGTTTCAGTGTGTGATAAACATTTACCCAATGTAGTTTGGATTGTGTTCTAGTGTCCCCCATTTCAATGTTGCTCACCCAGCAAAAATGCAACTGTGTCATTTGCATCACTAAAGCCAAGCGGTAACAAACTCGTATGATTTGTAAACAGTGTTAAAAGCCAATGTGTGTGCTGCCATGCTTTGAGAAGTTTCACAGTGTGTGATAAACATTTACCCAATGTAGTTTGGATTGTGTTCTAGGTGTCCTCCCCATTTCAATGTTGCTCACCCAGCAAAAAAATGCAACTGTGTTATTTTCATCACTAAGCCAAGGTGTTAACAAACTCGTATGATTTGTAAACAGTGTTAAAAGCCAATGTGTGTGCTGCCATGCTTTGAGAAGTTTCACAGTGTGTGATAAACATTTACCCAATGTAGTTTGGATTGTGTTCTAGGTGTCCCCCCATTTCAATGTTGCTCACCCAGCAAAATGCAACTGTGTCATTTGCATCACTAAAGCCAAGCGGTAACAAACTCGTATGATTTGTAAACAGTGTTAAAAGCCAATGTGTGTGCTGCCATGCTTTGAGAAGTTTCACAGTGTGTGATAAACATTTACACAAAGTTTGGATTGTGTTCTAGGTGTCCCCCCCCCATTTCAATGTTGCTCACCCAGCAAAAATGCAACTGTGTCATTTGCATCACTAAAGCCAAGCGGTAACAAACTCGTATGATTTGTAAACAGTGTTAAAAGCCAATGTGTGTGCTGCCATGCTTTGAGAAGTTTCACAGTGTGTGATAAACATTTACCCAATGTAGTTTGGATTGTGTTCTAGGTGTCTCCCCCCCACCCCATTTCAATGTTGCTCACCCAGCAAAAATGCAACTGTGTCATTTGCATCACTAAAGCCAAGCGGTAACAAACTCGTATGATTTGTAAACAGTGTTAAAAGCCAATGTGTGTGCTGCCATGCTTTGAGAAGTTTCACAGTGTGTGATAAACATTTACCCAATGTAGTTTGGATTGTGTTCTAGGTGTCCCCCATTTCAATGTTGCTCACCCAGCAAAAATGCAACTGTGTCATTTGCATCACTAAAGCCAAGCGGTAACAAACTCGTATGATTTGTAAACAGTGTTAAAAGCCAATGTGTGTGCTGCCATGCTTTGAGAAGTTTCACAGTGTGTGATAAACATTTACCCAATGTAGTTTGGATTGTGTTCTAGGTGTCCCCCATTTCAATGTTGCTCACCCACCAAAAATGCAACTGTGTCATTTGCATCACTAAAGCCAAGCGGTAACAAACTCGTATGATTTGTAAACAGTGTTAAAAGCCAATGTGTGTGCTGCCATGCTTTGAGAAGTTTCACAGTGTGTGATAAACATTTACCCAATGTAGTTTGGATTGTGTTCTAGGTGTGGGGCCCCCGCATTTCAATGTTGCTCACCCAGCAAAAAATGCAACTGTGTCATTTGCATCACTAAAGCCAAGCGGTAACAAACTCGTATGATTTGTAAACAGTGTTAAAAGCCAATGTGTGCTGCCATGCTTTGAGAAGTTTCACAGTGTGATAAACATTTACCCAATGTAGTTTGGATTGTGTTCTAGGTGTCCCCCCCCCCCATTTCAATGTTGCTCACCCAGCAAAAAATGCAACTGTGTCATTTGCATCACTAAAGCCAAGCGGTAACAAACTCGTATGATTTGTAAACAGTGTTAAAAGCCAATGTGTGTGCTGCCATGCTTTGAGAAGTTTCACAGTGTGTGATAAACATTTACCCAATGTAGTTTGGATTGTGTTCTGTCTCCCCATTTCAATGTTGCTCACCCAGCAAAAAATGCAACTGTGTCATTTGCATCACTAAAGCCAAGCGGTAACAAACTCGTATGATTTGTAAACAGTGTTAAAAGCCAATGTGTGTGCTGCCATGCTTTGAGAAGTTTCAGTGTGTGATAAACATTTACCCAATGTAGTTTGGATTGTGTTCTAGGTGTCCCCCCCCCCCCCATTTCAATGTTGCTCACCCAGCAAAAAATGCAACTGTGTCATTTGCATCACTAAAGCCAAGCGGTAACAAACTCGTATGATTTGTAAACAGTGTTAAAAGCCAATGTGTGCTGCCATGCTTTGAGAAGTTTCACAGTGTGTGATAAACATTTACCCAATGTAGTTTGGATTGTGTTCTAGGTGTCCCCATTTCAATGTTGCTCACCCAGCAAAAATGCAACTGTGTCATTTGCATCACTAAAGCCAAGCGGTAACAAACTCGTATGATTTGTAAACAGTGTTAAAAGCCAATGTGTGTGCTGCCATGCTTTGAGAAGTTTCACAGTGTGTGATAAACATTTACCCAATGTAGTTTGATTGTGTTCTAGGTGTCCCCCATTTCAATGTTGCTCACCCAGCAAAAATGCAACTGTGTCATTTGCATCACTAAAGCCAAGCGGTAACAAACTCGTATGATTTGTAAACAGTGTTAAAAGCCAATGTGTGTGCTGCCATGCTTTGAGAAGTTTCACAGTGTGTGATAAACATTTACCCAATGTAGTTTGGATTGTGTTCTAGGTGTCTCCCCCCCCCATTTCAATGTTGCTCACCCAGCAAAAAATGCAACTGTGTCATTTGCATCACTAAAGCCAAGCGGTAACAAACTCGTATGATTTGTAAACAGTGTTAAAAGCCAATGTGTGTGCTGCCATGCTTTGAGAAGTTTCAGTGTGTGATAAACATTTACCCAATGTAGTTTGGATTGTGTTCTAGGTGTCCCCCCCCCCCCATTTCAATGTTGCTCACCCAGCAAAAAATGCAACTGTGTCATTTGCATCACTAAAGCCAAGCGGTAACAAACTCGTATGATTTGTAAACAGTGTTAAAAGCCAATGTGTGTGCTGCCATGCTTTGAGAAGTTTCACAGTGTGTGATAAACATTTACCCAATGTAGTTTGGATGGTGTTCTAGGTGTCCCCCATTTCAATGTTGCTCACCCAGCAAAAACTGCCACGGTGTCATTTGCATCACTAAAAGCCAAGCGTTAACATACTCGTATGATTTGTAAACAGTGTTAAAATCCAATGTGTGCTGCCATGCTTTGAGAAGTTTCACAGTGTGTGATAAACATTTACCCAATGTAGTTTGGATTGTGTTCTAGGTGTCCCCCCATTTCAATGTTGCTCACCCAGCAAAAAATGCAACTGTGTCATTTGCATCACTAAAGCCAAGCGGTAACAAACTCGTATGATTTGTAAACAGTGTTAAAAGCCAATGTGTGTGCTGCCATGCTTTGAGAAGTTTCACAGTGTGTGATAAACATTTACCCAATGTAGTTTGGATTGTGTTCTAGGTGTCCCCCCCCCCCCCCATTTCAATGTTGCTCACCCAGCAAAAAATGCAACTGTGTCATTTGCATCACTAAAGCCAAGCGGTAACAAACTCGTATGATTTGTAAACAGTGTTAAAAGCCAATGTGTGTGCCATTCTTTGAGAAGTTTCACAGTGTGTGATAAACATTTTTGATTGGGGTCCTTCCGTCTCCCCCCCCCCCCATTTCAATGTTGAAGTGACAGTGCGCACACCAGCAACACAACATTGAAATGGGGGTAGGTTGATAGTAAGCAATCTTGAAATGGGTGGGGTGGGGTATGAGCAACCTTCATTTAAACTTGACTACTGCTACAGTAAAATCAATTTTGTGCAATTACCGCAACATTCCTTTCACCTGAACCTAAAATTTATCACCTATTACGTTGGGGTTTATGAACCACCCATAAACAAAACAAGCATTTGTTTTATTGGTCAATATTTTTCTTGTCATAACTTGTGGAGTTATTTGTTGTCATTGCAAGAGTGGCCTTTCATGATGTTGTTGAGTGAGGGCGCTATACACTGAAAATTGTTAAAAAGTCTCTGGTAAAGAACTGAACATGCTATGCAAAAACCGGTAGCAACCAAGGCATGACTGATCAAATATAGCTCGGTATTGAAAGGGATATGAGGAAAACTGCTGAAAAAAATCATTGAACATTGAAAGAAGTTTCTAAAAAAAAGAGAGAGACTAGCAGCTAGCACTAGCAGAGTGCTGCTTATTAACTTTACTGTAGCGTAGGAACGAATCTGTACGTTAAAACAAATGAAACAGCACCATGGAATTAAAACAGTAATAATTCAGTAACAAATAATGGAAGGAAATGAACTTACGAACGTAAACATGCGTACTATAAATACATGGGTAAACCTGTACTGTACACGTAACAAGTACATGCACATAACGTACCACGGTTATTATACGTATGTGTGCATGGACCGTAGATACATACACGTGTATAAAGACAGCTTACACGTGGAAAAATAAAGTTTAGAAATGGTAAATAAATTCATTGATTTTTCATGCTTAAATAAAATGTCCTACACTTACCTTGTAGTTTCCAGTGAAGTTTGTCATCGTTGCAGATGATTACTGAAGTATTGGACCCTTGAGTACTTATTTAATATAATAAAAATGACATTTTCCGACGATGTTTTAAAAAGAAGCAAACAGAAAATGGCTTCTCAACGTTAGATACACAGTTACTTATTTGCATTCATCTAGAAGCAGGAATTTAAAAATATCATAAGTTCAAGGGTCATGTTTATTTTTTTTGCACACATTTTTTGGGTGACAACATTTTTAACCAATCAAAAAAATGTATTTCAAAGTCAGCGCGAACACCGTTAACGGTAGCCCGCGTCCACGTCTAGGAATAAACAATGACGTAATGCAAACTTGACGCGTAGGCTTATTGGACACAAATTGGCAACAGAGGGCGCACTTTTTTTGCGGGCGGAACAGCCGTGTGGTGGCGCATTTGACTCTCCTGGTTCTGCCGCGTGCGACACATCCGACCTCCAACGGTTTTCCCGCGTGAATACCACATGCACATGTAGATGTGCATGTGGTGGCAGTTGTTGTTTGGCTTCCATTGGGAGAGCATCGTAGGTTGGCATGAGAAAGTGAATAGGCTGAGGGAATAAATTCTTGCGTAGATCAAGCAGCAGAACAGGTCAGTATTTGTTAAGCCAATAAAAAAAAAGAGTTAGAGTAATTTTACAAAGAAAATATCATTAGGCCTACATTAAAACAAATCACAATCAGAAAGAAGTGTCCGTCTGTTATTTTATTCTGTGTAGCAGTTACAGGAATTAGACGTGACCCCAAAGAAGCCCTTAGACCGCTCGACTTAAAGTTACAGTATTAAATCCTAATGATGGATAAATGATCTGCGAGTCACACTCAGTATTAATGGTTTTATGTTACACTTTATTTAATTATTGAAAAATAAATCGGAACAGTCTGCGTCTTCCTGTAATTTTTTATATAGGCCTACTTTATAGAAAGGCCCACAAACTTATATATGTATTGTTTAATAATTATAAGGTGTTACATAAAACTAATAAAATTGAGTAAACTGTGACTAGCATCCTTCAAGGTATATGTATTCAGTCTTAGGCCTTGTTCACATCAGTGAATGTATATCTAAACCTGGTTTTTCCAATTGGTAATGCCCATGTCATCTTGACCTGGCCACAGGTACAAGCCGGGAGAAACCTCTCTCATGTACTTGACTCTTAGAGTTGGTCCGTCTCGGGCAAGTACCTAAAACAAAATACATTAGATTGGGTTTTAGAGAAAATATATGCATTTCTGTGCACTATGCACGTAATTTCTTATGCAAAATTGAAAGGGGACAAAGAGAAAGCACTTTAAAACGGCAGTTACGTCATGATCAACAGGACATGGAATCAGAGTGTTTGTGTCAGATTAACTCAGTGACTGAAAATAATTTCCCACAAGATGTCATATTACCATTGCTGCTGCATAAATGCTGTTGCAGTCACTGTGTTCATCTAAAACTAGGACGCCGATTCCATGCCCTGTTGAAAGTCTGCTCTGATCATGACTATATTGACCCTTTAACAACTGACATCCTAAGTCACATCCGTATCCACCATAACCCGCAATCATCAAAGGGTTGATAACTTTGCTACGATTTTAGGGCGATTGGAATGAGAACATTTTAACAACCATTTTTCAAATTGCAGAAAATACATACCTGGGCTACGTAGATTTCGAACTTTTTATTTCTCTGAATGCGACATGAAACATATCCACCTTGACAAATTCCTGCAATAAATGGAATGAAATAAGAAAAACCTAATTATTGTCGGAGCCATCTTCATAAGGTATAAATGCAAACAGTATATATTGATTAGTCTGTGTATCTATTAGACACATGAAGAATACATGTTGCAATTTAGAGTGAAGGGTTGGTCACATTCCATAAGAAAGTTTTTAATGCTCTATCAGTTTTAAAGTATAGCTAACATTTTACTTGTTTAAAAGTATGTCACTCTCAGTGGTTACATTAATTGCCCAATCAATCAATCCATCAAGACACTGTTAGGAGCACATACATTCTCTAGCCAAATATTACACAATGCAATTACATGTACCTGAATCATCCTCGTCGTTCCCTTCATGTTCTTCCTCATGTTCCTGAACTTCATGTATATCACTCTCTGTTTCCTCTTCCTCATGCATCTCACATCATCTCCTACCACATCTGCCTCCTCCCCAGCCCCCACATCTTTGATCGCCCAGGTACTTGTGTAGTCTTTATTTGTGCCGAGTCCTCCCCTTTCACAGCCGTTGCAAAAGCATGACAGATCTCGCACTTTTACTTTCCCTGTTAATATTTTCAACGAGATAGAAATTCCGTCTGAAGTGGTTGCATTTGTGATCCTGTTGAGCTGGTTTGGACAAGTGCTCGTTACAGAATTTGAACATAGTTGCTGTATCAAGTATGATACTTTTGCCACTCTTCACTGCCCTCTCTGCTGCCTTTTTTAAAATATTTTTGTTAATGTTATTTTTAATATGCCTCCTTCCCCATCACACGGTCCCTTACCGTGCTTTGACCCCCCAAAATGGCGCTCTGTGTGAATGTCAAACTGTTCTTTAGAGTAGGATAGATCCACAAATGGCATCTTTGATTTATACTGGGCAGAACATCCATCAGTAAATTGTATCACTCAGTAAATTGTATGCTATTCCTGTGAAAGCTGCAACTGCATGGCTATCATGCTTCAGATCAGAAGATAATATATCAATGCATTCCTGGACAGGTTCTCCATCATTTGGGCAGATGTTGGACTACCCTCACTAGAGGGTAAACATGAGATGTGTTTTTAAGCAAGACTGACAAAAACAGGCACTACCGTTTGTTACATCGTTACTTCGTAGTTAATTTTCTAGGTCAATTGTAAAAGTGCTAAACTCACACATTTGTTTGAAACAATACAACAATGAAAGATGTATGTTCCGCAAATAAGTGAACAAGAATCTCAAATAATTTTAGTTTCACACGTCTGGATATTTGTAATTGAATCATGGAAACATCTTAATAATAACCCAGCTTATTTATTTCTTGTTCCCTTATAATTATTACTTGCCGTCCTAATTAACACAAACTTGAGATTCATTGTATATAATATCATGGTTGAGTGAACAGTGAACACGTCTTCTGTCAGAGCTCCAAAATATTCAACATTTTCTGCAAATTTCCACTCCTCAAGTACATCATTCGGGCTAATCCTCAGTTCATCTTATAGTTCACTAATCATTCTTCCTGTCTGACAAATTTACCCTCTGCAATATGACCAGAAGAAAAGGTAAATTGAGGAAAATGTCTGACCGATCTCCTCCAACTCTATCACCCCAGCAGACTGCTCCCACACCCGTATGTTCGTCGGGGTCATTGACCAACCGACCTGTAGCCAATGACGAGGATGAGTTCCAACAATTTGTGCGCGATGCTTTAACTGAGATTCGTCGGAGTCAATCAGACCTCTACCGGCGGATTGATAAGCTTGAGGAAAGCTTTAACTCTTCCCTTGAATTCGAGTCTAAGTGGATATCCGAACTCGAATCCAGAATCAAGGAGCTGGAAAATACTACATCACTACTGGATAAAGCCGAAAAACAATTGTCTGATCACAGCGAAAAGATTTCAACAAACTTGAACGTTTCAGTCGGCGGAACAACGTAAGGATCATTGGGCTTCCCCAAGACAAGAACGAGGACTGTCTGGTGATCGTATCTAAATTACTAACAGATAGATTCGACATGCCAAATATCCAACTGGAAAGAGTGCATCGGGATGGCCCCAAGACCCCAGGCCGACCTCAACAAAGGTAAGTCCTCGCCGATCAATAATTTTTCTGTGTGGAGGACTTGACCCGTCTGGATCTTCAAGAGAAACAGCGCTGGTCCGAGCAGGTGAGCCGGTGCTACCATGACGGCAAGAAGTACCGCTTCGTAGCCGGTAAGTGGTGGGATAACACCGGAGCCCTTGCTGAGTTCTACAGATCCTGAGGTGATAAGAGCTAACTATCTTTAACTCTGCACCATCTCCATGTTTCATCATTGTTCCCATATTGTCTACCTTTGCTTAACTGTCCCTGCATCGTTAACTGTGCTTGACTTTGTTTATTTTATTTTGCAAAAATCTGCCGTTAGACGGTTTGGTTTTATTAGTTTAGTATTTATTCATCAATGCTTCTTTCACTTTTGGTCGTTACGTTGTACTACATTTTGTTACCATTTCATTTTCTTTGTAATTTTATAGACCACCTTTTGTACCTTTTAGCTTATTCCCGGTTATGCTTTTTGCAATACCTGTTTATTTTAGTTTATTTTTTTAACTTCATTTCCAGTTTAGTTTTCTTTGGAGCTCGGGAAACAATGCACCGTATTCATTCTTGTTTCCTTTACCCTGCTTTTTGTTTTTTGTTTTTGTCTTACTTATTGATGTTTACTGATTTTCTAAGTTCTGTTGACGATAATGCCAATAATGATCGTGTAAATAATACTTGTGATTACTTTGATTCCCAACAATTCAATAGCATTAATTCTTCTCCAGGCAATTTATTACATGAACTGAAGGAGCCTTTGTAGACATTTCTTCGATATTCAAGATTTCTTGGCCACTCTAGACCATTCCTTCTCGATTTATGGCTTTACCGAAACGTGGTTTAAAGAAGCTCCTCCGTCGTATGTCCATATGAACAATTACCAACTTGTTCAGACATCGCGTTCTTTAAAACCCGGCGGAGGGGCAGCCATGTTTATAAGCAATTCGCTGAATTTCCACATTCGTGAAGATCTTATGCCATCTAAAGATGACTTCGAAGCGATTTTCATTGAAATTCAGCGAGACAATGGTTCTAACTTAATTGTTGGGAATGTCTACAGGGCTCCTGCACTGCAAATCTTGTTGGTCAAAATTTGCCCAACATTTTTGCCCAATGTTGGTTCAAATATCAACTGTCTAAATTATTGGGCAATAACTTTTATCCAATCGTTGGCTGAACACTTTGACAAAACAAGTTGGTCAAATCATTTTACCCAACGTTTGGGTGATGACAATTGACTAAGAGTTGGGCAACTTTGTTTACCAAAATATTGGTTAAAATTTTACCCAATAATTTAGACAGTTGATATTTGAACCAACGTTGGGCAAAGGTGTTGGGCAAAGGTTGTTACCCAACAAAAGCAGCAATTGATTATCTGTTGGTTACTCCTTTAATCCAATTGTTGGGCATAATATGACCAACAATTTGTTAATAATAATTAAACAGCTGCAAACAACATCTTGGAGTTTGTAAATTCAATTTATTCAGCATAAATTCAACATCTAAAGAATACAATACAGTACAATATAGTACAATACAATACAAGTAACTCTATATACAACAATCCAAAGTTTTAAATTCACAACTCATATTAGCAAGTTTCATACCCTTTAATAAATTTCTTTTAAACAATTTAATTGATTTGTAGACCTACAAATATGGCCTTTCGCCGAGACAAACAATTTGATATGTTTTTACAATATTTAACAGGAGATTGAAATTGTTTACCCCTGTTCAACCCGAAAATACCTTTAAAAAAAAACCACTTTGGCTATTTTTACTCTAAAATCCAAAACTGTACATCAGACATAGCAAAAACTATATTGTGAATCCATATGCGAAGACAAACAATTTGACATGCTTTTCAATTGTCTTAATGTTTGACCTTTGTATGACCTTTGACCCAATTTGTTTATAATTTTACGCATAAGGATCATAATCAGCATTAACTAAAATCACTTCTCATACTTCTGTGGCCCACTGTGTAGACCCCAATCATTTTTAAGGCTTTGTGAGGAGCTGGCCCGCAAGTACAAGTAGCCAAGTGTGTTATTTATGTAAAGTAGACACCAATAAATAAGAATAATATCTGAGGATTACCAAAAATGCACTTTTGACCTTTCAGCCCTTTTCTCAACATTAAATAATAGAACCAGTCACAAATATATTGCAGCTTGGCTGGGAAATTTAAACAGCTGCAAAAGTTCAAACAATGTCAAGTTTTTTGTGCATATATTCTGATGTATTGCTATCATTCTTTCAAGTGTACATCTTTGTATATTTTATTTTTAATTTTCAAACACTTTCAAGAGAACTTTCAAAGGAAGACTTTAAAATGCTTTTTGAAATAATTAAAATTTCTTAAAGAACTTTTAAGGTGATTATGTACGAACCATGAACAAACCTTTATTCTTCTCATGTAATTCTCAAGCTATACAGCTTGTCTAGGAAATATCAACAGCTGCACATACAAATACATACAAATACATGTTAGGTCATTTCATGCCATGGTTTTTGTCACGTTACACATTTTTTTAAACATTTTTTCGCTGACACCCCCTCATATTTCAAAAATGATGGTGCGCTAGAACAAAACAAAGTAGAGACCTCAAATTTTCAGAATTTGCTTTTCTCATAAGTATCTTTCAGTACACCAAAAGAGAAAAAAATCTAAGATTTGACAGTGAACTCCATTGTTGAGTTGGCATGGAATGACCCTGTTGCAAAAGTTCAAACAATGTTGACGTTTTTAAACATGTAAACACATCTTTTTACCTTTTTCAAGTACTTTTAAGGAACTTTCAAGTCTTTAAAATGCCTTTTGATTTCTTAATTAACATAACTGTTAAGGTGAGTCTGTAGGAACCATGAACAAATTTCAGTCACTTTATTCTTCACATGCTTCAAGTTTTGCAGCTTGGCTGTGGGTATATGCTCTGTATGCTCTGATGCTTGGATGCAAGATGTGTGGCTTTGGACCAGGTTGACGACATCACACATGCTATAATATTACACATAAATAATAATTACCAAAATTAAATTGTCATGTACCACTTTAGTATAGCTCCAATGCATCCCTCCTTTGTAGAATAACAAATCCTTGTCCAACAAAATGGAAGAGTCCATATTTGATGCGCATGTGAGGTGGGCATCTTTCTTCTTTTTTTACAGATGAAACTATTTAAAGCCCATATGAGGGGTAAGAGAAAAATAAATGTGACCGCTCCAGATGATGAATGTCCCCCAAGGGAGTTTTACATGTACCTGTAATTTGAAACCGAAGCTCAAACATAATGAAAACCTTAGAAAAACGATTTTTGGATTTCAGGATTTTTAGGTTGCCTAAATCTTTCTTGCTGTTTAAAATAAAGACAATTTCTGAAGCGTGTTTGTGTCCTATTTACCACAGAATGTTTGTCAACAACTCACAAAAGACCGATAAACATGCCCTTTTTGAACCGCCATCGCTGCCCAAAATGCATTGCCGTATCGCGGTGCGTATACACACACCAATAGAAAGGTCATGACCTCCCCTGTCTATTTATATTATAGCACAGGCTTGCATGCAGAGCCTGTACCATGGAGGAAGGAAGAGAGCTAACTACACCTCTGTTTTACTCCACTATGCCTTCGTTTTGAAGTTATTTGATAAAATATATACCTTTTTGCATTATCGCAAGCGATGGCAAAGATTGCAGCGGATTATAATCTACATGGAATCCGTTGCAGAGAGCTAACGATTTTACGGACCGATGTTCAGCACAAGTTTCAATGGGTGCGAACGGTGGTGTGTACATGAATCATGCACGGCGGAATCTCGTGCCTACTTATTCTTTTGTACTGAAAACAAAACGGTGTGTCACTTAAACACATGGCTCAGTAGCTTCTATGGGTATTATATATTGGTTTTGTTGTTAATATCTTACCTGAGAAAGTTTCAATGAGGCATTCCATGCCCCAATCTCGAAGGAGATCTGCGACCTGCTGCTGACCTTGATCGTCTGCCATGGTGTGTAGTGTACCGGTGGTGGTATGTGCAGAATGTGTGTTTCGCGCGCGCGCGTTAACGGGAGTGAATGCGCCAATCTCGGGAACTTTGCCCAACACACCCTGCTGCAGTGTGTGCCCAACACCATTGGTTAATAAAAAGTCCCTTTAAAAAGTGAGGTCGCGTGATAATTTTGACCAACTTATCGGCAACTCTTTGCACAACCACTTGATATAAACATTGGACCATCCAGTTAACCAACAATTTGGTCAAGTCTGCCCAAACGTGTTGGACAATGATTTCGTTTAACCAACTGCCAATATTTTTAACCAACAAGTTAGTAATGCGTTTAACCAACACAATTGGTGACCAACAAATTTGCAGTGTGGAACTTGTCTTAATAACTTTCACAATTGTTTTGATTCTTGCCTTGAAAAGGTTACTTCAGAGGGGAAGCTCTATTACATAATGGGTGATTTCAACCTAAATCTGCTCAATTGTGAAGGTCATCAACCCACGGACTTGTTTGTTAATACATTTTATTCATATGGTTTCCTCCCTCTGATTACCAAACCCACTCGTATCACCCCACACACTGCCTCTCTGATAGATAACATTCTTGCTAACTGTGATCTTGCTATCACAGCTGGCCTTTTGTATTCGGACATTTCTGACCATTACCCTCTTTTCCAGTTGACGGCATCTTGCTTTAAGAATTCTGTGCCTCTTCAAAAAACCCTCGTTACGAGAGATATCAACAGCAATTCCCTTCATTCATTCAGCTGTGATCTTAACAGTGTTGATTGGCACGACGATTATGAAGCTCAAGAGGTTGACCCTGCTTATAATTCTTTCCTTTCTATCTTTACCTCTCGTTATAATAATCATTTCCCACTTATCACCAAAATTACTGGGAAGTCACAGAAAAATCAACCATGGATCACCCAGTCTATAGTGAATTATTGTTCATTCAAAATTATACTCCACAGGCGTTATCTGCGCAAGCCATCGGAAGAAAACGAACGGTTTTACAAGATCTACAGTAATCGTCTTACTGCCACTATTCGTTCCGCCAAGAGATATTATTATGCCACTAAGCTCGATCATCATAAGGGCAACCTTAAAAATACGTGGCGTGAAATAAATAACATTTTGGGTAAGCGTACAGAGTCCTCGTTTCCAGATAATTTCACAATAGACGGTGAAAACTTTGCCTCCCAACCTAATGATATTTCTAATTCTTTTAACAAATTCTTTACTAACATTGGGTCTTCTCTTGCCAGTAAGATACCCGCTTCTGGTACTCACTTTTACGACTATTTGCACAACCCAAATGGTCCTTTTTTTCTTAACCCCTACAAACGCTCAAGAAATCTTACGTATCAGCAAAGACATGAAGAGAGGAAGTAGCTGCGGTTTTGATAACATTTGTTCTACCGTTTTGAAATATGTCCTTCCATCGATTGCTGAACCTCTTGCTTACATCTTAATCTTAAGGTTGCTAAAATTATTCCCGTTTTCAAAAACGGTGATAAGTGCATCATTAGTAACTACAGGCCTATTTCCATCCTTCCTTGTTTCTCAAAAATTCATGTACAATCGTCTTTCTTGTTTCATTTCTCGTTTCCATCTTCTCTTTGGTCATCAGTTTGGCTTTAGATCTAAACATTCCACTGACTTGGCCCTCATCGAACTTGTTGATAGTGTCACCCAGGCATTGAACAATAAAATGTGTGCTGCCGGTGTTTTCATTGACCTTTCTAAAGCCTTTGATACCATTGATCACTCTATTCTTCTTTCTAAACTTGAACATTTTGGCATCAGGGGAGTCGCACTGCAATGGTTTGCTGACTACCTTACCAATAGATACCAGTTTACTTCAATCAAGGGTTGCGACTCAGATTGTTTAAACATTAAACATGGAGTTCCTCAGGGTTCAATTCTCGGCCCACTCCTCTTTCTCCTCTATATTAATGACCTCCATTATTCCTCTCCCCTTTATGTTTTACTTTGACACAACTATTTTCTACTCTAATCCCCAGCTCTCCTTGATCAACACACTCAACATTGAACTTGCTCAGGTATCTTCATGGTTTAAGGCAAACAAACTTTCCGTCAACCATGCCAAAACTAATTTGATCTTTTTCTCCAAGTCTTATCGTCCTGAAGACATCGACTTGCGGCCGGTGATCATTGATGGTATTTCTATAGCAAGAGTCTTCTCGGCAAAATTTCTTGGTATCATCATCGACCATAAACTTTCCTGGTCGGAACATCTCGCTTCTGTTAATAAGATTATTTGTCGTAGTTCTGGTGTCATTTCTAAGATCCGCCATTTCCTCCCTGCCTCATCGCTTGTTCTTTATAACACCCTCATCTATCCTTATTTAAATTTCTGCAACATCGTTTGGGCTTCTGTGAGTAACACGAATATGTACTCCTTATTCGTTTCACAAAAAAGGGCTATTCGTATCTGTACTTTCTCTTCCCCCAGAGAGCATTCAGCACCTCTTTTCGCACAACTGCACTCTCTCACTATCGCCGACATTAATAAACTCCATACTGGGATTTTTATGTATAAGTTCACTCACAATCTTCTTCCTCAAGTTTTTTCTTCCTTCTTTACCTCAGTTTGAGACACCCATAGCTACACCACAAGATCCTGTACCAATCTGTTTGTTCCATTCACTCGTACCTCTTATTCTATGAACACCACTCGCTTCTTTGGTCCTCGTGTGTGGAATGCCATATATGAAAGTATCAGATCTCAGCGGTCCGTGGGTCTTTTCAAGCTTAAATACAAACGAGTCCTCATCTCTTATTATGCGTCTTAGCATCCTCTCCTAAAAATATCTTTTCGTCCATTGCGTTCACATTATCCTCCTATCTAAATTTTGCTGGTCTGTTGTGTTTGCTTAACAGCCTTTGATATTTTTTTCATTATTTTAATTGCCGCTGTCATCAGTATATTTACTCTGTATCGTGTCAACTACCTATTGTCTTGTCTCTTGTCTGTCTGTCCTTCTTGTTTGTGTTTTTTGTCTGTCTGGCTGTTTTAACAAGCTTCTGCTTATATAAACAGCCTCCATGCTCTATTTAATAAATTTATTTTGCTGTTAATTTAACATTTACTGCTTCATCGTTTAATGCACTTTTAATATAAAATTTGTTAATTATTTTATGGAAGTATGGAAATAAATGTGATTGATTGAATTGTATCTTTTTAAACGGAATGAAACAGAAATAAATACCATATACTATATTTTTCAGTGGTTTGAATAAAATAAATTTTACGTTAATAATGTGATGAATGAAATTTGTCAAATGCAGTTTTATACTATTTAATAGTGGTGGTGGTGGTGGTGGTGTGAACTTTAAGTACTAACTGCATGGCTTGGACTTCAGCACATCTTTGCCGGTTGTATGTGATTAGTTTAGTTTCCACCAGTCTCACTGCCTTGAAGTAGTTCGTATTAGCAAGCCTTTTAATATCATATGCAAGTTTGACTGCAATCAAGGATGCTATTAATTCTTCATCATCTCTTTCGTGCTGCTTTGCAACAAGAAGTGCAGCTTTAGATACAAGCTTCAAAATGATGAAGTAACATATAGAACTCTAATGTTCCTTCTTTTGGAGTTGCTATAGTCGATTTTCAACCTAGCAGCCAACCGCAGGACACTTGATGTGTAATGTTTGTGCATGAGACGATTGCCCACGTTTCCTATTATGCGTTATTTCCAAGTGTGATAAGTGGGTCTGTTTGAGCTTCTGTGCCTATTTTATCCTCCACAAAACTAAATACCTCTTCTGTGAGAGATTTACTGGCTTCAGTACTTTCCCAGAAAGCACTTTTGACTGAAGGAGTGCACCTGCAGTCATTCACAAAGTGTCTTCTTCATTCTTAAATGCATCTTAACTGGTGTCGCTTCATAACAGTCGATCGCACCCATTCGTAGCAGTTTGGACATGGTCCATAGCTATTGACTGTCCTTTCTTTTTCTTGATAACTTTGACACTGTGGATGTGATCCCCTTTAGTGCGTAATGCGTCAAGCAATTGCTTTCTTTCGTTTTTTTTTTTTTACCCTCAATGCTGGACTATCGTCATCTCTAAGCTCATCTTTTGCAACTTGCTGAACTTCTTTGCATCGGCGATGTACACCAAGCATTATGATGTGCCATATTAGAAAATAATTTGTTGCTTTTTCCCCCAGTTTTGTAGCAAATATAAATTTTTAGAACTGCTTGAAGTTCCTTCACCCTGATTTTCTAATCCTGGCAGACCACCATCAAAGGATACTACACTGAAAACATTACATAGTCAATTTGTAGAAAAAATTAGTCAAACAGGCAACAAAAATCAGTCTTTCAATGTCTGACTATGTTTTCAATGTGAAATACTAATTGGATAACTGTTGACTAATTCAACAAAATGAAATACTAATTTAAAATTTTCAAAGACCAATACGAACTTTGTTAATACTAATTTTGCTGTTGGACTAATTGATGCAGTACTGATTTACTAATTTAATTGGTCTCCTCAATTCGAAATTACCCTTTGACATAGAAATTACAAATCGGTTGACTAATATGTTAGCGAAATACTAATGGCAATATTTTTGGCACCAGTCATTATAATTATATGGAAATGACAAAGTATCTGTCGGTCGATGTATTACCGACCCTCCCTCTGAACTCTGGAGCAAAAACGATACTTGTAACGTTTTGGATTAAATAATGTTTTGTTGTTCTTACATGAAAGCCATTTCTCAACTATCAAACTAAGAAATTAACAAGAAGTTCCTAATTACACTGTCAGAAAATGGGCAATACTGTACACAGTGGTTCCACTCCAGCTCAATGGAGTGTTGAGTGCAATTAATAGAACAGCTAGAACTTTTGCGGTGGAAATTCGCGCTCCCCCCACCGGCGCGCGGCGCGTAATGTGTCGACGTCGTATATCGTCTGCTCAACTTGACTCCAAGACCATGATATGGTGATAGTAATTTTTAAGGTAAGAATTAATTGTATTTTTTAACCTAGATTGTTGAAATTATGCAGCTACATATACATTTAGATGATGAGAAATTATTGAAGTCTCAAATCAATACAGACGAGTCTGCTGTGCATATTGTGCAAACCTGCTGTGTGAGTGTAACGTTAGGCCTACTGTCAGACTGTATCAAAACCATGCCAACGTTAACGTTATTTGTTAGCGGTTCGATGTACATGTAAAGTCAACTTGTCCCCCCCCCCAGGGGCAGGGGTGCCCTATCTAACGTTAGACTAGGGTAGAATAACAGTAGAACGTAAGGGACCTTAAGACATCGCAGTGTTGGTGGTCCCAATACGCACAAAAAACGGATTTTATTTAACGTTGTTGTGGTGCAACCCAAGTGGGTCTCAATGGTCGAGTTATCTCACTGTCGATCACTACGTATACAGTTCTGTGCTCAGTAACTTGTTATATAGGCCTAACTGTAAACTCCACCATTCACAAAGTACATGTAGCTAAGTCGTCTGGTTTTGTGTATCAGTCAACTTTGCAAATGTTACCGAAAGTATTTTTATACTAACGTTATCAACATGTAGGAGAGTCCACTGTTTAAAAGTGCAACTGGCATGACTGGTGTCGATTGTTCGGCTGTTAAGTTCACTTTGTGATTCAAGTTCCTTAATATACCCTTGATACAATGATAGCCTAACTAAGTCATTGTTTGTAGGCCGGGTCTAAACTATGCCTATGGTGGTTATGGTTCTTTGCCCCCTCACTTGTCCCCCCCCCCCCCGGTACTGCAACTGCTTAGCACACACATGTAGGCATTTTCTTTGCAAAGATAGCAGAAATAGTCTTGATTTTGATGCCATCAGACGTTACTGAGGTTTCCATATGTACTGCTTTCAGATTTTTAAAGATTCTAATTTTGAAATTTATTTATTTTTGTGTTTCAGGTGAACCTGTATGCAAATTCATGCACCATGAACTCAAAGTAAGTCATTATAGACCTACCTGGGTTATTTCGTGCTAACTCACCTAGGGGTTGGCAGTGACTGTCTGTAATTTTTTAGATTTTTTTTTCAGAACACCTTTATGGGTAAAATGAACACACAGAAAATTTTAGCTCCCAATTCCATGGCGTTTCTGAGATATAACCCCTTAAAAATATAGCCACGTCCCCCTTTTCACTCTCCAAGTTGTGCTGCCGAGTTTTGAGCATTTTCAGAGGTCCGTATCTCAAAATTGAGTTATAATACGTTGCTGCAAATTGGGTACACAAGGTGAATGGCTGGGTGTTAGAATCTGCTGTCAAAAATAATTTTCAACATCTTGTTAAGTTTAGAAGTAATTCAAAACCCACAACTGAGCCGATATAAATGATTTTTTGCCATTTTTCAGCCCCTGTGGTGCCTGCATGAGTGGCCAGATTGCTTTTATATTACATATGGATACAATGTAGGTGCAATGTCTGCCCCAAATCAAAGATAGACCAATCACACCTTCAATAGGTGTGGCTGGTGTCTAAAGATAGGTCAACAGAGAAACATTTCAAAAATACCTCCTAGCAGATGGTTTACCATAAAATACACTACTCATAAAACTGAAACTTTTTATCTAAGTATATTGCATCTACATGTAGTATATCCATGGTGTCATTATTCCTTCATGGTTAGATACATTTTTGAAAGGGTCCTTCCATGCCAAATCACCTAAAGCCTCTAAATGTTTTAATGACCAACTCATATTTTACTGTTTTTAGTTTTTACTGGTCTTCTGTGGTCACACACACAAAATAACTCCAAACTCATAGGCGTTTATTAGATTCCTCCCACGTGAATGTAAGCACCGCCCCTTTTTACCCTCCCAATTGTTTGTTTCATTTTTTTTCATTTTCAAAGGCGTATTTATAACATTAGAGTCCTCTGAAAATACACCCAAAATATTTCGCATGCAGTTTGTATGTAAAAAAGGGGTGGGGCTTAATTTCTTTCTGGTGGAATATTTCATAAATGCCATAGACTCGGGAGCAAACAAAATTGCATGTTCATTACTCCCATAGATAACTGTTTTTAAGTAAAGGTCAGTGTTTGTGTTCCAGTCACCTGAAGGTTATTAATTTTTGATGTATTTATTTATTTTGTTTAATTTTACAGGATCGTGACATGTGTTTGGCACTCTGATCAGGGCATTTAAATTTTGACAATACCAAAATAAATTTGAGATTGATGTAATACATGTACATGATCAAAACAAGTAGATGCATGCATTGAACATATTCATCTTCAGGTCACCCAAAAGGTTGCCACAGAATGAGGTTTACATGTAGTCTTTGCTTTGATGAAAAGAACACCTTTTCAGCTCTTATTAAACATTATAGGCATGGACATACATGTAGTATGCAAACATTACAATGCAATGTTAATGGCTGTCACAAATTGCAGAAAACAGTCCGGGCTTATTTACATCACATCAAATGTAAACATGAGGTGTTCTGGATGGAACATTGTACGAGGCGCAATAGAAACCAATACATTAATGACAGAGATAATGAAGAGGAAGATATTGATAATGATGATGTTGGTGATGATTTTCCTGGTCATGATAACCACTACGAAGAGCCACTTGTAAATGAAAATCATGAGGTCAGCTCATTCCTGCTTGGTTTAAGAGAAGAGTTCAAAACCACAACTAATGCATGTAGCTATGTCGCTAATGGAATATCAGATATCATGAAATCATATCGTGAACATTTAAATGAAAGAGTAAGGGAAATTTTGCAGAGAGGTGGTGCTAATCTACAGGACCTTGATCAGCTTGGTCTCTCAACTGTATTAGATGAATCAAAATATGAGAAGGCATTCAGCCATTACTCTGCAGATCGGCAAATCAATAAATATGCAGCAGAACAGTTTGAATTTGTGGAACCAGTGGAGTATATTTTAGGACAGAATGTCAGAGGTGAGGATGAGACAATGCAATACATCCCAGTTCTTTTAACTATTAAATCATTACTAAGTAAGGATGATGTCTTTGCAGAAGTCTACAATGACCATTTTGCATACGAAACCCTGGAGGACTATTGTGATGGCTCTCTCTTCGCAAGCAATGATCTATTCTCTAGAAACCACACGAATCTCCAAATCCAGCTATATTTTGATAACTTTTGCGTGGCAAATCCATTAGGGAACAAAGTCAAAGTGCTTAAGTTTGGTGCTTTTTACTATGTTCTTGGGAACATATCTTCAAAATATAGATCCAAACTGCAAAGCATACAGCTTGCTGGTCATCATATCGTGTCTGCTACTGCCATCAGCCATCGTATCGCAATGTCATTCATTGAGGTTATGTCTTCCTTCGTCGGTCTTGTGCCATAGTAACAACAGTTATTCATTAGGTGGTCAATGTCACATCTGTCCACTCCACACCGGCAACTCGCGTTTGTTTGATATCCCCAGTCGCATTTTGCAGCTGGTGTGACTGCATGACCAGATCTTACACGGTTCGCTGTTCGCCACACTGGCCAGGGGAGATTATGTCCGGGCGGTAGAGTTTCCACCGGATGTAAATCATACTTTTTGAGATTGCTCTGGTTCGTATCGTCATCCCAAGTGTCTTTCCATTGATTTATTCTCGCCGTTTCTGGTGTGCCTGTTAGAGGTGGCACTGTTATGAAACTCTTTCGCGATGAGAGACGAGCTACTACTGGTTCATGGTTGAAAACATTGTGTCGGGGGTCAGTTATTTGTTTCAGTCGCTCTTTTTTTGATAGTATACTGCGTCGTATACGAGGTGGAGCAATACCGCTGAGGTTGGATAAATCCTGTGTCGGGGTCGGTCGAATGCACCCGGTGACCATACGCAAAGTCTCGTGTAAAGCAACGTCTACTTCTTTGCTGTGTGTTGATCTTTCCCACACAGGACAACAATACTCCGCTGTGGATAGACACAGCGCCATGGCGGTGGTTCGGAGAGTGCTGGCATTCGCGCCCCAGTTGGTCCCGGTCAGTTTACGAAGTAGGTTGTTTCGAGTCGATCCTTTGTTGCGGGTTTTTCACAGTGTTTTTGTATGTTAGCGAGCGGTCTAGAGTTACACCAAGATATACCGGGTTTTCAACATGCTCGAGCTTCACACCATTCCAAGTCACATTTAGTTTCACTTTAGCCTGTTTGTTTTAAGGTGAAAGGCGGTTAGCTGTGTTTTTGTCGGGTTGGGTCGTAGAAGGTTTGCTGTGTAGTAATCTTGTAACAGGCAGAGTGATTCGGACAGTGTCTTTTCGATTTCATGAAATGATTGTTTCTGGGTGGTAATACAAAGATCGTCGGCATAAATAAAACTATTTGTGGACGGTGGTGTAGGCTGGTCATTAGTGTAGATGTTGAAAAGTGTTGGTGATAGAACTGAGCCTTGAGGTAAACCGTTGCATTGATTTCGCCATCGGCTTTTTTTCCCATTGAGTTCTACATAGAAACGACGACATGATAAAAGTGTTCGGATGAATTTAGTAAGTGGTGCGTCCTCTGTTAAAAGAAATAGCTTTGTGAGCAGTAGACGATGGTTAACAGTGTCGTATGCGGCTGAGAGATCAATGAATGCCGCTCCTGTAATAAGGCCCAGTTCAAAACCGTCCTCGATGTGCTGTGTGAGATTCAGAACTTGTGAACAACAAGATTTACCGGGTCTGAAACCTGCCTGCTGTGGTATCAGCTTGTCTTCCACGATAGATTGTAGTCTCGTCAGTATCATACGCTCTAGGAGTTTGTATAACGTACAGAGAAGCGATATTGGCCGGTAGCTCTTCGGATTTTTAGGATCCTTTCCCGGTTTTAATAGAGCAATTACCTTTGATTTTCTCCACATTGCTGGTATTTGCTGGCATCTGATACAGTCGTTTATAAGTTCTAGCAACCATGACAGTGTAATGATTCCAAAATGTTTGATCATTTCATTGTGTATACTGTCTAGACCGGGAGCTTTTCCATTACACAGTAACTTGATAGCGTCCGTCAGTTCAGTCATTGTAAATTTGGTTAGGATAGTGTTATCGTTATTTTCGGATTGGAGTATGGGCTTATGTATGCGAAAGTCTCTATTTCGGTCGGGTTTTCCGTTGAGTAGAAGTTGGTGGGCGACAGCATCAGGGGTTACATCGTACGTGGTGGCAGGTTTTGGCTCACCCTTTAATTTCGACAGTTTCTGCCAACCACGTGTACTGTTGTGTGTTAGGTTTACACTCTCAACCATGTCTTCCCACCGTTTCTGACGTTCATATTTGACCAGGTCGTTTAATTCAAGACCGGCTTGGATAGTCTCTTCACTGAAAGGGTCTTCGTCATAGAGGCGATGGTATTCCTCGAGAAGTTTACTAGCATCAGGTGTTATGCCAGGGATGTAGCTCGTGCGGCAGCCTCGTGGTATATTTTTACGGGCGATTTTTTGGACACTGTTCACGAAATTGTCGTCGTTTTGCCAGATGGGCGCGCCGATTGTGTCAATATTAACGTCAAGATCTTCTGTAAAGTCATCCCATTTTGCCTTTTGAAGATTAAAGCGTCTGCGGAAAGGTTGTTCAATCGGTGTTATCGCAGGCTTAATGACTAGTCCATGAGGTCGGTGTTGAGAACGTGGAATGTGGGAGGACAGTCCGGTAGGGATGTCACGGATTCGATTGGAAACCATCGCAAGATCGGGATTGTATCCTCTCTTCCATCGGCCGCTGTTGAAAGTGGCCGGTAGCTTTGGGTCGTGTGCGAGGTGAAACTGGTGCGCCGTGATCCACTCGGCAAGGTAAAGGCCGTTGTCGTCAGTGTTGTTGTAGCCCCATATATGATTGTGGCAGTTAAAGTCTCCAATTATAATGTTGTTGTGGTCAAAATCAAAATAGTTATCAGGAAAAGTCAAAGTTAATGGTGGCGGTTTGTAGATTGATGTAACTGTCAAATTGTTGAGTGTGACACTTAGAAGTTCAATTCCATGGTGTACCAGAGCTCGAGTACTTTCAGGTATTACATTTTCTTTGACTAGTATCGCACTGCCATGTTTGGCATGTTTAATCTCTGACACCAAAGTGTAGCCTTGAATGTTAATGGCTTGAGATTCATTGGCACGGTGTCTCTCTTGTAAGCAGAGAACAAAACAGTTATTTTTGGCACAAAGATCCGAGATCAGTTCCTCTTTTTGACTAGAGTAGCCTTCGCAATTAAAGGATACGATGCTACCGACTGCCAGTCCTGAAAAGGTCCCGTGTTTGTGACAGCCGGCAGAGGAATTGGTGGAGGTAGCAGTGATGAGAGAGTTAGCTTCCGACATCGTAGTTGAGGGCTATTCAGTCGTACTGACGAGGGACGCCGCGTGAAGGCCTCTTTCTTGTCCCCCTCTTTCTTGCTGGTCTGTGCATGTCATCCCACATAAAAAAAATATGGCATGCATAGAATCCTCCAGCCACTTCTACGAGATATTACTGTTTTAGAGACGGACGGTCTAACACTGCACAAAGATGGTGTAGAGCACAATATTCATGGTACTGTCAGCTTTATAAGTGCAGATAACCTAGGTGCCCACACAATAGGGGGCTTTCAAGAACACTTTCACCATGGTCGTGTTTGTCGTGTATGCAACGTAACTTCACAAACAATGAAAAACCATTTCAGGAGTCGAAGTTTGGAGATACGATCTAAGGAAGCATATGATCAACAGGCTCAACTTGTACAGGATAATCCTAATCTGGCATCATTGTATGGAGTAAAACGTAACTGTACGTTCAATCAGCTACAGTACTTTCATATAACCAGTGGTTTGCCTGGAGATGTAGCACATGATCTTCATGAAGGATTGTGCCTGAGGTCATATGCGATACCATCAAATACTGTGTAAGTCAGGGCTTTTTATCACTTCAGTATTTTAACCACCAAGTTTCCACCTTTGCCTATGATGCAAGTGACAAGAGAAACAAACCAAGTGTAACGTCATCAGAGATTGGAAGCTTCAAGGTCAAGCAAACAGCTGCGCATGCATGGTGCTTGTTACGTTTGTTACCCCTCATGGTTGGCCATGCAATTCCATTTGGTGATGCAAAGTGGGCGATATTTTGGTTGCTTCTTGATGTAGTAGAGCATTGTATGATGCCAAAAGTAGACAGAGTCACCTCTGAATTCCTTGCCTATCTCATTGAGTTGTTTTTGACAGGGTACTACACAGAATACACAGAAATCACTATGAAACCGAAGTTTCACTATCTTGTGCACTACCCAAGATGTCTTTTAGAGTATGGTCCACTAATACGTTGTTGAACGCTTCGTTTTGAAGCAAAGCATTTCTATTTCAAAGAAATAGCATGGAGGACAAAAAACAGAAAGAACATCCTGAAAACTCTTGCAGAGAGACATCAGTATCATCAAGCGTGGTGTATGTCAAAATCACAGGCTGATAAGTTCCTTAGCCAAGAAGTAATTGATCATACATGCGGTGAACTTAAACATACTAATGAACTGTCTAGAGATGTCCAACGGTTGATCCTCCCACTTGTTGGGCAAGCAGATGTCTACATGGTAACGAACGTAGAATGTAACATGGTATCATTCAGGTTCTGCTGTTATACTGGAAAAATTGGAGAATGGGTATCATTTTGGAATAATTCAAATGAGCTTCATCATTGCTGGAATTGTACATATTGTATGCAAAACTGTCCAGACAACTGATTATGTCCAACATGTTCATGCCTATGCAATATCTGCTGACCATGGACAACTAAAACTGCTGAAAGTAACAGAATTGGCAGATAACTATCCACTTGGCATTTACAAAACAGACTTTTCCAAGTTAATTGTTCTCAAACATCGCCTTCTGTAGTGGACTGCATACCAGTTGTGTTCAAAAGTACTAATATGTTTGTGCAGTGCAATTGTAACAAGAGCATGTACATGTATGCAACATTTAATCTCAATGTGGGGGCCACTAATTAAATACCACATCACCTTTTCTATATTTTTGTATTTACTTCTTGGTATTCATGAAGTTGCAATTATCTGCTCACATAGGTATTTGTTGATGTGGAATGACACAAATAAAATTATAGATGTGCCAGACAAAGAACATGTGAAATCACAAGACCTCATTCTTAAAGTCCATGAGATCTTCCCAGAGCTTAAAGGACAAGATATACACCTGCAG
Source organism: Zoroaster sp. YZ-2022 (assembly GCA_029582265.1). Lineage (NCBI taxonomy): Eukaryota > Metazoa > Echinodermata > Asteroidea > Forcipulatida > Zoroasteridae > Zoroaster > Zoroaster sp. YZ-2022. The sequence continues at coordinate 95,470,733 of CM055816.1, read as the reverse complement.
ATCTGGAGTACTGACTTTGAAGAATTTGTTGATGTTGAAGCAGAGGATGTAATTCTACCTATGTCCAAAGTTAAGATAACAAGCTTCCTGACAATCCCTGTTACACTTGTTCCAGTCTCACCAGAACAAGAGCAAATGTGAGTATTAATTTATTATCAATTTCATTGTTAAAACTGGTATTGTTTCTGTAACTTCAGAATTATTTTAATAATTATTTGTTTCCAACCAAATCCCCTTGATTTTGTACATGACTTATGTTCATATGAATGCATCTTTAAAGGGTCTATGAAATGAACATTTTAAAACTTGAAAAGACAATTCACTATATATTCTATCGACATCACTGTACAAACTTTTATTCATTTGTGCGAATGAAAAATTGCATTTTTCATGAGAACTTATGCGATGACAGAAAAGGCAAAGGTACAACGTCACTATTGGATAGTACATAACATTAAAGATAAGGCTGTAGTGATTTGAGTAAACTAACATTACTAAGTATCTTTTGGAGGTCTAAAAGTTTGACCATTTATGAAGCTCAGATTTGGTTGTTCCCAATGTTTTTAAAAGGCATTTATCTTCTATTTTCAGAGAAGTACATGTAGAGCCTTTTAAAGCTGTTGTGAAGTCTGGGTGGATCAATACATTCAATTTTCCAGACCTTCCTGAACTGATAAAGCAGAAAATAGAAGCTGGGGAAAATCTCTCAACAGCAAACGAGACAATCATCCTTGACACCATCTTTGAAGCTGTTCAAAAACATACTTTGTAAGTATATGCCTTTTAAGTAATGATGCATCCATTCCATACACAACAGTGATTAAACAAAGGTTCCACACTGATTTCAAAACCAAAGCAAACATTGTGTTCATTTATATTAAAGTCTGACTAACTGCAACTTATTATTTTTTTATGAGCTTCAGAGCTTACAACTTGTTCAACTAAGTAAGAAGACAAGTTTAAATATCAAAACTACAGTAGAATGCCGATATAACGAACATCATGGGATCCATGACAATAAAGTTTTTAAGAAGTATTTTTCTCATCATTGGGAACAAAAATATTTCCCACCCGTCATCAGGAGCCATCAAATGTTCGGTATAGCCAAATGTTCATTATATTGGTGTTCAGTATAGTGGTGTTCCACTGTACTTGATTACCATATGTGCCAGGTGCACCAAAGTAATTTAGGATTTTTTATTTATTTTTGTTTTGTTTTCATGCTTCATGTAGGTACCCAACACCAACAGACTATGTGCAACTCGTAGAACAACTTCTGCTTAAATACCCGATCGTGACTGAAATGAAAGTGGCAAACCGAAAGGTATGTTTCTGCATTTTATTTTATCTTGACACTGTCTTTTGAGGGAACAGCAGTGATCACTCACAGTAGCCCATCTCATAGTCAAACTACAGAGTGCTTTATTGCATGCCTTGGGTTCATAGATTCATCCAAAAGTAGGCTTTTGAACACTCCTTGTCAGGTCATGTCAGCAACTCCAGAAGAGATAATGAAGGATTGTCTGGTATGCATTTTAGCTATAACCACCTCACCAACAAGCTTTTTTGTTTGTTGGCTTTTGCCAAATGATTCCCAACCACATTCACTTATGCTACAATTAATGCAATTATTTTTAAAGCAATTTCAAAGTGGTTTGGGCAAATTAACATTTCAGTGAGTTTAATTAAATAAGGGGTTCTGAATTGCCTTTCTGTGCTATCTTATTAGTACAATATCTAGGAAGTGATGTGTACTGGAATGGAACTTAGTTCATGGGTGAAATTCCCACCTATCAGGTTACTTTTTTTGCACATAGTTTATGTTAATTAGGTACCTTATTAGCATAATTTGATAAATAATATTTACTTAAGCATATGGTAATAAAATAATGTGCATAGAACAGCCTATGTTAATTAGGTACTTTACATCACACAGAAACACGAAAGACGCATTGCGCCTGAAGATTTCCATCAAAACATCCCATTTGTGTACACTTTAAGCACCGAAGGCTGGAAATATATAGCATTCTATTCTTGAAATAAATTGTGATTGTGTATTTATTTAGTTTTGCTTTTCAGCAATTGTGGTTGCACAAATTGAAACACAAATTTCAGAATACCCGAAAGGGACCCATCCATTAGAGAACTTCTTGTGGTCAAATCCAGAAAACGGAAGCAGCCACCAGCACCAAGAGGCAGTACAGAAAAGAAAACGGCTCCAAAGTATCCGCCAATGTGGGGATTACAAAACTACTTACCCGATCGTCTGGCATCAGAAGATGAGACCACAATTGCTGCTCACAACAATTGGCTTCAGATAGAGATCACCAAAAAGAGGCCAGACTATAAGGAAGTTGGGCGACTGATGGGGCTAACCTTTGCAGATCGGAGACGAGATATCGTACAGGGAGAACAGAAAACACTTAGCCAGAGAAAGCAACAATTCCCATGGCTCTTCACTGAACACGAGGTACTTTTGTTCACAGAATTTAAATTTACAGCCATGCGCACAAATTTCTCCATCCTGTGACTTTTTAAATAAGGACAGTCAGGACATGCCCAATTCCTAATTCATGTTAGATAAAAAGATGGTTTATGCTTCATTTGGTTGAATTCAAAATGTGGTCCTAACAAGAGGAAATTATATATAGGTGTATGGTTGGAGAGGGGGTTCACGGTTGAAAAGCCTATACATTTCCTGTGGGACAGCCCAAAGAAAAGTTTAACTCAAACAGCAAAGAGGAACAAAGGAGGAGCAATGGGGTCCTCAGTTTAAAACCAATTATACATGTGGGATTGTGTGTACTCTTAATGACCATCTCCCGGGGACTGTTGTTTATATAAATTGTGTATATTATTATGAAACCGCGTTCTTCTTCCAATGGAGGACATGGGCCCCACTAACCCACCTGCCATAATCCTCATAACTAAATATGCTAAAAATGCATATTTCTAAGCGGAAACTTGACCCAGGTGAAAACCTGTGTTTGGGTGAGCGTGTCAACACATTGAAACCAATAACTTTTAGCAAAAAGAAAAAATAGAGATCCTTGGTTGGGTTTTGTGTAAAAAAAACAATGGGTCATCGATGAAAAATTTGAAGTCCAACAGCAAACGGAGGTAAAAAGAAAGTCCGTGGGTACCCTTGTGCATAAACATTTGTGAGTTTGTGTGGGTAAATTTGTAAAGAGGAATTTGAACCACAGTTTAATTAGTATAACTATTTGTCTTTACTACAGCTTCTGGCAGAATTTTATAGGATCCACGGGACATCCCAGTTAAAGTCCTTGCTACAAGATGGCCTTAACAAGAATGCATGTACCATTTTAGACTGCTACAATGCAAGGAGAAATGAAGACAGCATTCAATATTCTGATGAACATGATTCTGACAGTGAGTATAAACAGTGCAGTGAGTAATCAGGGCCATATGCTGGTTTGAAAATGAATTACTGAAATTCTACATAAGTTATTTCATATGTGATCCTGCATGAATTCTTTGGAAAATTAAATTGCATAATTTTCTTAATCTAAAATACTACTTATTTTTTGTGTCTCTAGAACTTATTGAGACCTAGCTGTTAATGTGGAAAAATTGGGAAAGGTTCAGCAGTTGCTTTAAAATAAATTCTGAATGCACCTTTAAATGCTATTGCTTCAATATTCAGTATGCATCAGCATTGTACTCAGAATTACTGGTATTATTTTTTATGCAGATTTCAAGACAACAGCAGCTATCTGGGCCTTGCCATCTTTGCTTAAAGAAAACATCAGAGATATGTTCTGTACTAAGGTAAATTATATATGTAATCAAGCAAATAATAGGTTGTTTGTCACAGAATTTGCTATTCACTAGCATGGATCGAAATACCCACTGGCCACTGGCCTGAGTCCAGTAATTGGAAGCATTGGGCCAGTAAACTCATGACTAAACAAGTCCGGCAGTATAGTAGTTTTTTACAACCATGTACATTGTACTGCAGAGTTTTATGATTTACTAATAGTAGAGAGGAAATTAATTTACTAAGGTTTTCAAACCCAAACCTATTCCTTCAGCAAGTGACAACTTTGGTTCTGGTCTTGTAAAAATATTTCTGGTCCAGTAAGAGTTCTGAGCTACAAGCCCTGTGGTCAAGTGGATTTTTTCCCTGAAATTTGAGCCCTGTCTAGTATATGGTATTTGAATAGAACTGTTGAAATATGGATTGTTTTCATGCAGTGTATTCTCATAAGATTATTTTGTGGATTCCTGCAAATGTTCATGAAATTTCACCCATAGCAAATTAACTAAAAATAGCTTTGTCACTCACAGAAAGGCCCTATAGTGGGGCGGCATACCAAACCTATCGTACATTTTGTGATAAAAGCACCAAATTTGGTACAGAGGTAGACCAATACATTATGAATAAATCTGGATATTGAGGCATCTCTGATTGTGGGATGAATTATCTCTTCAGGACCATTGTTTATTTTCCCATTACAATGTGAACAAAAGTTGAACATTAGCTTACATGTATTGCATTTGTGTGCACATTGTAATAGGAAAATAAATATTGGCCCTGAAGAGATAATTCACCCCACAATCAGCGATGCCTCAGTACCCAGATTTGTTTGTAATGTGTTGGTCAACCTCTACTAAATTTGGTGCTTTTATCACAAAATGCATAATTGTTGCAAATATTTGCTATACCGCCCCACTAATGGCAATAAAAACACTTTAAAAAAAAATCCTGAATGATTATCCCATAATTTGCATACTGATGTGTTGTATTGTAGCATCAATTTAATTGTCTACAAACACAGTAAGTATAAATAAGACAATGGAGAAAGATCTCTAATAAAATCTTTTAGCAACATTGATTAACTGTAACTTACTGGTTTTTGTTTTTATTTATTGAAGGATGAAGACAATCAAAATGCTGTTTTCATAGAAATGAATGAGAAATCAGCACATGTTTCATCAGAGTTCAAAGTGTTTGCAGAAGGGGAGGTAATTTGTATTGTTGACGACATAACAACAGCAGTGGCATGCTACATGTACTTAGCTTCTTTTTATGCATTTATGCATTTATGCATTTATGCATTTATGCATTTATGCATTATGCATTTATGCATTTATGCAGGGCTTGACAAGACGATCACTTTCTATCAATTTGCCATGCTCAAAATTGATGATCAGATTGTACACAAGTCAGTATTAACTTTGTTGGCACGTCTGAGTAAGAAAAGATCAACTGTACGGGCACAGAAAAAGTAAAACAATCAACTCTCAACTCTCAATCAACTCTCAGAAAGTTCATGGAGCTTGCCGGCAAGCTTGCAGGGTTCCAAACATTCAAATTAGGGCAAGCTCGGTGGCTAAATCTTTCTTTACATGTGAACTAACAATTTAGAATTATAATAAAACTATTATACCCACAAGATAATAATACAACCATTTAAGAATGAACAATCAAAATTTAGATGTTAGAATAAAATTGTGCAACAGCATATGAAGAAAATCTCTTGTTTGAAAATTTTGAAAAGTTGTAGCTCCATGCAGGGGAGATAGAGGCTAGTTGTCATCCAATCTTTGATCACAGTATATTAGCAGCATCATGTAGTTTTTAGTAGAACAACTCAATCTGTATTCAAAGAAAGGGAAACAAATATTATCAAAGCCAGATATTTCCTCCTCCGCCATGCAATTTGAATTTTATTGGGCTATTATTTATTGCACAGATACAATTACATAAATGCAAGTACATTTTTTCACATTGTTACTCTTTTCATGATGTAAATCACCCCAAAATTATTTGATTTTAAATATAATGGTAATATTTTGATGTACATTAATTGTATACAAGTATGTCACTTCTTGTATATCCATCAGAGTGGATGGGAATGTAACATTTTCTAGAGCTATGCAGTATTTAAAGTTCTTCTGCTGAATATTCATTTCAATCATTTAGTTTTTTTTCATTCATTCATTAATTTTTATTTTTTCCAACACACAGAAAATATATGATATACATTATATTATACATGTACCTTATCGGATAATAATAACGTATATATATGAAGAGTATTAGAGAATATGTGTTATTTAATTAATTATTTAATTATTCTTGAATTACCATGTACACCATGTATCTAGGTATGTCAAGTTTGTTAATGAAATCACTACAATACAACATGAATAACAAAATGATGAACACCATTTCAAAAACTAACCTTTTTTGACTCAAAAGGTTTTGCAAATTAATTCAACAGGTTGACAGATTATAGATACTGCATTCAGCATTTCTGTATGCATTGCACCACTCAGTATACTGTATAGGCCTAGTATATAGTGTACAATTCACAAGCACGTGAAGAAAAACTATACATTTCATAAGATTGAAAAGAACAATCATCTTACCATCATTCAGTCCATCCTGATGCACTTCATTGCTTCACAAAACTTGCTACTTTAACTGTTTGTAGTAGGGTAATATTTTCCATTGATAACTGCTGTATAGTATATTATATATGTCTGTTTCTTCCAGTTTGAATTTTGAGCCCACACTGCATAAGTACATGCATGCAGGGGCCACATGTAGCTTCACCATGAAGTTCCATGATTTGCCAGACAGCTATGGCCACACAGTGTCAAGTTACACACACTACCCCATAATGTGATAGTATTACATAATCAATGCAAGGGAGGTACACTGCACTAGAGGTGTCAATTAAAGCTTGCTTGTCTAGCCTGTATAAATCCAATAAGTGGGTTACACACATTAATAAACAACTTATACTTAATGTATTTGGGTATGAGGAAAGTCATTATGCAGTATTGTACATGTACTTTATAGTAATTATTAATGTACACATGTACATTTGATAAATATATACTGCCTCCAAAATATACTCATCAGACCACAGGTTAGTAAAATGATTGGCCATCAGGTTATTAAAGTTGATTAATTCTGCGTGTATATAAGCTAAAGATAATTTCTGTCACTTTGGCAGCAATTAGAAATAGGGTTCATTTCAAACTTGTATGTACTTTAAAAGGGAGCTGAACAATATATGATTCTACTATATACATGTACATTAAAGGACAGAAGTTTTTAGAACACTTGCTCTTTAAATTGTTATTACTAGATTTCATGATTTGTTGAAAAAGCATTGTAATATGCAGGATGAAGTTTTATTACAGCATTTACAGAGGTTGTTGGACAGCATTGACAATAAATTTACAGTGACTAATTCAGAAGTGTGTACAAGACTGATTATTGGTATTGTCAGACTGATTACAAGACTAATTAATTTTGTTGTAGGACTAATTAATTTTCTTGCATGACTAATTGAATTTTGTGCATTACCAATCTCAAGATAAATTAGTCAAATTAAACCATTTTCAAAGACAAACTATTATTAGTCTATTGACTAATCTTTAGTGACTAATCTATTGACTAATCTTTATTTACCAATCTTCAGTTAGTCAATAGACTAACTGAAGATTGGTAAAATTAAACCACGTAAATGACCAATTATTTTCAGTCAACTGACTAAATGATGTTTTCAGTGTACAGCTATCGTCATTGTGGGAAAACAATGTACTCTACACATGTACATGTACACATACACGCGTACATGTATGTGTGTACGTGTTTCGTGTGTACATGTTTCGTGTGTACTTGTATGTGGTATGGAGCAGCGCCGATATCGAATTTCTCGCCAACGTTATAACAAAACACGTATTATTATGCATTTTTTAAAGATTATAACCGGGCGATTTTGGCCATTCATGGGGCGAACTAGCACAGGCACCATCACGAAGTTGATGATGCTACTGGCTTGTCCTGGTCGGGCGACTTGGTTGATGTTCAGATTGTCTTATACACAATGTACATAGTACGTCAATATACCAGATTAAGATTTCACTGCGTTGTGCTTTTTTCATTTTCGTCGAACCGTTGTGTCTGTTCAATAAATATGGCAGAATCTGACGCTTCTTGGGAAGACCACAGCGTAATTTCGGAGGATTTTGAGCTTTCCAGTGAGTCCTCAAACTCCAGCGACAATGATAGTAGTGAAGAAGTTGAAGGCGATCCACAACCGGATGAGGAACGCGTTGATGTGGACGGCGGTGCAATTGGACCCGCGTTGGTCGTCCGAGGAGCTGAACCGTACCGGTACGAACCCGAGGCCCCAGCTGACGAAGAGCCACGCGATGCAGCAGCGATGCCGCGCAACGAAAACGTGGATCGGCTTCATAACACTGACTGGTAATTTATATAACAATTAACCCGAATATACTGAAAACCAAGACTAAATTATATCCCCCAACATGTCCAAATCGAATAATATTTTGTTTATCTGCCTATTATTAAAACTATTAGTCATGACATAGTGGCGATAATTTTTTGAGGTTTGCCTTTTTCGGATATTTTGCAAACAAAATAAAACACCCCTCCCCCTTTTTTGGCACCCCTGCCAGACGGCTTTGTAACCCAGGGATGATAGTGTGTATTCACAGTAAAGTCGAACTAACATTTAATATTATAGATTGAAACTAAAGAAGCGTTAATTAACTTTATTCCTAATTATAGTTTGCCTTTTGCACTTGTTCAGATATAACATGAACATGATGAATTGAAAGTGTATGTCAAGACTCTATATAGTGTTGATTGTTACATGTAAATGTACAATATTGGTTAGCATTGAAACTGACGTGGATAGGTTGCGATTTACATTCCTTCAGGTGCTCCTGTGGGAAATGTGAAGTGATGGAGGATGCTGCCAACTGCAAATGCTGTTCCGAGATAGAGCAACTTACAGCAAAATTAAACGAGGCTGGCCTTGATGTGACGACCAGCTGTTTCACAGAGCATCCCTGGTTTGAACCAACTTGCCTCAATCCAGGGACATTGCAGACGGCTTACTATGCTTACCGTCAGCAGTATGGTGCAAGAGCAGTAGAAGGGGATAGAGCTAGGTAATATGAATTTACGTCAAATGAATGAATCCCCTCCTCATAATCCCAAAATAAACCACATGTAGGGGGCTAAGGGGCAGTTCCTAGGGATGCCAATTTTTTTTTTTTGGGGGGGGGATACGTAGCCTCGGAATTTGAAAATAGATTTGGCACATTGGTTGATTTTACACCCTACCACACCAAAAATTAACAATCTCCCCCTCCTCCCGGGAGGGGGGGAAGAATATGCCACCCCTTTTGAAAATCAACATGTACAAAAATGGACAATTTACCATCTATTTTTTAATTTTGAGAGCGTGTGCCCCCTTTTGGCCATGTTACCGCCCTTTTTTTTTCCACTGCCCCCAAAAATAAAACCAAAACAACCTTAGCATACAAAAAGTTTTCACTGCCATTTCAGCCTGTTGCATTGTGCAGTTGACTCTCGATATAAATACCCTCTTATAACAAAATACTGTTTATAACAAGCAAATTCAGAAATCCCAAGTCTTTCAATTTATTAGTGAATCTACTGTTTACGTGTACCAGACAATTATTTTTACGAACAAAATAGGGCTAACAATTTTCACACATTTATTTTCTGCAGCAAATTTCGTCATGTCGCCTACAGACAAGTTGTGCGTTGGTGCTGGGGCTTCTTGGGAAGACACAACAGGGTGCCACTTCCATCATGCGTGATGACAGCAATACGACACACATACCCTGACGTGGATGGAACCTATAAAGGTTTTGCGTACCCCACCTTAGAAGATTTGTGAAGTTAGAAAATTTGTGAAGCTAGAAAATACTGGTCGTTGCTTTCAAAGATTTTTCAATATGTAAATGAAAAAAGAAAATGCACATTGCAAAATTTCTTTGTACTACTTATGTCATCTCATTTATTTAATTGTCTGTATAAACTGGAATAAACATTTGTAGAGGTCTGCAGTTTTAATCATCCCTCCTGTATATTGCTCACTAAGATGCAGGGCAAATATACATGTAACATTCACTTGCAATTTGGGCCAAACAAAAATGGTTTCTGGTCCCCGTACGTCGCCTTCTGGAACTATGCGCCAACTGTTTTCTTTTATTTTGCCAATGTCGATCTGAATCGACAACATCAAATTTCCTAAGACCAACAACATAATAAAAAATTCTGCCATTGCATATCAATTTAATCCTATAGGGGGCTTAATACAGCTTCTGTGTATGAAAATTTTGCCCAGTTGTGTTGTAGTAACGTTTTTGTACATGCTAAAAAAAGAGGTGCCCAATGTCAATTTTGAAGCGTATCTTACACCAGAACCCTGACTTTTTTTCTTTTGTACATAAGGGAGGATTTACTCAGACAATTCGCACGTTCCTTATGTGTCTTGTAAGCTGCTGAAACCAGTGTGTGTATGGGATTGAGAAACATTTGGTTTTTGGGCCTTGGGCTTCTTTCAACCTGTCAAACTTTATACAAGTTCATGTACCAAACATACATGTTACAAATTATGCATACTGTATTGTACTGATAGTTGCTGTACTCTCCTGGATTAAACTATTCTTGCTTGGGAAAAGTCACCCATTTGTGGTCCCCATGCACGTGGTCTCACGACCCATGCATCATTTCTGGTTTTGGGGGTTTGTTTTTAGGGGGGGGGGGGTGCTAATCTAGCTCCAGCCGAAGATGAACAGCATTGTATAATACTCATTGGTAATGCTGCATAGTGCAGCTGTAATGTAGTCACATAATATGTTGCTATATGTTTAAAAAAGGAATGTCCCACACTGATTTTGAAGCCAATCACTCATCAGAAACATGTTGTTGTTTTTTTTGTTTTTTGGGGGGAGGGCGTCTTATTGCCAAAATGATTTAAAATGTACACGTGTACAATCATTTCATTTTCAAGTTCAATTTAGAATATATTGCAGCTGCCATATCAGATATGGAGTAAAATGCGGATTTTTGTCATCTAAGAAATGTGTGCCATATTCATACCATGCAAGTTTGTTACATATTTCTTTGTTTGTTGCATTTACATTCAACGAGAATAATAAAACATTCCTCTTATTTTGTGTAACCTTTGGCCATTTATCCAGCTTCATTTTAGCTGTAAAAATTAATCCGTGGGACAAAGTACAATCAACTATCTATATGTAGATAGTTTGCATAACCTGTTTGTCAAAATTTCCTACATAAAAAGTTTATCAAATGGAAGTACACAGTGTATCGGCCTACAAGTATGACATTAAAGAAATGGTATCCTGCTGTTATTTATTGTTCATTTAATCTCTGTTTTTTCTGTTGTGGCTGTTTCTCCTGGGTTTGTTGTCTTTCTTTGTGGCGTCTCTTTCCTTTCATGGCTTCTTGAGTGCCATGACCTCCATAATTTTCTGTCCTGGTTTTTGTTTCTTTTATTTTCTTTTTTTCTTTTCCTTTCTTTTTTCTTTCTTCGTTCTCTTTCTTTTTTCTGTCTTTTCTCTTCCTTTTTTCCTTTTCTTTCTTTTGTATTTTTTCTTTTCTTTGCATTTTCTCTCTTTTTTCTTTCTTCTTCTTCTTACATGTTTCGTCCTCCACAACCATGTCTTCTGTTCCTTCTGGCCGCCCAACAGGCAGTACTGATTTCGCAAATCTCGATACGAATTGTGCCACAGCAGTTTTCTTGTCCGGTTTGTGTGCAATTGTTGAAGTTAGTGGACCTGGGTTCCTGGTGAGCTGTTTGTATCGGCTCCGTGTGTCCTTGCTGGCCTCCTCACACAATGTGATTGCTTGTTGTATGATGCGCTTGTTGTAGTCTAAAAGCAAAGAATGTACCCTTATGACTGTTAAGGTACATACAGTACATGCCAAAATTAACCAGGAAAACTGACAGCAATCCAAGATCAATTTCATGGCACTGCTTAACACGGAAAGCAGAATTTATGTGCTTACTGTGTAAAGTTCCAATACCTTGGTTATGCCATGTGTACACAATCAGATAAAGATAATCCTCGCTTAGCTGTGAAATGCGCTTATGTTTAGAATAAAATTTATGTTCTATAAAAAGCTGTGATTCTTTGCCTACGTGCAACCAGCATCATGAAATTGTCTTAAGGATGTCAGAACATGGAGTGCGTCATGAAAAAGGATTCACATGAATTCACAGTTTGCCTCGGGGCGCCACATCATGGTTGTCAGCGACAAATCCATCTCATTGCTTTCACCCCCACTTTTTTTTTTTTTTTTTTGGGGGGGGGGGGAGTTGATAAAATTAAATTTTGCCACTTCAAGTAGCTGACGTTTTGATGATTTGGGAATTATGCTTGCGAAAATAGATAGCATTTAGTGTATTCATTATCGGGAGGTTCTTGCAGAGTTTTAACTGTTCACAGAATATTTGGATTGGAGTCGAGTCATTGACATGCCAAGGCTGAGTTGGAATCACTTATCAAGCTTGAGTCAATTCATCATTAAATTATGGCAGTTGTAATCACTTTTATAGATTATTTCAGGGATAAGAAATTTGAAAGTTAAAATAATCATGCGCATGGCGTTTCTTTATGCGTGAAAAGTATTGTGTGTTAATTTGTGTCTTGCTGCCTCATACCATTTCACCAAAGCGGCCTTTTTCAGGATTTGAGTCAGGGATGATATGAGTTGATTCAAATTGAGCCAAGTCTTTTTGTGCAATGATTCAAGTCAAGATAAGTCTTTTGCAGCAATCACTTGAATCTATGACTCAAGTTATTACAACTCCTGGCTCATGCCAATTCATATTTATACTTACGGTACGTGCATTTCACCAGCATTTTCCGGACAGTGTAGCCACCAGTGTCTTGTTTGGCTCTAGGATACTTGATGGTGTAGGCGGGACTTCCATCTGCACTTGTGGCCTGCTCCCTTCCTGCATTCTCATTGTAATGCAGGGCAGCAAGGTAAATCCTATGAAAACATTAAAGGACGTAAACCAAAAATAAGAAGTTGCAGCTCAACAAATTTGATTGTCTTTTACCTGTTTCAGTAAAACCACAAACAAATGCAACTAAACACTGCCTCAGAAGAACTGATGTTTTATTTAAAAAGTTTTGTGGAGCAGACAAGAGAGGGGAGGTGTGGGGAAAAGAAACTACCTGACAAAATGTTAAAACCTTACCTGCAGAGCATGCCCTCGTATGAGTATACAAACATCTTGGGGGCGAACTGATTGATTAATGCATGGAAAGCCTCGACAGACGATGTCTGCATGGATGATGACAGCATCCTGACATCCTGCATCCATGGGCTCTCCAAGATTGTGGAAATTTTCTCTGCAGATTTTGATCCTGACAATAAAGGGCATTTAGTTGATTTCAAACTTTAAATGTACACAATGCCAAAACTAGAAAGATTGTAATTTTCTGTATTTATGTGGAAATATATTATCATTTATGAAGCTGAAATTCATGTGCGATGATTGTACGCAAATTTGCTTTTTTAAATAGTTGTGCATGCACAGATCTTGAAACAATTGAAATACTGGCGAAGGTCAAGCTCTCTTGACATTACTTGGTAATTGAAAGATAACTCAACAAACATTTTTCCATGATAGTTTATCAAAATACATGTACATGTATTGCCTAAAACCCGTGTCGACTGACAAATTCAAATCCCCCTGTATAGCAGCGGGTACTGCAATCTTGAGACAGGGAATACTAGAAAGTAGGAGGTTCTGGGTTCAAATCCTGCCTGAGTATACCTGGGAAGGATTTTTTAACAGGAACTCAAAGCACCGAGTACACAGTGCTCACACACGTCGTGAAGGGGAAAACATCCTATTATAATAACAATATCAGTATTCCCCGTCACAAGATTACATCATTCTTTGGATACATGTACAGTGTACATGTCAACATTTAACTAACGAAATACCTGGGTTCAACCACTTTCTAGGTGTCAGTGGACCATGCACGCACTTCGGGAAGAGTCGGTTGCCATGCTCGTGTATGTCCATGATGTGGTTGGCGATGCTTTCAAATTTTGCCCACATCAGGTCGGCATCACCATCAGGCGTTGATGCAGCCACCCAGTATAAATTGTTAACTATGGCATGTACCCACTCTTTTACTGGCTCACATCCCGTAGATTTCCCCAGAGCCATCAGTTTCTTCTTGAGACCTGAGTAGCAAGTTACGTGTACACAGAAAGGTTAAATGGTCAATAACCGTGGGTCAGATTATGTTTTGAAAGAATTAATTTTTTTGTTTTTATGTTTTTTAATTCTCAAAATCAAAAAATGTTTGCACACGAGATGATTTCAGGGCAAATCTTTTTTGCAATCTAAACCATTTAGTGAAAACTTATGACATATGTTCTGCTTTGCCCTCCTATAATACATTTGCCTGAGGTATCAACTGAATAAGGATGGCATTGTTCAGGCTGAGGCTAAGCTTTAAGGGTCTTTATTTTAAAAAGTGTGCGCTCATATACAAAGCGCTCAGCATAGAAGAAAGTAGTTGTTGCATTGTATTCACAAAAGAACAGATTGGCCAAAACAACTTCTGCGTCATTTTAAAGAATTAATAACAAAACCGTTACCCTTAGCAACATGCCAAATGTCAAAGTAGTGGCTCGTTCCACGGGGGTTAGCTCTTCCCTTATGTATTTCGTGATCTGTCTGTGACGATCCGTGACAATGGTGCCAATCTTGATGCCCATGCTATCCAGCCACTGAACTGATCTCTTCATGCCCTCCTTCTCCATCAAGTTGGATTTGTTGCCTGTTTCATTTTTCTGTGGAAAAATTAAATGTGAATGTTCTAAGTGCATGTACACTGCAAAAACGTTGGGTAAAATTTTACTCAACACTTTACTCAACGTTGTCTAACTATGCAATCGAGCAGTTGTTGAGTAAAAAATGCACAACCTTATTGTCAATTCCATTCACACAGTAGTTGGCGAATTCATTTCATCAATAGTTGCGTAATTCTACTACTCAACATTTGGGTATTTGTTTGCTCATATGTTGATCACCTTATAATAGCAACTGTTGAGCATTTCTCATTACAACTGTTGAGCATTTCTATTGAACAACTGTTGAGGATTTCTATTGGACAACTGTTGAGCATTTCTATTGGACAACTGTTGGGCATTTCTATTGGACAACTGTTGATGAATTTGTTACTTGTTCTGCATTTCTATATTGTTATTAATTGATTTCAATTGAAAGGCTTGAGAAATAATTAGTGAATTAAATACTAGTAGTTGGGCAGTCATGGGTACCTAAAACAACCACTGCAGTGTACACTCTTAGATTGTTGCGCTGTTTATTTATCACTGTTTATTAACACTTAACACTTTTAACACAGTAAAAACAGTTATTTCACAGCCAATTGTTAATACACAGATTGAAGGAACTTGCCCCAAAACTTTCTGTAAAATGATTTGTTTTTTAGGAAAGCATGACATTTAAAAAAAAATCTCATTAAGTATTCTGAGAAAACCCTGAAAATCTTACTTAAAGTTTCGCTGTGGACAGGAGGAAAATATTAACATAATACGGTAAAATTTACCTTTTTCTATTTATGAAAATATAACTCATTCCTGCAGCGAGCATGTAAGGCGTCATCATATTGTCACTGACAATTTCACCATGTTGTTGAGACAGATCATCTTCCAACAAACATGGGGAAATAGACCGATCCATTAAGCCCCGCCCCTAAACGTATTGACCAATCATGGCCACGAAAAGTCCAACAAAAGTCCGACACGTTAAAATCCATTACAAATGTAAACAACACGCCGCCATTTAGATAGCCGCAATGCGCATTTTGTGTGTACGTTTCAGGGATCGAGACGCACATGTCATACGCATTGCCCACGTGGGCGCCGTTGCTATGGTGGGCAGAGCTTAATGGATTGGTCTATTGTCAGTGTCAATGCGATGGCGCCTTGTTGGCATGCTTCACGCATGTCAATCGAGAGATAGATAACCTGTCCTTTTCATCATCTGGGGACTTCTGGGCATTACGAGTCTTAAAATCCTCATGTTTTTCATTGTATCCACCTGTTCATGTCTACAGCTTTACATCCTCAGATTGCTGCACACAACTAGAATTTATTTCCTGTAAAGTATGATTTGTCAAGGCGTTAATTTTTTTGACTGAAATAATTTTACAGCTGTTCACATTTATAAGTTTTGAGGCTGTTCACATTTATTTCATATTTGACAACTGATCAAATGTCTGGGAAGATATAACCAGCACGATATGCGGACAAGGGGATCCCCCCCCCCCCGAAAAAAATTAGACGCATTGTAGCTATATATACCCTAGGCTATTGTACCTATACAATGGAGTGTCGTGGCCGAGCGGTCTAGCGCACCGGACTCAAGTGCTGGTTGCAGAGTCATCAGAGTGTGCGTTTGAGTCCCGGCCTGGCCGGCCGTGATGCTTGTGTCCTTGAGCAAGACACTTAACCATAATTTGCTTCACTTCACCCAGGTGTATAAATGAGGGACCTGTGAGGGCTGAGATGGTATTGTGTTTGATTAACACAATAGTCTGGGGTATATAGCTTTTTTTTGGGGGGGGGGGGGGTCCCCTTAGCGCTTATAGCAGCTTGAGGTTGTATGCTCCCCAGGGAGTTGAAAACGTTCCAGGAAAAAGTGGTTTACATATGCCCCGTGACCAGGGATAATAACTGTTCTGAAAATGACACTTTTACTAAACTTTTACTAAACTGTACCACTTCAGATAATAAAAAGGTCCTGTCAGTTCAACATGTTTTTTTTTAGCTCTCACCTATTTTTGAACTTATGTACATTGTTCACAACACTGAAAAGCATTTAAGAAAAGCATATACTGTAAGAAATTCGAAAGGAACAACAAAGAAACAGTATGGCCTCAACATACCCTCTAACTGTTTAAGGATAGTAAACATGAATACAATCTCTGATTGTAAGTTAGCCCCATAAATAGGGCCAATACACTGGACTACCTCCATTCATTGGCCCTAGTCAAGACCCTTAACAGCACGCTGATATTTTTTTTCAGATGCCAAACTTGTTGGATGTGCAATTTTAAACCTTTCTTTTAGGTACACTTACCTATGCAAACACTGTTGTTATACTGTCGGCAATTGTGTGATGGCTACATTTCGTTAAATTTACGTGAGAAATGTCAGTAACAATTTGTACACGATGCATGTAACTCGTTTTAACATCCTCAATCTCTGGGTTTTTTTTTAACATGTGCGTAAAGCAATGAACAATACTGTCATTGTTGTGGGATCGAGTGTGGAAACTGTGGTTGTAAATATTCAGACGACTGTATCATGTGTACTCAAAGTACATCCGTGCCGTTTTCAGGCATCCGACCTTGATCGAGTTGACGGGTCGTACACGAAACAGTCGTCTGACAGTGTTGTTGCGACGTGTCGTCCCGTTGACAACATTTCCAGACTCGATCCCACAATTATGACAGTATTATTCATTGCTTTACGCACAAGTTAAAAAAAAAACGAGATTGAGGATGTTAAAACGAGTTACATGCATCGTGTACAAATTGTTACCGACATTTAAATTTCACGAAATGTAGCCATCGCACAGTTGCCGACAGTTTGCCAACAGTGTTTGCATAGGTAAGTGTACCCTAAGCTTGAAAATTGTGGTTTAAAATTGCACATCCAGCAAGTTTGACATCTGAAAAAAATATCAGCGTGCTGTAGGGTCTTGACTAGGGCCAATTAGGAACGGAGGTAGTCCAGTGTATTGGCCCTATCTATGGGGCTAATTGTAAGTAATCTCTGTCTTGTTTCTTGACTCTCCTTCATCATGCTATTCAATACAATTCCACTTCATCTGCGTGCAGATACATGCATCTTCATCTAGATACATCCACACACAGTCCAGTTATCACATACTACTTAGCAGAGCTGGAAAAATTGTGGTAGGCTCTAAACTGACGTACGGCAGGTGCTTCCTTACCCTTAGTAACACCAGGCTGCTTGTAGACACAAGTCTCCAGGAACTCCCACACAGTCTTACACTGCTCCTGGTATTTTAAGTCAAATACGTAATGTGCCTTGTAGCATGTATCCACGGCTTTCTGTAGTGAAGGTTGGGGAATGCCTCTTCTTTCCAGTATCACAAATAACTGCGACGGGTTCAACTTGTTATCAGAGAACAGCATTAAAATGTATGGTTGCGGTCTCTTCGAGCTGTCAATGTGTTTCAGATATTCGTGCATATTGATGATATCCTACAAATGGAAGTATAAAAGAAAGGTTATGCATCAGAAACTTCCATCCTATTCATTCATAAAAATCGGCAATTTCTGGTAAAATAGTACATGATTTAAACTCGCTAAGAAATTGATGGGCTGGGAATGAGCCAAATCATGCAGGACTGCGAGTCATAAGACATGAGTGAACATGGACTAATTCCCCCTACTAATTTCAAAGTCAAATGGTCAATAGAACCATGTATGTCGTAGCCTGTGAATGGTGTTCTTGAGCCAACTGTATCACTTGTGATCAACAATCCATCAGTCAAATGACAAGGATCTATTAAGGAATTATATAATTTGTTTATAATTATATAACAGACCCAATGAATGTACATCAGTTATGCCTGTTGCATCATTTATATAAATACTAACCAACTGAGCATCAATGAAGGATGCCAACACCTCAGATGATGCACACCTTCCACTGTGTCTTCCTTTGTGCCTGCCCTCAAAGACGAGGGGCATCATGTGAAATGCCAAATTGTTCTTCTCTGCAAAAACAGTCAGTAAAATCCATCTTGGATACAGTGTATTTATCTTTGCCAATACATTTTATTTTTGGTGTAACTTAAAGTGGAGGCCTGGCTTGATTTGGGGAATATAAAATGGAACCAGACAGAAATGTAACAAAATAAAAATGTACTTATGAAAACATTAGAGCCTGCAGTGTCTATTCAAGCACATCCAAAAGAATAAGCCAAATGTTTTGTTTAAATAATGGAAAGGTGCTTTGTATTAAAACAAAACTTGGATTTCTCGTTAAGGGCCACTCACAATGGTCAATATTTTCATCTAGGTACAAAGTTTACATAACTTTTGCACCATGAAACCTTCCCCTACACACAATTAAGTATGCCAAAAATTTTGAAAACAAAACAATTTCCCTTACCCCTTTCACTTTACATTAAAAGGGAAAGGGGAAATCACAATGAAAAAGTCTGGCTGATGTCAATATGGAGAACTTCACGGTTATAGTCTCTTACACCACACTAATGAGAAAAAGTGTACTCCATGTTTGATGTTTTACCTTCTTTGTAATATCAAACAACGCCTACCTGCTGATAATTTCTCAATGTCCAGGTCATTCTCCAAGTGTAGTCTTTCTTTCCACTGTGGACACATCTGAATGCCATACTTCACAAGCGAGTCACTGATTCCTCCCCATGCCTGATACAGGTCCTGCACATCCGGGTATATGACTTTGTAGTCCTGATCAATCTATAAAAAACAACAAATAGTCATGCACTTTAGGTATTGAAACATCATACACAGCTATGCATGATGTTCTTGCAAAGGTGGAGCAGTTGATGTGAAAGAACCTGATTTTCTAGGATGCATACATACATCTGCAGCCACGCTCCTGCACTTTAGTGTCCCCCGAACATGTCCAAGCCAAACCAGGTAAACTCAGCATCACTTTTCCCCCTGGTTCCTGATAGGGAATCTTCTTACATTAAAATAATCTTTATTTCATCAAAGTCAGTTAAGCGAATTGAGTGTTATGTCATCTTCTGTGCAGGAAGGTCAGTCCTCAAATCAGATATGGTTCATGAACCAGGGTGTGATTTTGTTGCTCAGAAAAATTACATGCAACTTAATTGACTGATTTCACTGAAATAAAGACTACATGTACATAAACAACATTCCCTATCAGAACCCGGGGAAAAAAAATCAAATCTGGTGTTTGCCTGGTTTGGGCTTGAATTTTTTTGGACACCTCCCGGCCTGTACTTATAGTATTTATTGAATCTGCAGTGGTACTTTTATAGGACATTTACATGTATGATATATTTTTGGTAGAAACTTTGCTAACTCTTGATCTTTTACTTGACTTCCATTTTAAAAACTAAGGTTTACAGTTTAGCAAAGCTTTACTGGTAGCTGCATCAGTCTATCTGAAAAGGGGGAAAACAAACCAAGGATCACATATTCAATTTCAAGCAACTGCAACATACCATGCCAGGATCAGTTAGCCGAGGATATTCCTTCAAAATTTCTGCAACTGTCCTTGGTTCCTCAATATCTCTGATCCAGCGGAATCGGTGTCTTGCAGTAGAGGCCATTTTCTGCTTAACTTCATCCTCGGGTCCAAGATGGTCTTTCAACTACTGCTGTAAACCAGAAACTTTCGCCGATGTGTCCGTCCCTTCTGAATCTGGAGCTATGTTCAACGACTTTGTAATATCTTTCTTGTTGGTTTAGATTTAAATTTTATATTTAAAAATATCATAACTGAGTTACACTTTTGATTTTTACAAAATGTACATCATCAGAAGTAAGTCCTGTTTTGCATGGAATTGCCTTTTTGTTAAAGTGCACATATGGGAAGATGAAATTTAATTACATACATTTGAAGCAACTTTCTACTTTGACTGTGTGAAGTTATTTCTTTTTCAGAGAAGTATTGTACCCCCCCCCCCCCTACAAACCTTGCCGAGTGAACCTAGGGTAAAGAATTGTTTTCCTTGGAGGTGGTGGACCGTACCCCCCGCACCCCCAGCTCAATGTTGAGTCATTGCATGCAGTCCCACTTTGTACGCACAGACCATGGAGGTAGGAATAGACAGCCTAACATACACGCAATCCTCTACAACATTGAGCTGGGGGCGCGGGGGATACGGTCGACCACCACCCACCCCTCTTGCATTTGGCGGAGCAAAAACTGGTTAGTGAAAAAACAATTAAAAAAATAATTCCGATGCCTGACACACCCACCCACCCACCCATACACGCAGTCACCGTACGATTCAATGCAATGAGCTGTAATGATGCAGTCGTAGCTAGAATGTCCCCTTTTTATAAGGCCTGACACAATGACTCTCCAATGCATGCCACCTCTATCCAAATCATAACTAATATAAAACTCTCCTAAAAACTTTAACTACCATCCTCATACTAAATACAATTGTGAAAAATGTACTTCGTCCGGCCGTATTTTTTCCAATGTGTTATATCTTAGTAATTGTGTAAAAAAAAGTGGCATGTGGTTGGGCGGTCATACAACGATTAACCCTAGGGGACCACAAGTAAAGTGACCACCCCCGATACCTTCGAATGAATATAAGTTGATAAATAGTGGTGTTAAATCTTCTAGAATTCTTACGTTTATCGTGCTACGCGTGTTTACCTCCCGTTGTAACTGTTACCATTGTTTTATTTGACGATCGACCACTAAAGTAATAAGTAAAAATATAATCATAACTTTATTTCTAATTATAGGGGTCGACCGTGCATGTTTTCAGCAAATTGCGAAAACTTAACGCCATAACCCCAATTTAAAATTAGATATCTCCAATTGCAGATGTATACCTCTTAATTTGGCAAACCTTCATCGTGAAGGCGCATCATTGATAAATATAGCAACAAATTGTTTAAATGTCGACCGTCGACGGTCGACCGCATGGCGGGAAAACGTGATACCGGCCGGGTGTCGTAATGTTTCGGAATCTTCCAACTTGGCACCCTGCCAAATTGAACATGGCCAGCTGCAGCAGGTGAGAAAACAAAAGAGTGTACTGCTAGTGATAAATGAGAAGGAAATAACAAAAGAAAATAATTGCATCTTTACTATGGGGGCCGCCGAGTCCGACAAGTTTACTTGATAACTTATAGTAGGGATGACGAGAAAGTCGTTCGAGATTAATATTGAAAAACTATTAAACAATTTATAACTTTTGAACCACAATAGCTATAATTATGATCTTTGAGCCATATTGTAGGTCGTTACCCACTTGACAATTCGTGCAAATATGACCTTATTGTGACGTTTGCTTCCGGTCGAAACCAGAAGTTCAAATACAGCAATGTTGTTAGAGCCGCTCAAAGTGGAAGTTAATATGATAAAAAATAGCGAAACAGCTGGGTATTCGTTCACGAATACAATTGAGCTCTAGTTCTTTTTAGCTGTTTCGCAGCGAAGCGCAGCGAAACAGCTCTAGTTTTTGTTAATTTTTTTTTTAGTTGTTTCGCAGCGAAGCGCAGCGAAGCGCAGCGAAGCGCAGCGAAACAGCTCTAGTTTTTGTTAAAGTTTTTTTTACTTCTTTTTTTAATTTTTCTTTTTCAGCGCTTTCCGTACCGGAAGTGCATTGCAATAACACATGTTTCATTCTGAACGCCTTTTTGCAGTGTTCCATAAATGCGATTGCAATGAAACTTAAGGGGACCAAAGGCAATAGTGCAATAGTGTGCATATTGCAATAACGTCATAATGATGTCATCAGGTGTCAAGTTACACTAAATCAAAGATTAATAATGAAAAACATTAAAAAATTAATAACTCCTGAACCACATATGCTATCGATTTCATCTATGTGGCATATTGTAGGTCGTTACCCACTCCGTATTTCGTGCACAGATATGACCCCATTTTGACCTTAGCTTCCGGTCCAAACCGGAAGTTCAAGTTTAAAGAGCTCTACAGCCAATATGATAAAAAATAATGCTATGATTTCTGTATATGTAATCATCAGTAGGGTGTACTCTTTTGGATAGTAGGTTTGATGACGTCATCATATGCAAGAGCGCCCTCTAGCGACAGGTTTAAAAAGACGTTATTTTCACTTGTACACTTGCCAATGTCACATTACCACAAATCATGTCATATTGTAGCTTATGAATCAACTTAAATATCAAAACAAATTACGTCATTATGACGTCATCAGGTGTCAAGTTACACTAAGTTAAAGATTAATATTGAAAAGCTATTAAAAAATTTATAACCTTTGAACCACAATAGCTATAATTATGATCTTTGAGCCATATTGTAGGTCGTTACCCACTTGACAATTCGTGCAAATATGACCTTATTGTGACGTTTGCTTCCGGTCGAAACCAGAAGTTCAAATATAGCAATGTTGTTAGAGCTCTACAGATACCGTGTGCTGCAGAGAGAAAACAATTACACACGGCTGGCTCCGAGTTTTGCATGAAATAGCGCCCTCTTCTGGTTGAAGATCGAGTTCTAATGGTGTTCGTCATTGTATTGGTTACAACAATTTTTTTGTCATGTAATTACACTCAAGCCACCTCCTTTTAATAGTGTTTGTTCTTTCCTTTAAAACCCCTTTCGAATACCCATTTAATTAATAATAATAATAATACTAATTTGTGGACTTATATAGCGCACGTATCCACCAACTAAGTGGTGCTCAAGGCGCATTCTTTTTTACGTGCATTACACAACGCACGGGACCTACGGCTTTACGTCCCATCCGAAGGACGAAGCAATTATGGTTAAGTACCTTGTTCAAGGACACAAGTGTCACGACCGGGGCTCGAACCCACACCCTGCTGCTGGCAACACCAGAACTTGAGTTCGGTGCGCTAGACCGCTCGGCCACGACACTCCTTGCTAAGTTTCAGTAAATCAAGGAGCTATGTTCAACGACTTTGTAATATCTTTCTTGTTGGTTTAGATTTAAATTTTATATTTAAAAATATCATAACTCAGTTACACTTTTGATTTTTACAAAATGTACATCATCAGAAGTAAGTGTATTGGTGACGCAGGTATGACCTAAAATTTACATTTATTTCAGGTCCAAACCAGAAGTTAAAATTTCCAAAATATTTCTCAAAAACATTATTTTTGTTTTGTTCTGTTCCGTTTGGTATGAAAAATAATGGCTATTTGAAAAAATAGACTGCTTCAACGAGCCCCTTTCTTTGTTGAAAGTCAAAAGATTTACAAAACTCATTTGTGTGCCATTTACTCGAAGATGTGACATGCAGTTTATGTGTTTACAATAGACCCAAATCCTGATGACGTCGCTGGTTAACCGCATTGCTCAAGTTCCCCGACCCCCTCCCCAATTGTGTCATCTTGTAGCTAATTATTTGTATCACAATCCATTCAATGATGTCATAACATTTCAAAAGTCCTCACGGCTCAAAGTGGAAGTTAGTATGATAAAAAATAGCGAAACAGCTGGGTATTCGTTCACGAATACAATTGAGCTCTAGTTTTTTTTTTTTTCAGCGCTTTCCGTACCGGAAGTGCATTGCAATAACACATGTTTCATTCTGAACGCCTTTTTGCAGTGTTCCATAAATGCGATTGCAATGAAACTTAAGGGGACCAAAGGCAATAGTGCAATAGTGTGCATATTGCAATGACGTCATAATGACATCATCGGGTGTCAAGTTACACTAAATCAAAGATTAATAATGAAAAACATTAAAAAATTAATAACTCCTGAACCACATATGCTATCAATTTCATCTATGTGGCATATTGTAGGTCGTTACCCACTCCGTATTTCGTGCACAGATATGACCCCATTTTGACCTTAGCTTCCGGTCCAAACCGGAAGTTCAAATTTAAAGAGCTCTACACCCAATATGATAAAAAATAATGCTATGATTTCTGTGTATGTAATCATCAGTAGGGTGTACTCTTTTGGATAGTAGGTTTGATGACGTCATCATATGCAAGAGCGTCCTCTAGCGACAGGTTTAAAAAGACGTTATTATCACTTGTACACTTGCCAATGTCACATTACCACAAATGATGTCATATTGTAGCTTATGAATCAACTTAAATATCAAAATAAATTACGTCATTATGACTTCATCAGGTGTCAAGTTACACTAAGTTAAAGATTAATATTGAAAAACTATTAAAAAATTTATTATAACTTTTGAACCACAATAGCTATAATTATGATCTTTGAGCCATATTGTAGGTCGTTACCCACTTGACAATTCGTGTAAATATGACCTTATTGTGACGTTTGCTTCCGGTCGAAACCAGAAGTTCAAATATAGCAATGTTGTTAGAGCTCTACAGATACCGTGTGCTGCAGAGAGAAAACAATTACACACGGCTGGCTCCGAGTTTTGCATGAAATAGCGCCCTCTTCTGGTTGAAGATCGAGTTTTAATGGTGTTCGTCATTGTATTGGTTACAACAATTTTTTTGTCATGTAATTACACTCAAGCCACCTCCTTTTAATAGTGTTTGTTCTTTCCTTTAAAACCCCTTTCGAATACCCATTTAATTGCTAAGTTTCAATAAATCAAGGAGCTATGTTCAACGACTTTGTAATATATTTCTTGTTGGTTTAGATTTAAATTTTATATTTAAAAATATCATAACTCAGTTACACTTTTGATTTTTACAAAATGTACATCATCAGAAGTAAGTCCTGTTTTGCATGGAATTGCCTTTTTGTTAAAGTGCACATATGGGAAGATGAAATTTAATTACATACATTTGAAGCAACTTTCTACTTTGACTGTGTGAAGTTATTTCTTTTTCAAAGAAGTATTGTACCCCCCCCCCCTACAAACCTTGCCGAGTGAACCTAGGGTAAAGAATTGTTTTCCTTGGAGGTGGTGGACCGTACCCCCCGCACAATGTTGAGTCATTGCATGCAGTCCCACTTTGTACGCACAGACCATGGAGGTAGGAATAGACAGCCTAACATACACGCAATCCTCTACAACATTGAGCTGGGGGCGCGGGGGGTACGGTCGACCACCACCCACCCCTCTTGCATTTGGCGGAGCAAAAACTGGTTAGTGAAAAAACAATTAAAAAAATAATTCCGATGCCTGACACACCCACCCACCCACCCATACACGCAGTCACCTTATTTTTTAGTTTTGGGAGCCGGACAAGACGACATGTTGGCTCCCAGGACAGGGCGATCACATCGCACCTAAATTCGTAGGGTTTCGAGCCCTCCTGCCCTTACTCGTAACTAAACAAACATGAAACTAAGCCAGGCAATGCCTGAACTAACAATCATGGCCGAAGCCAACAAACATGCAAGGCCGAAGCCAACAAACGTGCAAGGCCGAAGCCAGTCAAACAAACTCGCAGCCGAAACTGGCAAACAAAACACACTTACCACTACGCTTTAACAGACACAGGCCAAAGCCAACCAAGCAACAAACAGCCTAATAGACTGTACAGGGCCCGAAGCCCAACATGGCCGAAGCCATACACACCTTCAGGACCGCCTCTGCTCTTAGCTCAAGCCGAAGCGAGTAGAGACAGAAGCAAAGCCCGTCAGACCACACTAGGACCGA
Source organism: Zoroaster sp. YZ-2022 (assembly GCA_029582265.1). Classification (NCBI taxonomy): domain Eukaryota; kingdom Metazoa; phylum Echinodermata; class Asteroidea; order Forcipulatida; family Zoroasteridae; genus Zoroaster; species Zoroaster sp. YZ-2022. The sequence continues at coordinate 95,444,525 of CM055816.1, read as the reverse complement.
AGTCCAACTATTGACCGAAGCCAATACTTAATCCTTACGGATCGTAATAGGGCCGAAGCCCAACAAACAAATGCTTCCCACGGCCGGCCAGTGACCTCCGTGGGTTAGCGGGGGTGATCGCCCCTCAACCTGAGGTAAGACATGCTTTCACATGATCTTAGCCATCAGGCCGAGAAGCGATCATACACGCAGTCACCGTACGATTCAATGCAATGAGCTGTAATGATGCAGTGCAAGGTAAGTGTGCGTATTTGTACACTGTTGTTTAATTATTCATTTTTGTGCTATATTTATAGAAAAAAATCTACCTTTAGTCGGCATTTAGAGCCTCAGTCGGCAAATGAAGCATCAAAGGTACTAGAACAAGGGTTTGGTCCAGACTAAATTTTCAGTCAGCAAACCTAGAGCTATGGGTTTGCCGACTGCAAGTGTATCGTGTTTCTAAGCACTGAAGATTTGCAGAGTTGTTTCTTATAAGTTGTAATTTACTCATGAAATGAGCTGCGGCTTCGAGTGGCAGTTCCCCTATCTCTCCCCCCCCCCCCTTCCCCCTCCCCCCGTTGACTACGACTTTAGAGATTGTAAAAAAAATTGGAAAACAAAGTACATTTGTCTGGTCATATTAGTGTTGTGTCGGTAAATTTACCCACAAAAATGAAATCTGAAAATCCTGGTTACACCACTGATGTCAGTCAGCAAATTGGCTTCCACCCCCCTCCCCCCACCCACAAAAAAGAAAATGCCTTTGCTACGCCCCTGGGCAAAATCATTGGCGTGTTATATTGTGTGTGAGGAAAGAACGTCCCATAAGTGTACACCAATCATTCCAGAGTGCGGATTACGTGTTCACCTTTGACCCCAAATGCGCCCCGCTGCCGTTACGGTAGAAAGAACGCTACAAATACTAATTTTGTCAAAACCAACAAAAAAATCTCGTGGAAAAAAGCTTTGAACATTATGTTCGACACTTCCTAATAACGTATTCGTAGTGGAAAGATGACACATTTTTAACCCTCTAAATATTCAGTTTCATTTTATTAACAATTGAAGATCACCATGATCACAGCGTAGTTGTTGATCAGATGGTATGGTATCTGACCATCATTATATTAAGATCATACTTTTAGGGATCATTTCTATAGTATGTATCTCCTTTCGCAAATACACACTTGAACGGTGTTCGCAAACCACGATGACGAGTTGTAGTGCTCCCCTTTGAGCGCGAAGCGGGTCTGAGGTGATGCTATCTAGTGGCTTCTTGCCTCGGATCATTGATGAACGTTCCTCCTTCCCATGTGTGGTAGTTGGAGGAGGGGAGCGCATTCTGAGTGGTTTGTAATTAAATACAAAATAGAAAGAAGCTTAACACATAATGATCTTCTGATCTTCTTAAGTAATTAGAGGTTCTTCCTGTTAAGGTTTCATTTTGTGAGTAGTCCCTAAACACTTTTTGTCGGGAAAAGATTTTACTTTCATTTCTACGATGTACACAAATGATATAGACAGAGCCTTAAACAGACGGTAAAATAGCTGCAATCCAATTGTGCACAAATACACGGCAAAAATTGTCTGAATATCGAGTGTGTTATTTACACAATTTATTACCAATAATTGGACGATATTGCCGATTTAGGGGGTGAATGCAAGGACGACATAATGAAGGTGATTTTTAAAAGTAATATGGCTGCTTGTTTTCCCTCCAGTGAACTCCGGACCTAAAGTTTTTTCTGAATTAAAGGGGTTCAGAGAAAGTTACAATTAACCTACAGTTTAGATCATAAAACGTATGTTGATTAGTTTCCTTTTGACATATTACCCATCTCTCGAAATATACATTTTCCTGATGTGCTCATCATGTAAACCGTGTGCTACTGAAATCAGCCTGTGTGTAGCACTACAACTATTAGTGTGGTTCAAAGTACACTCAAAAAAAATATTTTTCAAATCAACTTAATTTTATTAAGGCAAGTTTGCTGCCTGGATTTAATTAAGTAAATTCAACTTGCAGTGAATTTAAGCTGTCGAAACTTTTTCTGACAAAGTTATTTAAACTGAACGTGTCTAGTAAAATATACTTAAATATATTTCGTTCGTTCCAGTCAAGTAAATTTTACTGATTCAAAATAAGTGCGGAAAAAACATATTTGGAAAGAGTTAAGGAAAGTCAAGTTTTTTGTCAAATCAACTTAATTTTATTAAGGTAAGTTTGTTGCCGATTTAATTAAGTAAATTCAACTTGCAATGAATTTAAGCTGTCGATACTTTTTTCGGACAAAGTTATTTCAACTTAACGTGTCTAGTAAAATATACTTAAATATATTTCTGTTCTTTCTGTGTCAAGTAAATTTTACTGATTCAAAATAAGGGGGAAAACATATTTGGAAAGAGAGTTAAAGAAAGTCAAGTTTTTGTCAAATCAACTTAATTTTTATTAAGGCAAGTTTGTTGCCGGGATTTAATTAAGTAAATTCAACTTCCAATGAATTTAAGCTGTCGATACTTTTCGGACAAAGTTATTTCAACTGAACGTGTCTAGTAAAATATACTTAAATATATTTCGTTCTTTCTGTGTCAAGTAAATTTTACTGATTCAAAATAAGTGCGGAAAACATATTTGGAAAGAGTTAAGGAAAGTCAAGTTTTTGTCAAATCAACTTAATTTTATTAAGGTAAGTTTGTTGCCGGATTTAATTAAGTAAATTCAACTTGCAATGAATTTAAGCTGTCGATACTTTTTCGGACAAAGTTATTTCAACTTAACGTGTCTAGTAAAATATACTTAAATATATTTCGTTCTTTCTGTGTCAAGTAAATTTTACTGATTCAAAATAAGTGCGGAAAACATATTTGGAAAGAGTTAAGGAAAGTCAAGTTTTTGTCAAATCAACTTAATTTTATTAAGGTAAGTTTGTTGCCGGATTTAATTAAGTAAATTCAACTTGCAATGAATTTAAGCTGTCGATACTTTTTCGGACAAAGTTATTTCAACTTAACGTGTCTAGTAAAATATACTTAAATATATTTTTTGTTCGTTGTGTCAAGTGAATTTTACTTTCATATGAAAATGATTAATGCTACTACAATTATATCAGTGTGTAATACGTAACTTAGAGACATAAACCATATACTTACATTTATTAAGACAAATTTGTTGGATGGATTAATATCTAACTTGCAGTAAATTTAAGTTGTCGATACTTCTCATGCGAAGTTATTTTTACATAATTTCGTCTTGTAAAATATACTTATGTACCAGTCGTTCCTAATGACTTTGTCAAGTGAGCATTACTGAATCAGAATTACATATTTGAAGTCTGGATTACATATTTTGAAACAGTAACTACGACTCAACCACAAGTTGGTTTAACGTTATTGTTTTAAGTATGAACTACTTGTAGGATCAACTGTGAAATAAACGTAAATGTGTTCATCCGAACCTAATAATGTTCATTTCACTTTATTATTAACAGTCCATTTAAGTTGGCTTTGCTTAAATGTCACTTTTATTTCAATTAATTAGACGAGTTGCTTTTGTTTAGTTGAAAAACGACTGTTAATGCTGAAACATAATTTTTGAGCTTAACTTTCGACGACAATTTAAAAGTTTTTAACAGTTATCAAAACTTAAAATAAAAATACATTAGCTTTACAAAATAATGACTCTTTTTCATATCTTTCTTGTAAACTTGTAACAATAAAGGAAAATATATTTATTAACTCAACTTCTGAAACATATACCATAAAACCAAATTTGAACAATATATATTTAGAATGATCTTCAGACAGGTTTTTGTACATTTTAAACATATGATTTAGAATGATGATCTTTCAAAATGATTGGTTAACATTTTATAAAACATTGGTTTAGAATGATCCTTCAAACTGATTTGTTAACATACATATTGATTTAGAGGTATTATGGTAGAATTGGATGAGCAGATAAGCACCTTCATGCAATCTTCCTTGGTACCTCCTTGGTAAAGCAGTGATGCACTTTTTATATTATATACAAAGAAAATTCAAAGACCAGGTACAACATTGGTAATGGGGTGTTATCAAGTTATTTTAGGTAGTTATGATGGTACTTTCAAGTGATGTCATGTTTGGAAAAAAAATGAACAAGTGAGATAAGACCATTTATTACTTCACATGCATTATTTTCTATTTTGCAAAAGTTAAATGTTTTCAATAAAAAATAGTAAGGATACTTGAGGGAACAGTTTTGTCATCATTTTCCCAATAACTATTTTTTACTTCTAAACCATTTGATTCAAGTCAGAACCACATAATTCAATGTTTATGATATTAAATTGTTGTTTTATAGGTGTATTAGTACCTCCAAATCAAAATAACTTCAATAATTTGGCATAAAATCACTATTTCTGATGCATATTTTCAATTAAAATCTGTTGCTTGTTTATTTTAATCTCTTTGAAAATTACATTCGACTTCATAACTTTATTTAACAGAGCGATCCTTCAAGCCCAATCCCATCATGTATTGACTCTAACACATTTTGTGATTGCGCAATCAAATGTCCGCATCTGGGGCACATATAATTATAATGGAACTAAGGACAATTTGTAACAACAGGTCCTAATAGGAGACTTTGAGATGAAAAAAGCAGATACACCAGTTTCGTTTTGCCTTTGTGACATAATGCTATATGCACTTGACTGCCAAGAACAATAGACCTATATCACGCTGCAGCCACCTTGGTCTGGTTCCCTGTATACACCATGACATTGTAAGTTAAATTTCGCTTCACAAAATGGAACCAGACATTTTTTTCCTTCCTGCCTCGTTTTGGTTACATTTATTTGAATGGAAAAAAAACCAAGATGGCTGCACCGTGATCAAGCTCTATTGAAAAGGACAGCTTGTCTGCTGCCACTAGCATCTCTCAAAAGTCTGTTATTATCATAGGGCTGCTCAGTACAAGTGAAAATCATGGGTTAGCAAGGAATTTTCACTAGCATACTTCACATAACTACAATAATTACACCGCTAGTGTAGAAAAATAGGCTGTAATCAGGTAAGCGGGAATGGTGCCTGTAAGTGCAGAATGCCAGTGAGTAGCGCCATGATTTTAACTAATGCATTTGACTGGGCCCTGGTTACAAGTATATTGTTTTTTCCTAGTATATAGAATTTGTATAGCAATATTTTCTTTTCTGCTGAGCAACTCTATAATATAAGCCAAAGATTTGAGAGAACTTGCCAACATACACATTACAACTATATATTTTGGAAAACCTGTAAAGACTAACTTGCAATAATTTTAAAGATCAGTTAGTGAGGAGATCCTATAAAGACAACCTTTTTAGGAACTTATAAAGAAGACTGATTTAGGAAATCTTTTCAGATCAGTTATTGAGGGAAACTTATAAAGACCACCTATTTAGGGGAACTGATGAAGGACACTTACTGGAATGAAATTAAGTACATAATTTGTTTTTTAGGGACTGTACCTTTGGAGACAAGTGGTTCCCATCAAGTTCCATGAACACTTTTTGAATTACTTCAAAAGTACTTGAACTCCTTAGGGTAGATTAAGTTGATGGCATAAATCAACCCAAAGAGCAAACAGCAGGCGTTGGCCGAGTCCTTTAGTCCGTGCACGACTTCCTGTCCTTCCAACACAATGGTTACTGATGAAGGCATTCTCTCTTCTGTGTCACCTGCTGAGTGTGTGGCTCTGATGAAAATTCCCATGGTGCATGTCTCCTCATCCGATTTGAGCTCATCTTCCTGCGTATCCTTGAAGGGTTTGAAATATGGTTTGTTACTTTAACAATGCAGCCATGTTAATGGGTCATTCTGTGCCAAATCACCTGAAATTCTGAAACTTTGAGATATGGCTCCTTTCTAAGATATGGCCCCTTGAACAATTAAGCCCCGCCCCCTTCCCCCAAATCACATCGGTGTTTTGTGGCATTTTCTGATGCCTATATTTCACAATTCAGATAAGGCCCCCCCAAAAAGTCTTCTGTTTCTGGTCAGGGGTTGGCTCCAAAATCGGTGCGGCGACGCATTTTTTGTTTGTTTTACTTCTTGGTTTTTCCCCAAAAAAAGATGCGCATGAGCTATATAACACATGGCCTTGCTACTATGAGATGCGTGAATAAGCCACTTTGTAATAATTAATAGACAATGGGGACATATTACATGTAGATCTACATATCACGGGTATTAAAAGCGTTTACAACTTGCAAATATTAGAACAACTTTCTTTCTGTCTGTTCCTCAGACGTAAATGTAAAACTGACAATACCATCTGAAAATGGTACCTGATGACTAAATTCCGTACAAAATATATGGGGCCTAGAGTGGCCACATGAGCTTATTAATCGCTGGTACCCCCATCTAAAAACACGTTAAAATTACGCAGCAGCAGGATTCCAGTCAACCCAGCAAGTTTGGCATCTTTTGGGCATCGTTTCGTATTGAAAACAACTTTTTTGTTTTGCTGACGTGCATGTCTACGGCGACGCGCGAGCTGACCAGAAACAGATGACTTTTTTTGGCCTAAGATATGCTCCTACAAATTGGTACGCAAGGTGACTGGCACCCAAATTATTAGAATCTACTGTCAAAAATATTATTTAACGAGTTACACGTCCTTTAAAGAGGCCATCTGGCCATGAGAAAATCAGTTTCAAGCTATGGAATGTTGCCTATTGTTCACGTTATTTTAATAACGCCATCATGCGGTCATAACAGTGATATATTCGGAACATATTTTGAGTGCAGTCTAAGTTTAATTGCCAGGTCAGGACATGTTTGGTGTATCACCTGACCTGATCAGGACACAGGTGACATGTTTACGCCCCGCTGTTGCCCACATGAACTGTCAGATTGCTTTTTATATTACATATGGGTTAAACTAGGTGCGTATGTCTGCCCTTTAAGAAAGGACAGACCAATCATACCTTCACTGTTTGTTTGGCAGGGTCTGATGAAGATGGGTCCGGAGGCAAAATGCCAAAATACCCCCTCCTTTTTGTGGATGTTTGAGGATGTGGGACATTACTCATGGATTTGAAAACTTTTTATCTGAATAAATTGTATTCAGACTATTTATGTAAGAAAATTAAGTCACTTCTTTTACTCCTTCATGGTAATTTTTTTTCATTTGGAATATCTCCCCTGAAGTTGTTAATTCATCTGGGAAAAGATTTTGTAAATATTTTTTGACCACCATTTAAACAAATGTGGTACAGTTGATGGTAAAATTACTAACTTAACAAGTAGTTTTTTTTTTGCAAACTGTGACCTAATGTTCTGTGTGAGAAAATAATTAACCCTTGCAGAAAATAATGACCAGTGAGGTACGTGTAATTTGTTTTACCTGATGGCACACAAATACAATGCAATGCATTTAGATCACATCTTGAAGAATTGAGTAATATTTTGAATTATCTTATAGAAATTGTACTAACCGAGTACTGTCTAAAAGGGCGTTGCTGTCTTCGTTCAGGTATTCACACAGTGCTCTGATTACTGCTTTCCCGTTTTTAGCTATGTTGTCAGCAATCTGTTGGATTACACAAAAACAAAAAGGAAAATCCAGAGGTTTATCAAAAGTCAAGTACAAACTGCAGTTTGTTAAATAGACCATTACAGCACTGAATATGATTACGAAAGTTGTCAAGCTTTTGGTATTAATATCAAGGCGGGTGTGATGCTAAAATCGTTACAACAAACGGAGTTAAATAATTACAAAAAAGCAATATGCAACAAACAGTTGAACTCAATGATTGCTCAACAAATGTAATGAGCACGAACTCATAAACAGTGCCAGAACATGGCCAGAACCATGATAAATTCACTCACATGCCAACAAACTCTAAAAGCCAACAAACCTGAAGGTATAATCCTGCATGATTATGGGGATGAAACTTTGACTTCGGTTGCTCATATACATTAGGTATTATTTATTCCATTTAGCTTGTAATCTTATGTTTATCAGTGTGAAAATCACAAATATTGGGACATTATCCCTAACCCTTAACCGATACCACAATTTAACACACATGGTTGTGAATTTTTATCTGTGGTTTTGTACACACAATGTGGTAAGTTATGGTATACAGCGACTGTCCTGTGTGATATATGTGCAGGGTTAGGTTATTGCACAAGTTTCCGCCGAAATATAATATGGGCACGTGATCAGTTATGTTAGTTTTCCGAAAGTTTCCCCGATAGGCTGCTGTAATGGTCATTATGCAAGGGTTGGCTTAAGCAATTCACGTAATCCCTTTAGGGTTGGGCTGGGGAGAGGGAGTGAGAAATGGCCGGTACTGCACACCAAGATTTTCAACTGAGCTGTAGATTTATAAGCACAAAAGTAGTGAATTGGATTTCTGCAATGAAACAAATGTGTACTGTTTTATCAATTAAGAAGCAAAGTCTACATATTTATCTCTATTGCTAGTTGCAAAAATCTGTAAATAATGGAATATTCACGAAAGAACAATCCATCATTTCACCCTCCCCCCCACAAAAAAAAGAAAGAAAATTCAAGTAACAAAAAATACTGTACCTGGTCTAATCCTGTCAAAATGTCATTGACTTTTCTCCCAGCAGTACCTCCTTGACCTCATCAAAGTTAGCAGCTTGGGTGTGTACTTGCCGGTTGTGCCATGAAATGCCGTTGCAATCCTATGGTAGTAATGCGCATGAACTCAGCTGCAATCTAATGGCATATCCAAGGAACTGTTCTTACATGCATAAAGTAACAATATTCTATACACAAAGTACAAAACAATGTTGCAAGAATATTGAACATGCTAAAAGTAGATTTTTCTATCATTTCACCTCACAATAAAAATATTGCAGGTGAATTTGTGGAATTTTGCTTTCTAAAGTGAGGACAGCTTGCCAGATAATCATGAATAATTTCATGAAGTAAATATGAATTTTCCTGAAAATGCCAGTCATTGCTGCATTGACTATTACAGATCGATTTACATCAAAAGCAAATGTTTGGATGGATGCACACATGATGAAGTATTATTAGCTCCTACAATAGGTTGTAATTTGTCTCCTCGGGATTTTGTCATGTCGCCATCCCGAGGAGCCAAATTGCAGCCCCTATTTGTAGGGCTAGGCTATTACCAGATGAACTCGCTCTTATGGCAAACAGTGTAGAGCTAATCACTCACCTCTTTTTCTGAAAAGTCCAGGCCATCTGGCTTTGAAGTCTGCAACAAGTGGTTTTTCAAGAACTACCTCTGTTTTCCGGTGGGGAAAATGTCTGTGCCATTTTCTCCATGACTACTTTCTCATTGCCTCTTTTTAAATTCATCAAGAAGAGCGACACGTTCCTTTTCAGAAGTGGCAGCTGTTTCACCTTCAGGATATTCAGGAAGATAGTTGACCTCCGCTTTTCTTTGGTTTCTTAATGTTCTTGGCTGGCTTCTTTTCAGTACCATCTTTCCTTTTCAGTGAGTTGGCTGTTACCTTCTGTGCATCCATGATTCCTGCACTTGGATCTGTAGTTCCCCATCTTGAATTTAAGGCTGATTTTCCAACCATGATATCCAGAGGCAGAACCTGGTTCTCTCAGGCATGGTGCTTTCTAACAAGGGCTTCTGCCACAGAGCAGAACTGATTGTCTGATGGATAGGCCTTATAGCTGAACATACTTTCAGCAAGTTTTCAAGAATGTCAGATTTCATTCCAGCTGCGGTCATTAAAGTCCCGTCCTCCTGAAACATTTTATTGCCTTTAGCAAGTTTCATTTCTGTGTCGTAAGAAAATCTTGAATTGAAAGCAAACAGGCCACTGCAGTGTTCTCCCTGTAGACGAACCTTCTGGTGACAAGTTAATGGTATCATCAGAATCCAGTATCGATGAAGTTGAGCATGCAGGTGATGATAGCATGGATAAGCATGTACTGGATGAAGTACTGAGTATGTCAATACGCCAGCAAGTTCACCTCAGAATCACTTACAGAAACTTGAACGATTTTAATTGTTGCTCGATCTACAATGTCTTTGGTTGATGCTACACCCATAAACTGATTGCCAAAGTCTGGGTCCATATACTGGAGAGTAAACTGTCCTTTAAGTTCATATTTCTCCTGACAATTGTCTCAAGATCATGTACACTATGCGGCATTGACGGCAGAACTAATTTCCTTATGTTGTCCTCCGTGATGATAACTCTAATCCTTATGCATAGTGGTTCCGGTTCGTCTACTACCATTTGTGCCATCTTGACAATCTGTCCCACACAAAAAATACATTATAAATCAGGTTAGTATCAACAGCACATTATCTCTGTCTGCCTTAACTTTGGTCCTTATAACATTTAACCATATGGGTCTCTGCAGGATTCAGCAAACGATTAATTGTATAATTTTCCGTAATTAATAAAGAAATAAAACTTTTCCCCAAAAATACAGAGTCTGCAATCCTTATCATATGTTATTTACCGGGCACACAAGCTTGTTCACTTCATGTAACATGTATGTAGTGGTTTCAATGTCACCATGCGCTTTCTCTTGTAACATGTAAGATGATAGAGGGTAGTAGTCTGCTGGTTCACTATGTTCAAAAATGAAAACTTCCTTTGTTGGTGACTCCGTTGATATGATCTGTAGTGTTCAACATACCATGAAGTTAGCTTTTTGACAAGGAAATTCACTTTGTCATTTAGAATGAGGAGTTGTACTATTTCAACAAAGTCAGGAAGTCCACCTTGTTGAACCAACAGCGAGAATCATACCAACAGTGTACTTGGTTCCATAATAGGATGCTGTTTTAGCCAAATGGACAACTGTCATGTTTTGGATACTTTTTGCTTTATAGCCTGTTCAAAAACATCCTTCACTACTTCTACAGGAACAGTTGAAACATTGGTGACAACTAATGCAGATTGGAGTAAATTTGAGATTGAAAGTGATGTGCCATCATGTGCTGATGTTTCATTGCAAGTGACAGAAGTATGTTTTGAAGCAGTTAGTATATCGAGCGACTTGCTTAAAAAGCTATGTTTTGCTTCATAAACGCATAGTCCAAACTGCTACTAAGGGGACCAAAGCAACGAATCATATGAGGATAATGTTCAACAAAGTGATGTTTTGGGATCAATTTAACATCTTCAAAAGCTCTTGAAAATGTTGCCGATGATCAGAAATTTTACAGTCAAGGAATTCAATTGTTTCTGTGAAGAATGGTGCCACAACAAGCTCCACCACATCCCAAGGTACATAATTATCTCCCATGCTGGCTCGCCCAGAAGGTATCTTGGAACCCACTATAAATGGGAGTAACCTCAGCAAAGTCCAATTTTCATGTATTGCCACCAATGGTAGTTGAGAACTTCAGAGGATAGGCGATGGACAATTCGTTTTATCAGCCCACTTGTATGGAAATTGCTTGGATTGAATTATTTAGAAGTTCTAGTGTAAAAATACTTAGAAATAAGCACACTCAAGCAACGGGCAAGTTCTGCTGGAACGATACCTTCAAACAAATCATGTAAAATGTCAGGAGGATAACCTGTTAATACATGAAATTTGTTCAGTTTACAGTCAAAGGACAATTCTTTTGACCCCTTATAGCAATTATTCATTGTTTCATCCTCCTCAACAGTTTGAACATGCTTGAATGCGATTTTTGTCCTCAATTGAAAGGCAAGCGGATCTTACTTCCTTTGTCTGGAAATCTTCCTTCTTCCTGTGCAAAATCTGCACAATGTAGTGGCCAGAGAAACTCTCAACGAACCCTCCAATACTATGAGCACCCAAATTATCAGCTGCCACATACCGAACGGTGCCATTCACTTTTCCCCAATTTTTGCCACAAATACACCTTCCTCCTCTAGGGTTGCAAGGTCCTTCAACAATGGTTCCAAAACTTTGTCAAATCCATGTTCTTTACATGAGTAGATTTACTGAGAAGAGCTAGGGTTAATGGAAGTCAATGATGACAGAAAAATGGGTGGTAAATTCAGCAAACCCAATAGACTGCACACACTTTGTGTTTTTTTCCTGGACGTTCCAAGAGGATTGCAAACCTCAAAGTCATCAACATACAGACCAACGCAAATTTGAAACTCATCTCGAGAACAAAACTTATTTTCTTTGAAGAACATTCCATCACAGAAATTTCTGTACGTTGGCGTGACATTATTGTATGTTTTGTTATTGACTTCTTTAACACCTGTACTCAATGCTTTCTCAAGAATTCCATTGTCATTAAGTAGCTGCTGCAAGGATTGTAGAACGGGGATGTACTGAAGGTGTTATTCTCCTTCGCATCAAGTATGTATTCTACGGGCTCCACAAGACTGAAATTTTCTTGAAATATTGCTTTCGCTTATAGGCTGTTGAGAGAGGCCATTCTTTTCCCAACCGCAATATTGACTGGGTTATGTTTACACACAGAGTCTCCTAACTCTTTGATTACAGATTTTCAGGCAGGATATTATGCTTCAAAACCTGATCTATAATGTTTTGTATAATAGGTGCAGAAACAAACATACAATATATTCCAGTTCACTGACTAATTCATCAATTGCGGGAACTTGATACGTGAAGGACACTTTCTAGCTTGAGTAGAAGAGCCGCAATGGAACGTTCAATTGTTTGTGATAAGTCATGCCTATCATCACACCATACATCATCATCAGAGTCCGATCCTAATTCATTTTCATCCTCAGAAAAACTTGGCTTTGTATAACAACACCCTTTGCTCCACATGTCTCTATAATCACCCCAACTTTTAGTTCATGCAGTGTAGATGAAGCATGCTTTCTGCTCTTATGTGACGTAAACGTGCCGTATAGGTTCGATGTGAAATCACAACCTTCAAACATACACGTAACAGTTTCACGATTCTTTAGTGTTGGTGTATATGATGAAAGTATGTCTTCTCTGTAAGATCCTTCAGAATTTCACATGGCATTTTGAAAGTAATCAGTTTTCCTTTGTTCAGTAGACCCAATCTTCCTGTAGAATGATACCTGGACAGTGTAAAAAGCAGTGTTTTTAATGAAATGTATACTTGGGCATCTTGATGCAAACATGGCTGAGGATTGTGAGGACCATGTCTATGCTGTAGCTTGTGGTGCTTATACAGAGCAGGCCTTTTAGAAAAAAAGCAAATTAACTTACATTACCACATACGTGTATTCCATCTGTTAAAAAATGACAATTTGTTTTCCTAACAATTGGGATTGTCTCAAACACAAACCACCAGTAAAACTAACTAGATAAGACATGAAAAATTTTTACTTGGGGTTGATTTGACTAAATGAAGTGTGACACAAACCAATTGGTAAAACTAACTGGGATAAGACATGAGTAAATTTTACTTTGGGTATTGTTGATTTGACTAAATCTATTGAAGTGTGAAACACAAACCCATTAGTAAAAACTAGCTAGGATAAAAAAAGTGAATAAGTTACCTTGGGTATGAGTTGATTTGACTAAATTTGTTGAAGTTCGAAACAGAAATGTATTAGTACAACTAACTAGGATAAGACATGAGTAAATTTACTTTGGGTCTTGTTGATTTGACTAAATTCATTGAAGTGTGAAACACAAACCAAATTATTAAAACTAACTAGATAGAATTATTAGTAGTTTCTTCAAGTATGAGATTGAATTAACCCCCCCCCCTACACCCCCCCAAATGAATGTTTGTAAACCAAGAGTGTTTGATAAAGTTTGTATTATGTACTTGATGGAAATGTTTTTAGTGCAAACAAAATAATATGTTAAGACAAAGTGTAATTCCTCTCGTCCATGGACATGACTGGTCTTAATTTACCCCAGATGCTTACCTATTAAACTCTAATGCTTCAGCACCGTCATTTAATTGTTGACAGGACAACTGATGCAGTACCCACGGGAAATACGATGTAAGCTAAATGGGATATGAAAGGGTAAACAATGTAATTTAAAGTTGAGTATCACTTGATTTGACTAATAACTGTGAAACCATTAACGTTAGTAAAAATAGCTAGGATAAAAAATGAGTAAATTTTACTTTGGGTTTTATTGATTTGACTAAACGAAGTGAAAACACAAACCCACTAGTAAAAATAACTAGAATAAAAATTAGTAAATGTTACCTTGGGTATGAGTTGATTTGACTAAATTTATTGAAGTCTGAAACAGAAATATTAGTAAAACTAACTAGGATAAGACATGAGTAAAATGTTACCCTTGGTGTTGATTGACTTGATTCATCAAATCTGTTGAAGTGTGAAACACAAACCACCACTCGTAAACTAACTAGGATACATAGACATGAACATGGTAAATGTTACCTTGGGTATTGTTGCTTATCTGACTAAATCTATTGATCAGTGTAAAACACACAACCCAATTAGTAAAACTAACTAGGATAACTTACATGAGTAAATGTTTACCCTTTGGGTATTGCTTGATTTTGACTAAATTCTATTGAAGTGTGAAATTAAACAAAAACCCCACTGTAAACTAATTAGTATAACACATGAGTAAATTTTGCCTTGGGTATTATGATTGACTAATATTTATTGAAGCAGGAAACACAAACCCACTCGTAAAAACTAACTAGGATAAGACATTTGAGTAAATTTCTACCTTTTGGGGATTGGTTTATTCAAATCTGTGTGAAGTGTGAAACACAAACCCACTAGTAAAACTAACTAGGATAAGACATGCGATGTAACGTCTTTTATGTATGCCAGGTATTGTTGATTTTGACTAAATCATTGAAGTGTGAAACACAATGACCCACTAGTAAAACTAACTAGATAAGACATGAGTAAATGTTACATTGGGTATTGTTGACATTCTGACTAAATCTATTGAGTGTGAACACACAAACCCCATAGTAAAACCTGTATAGGACACAGACAACTGAGTAACATGTGTGCCTTGGTATTGGGTTGATTGATCTAAATTGCTGAAGTGTGAAACACAACCCCTAGTAAAAACTAACTAGGATAAGACATGAGTTAATTTTACCTTGGGTATTGTTGATTTGACTAAAAATTTATTGAAGGAAATTATTGTGAAACATACAAACCCACTAGTAAACTAATAACTAGGATAAGACATGAGTAAATGTTACCTTGGGGTATTGTTGATTTGACTAAATCTGTTGAAGTGTGACACAAACCAATTAGTAAAACTGCTAGGATAACACATGGAGTAAATTTTACTTTGGGTATTGCTTGATTTGACTAAATCTATTGAAGTGTGAAACACAAAACCCCACTCAGTAAAACTAACTAAGAATAAAAAAAAAAATTAGTAAATGTTACCTTGGGTTTGAGTTGAACAGTTTGACTAAATTTATTGGGAAGTCTGAAACAGAAATGTATTAGTACAACTAACTAGGATAAGACATGAGTAAATTTTGCTTTTGGGTATTGTTGATTTGACTAAATCTATTCAAGTGGAAACTTACAAACCCATTAGTAAAACTCAGCTAGATAAGACATGAGTAAATTTGCTTTTGGGTATTGTTGATTTTGATCTAAATCTATTGAAGTGTGAAACACAAAACCAATTAGTAAAACTAACTAGATAAGAACATGAGTAAATTTTACTTTGGGCATTGAAGTTGATTTGACTAAATCTATTGAAGTGTGAAACACACAACCCACTAGTAAAACTAACTAGAATAAAAAAATTGTAAAATGTTACCTTGGGTATGAGTTGATTTGATGACTAAATTGTTATTGAAGTCTGAAACAGTAAATGTATTATTTTGCACAACCTAACAGGGATAAGACATGATATGTAAATTTTACTTTGGGTATTGTTGATTTGACTATAAACCGTCTATTCTGCGTGTGAAACACAAACCCATTAGTAAAACTAGCTGAGATAAGACATGAGTAAATTCTTGCTTTTTGGGTATTGTTGATTTGACTAAAAATCTATTGAAGTGGAAACACAAACCCACTAGTAAAACTAACTAGAATAAAAAATTAAGCAATGTTACCTTGGGTGTGAGTTGATTTGACTCAAATTTTATTGTGTCTGAAACAGAAATGTATTAGTACACTAACTAGAGATAAGATATGAGTAAATTTACTTTGGGTATTGTTGATTTGACTAAATCTATTCAAGGTGAAACACAAACCCATTAATGTAAAACTAGCTGAGATAAGACATGATGGTAATTTTACTTTTGGGTATTGTTGATTTGTTCTAAATCTATTGAAGTGTGAAACACAAAACCCACTAGTGTAAAACTAACTAGAGGAATAAAAAATTATAAATGTTACCTTGGTGAAGGAGTTGATTTGACTAAATTTATTGAAGTCTGAAAACAAAAATGTATTAGCAACAACTAACTAGGGATAAATGAGTAAATTTTACTTTGGGTATTGTTATTTGACTGAAATCTATTGAAGTGTGAAACACAAACCAATTAGTAAAAAAACCCAGCGCAGGATAAAGACAGTGAGTAAATTTCTACTTTGGTGTAACAATTGACTAAATTAATTAAAAGTGTGAAACACAAACCAATTAGTAAGCCTTAACTGAGTTGAGACAGACATATTATAAATTTTACTTTGAATTGGGTATTGTTGATTTGACTAAAATCTATTGAAGTGTGACACACAAACCAATTGTAGTAAAACTAGCTAGATAACACATGGCAGTAAATTTTACTTTGGGTATTGTTGATTTGACTAAACTTATTGAAGTGTGAAACACAAACCCACTAGTAAAACTAATCTAGAATAAAAAATTAGTAAATGTTACCTTGGGTGTATGAGTTGATTTCCATTCAAATTTATTGAAGTCTGAAACAGAAATGTATAATAGCACAACTAACTAGGGATAAAGACATGAGTAAATTTTTACTTTGGGTATTGTTGATTTGACTAAATCTATTGAAGTGTGAAACACAAACCAATTAGTAAAAATTAGCTATTGGGATAAGACATGAGAAAATTTTACTTTGGGTATATGATTTGACTAATCTATCTATTGAAGTGTGAAACACAAACCAATTAGTAAAACTAGCTAGGATAAGACATGAGTAAATTTTACTTTGTGCGTATTGTTGATTTGACTAAATTCCTTGAATGACGTGAAAGCCACAAACCCACTAGTAAAGCTTCTCACTAAAAAGGTACTAAGGATAGAAATATATATAGCTTGTAAAAGTACACACACATTAGTGGGAATTTTACTATAAATCTTCGAGAATTTATTATGTACATTGTAACGTTACTTTCTACAATGTTTTTAATTGTAAACAAGGGAAATCAAAGACATATCTAACAGTTAGCATCTCTCACCCATGTATGTACATAGTCATAACAAGTTTGTGCCCTCTTGTTAATGTAAAAACTTTAGTCGTGAAAAGCAGCAGCAGATCACCTTTATCGGCGTTCGGTCTTTTAGTAACTCTTGCCGAGTTGAGCAGAAAAAACTAGGTACCCTGTCCTCCTCCATGGACCTGACTGGTCTTAATTTATTCGGAATTTTACTTTAACTCTGGAACTTGCTTTGACACCACAACCGCCGCTGCGGGACGACCCACTAGTTACATACTCTTCGGTACTGTACTGTACTACCGAACGAACTGCAAGCAGGCATGTGGGCATAAATGTACATGTGTACATACGTACACATGTACTCTACGCACTGCGCGCACGTGCACCACACATTGTCCGCGTGTTTAAAAGGCACTGTCTCGTCGTTAAAATAGTAGATGTCTGAAGCAATATGTTATTTTATCCTGATCGGGTCAAAGTGGTACAACGGGGGTCATGATCACCTGGCCCTAAACTTAAACTGCACTCCAAATCCGTTTCCAATGAATCACTCATGGGACCGCATGATGGTGTTTTTAAAACAACTAGAACACTGAAACAGCCTGTGTATAGCTTGAAAACTGATGTTCTCATGGCTGAATGGCCTCTTTAAACTTGGGGTAAAATTTTTTATATTGTTCACTTATTTTTGAGTAAGTTATTTTGTATATTAATCTTTTCAATCTGCGCTTTTTCTTTATGCATCGGCGGACCGGATGTGAGAGCCCATTTAACAGGCTCTTTGTTAATGGTAATTCTTACTCAAATTTACAGCCTGCAATAGAATGGCTTTTTTTTTTTTTAAATTGTCAGGTGTCTGCAACTTCATGTTCCACATGCATTGTGATTGGAAAAAAGTAATGAATAGTTTACTGTCTAAACTTAACGGAACATGTACAATATTAATAATCAATCAATATATTTGCAATAAGACTGAGGCATCTATATGATATAGTTCCAATTTTTATTTGTTTGTTGTTGTTGTTGTTGTTGTTGTTGTTTTTTTACTCAAGTGAGTTTATTAGAATCACCAGAATTGTTGTTATATGTACTTAATTAACCCACCCTCGTTGATTTGGTGTAACCACAGTTTGTGTGTTCCGTAAGACTTGGCATTATCGGGTGCCTAAATACTTATATAATTTAAGCATGATTTAAGTTGCTATTGCACTTGTGAATATTGTAGTAACAGTGACAATGGTTTGTATTTAAGTAAATACAATAAAATAATTCAACCATATTGTTGTTGTACTTGAATATCATACATGTAGATTTTACTCCAATTGTGTAAGTTCAAATAACTTATATCATTTAAACAGCGGCAGTTTTTAAGGTTTTAAGTGTTTCTGACTTCGAATTGTAGGTAAACAACCAGCAAAATACCTCATAATAAGTGAAGATTAAATTATAAATTTCGGGTATCTCATTAACTTAACACAATTTTCATTTTTTTGAGTGTATACAGAACGCTAGTACATTTCAATTTCTATTTTGGAGTGCAACAGAGACAAATTTATCTAAAGTAGACTCGAAACCTATGAACTCAGGTTGATACGTACTGGTGTTCTGTGTATAAGACCCTTTAACATATACTGAGCTAGCTTTCACATCCAATCTCTTCGAGCACAATATGTCTGAGTGATTGTGCTTTGCATAAGTAGATATATGTCGCTATAGGGCATTTGTAGCATACTGTTAGCGTGCACGATGACTCTGATTCAAGTGTGAAATAGTTACCAGGAGTTTGGCACATGAAGGTGAATTATTTTACAGTGGTTTGGTACACAAACACTATAAGTCGCCCAAGACCGGAGACGGTGTTTCGAGAGAGCTGAGGTCTGCGGATATCCGTGCACGGAGTGGATTGAGAGAGTGGGAATAAAAAAAATCTGGTAGCTTGTTGCGTTAATACCACTGCGACAGGCCGATTAAATACAAATAACCATGTGTGTTTTTTTCTTTGGTGGACAAGGGCATTGTACGCTCATCGATGGTCTTGTCACCGAGAAGCATAAACAATCAATCGGGAAACCTTTCTGCAGCAGGGCGAGTTATGTTGTATGATTGAAAGAACGTCCCATGTACAATTCGTCGTTCCAGAATGTGGGTTCCGTGTTTCACCTTTGACCCCAAATACGTCCCGCACACCGTTACGGTACAAATAACGCTTTAACAAATACTACTCGTCAAGAAAACCAACAAAAAAATCTCGTGGAAAAAAAAGCTTTAACATTATGTTAGAAACACTTCCTAATAACGTCATCCGTAATGGAAAGATGACACATTTTAACCCTCTAAATATTCGAGATTCAGTTTCATTTGTATTAACAATTAAAGAACACGATGATCACAGCGTAGTGGTTGTTGATCAGATGGTATGGTATGTATCTGAATTTTATCATTTCATTAAGATCATACTTTGGGATCATTTCTACTAGTATGTGTATCTCCTTTTCGCAAATGCACACTTGAACGGTGTTCACGCAAACCACGATGATGAGTTGCAGTGCCCCTGCTGAGCGCGCGAAGCGGGAAAAAAGGTGATGCAATCTTGAAGCCTTTGCCTGGACTCGTGATGAAACGTTCCTCCTTCCCATTAGTGGTAGTTGGAGGAGGAGAAGGCATTCTGAGTGGTTTGTAATTAAATAAAAAATAGAAAGAAGATTAACAAATATATATGATCTTCTTAAGTAATTCAGGAGGTTCTTCCTCTTTAGGGTTTCATTTGTGTATTATTACACTTCTTTATGGGGGAAAATTTTTTACTTTCATTTCTACAATGTACACAAATAGATGATGACAGAGGAAAACAGACGATAAAATAGCTGCAATCCAAGTGCCGCACAAATACAAGGCAAAATTGTTCTGAATATCAGAGGTGTGTGTTATACAATTTATTACCAATAATTGGACGACCAAGCGCCGACTCAGGGGTGAAGATACAGGGACGACATAATGAAGGTGATTTTAAAAGTAATATGGTTGCTTGTTTTCTCTCCGGTGAACTCCGGACTAAAGTTTTTTTCTGAATTAAAGGGGTTCAGAGAAAGTTACATTTAAACCCTACAGTTTAGACTTTCATAAAACGTATGTTGATTAGTTTCCTTTTGACATATTAAACCTAAACTCTCGCAGAAATATACATTTTCCTGATGTGCTCATCATGTGTAAACCGTGTGCCACTGAAATCAGCCTGTCCATGTGTTAACGGTGCACAGCTTATTGGTGTGGTTCACCCAAAGCATACAGAACGCATATACATTTCAAATTTCTATTTTGGAGTGAACGGGGACAAATTTACTAAAGCCGGGACTCGAACCTGCGAACTCCCAGGATTACTGCATACTGGTGCTCTGTATAAGACCTTTAACATATACATGAACGCTAGTTCTCCATCCAATCTTCCCCATGCAATATGTGCGAGGGCGTGCTTTTACTGCAAGCAGGAAATGTTAATGCTGTAGGCGCATTTATATACTGTTGGCGATGCACGAATATTGACCGTCCAGTTCAGCGTAACTAGTTACCAGTGAGTTTGGCACGTGAAGTAGAGTGTTTTACAGTGGGGGTTGGTACATAAACTAGCTAATTGTTAAGTGCCCAAGACTTTCGAGACGGTGAATTTTCGAGGAGCTCGAGGTCTACGATATCCGTGCACGGAGTGGATTGGAGGGGAAAATTAAAAATCTAATTAGTTTGTTGCATTAAACTGCGCACATGCCGATTAAGCTCACAAATAACCGTGTGTTTTTTCTTCTTTGCTTATAATTGGACAAAAGGCCATTCATCGATCGTCATAATACGAGGAATATAAACAATCAATCGGAAAGCCTTCGCAGGGGCGTGTTGTGTGTGTGAATCCCCAGGTACCCATAATCATTCCCAGAATGTGGGTTTCCGTGTTTCTCACCCTTTGACCCCAAATACGTCCCGCAGCCGTTACGGTAAAAGCCGCTTGCAGTGAAAACTTAATTTTGTCAAACCATAAAAAATCTCGTGGAAAAAGCGTGGAAAAAAAAGTTCTAACTCATGCATTTGCGAATTGTTCCTAATAACGTATCCGTATGGAAAGATACGACGCATTTTTAACCCTCTAACTATTCAGTTTCATTCATTAATAATTGAAGATCACCTGATCACAGCGTAGTTGTTGATCGGAGTGGTATGGTATCTGAACATCGCGTAAGATCATATTTCAGTAACGGGGATTTCTCTATAGTCAGGTATCACTTTCGCGCATCGCAAACACACGCGAACGGTGTTCGCAAACCACGATGACGAGTTGCAGTAACCCTCTGAGCGCGAAGCGGTCTGAGGTGATGCCATCTTTGGCTTCTTGCCTCGATCATTGATGAACGATCCTCGCTTACCATTAGTGGTGATTGGAGGGAAGCGCATTACCTGAGTGGTTTTGCGGTAAATAAAAAATAGAAATAAGATTAACAATATATGCTGAAACGCTTGCTTTACCACCTTTTTAAACCTCTTAAATATCAACAATAACACTGCGTGCGTGTGTAAATGTGAACTTATTTGTGACAATAGTGTCCTCACCGTCCAGACAAAAAACGGTCACGCATGGTCCGCCTTCTGAACCTTCAATGGTCACTTTCTGGCGCACACGCTGCATTAAACATGCTGTTTTGACTATCAGTGATTGTGAGCTGGGTATGGGATGATTTTAATGAGCTGCACTTGATGTCTTAATATTGGCTTTAAAAGGCCGGTGCAAAATGGGCATTCATGAACATGCCACGATTGTCATCAAGTGATCAACGGCAGCGTGCCTGGGCATGCTGCCAGGCGGACTGAGCTACCGTGAGGTGGCACGTCGCGCTGGCTGTTCACACCAGACGATGTGGCCCCTGGTGAGAGAGACACCCTCCACAACCTCTGCAGATGACAGACCTCGATCAGGAGGCCAAGGGGTTCACCACTGCAAGGCAGGAACCAGGCAGATGGTCCTAAGTCACCTGCGGGATCGATTCCCGTCCAGCATCCCGCACTGGTGGCAGAAACCCGGGGCGTGCAAACCCACGGATTTCAATACCGCACGAAGACGACCGTGCGTGACTTGGTGGTCTGACTGCGAAGACCGCTACAGAAGCCTCGGTGATGGACGTACGCTGCCATCGCCGCAACCGGCAGAGATAATGGTGCCAGCCATCAGCGGTGGACCTTTCTTCTTTTGAGTGGAACGAGATCGCTTTCAGCGATGAGTCTGGGTCTCCTGTGTGGACAGTCCTGATGGGCGTGAGCGTGTCTGGAGGAAGAACTGGCGAGCGATATGCCGATTGTTGCGTGCGTCAGAAGCCAACAGGTGGGCCAGCCGGGGGAGTGATGGTGTGAGCCGCCATCATCCGGGCCGTACAGGACGCCACTGGTGGTTGTGGATGGAATCTTTAACGCCCAGCGGTATGTGGATAACATCCTGCGACCTCTGCCGCCATACCCGCTGAGACCACCCAGAACTGAGAACCTTTCGGCATGACAACAGCTCGTCCCCATGCTGCTCGTTGCCTTTACCACTGCATTTCTCCAAGCGCGAGAACATCAACACCACGCAGTGGCCTGCGCCTCCCCTGACCTGAATCCCATAGAGCACCTGTGGGATGAGCTTGGGAGACAGCGTAGTTGGCAGGACCAGGACACGGGCAGAACTGTTTGAGACATTGAGGACTGAGGGACAGAATCTTTACTTGCATCCATCCAAAAGACTGGTAGTAGCAGTATGCGCCGACGGCGCCCGCTCAGTCCAAAACAATGGTGGCTTACACTGCCTATTGAAAGGGACTGTTTTTCACCCTCTGCTGTTATGTACTGATGAGATGGTTTATCGTGGTCAAAACTTGACATGTCATCAATAAATGCCAAATTTCAATTAAAATTGTTGGTTTGTTTTTATTTTGAACTGTTACAATTTTATTACATTTCTTAAACAAGTGGTAAGTTTCTTTTGCGTTTGAGTATATGAGTCTTAAGTAATTAGAGATTGCTTTCCTCTTTGAGTTTCATTTTGTAGTAAAACACTTTTGGCGGGAAAGATTTTATTTTCATTTCTGTGTACACAAATGATATGAGACAGAGCCTCAAACAGACGATATAAAATAGCTGCAATCCAATCTGTGCTGAAGTTAAGGCAAAATTGTCTGAATATCGAGTGTGTTACCTAATTTATTACCAATAATTGGACGATATGCTGCCATCGGGGGTGAATCCAAGAGACGACATAAATGAAGGTGATTTTTTTTAAGTAATAGGCTGCTTGTTTTTCCTCCGGTGAACTCCGGACCTAAAGTTTTTTTCTGGGAATTAAAGGGGCAATTCAGAGAAAGTTAACATTAACCTACAGTTTAGATAAAAGCGTATGTTGATTAGTTTCCTTTTGACATATTATCAATGTCTCTCTCGAAATATACACATTTTCCTGATGTGCTCATCATGTAAACCGTGCCACAAATGTACGCCTGTGTGTAGCAGTACATAGCTATGTGGTTCAAAGTATACAGAACAACTATACATTTCAAATTTCTATTCTGGAGGAACAGAGACAAATTTATTAAAGCAGGACTCGAACCTGCGAACTCAGGTAGGTTTACCGTACTGGTGCTCTGTATAAGACCTTTAACATAATACTGAGCACAACTTTTCCATCCTGACTCTTCTCCGATTTGCACAATATGTTGAGTGTGGCGTGCTTTTATAAGCTTGAGTATGTATGTCGCTGGCATGGGGCATTTAGCATACTGTTAGCGTCGCACGACTCGGTTCAAGTGTAAATAGTTACCGAGTTTGGCACGTGAAGTCAATTATTTTACAGTGGGGTTTGGGTACTACAAAAACTAAAAGCTTTGTCACTGTTGCGCTTGCGGGAAATGCATGTAGTGACTTGCCCATGCACCAGGGGCGGATCCAGGAATTTTACGTCCTGGCATTATATTTACCGGCGAAGAAGTTTAATAACATATTAATCGTTCTTCAAGGTATAACGTGAGGTTGTAATTTATTGTACTTAATTTGTCAGGAATAATTAAACAAATACCGGTTCTATAGGCCTTAGGTAAACCAAAGTGTCCACTGAAGGTCTCGTGAATATAACATACATTCTGACGTTGTTAAATGGTCTCAAACCAAAGGGTTGAAAAACGTTACGCAACCAAAACATTTCAGCAACGTTAGGAATAACGTCAATCAAAAAACATTTTCCAGACGTCGCAACATATGGATTAAAAAAGCCGACGTTAAACCAACGTTAGCACACAACCCGTTACAAACCGACATTGGACAACGTCATCAAAAAACATTTTCCGCAGGGCACAGTGTTAAGGGGGAACAATTTCGACGTTACCATAACGTCCTGATAAAGAATGGTATCTGGCGTGACCAAACGTGACGTTCCGGTAACTGCGTTATGATGACGTTATGTGTTTGCGGGATCGCTATGTCGGTGGCAGCAGTCCTTTCATCGAAAACGTTAATTATTAATTGTTTGTGTAAATTTGAAAACTAAAAATTATTGAAAATATAAATTTATCCGCATTAACGTTGGTCGTTTGGTATGTGGTATGCGTATTATTGGAAATATGGTGTGGAGGATCCTACACCGATACAATAAGAACCTACCATGCCCAACAAACTAACGTTATACATTTCTCAACTGCTTCTTAGTTTCTTTCACACACAAATAATAATTTTACACATTCAATGTAGGCAACATTTTAAAAATCAAACTAAATTGGACAGTTTTTATCAATCACTGTACGTCACATTGTGAGCGATTATTGTTGTAACTTCAATGCAATTTGTTGGGAAACCTCACCTAACAGAGACATCTGAGAAACTACCAGTACCAAGTGTTGTCTTTGATGTTGTGAACAATTGCAGTGCGAAACGAAAAGTTAAGTCAATTAACATCTCACTAATATGACACAGTCGCATTTGAATTCAAAGCAATAACGCAATATTGTTAATCCATTTAAACAATTACACTTGTTCGCCTACAATGTGTCACATGTGGACAAAAATCATTGGAAAATATGTTACCTTCCTGTTGTTTTTAAGGCATATAGTTTTCACAAACGACATACAACTCACTTGTCTATGCCTCTTGACATCTGGCGCCTGATACGGAAAGCTGTCTCCAATAGTAATACGCCAAGAACAACAAAATCAGCATCACTTAAAAATTCTTTTGGCCCAACCTGGTGCCAATATGAAATATTGTAATATACAATTTTGTGGGAAGATAACTTTCCGGCGTGAAAGGACACATATTTTTAATGAGATAATTGGGGTGGTCCAATGGCAAAAGGGAGAGAACGAACAGCGCAAAAGATGGCTGACCGATAATATTGCGTGAATGGTCCCGTACTCAATCTATCCGCGCGCTAACGAGGTCAAGCACAAAATCGAAATCTTTGAGGCAACTAACTCTTCTTCATGACGCAATTACCTGATCTGCCGTAGCAGGCGAGAATGGTGAACCAGCAGATGAGCTGGCATAAGCTTTTGGCGCGGGGTTAGTGGGTGAACGTACATCGATGAACTGATAAAGCACCTTTACCGCGTACAGCTGGTTGTTGTTCTAACGGTGTGTATGTGCCGCTGTACCACGGCCGGAGTTGGGTACAGCAGTACGTTTACGCCGTTGTTACATGCCAGTTCCCTGGTAGATGAGCTTGCCGATAAAAGGGGCGAGTTGCCGGAACTCTCGCATGTGTTATTGCGAGGGGCGATATATCCCTGACGAGATAAACCCGAGGATTTAACGTGAGCTGGTGTGAGATGCGCGGTGGCAACCTGGTTACACAAATTACACAGCAGTTGTTGCTTCTTTTGCTGCTGTTGCAAATTCATGCAAATCTCTGCATCGGGACGCCCTCTGTTGAAAGCTAATGCTAAGGATTGAAATTGATGATCAAGTGAATAAATCAGCATGCCACTGTGTACGTAAAATATTGGTAAAAAAATACCCAACTTTTTGCCCAACGTTGTTCGTGTCTTCCCACCATCTATTTGGGCAAACAAGTTTCCATCTAAATTGGGCAATTTTCGATTGACAATTAATTTGGCAAAATGGCTCCTCAACAGTTGGATACATTTCGGATTGTAACTCAGACAGTTGGACAATTATATATCTAACCACTCTATTGGCATGTATGTTATGAATTGGTTGTAATTATTGAGTGACAATTTTATTCAAAATTTTGGATCCAATTCTCCCCTTTTTTGCACAACTATTAGGCACTTTATTTCAACAACACCCATTAATTGGTCACTTTTAGTACAACAATGTGACTGCAAAAGTAAGGGAAACAAATATGGGTAATAAAATGCCCTCCAGTGGTACAAGACAAACAAAACTCGCCAATATTTGATCTCTCATCTTTTAGGGTTTCACTGTTTTATTGAAAAATAACAAACCGTCAAATAAAAGCCAATATGTTCTTAACTTTAAAATCATCATAAAAAGTATATTATTTTTCTTTACCAATTATTTCAGTGGGTATTTAAAAACTATTAAATGATGAATACTCTCTAATCTAAGATGATCAATTTGTTTGTGGGAAACAACAATCATACATATAGGTTTCAATTGGGCCATTAAATAATATACATTCTCTCCACAACGGAAGTAATCTATTTCAAATTGTATTTCTCTCATACTTGGACTAAATAACCTTTGGTGCAATCTTTTCGTGTAATTTGAACACCAATTTGGATGTTTACTCAAAAGCTGTTCTATAGTTCAACCTTAAACCATTTGGATGAATTGTCCAAAATAACATCTCTTATATTCCAACATACATGTAATATTGGACATCCAGGAGGGCAATTTTGAACATGTCACGAGGCACATGTAGACAATAAGTTCCACTTCAATCTCCCAAAAAATCACATAAGGGGACAGTAAAACATTGTGAGAAAAAAATGTTGTTTTTTTATTGGTTTTTTGTACTCAAATTGTTCTCTTTTGCATGCAGTATTTGCCCATCCAAGTTACATGTAAAAATTGTCGCATGTAACAAAGACCGCTTAATTAAATACTAATAAAATGACTAAATATATGTTCCCAAGTTATTCCCCATCCCCAATAAATCATTCTTGTATCCTGACTGGGTTGGGTTTTAAATATTATTTTTAGATTGGACCAAATTTTAACCTTAATAATTTTTTACCCACTGAAATTTTGTTTGCCACCTGCCCACCCGTCTATTATTTTTACCGCACTGTCCCCAGGAATGGTAAATTAATAATCAGATCTGGTCAACTTGATCTTGAAATGGAAATATGTATACTAGAATTTGGGGTACAAAGACAAACATTGAGCTTTAAATGTTTTGTGCCTCCACCTATATTCCTTTTTTGAATGTGGAGGAATTCCCATCATAAGTCTTAATTTTCCCCTTTATGGATTGCTCTAAAACGATAGAAGGGTGGAAATAATGGGGGCAGACCAGTTATGTTTTTATACTATTATAACTTTACACTATTTTACTTGTATATATGAAAGTACGTTTATTTTATTTTATCTTCCATTAATGTACAGATGCACTCAACAGATCACTTAAATAACAGTAGAAAGGACATTATTGCAACAACAGAGCACGCAAAATGGCCAAAATTAGAAAACTCTGACAACACTGTGGCTAAACAGGCTTCATTAAAGAAGAACTTGTGTGTCAATAAAGGGGTTAATATTGAGATATGTATATATATATATATATATATATATATATATATATATATATATATACTATATATATATACAAAATAACATCATTATAATTAACAATCAATCCAATTTTAATAAAGAAACCCAATTGCATTTCAGTACTTGTAAACTCAGTACTGCCTCCTGGTGACCTTTGTTGTAATTCACCCAGAATAAAATAATTTTTCCCTTTAAGAAAAAACTTAGAAGTAACAGCCGGTATGCTAACAGGAATACTCGAATCTTTATGCAAAATATCAGCTATGTAAAAAAGTGTTTATCTCCTGTTCGTGATATGTAGATCTTAATGCCCTCAATGTACCAGGGCTCTGGATGTGTATGGCCAGAACTTTGCTGAAAAAGACCTCAAAAGACTAGACATCTGTGCACACTTACTCTGGAACTTGCAATCAGAGTACATAGTGGATGTCTTGTAATATTTTTATGTCCCCCTTTAAGATGAATCTCATAAACAGAGGCTAGGTTTCAGTGTCTTCTACTCTGCAACATTATTGGAGAAATGGAAAAATAATAAATAAAGTCAGTGTTTTTAATATCATGCAAAACAACCATTTCATTTGTTGTTGTAAAATAAATAAATAAAATAAGTTATGACAGAAATGTTTGAGTAAAGTGCTGTAAAAACATTGACGTAAAAAAATCTCAATGGTTCCCAGAAAACGGTCATTAGCCCCGGTCGCGGGTTGACTAACAAGATGTCTTTCACCATGTCGCACCACCCTAATAACCCCTTCCAAGAATCTCATGAAATAACATATTCCAATGGTTTGTTTTTATCACAGTGGGCCTATATACATAACACCTCTACTAAGTGACTTAGCCTACGATAACTTGTCATGAATGGCTGGAGTAGATATTGTCATCAGGTAAAAACCTACTAACGTTAACAGTTACCGCCCAGGGGTAACTGTTAGCTCTTTCTTATATCAAACAGCACTCTTTTGTGTTAGTAAAGAAAATAAGACTGAGAACAATTTACATTTGCCAGCTTATTTTCAAGAAATTAAACACATGTTACGTGAAATAAAACTTCACCTTGAAAGTTTCTTTATTGGGTCACTAAGCCCCCAATTTTCTAAACAAGTACCTGCGCATGATGTTGTGTTGTTGAACATGCAGCAGCCTGTGGTGGCATTCTCGCAATACGCGACGCCTGCATACGCCAGTTTGCCATGTACAGTCTCAAGGTGGGAGTTCTGGTTAGCTCAACGCTGTTAGATGTTTATTTCCCGTGCAAGAGGGAACGTTTCCCAACGACTGAGCGGTCGTACGTCTTCCTCAACGTGGACAAAGATTATTGTGCCTACCCAGTTTTTAAAATATGCGATAGGGCACTGTATGTCTCTACATGAACCAATTTGGTTATATTGTTTAATTTAACCAACAGCGAAAATTATCCAGCCGAAATTGGAGAAAAACGAACCAACAAACGGTGATTTATATTGCCTATCAACTCGTTTGCCCATATTCGAGATTACCCCCCATCATTTTGTTTGCCCAATATTTTTTACAGTGTGCGTGGTTCTATGAATCTATTGTGTTCCTTTGTAATGTTGATTAAGTGTCACCGTTGGTAATCCCACAGTTCAGTGGTTAAAGGACCATTAGGAGTTCGCATCCGGTATTCGGCACAATCAGTTAGTTTACTGCTTACTGCGACGGTATATTTCCATCCCAACGGACGGTATCCCTAGCCGCTCGGGGGCGTTCCGGTCAGTGCCGTCACGTCGCACCCACCTAATAGCCAGAGAGCCAATTCGTGTCTCGCTCTTCACCCGGGTGTGACTGTCACAATATTGAGCATCATCTGATGTGCGTATATTTCCCACCGTACGTGAATCATATGATTCACCATATTTCATACATAAAAGTGCGCTGTTTTGGTATGAAATGTTAAAGTAATCATTTAAAAAACTTTAATGTTATGTTTGTTTAATTTTCTGCCGCTATCGTATTGATTGAACGTAATATCAAAGGTGTTTAAACTAACATTGAAATAATGTTTGCAACGTAACATTAAAGCTAACATTAAGGAGGAGGAGGCTTTCCTGTCGGTTTATTGACTCTATACAAATGGATATTCTACTTGGGGGTTCAGTATGTTATCAATGCTCACATAACCGTAATACTGGTTTTTGGCAATTTGTTTAAATCATTCTGTGGTTTTTTGTTACTCTGGTGGTTTTTGGGGCCTCGTATATAACTTTAATGAAAGGTTATTATTTCAAACAGTTTTTAAATGATTCTTTGTAAAGAGTTACCTTTCCCTTCTTTTTGACCATACTTACCAACCTTATATTTTTTTACTAGAAATAACATACAACCTACACTTTAAATAGTCCATTTGTGCATTTCATAAAATATCGGTAATTTCATTTTGTGCTTTGGCAACATCCCACTTAGAATTGAACATTAAATACTTTTTTATGCCCGCAACAAAAGTACTCCCTTTGTGATTGAGTTACACTATTTAACACAAATTATCTGATAAAGGTGCAGTAATTATTCCTTTTCAATTCCATGTGTCTAAAACTTGTTATTTTGATACTGAAATACTAATAAAACGAATATTTCTGTTGGTGTAAAATGTATATTAATCAGTCAAGAAAAGCCACAAACTGAGCACTTTTATTGTGTGTTCATGTGTAATAGCTTCTCCCTCATCATTTTTTTTTGACGATAATATTGACGATAATAAATGTTCTTTTTTCCCAATATCAATATCGTTAACATTATTTTGAACGAGTCGCACTTAACTGTTGGGTTAATTATTCTTAATATATAAATATACTCTGCCAAAGAGATTTTTAAATCCCTTATTGTTTACTTCTGTATAGAGCTCCGTCCCTGTTGTTTTGATTGATTCACATTATTTATTCGGTGTGTATTATATTATGTTAATTACGTAGCATAGTGCTGTGTACATACATGTATTTCACTTAAAGACATTTTTAACTTTTTAAAGGCCCACCATTAAACACACCACACGACAAATATAACCTCATTCCAAACGTTTACTTCTGGCATTTGTTAATTTGTTTATTCATCACTAAACTAAGTCCGGGTCAAGTCAAGTTATAAACAATTAATAAAACAGGCAAACACTGATGGTATTCAAACAAAACTTGTTTGAATGTTTGAAAAAAAAATTGAATGTTAGGGTTTTTCTTGATGTAATACTAATTGAGGTGTTATGGGTGTGAGTAATTTGAATAAAATTGCCCAGTAAGACGTCCGATCTTGAGCTAATTCGTATCTCTGAGTATTTTAATTAAGTATTTTCTTTTATCGTTGTGTCAAAATAGTCATTCCCTATGAACTTTGATTTAAAGGACCAATTTGAGCTTTAATTTTATAATCTGGTATTCGGGAAAAATATAAATCTACTGTAAAATATAAAAGGACAGCTGTTTCCCACGAACCGTCTTGTACATTTACGCCTTTGTCAGACCAAAAAATCAAATGTTCTGTCGTATGTGTTTTTACGACACTTGCTTAGGCACGTAATGTGTCATTGTGTGCAGTGCGTACAAACATGGATGTACATGACATTCATAAATCCGTCATGCATAATGAGTTCGCATTACGACCATTGTTGTCACGATGTTGCCTGGTACTCATGTAAAAAGCGCATGTTGGGTACCAGGTAACATTGACGTGACTCAATATAATGGTCGTTGATGCAAACTTGGCCCATGCATGCATGCAGCATAACACAATTACGAACTAGGACTAACATTGGTTTTACGTTTACGGTGCTGAGCCATAAATGACTGAAAATAACACCCGCCCCTCCACCAAGACCGGCAAATAAGGAAGTGAGTATTTTTGCTTTTATGAATATGTCTATGAAGCTTAGGTTCCCAACAAATAAAGATGTGTGAACTGGCTTCAGGCATAGCCAAGAATGGTTTAACTTTGAACACTGGTCTGGATTAACGTATGTTTTAAAATTCTAAATAATGTGTACGTATGACATGCTGTTACATTTGACTTTGCATACTGCTGTGGCGCGTCGCTATTGCTTACAAATGACTGTTGGTGGTGCGTCTCTACTGTTAATTATTTGAAATTATAGACACTCTCCCTTTTCCCAAAAATAAAATTCTCTCAGCTCAATTCACCAGCCAACTTGATGCTGCGGGGATAAATATCTGGTACATTTTGATTTTCTTTAATTAGGCATATTTCCCCAGTTAATTTGATGTGCCTTTTCTTGTCTTAACTCTCCAGACATTAAACAGCTGTTAAAATTATTTAGATTAAACCCAATGACCTGTTTTTGATTATAATTAATTCTGTGGTGCATTTCTTGTTTCTCCATTTCTTCACTTTGAGATATACCTTGGTCTTCTTACTCTCTCATTAGACAATCCCTTTTGGGATCAGTGGGTGTAGGTGCCAGGCAGGGGTGGATGGGATGGGCCCAAACGTGAGACATGACTCCCTACCCTCTTAATTTATCCTCTGGCAATCAAGGTGTTGATAACCCTGTGGTCGAAAAGTGCCCAGACAGCTAAATTGAATTTGAGCATGGCAAATAAATAACGTTCTTTCAAGCCCATGTTCTAATGTACCCATGAAAGGATTGATTCCTGGGTATAATTCTCCTCAACACACACTATACAGACTACCCACACCCAACACCTTCAATCATGGACATATTTTCCTCATTTGTTGATACTCTCTTAACATTTTGAGAAGACACCCATATGTTTATTTTACACACCTCAAAGTGGACCTCCAGTCAATCGTGGACTCTATTGGGCCACCACACACACCTTTCTGCTGAATTTTGTATTTTTTCTGTAGTTATGAAGACATCGACGAGTCCAAAGAGATGACATGGATGTTGCATCTGAGCAAGGTTTGTGTCATTTTATACCATGTGTGGTTTGATAAAGATGGCAAGCAAAAAGTACGACAACTCGTGCGTATCAAAAATTGATGTAATTGGATGTTGTACTGTTCTGCAGATTCCCTCTGATGGCCCAACATGTTCACGCTACTGGGGAACGTGACAGTGACTTGATGGATGACATTCCGCCCACACGGTTACAGGCTTACCACATGACATCAATTCAAAAGTGATATCAACAGCGATATCATCCCATTTATTTATTAGTACTGATGCACATTCACCTTAATGGCATGTGTTAAAAAAAGTTAATAGCAAATAATATCCTTTAGGGTCTTGTGGTGGTGCGAATGTCAAGCTTGCATATACACTGTATGTGTTCCTCCTTTCCCCGATATCCGTGCTTTCCTGTGGTGGCACTGACAAATTTTTATAAGTAGGGACGAAGACGATATTGATTTCCCTGTTCTTTGTTGTCCTGCAGAAGAGCCACTCATTGAATTACCTGCAGTAATGGGAAAGGAAGTGTTGCAACAGGCCAGGTGACATGCCATTGATGCAGTTGCAGTTACGAACCAGGGATCTCTACAAAGTAAGTTTCATCTGAATGTAATGATGTGTGTAGTTGCATCAGTTTGCATTAATTATGGCTGTTCTCATCAACATTGTTTCTATCGTCTACAGGAATCTTCACAGTCCTAAGATAGCAGACATGAAAAAATAAACCATGAAAGGCGGGGTGGTACTATCTTGCATAAAATTGAGTAAGCATTTTATGACACAGTTTAAATAATGCTTATTTGTTGCTTCAGAAAACATGAAGCATCATCAGGCCTGCAGTTTGTCACCGTCTCCAAGGAAAACTAGTGTATTATTCTCTTTAACTTCCCATGAACAATTTCCAAGTAAAATAACTTAAATTGTTTGTGATGTTTTAGAATATGTCATTAAAAGGGGTCAAGGATTTCAAAATTTTTTAGTTTTGAGTTTTGGAGAATGAAAACATTTACCATTTTATAGCTCAGCTTCAACTTTTCGACATTTTTTGTTTTGCTCTTGTTTTGACGGCCACTGCGCACCATATTTCCTACACAACAATCTCATTTAAGTAATTAGTTAATTCCCTCAATGTGCTTTGTTATTTCTTTTGCAACTCAAGACCCTCAACCCATACAAGACATAACACCACTGAAATGGCTGCCACAGCCATCCCAAAATCTGCTGCTACACCTACAAAGAGCTGCGAACACCCAAGAAACCTTGATGGACATATCCTCAACAGTGTTAAGGTTTCACTGCCGTGAGGAATATTTTTGCTTGTGTGCTAATTGTCAATTTAACCTGTGTTTGAACATTTTTAGTAGAAGTGATGCATGTTCAAGGCTGTGGGTTTTCCTCTGTGCACGTAGATAACATGGCATCATCTGTAATTGATAGCTTTCATGCGTAGGGGTTGGTTTCCGCTGATAACACACTGAATCAGGATGAAGTACTGATCACCGGGTTGATGAGAATGAACATTGACATGTGTGATCATCCACCCAATAAAACACAATCCAAATGTGGTAGTGGGGGAAGAAAGGGGTGAAAACAAGGGCTCTCTGATGGTGCTCAGCCATCTGGCGCAAGCAAGATTTAAAAAACCAATTTATCAATGAGGCGAATCAAAGGGGAAGTCATATTATACTGAGAAAACCAACGAAATTTACCGGGTATGTCTTTGCCAAAAGAAAAAACCCAAAACAAGCAGCGGTGTTCATCTGCATTTTGTGATGTAAAAGTTGTCCTGCAAAGAAATTTACAGATTGACCGCAAAGTCAATACAGCATACTTTTTATGATTTGAGCAACTGCAAGCTTTCCCACACAACATCAATTAGATTTCTCATATCTTGAAATACAGAATCAAGCCAAAAACCCCGAAAGAAATAAAGGATAAAATATTTTCTTCCACTCAATGAAGGCCATGAAATAAGCTCCAAGGTACACAGGTGTGTAAAGTCATGTTCCTGTTTGCCTTTTGGGGGTTGTCAGAAAGATGAGGTCCGGTGTGGTTAAAAGCAAAGGTCTTTGGGTTGTAATGGAACCCAGAAAGAAAAAGGGTGATGGGGTGAGAAAAAGTCAGATTAACAGTGTACCGATGAAGTGCGCAAACACATCAACAGATTTCCTAAAATGGAATCACACTTTTACCCAGGCGAATACTGGTATCGGTATTTTGTCTCGAACTTAAGCTATAAACAAGATGTGCCTTACTATTATCTCGAAGGCCAAAAAGAATGAAAACTTCTTTGAGTTTTTACTGAAAGGCGTTCAAAAACATGAAACTCAAAGTTCCATTCACCCCAGAAGGTTTGTGTGGCTTGTGGCCAGTGCCTACGAAAAGGGGAATGAAGAAAAGAAAAAAGCGCTGATCTGTTATCGATTGCAACTGTCAGAAAATGCAAATCTCGAGAACTTAAAAAGAGATGAAGGAAAAACCGAAGGTAATCCTGAGACGCTGTGGCATCAGTGTTTGAACCCCTGCAAACCCCTTCCCAAGGTCAATTTCTTATAAACGCAGATTGTCCTGTTATATAATTTCACAGTGTATGAGCAGCAAACAAAAACCTGGATACTGATCCTTTACTCTAGAACGTAAGCGATGGATCGGGCAAAATCGCGCATCAAACTTGTACTCTTCTTAACGGTTTGGACGAGGAAAAAGAAAAGTAGCCTTATTCTGTGATGGGTGTCGTGGTCAAAATGCTTCAATTTTGCCAGCTATGTAATGTGCACTTTGTTAACACCGCAAAATCCCGGTGAAAGTGTGACAGTATCATGCTGAAACAAATCACAGGAAACAAGTGAGGCGATGCCATGCATAGTACGATAGAAACTATGAAAAAAAACTTTTGGTGACATCTTCTTTGGGCACAACTTGCTGCCCTGATCAAACTGTCTGGAAATCCTTCTCAATACATAGTTCATGAAAATCGACAGCGAACGTCTATGACTGGGCTGTTTCTGGGGTGAATATATTCACAGTTCAACGTGGAAAAGGAGAACCAGGGGTTTGGACGGGTTATGGCGCACTGGTGAAAAGAACGACCAATGAATCCTGGTGGTACCTCCACCTTGTTTCTCTACCATTACCTTTTTATGTTGAGCGAAAAATTTGTCAGCTGAAATCGGTCTAAAACTTTACCACAAGGGCAAAGGGGTTCCCAATCTGAACAGTATGATGATTTGATTAGATATTGCACTGGTACGCCATTGATTTATCATTGCAGATGTTTTCATTTTACAAACACGCCGCACCGATAATTATGCACTCCGTATCGGTATAGAATCCGGAAGCGTGCATCATCAAGTAGCAAAACAATTAATGTTTGAGATAGTTACAAAGGGAAATTTGAATAATTCAATAAGTTGAATAAAAGTTTAAATTTTTTGCATCACTTTGTAAAAATATGTCGTTAGTGTATGTAAAACAAATTTAATGTTTTGAATAATTACAAGAAGAATTTGTCTTGGAAAATTTTGGTGGTTTCAATAAATAAAAAGGGAAACTTGTCGGAACAAGCTGTTTGTTATTTTTTGTGTCATTAATTCTTGAACAGTAACAACCTTTGAAATCCATGGTGGTGTGGATAAGGGAAAACATCCTTTAAAAAACAATGATCAGGGGCGAAATAGAAACCCTGCAACCCCTTTGTCAATGCGTGCATGAATGCATGAAATATTACGTAAAATTAAAATCAAACCACGCATGCCAGTGCGGAATAATGCTGAGGATACAAAATGCCTCGTCATCCGTCCACGAACCGTAACGCTGCTTTGCGGTGATAAAAACAGCGGAAACGATAATTTCACAAAAAACATTGTGATTTTTTTGGAAAAATAGTATCGGTCAGAAAAACGTTATAGCTAAACGATAATTGTTAATGAATCTACGGTTATTCTGCTGCAACTGCATCAAGTGGATTTTATTGTTAATCTGCTTGTTTGGTAGTCATTAGCTTATGTAACTTACACCACTTTTCTCAGAGCAAGAATGATGCAGAACGACAGTTCGTGGTGACCCAATAATTACTTGTACAAAACTTCTGGATTGGGGCGGCATATGGTGTCCGGGCGTTGTCCTAATGCGACCAAATAAAACAGGCAATCGCGACAATTTAGAACCATGCGCTGTACTATCGGGCAGACTTTTGCCCAAAATCTTTGTTATAAAATGTAGCTGTGGTTTGCATTGGTTGATATTAAAATATGTTATGCCCTTGCTACCGAACATCCGCTGTCCAGCGATGATAGTAATGGGCTATATAAGTGCCACAAGTGTGGGATTTTTATATATTATTTTTCGGAAAAAACAAACTTCCCCCTTTTACACAGCGGGACTAACTCATTTAAAAAATACTGATTATAGTGATTGGCACCAATCGACTGTAAATGTTATTGAAATTAAAATAATCTGAAGACGGAAGGGTTAAGCAACATAAAAATCACCCTCTGGGATTGTTTATTTCTTTTGTTTCTCTTTATTTCCTTCCTCCTTTTGGGTTTCACTACCGGAGGTACCACCACCGACAATGCTGAATGCTGCAATGCCGATAAAAATTTGAATGAGATAGAATGCAGCCGTTGTCGAATTATGGTGCTTCGCAATTGGATACACATGGTTATTTTTTACAATCTATGTAAAATTCCCTGGCTGCCTGAAATAGATAGCATCTTCAAACCCCCCAAACCCCCAAAACTTTGAACAATAAGTGGTCATGTCACCCTCTCCTGCCACGGCTGGCATGGTCATTAGCAACCACTTGTTGCTAAAATCCTACACAAACCTTCAATTGTGTGCCTTGTGGAGTTTCATTTTCTTTGGCGCCATTTCCGGGGGAAGGGACTTCACCAACGGGTTCTCCTCGACGGTCATCTGACCGGGCACAAGGGTTCAGAAGGAAGTGTGGGGAGATGGGTAGCCGTTGTCGAGTTATGAAAACATTAATTGTTAGGCAGGTTTTGTGTCATATTTATTTTACAACAAAGTAACACAATTTGCCATATACAGATTAGTTATCTTTGAGACTTAATGATTCTAACCTACCCACGACATGAACGCTAACGGCCATTCTTTTCCCAAAAAAATGAGCTCCACATACTGAAATTTTACAACATTATGGAGTTCTCATATCATATGTAATCAGTGATACCATTTTTTTAAAGGGGAAAGACCCGCCACCCATTTAATAGAGAGAGTTTCATAATATTACACTCTCTAAAAGCAAAGGTTATTTTAACATTTTCAGCCCACACTGCCCAAACCTTTAAAAGGGTTGCAAAATTTAACTCTAGTGTCGTTGAATTCAAGCAACTTTTACGATGCATCATTTAACAGTTTGTAGTGTTAACGAAAAATTTTCCTTATACCCATGCGTTTAATAAACTAAACGTTGTGAATTTGAATATTATAACAAGTTCGCAGTTCCTGCCGAGCTGTTGTCCCGCATATGACAACTTTGTCTCGTACTGGACGGATAGTATCATCCATCCATCCTACCCAAAATTGGTGAACCAAAAGGTAAGGGAAATTGGCCTTTATATATAAACGTATTATGAACACTACCCTTTACACAGGGTGAATAGTTGGATTCTTTAAAATTGCTGAACGGATAATTTTGGGGGTTTGTCGAAGCTTCGTTTGTTTGCAGTACGTACATGTATGTACGTACATGCTTGACAATTCTGCTAATTCAGTGAATTGAGCCTATTACTATTAATTCAAACCTAGTACCTTATTACTAACTACTGAAGGCTGGGGAGACAATAATACTACAAACTAACGTTAGTTTAAAAATATAAACCAACAATAATCTTTATATTAGTGTGCGGTGGAAATTGATGACGTATGAGGTGGTATTTTTTCACATGTGGGGGGGGGTTGCAGGGTGAGCCAGCTACATGTTTTACAACTATAGGGGGTTTTCTTTCCAAAATCAAGGTTATAGGGGCCTACAAGTGAACGTACAGGGTCAAGCCCCACCCCATCCAAAACTCAGCATTAAACATCCACATTGTTGGGGCTTTGTTTTGGGTTTTTTTCCCAAGGCCTGGCTGAGTTCAGGGGCCATATCCATAATCGCCATGATTTGACTTCTGACGTGTTTTTCCATCACCGCAGTGCTTTCACCGATATGGTACATGTGCTTGTATCAAAATCATTACAGATTGTACCGTAATTTCAACTTTGCAGATCATTCCTTTTTAAAACGGTATTTGTGTCCTAAAATTTAAAATCCAGCATGTAAACTAGGCCTAACACTAAATGTCTGAAAGTATTAACGATAATTTCCTAATCGTAATCAATTTGTGTGCAAATAAATACAAATTACGACGACTCATACGGGGGTAGTACAGTTAATAATACCATTCTTGAACACCAATATTGTCTCGACATCCCGGTTATTTTAGGCCTAATTGATGTCTAGCAGGGAGCCACGTACATCAGGGGTACCAATACATGATATTTGGAAATGACACATGAATGTGAGGAACCAGTGCACAAGCATCTTTTCAAGTGGCTTCCAAAACACCAACATGTATATGTACTTTATGGCAAGGTAAATTTTACAAGAACTTTGATGTTACGTGCATATGACGTCCCAAAGCGAATCAGAAAAGGACTGTTTTATTATAGTAAAATACAGTGAGGGGTTTTAGTTTATCACAAGTTCCGAGTAACCAACGTGTTGGTTTTTGCAATACAGGGCATTAGGTCGAATTTATTGGTTGCACAATGACATACACCGCAAGGCTTATCCGCAAACAAACTGCCAATAACTATGGGGATATCTCCGCCACAATAGGCGCCACCATTACAAAGGTCATTCAAAGAACAATTAGCAAACGCTCTCACAAGATCGTGAAATTTCCGGTGTCCGGTGGTTATATTTTAATCAACATCCCAAAGGGTTTCTTGCGTTTTGCCTTTGTCGCTCCCTTAAATGGGCCAATCTCATCTTGATCGCGGCTGTACTCATCGTCGTCATCAAAACTTCTTGTATTTCACATTTAATAAATGTGTTATCAACCTGGCCAAAATACAAATTATGGCAATAGAGACAATAAGAACATTTATGTATGGTTGGCATTGCTGTATGGCCCCTTATTTACCGATAGAGAAAAGCCGCCTGTTAAATTTTCGATGGATTTTTTAATTTTTTTTTTTTTTTTTACAAAAGAAGTTGAAGTGCACATACCAAGACTTTTTTTTTTTAAAACATAGTGGCTGCCATGACGGTGTGCGGTGCCCTGTCCACTACGGGCTTTGCGCGTAAAACAAAACAGCATCATGCATGCACTTCGGAGGAGAAAACCGGTGAGGAAAAACATGAAAAAAAAAAAAAAAGAAATGTTCTTGTTTCCAACTACCACCTTTGGCATTAAAGATGCATGGCTGGATCTTTGAAATCTTCACTGTGGTAGGCCACTGTCCTAAAGGTCAGATGTAATGCGCAAGCATACATGTGCGACCATTTGACAATGTCTCCAATATCTCCGGCAATTGGGGGGAGAATTTCTACTTTAGCAACAATTCCTTCCACATGCAGAATACCTTGGGTTCTTTCTTCTTCACATCGTGTAGATGAAACGTTGGGTTTTTACATGTGAAGAACTATTCACAAGTTCCGCTAATAATTTGTGACATTAGGTAAAAGTAACAGTGGTGGTGAGAATTGTAAATATGGTAAAATCGTCTCACACAAAGCGTTGGGTTGATAGTGGTTTTACAGCATCGTTGTTAGTTTTATTTGATATTCAGACATTCTTTGTTGTCTGGTTTTAATTACAGATGCCTGTATTGTATACTATATGTTTATTAATGATAGTGTAATTATATGAGCCAAGGTTCAAGTGTTTCATGTGTGTCAATAATTGGGTTATTCGGAAATGATCCAAGTTATTATTCTCATCTCATAGTGCATGCCTGCACTGGGTATGATGGCCATGGCCTTGTTGTGAAGTGTGAGTCAGGGTGGATGCCTGTGCTTTTACAGTTCAACTCACTAAGAAGACATCTTACCAAAAACATGCACACATCAAGATGTATTTGAAGATGACAGAGTGCTACCAAGACAATTAAATATTGATGAAGATATGATGGACATTGTTACGTTGACGATGATGACAATGACGTATGATGATATTGATGTTGATCGCCCATTTCCTGAACTGATTAAGAACCTGCAGCCGCTTTTGCCACGCAGGATTGCTTTCACAGCCAAACGTCATTACACGTAAGTGGCGGTTGAAAGAAGACATTGAACGTGCATCATCACTAGTTGAAAAAGGATTTGTTTCCAAATCGGGAAAAGAGGACAAAAGAAGTTGTTGCATGAATCAGGAGTTGAGCAGAATACACACACCTTTGCATGATGAACTTTTTCCCAACTTTCAGTGGTGCTAAATGTCCATTTAATGTGGATGTGAACCACTCGTTATAAACGAAAAAGTTCTTTGAAGAAGAGCTTGGACTTGTCAAACCACAGTCAGATTGTTCTTGGAGTCCCCGATTTGATACATCAATTGATGGTGGTGATGGCCAAAACAAAACAAATTCTTGTTCTTGATACTCTTGTATATATACCTCTTTAAAAAAACCTTGGAGAGTAGTAATGGAGTGACACTTAAAAAGTTCACAAAAGGAAAACAAGCAAAGTTAACATGGTTCAAATAGTATGGTGTTTTGAGACGTTGTGTGATGGTGCCACATTCAGTCACATCCATTGCTTTCTGCTTATCCCACAGCTATAAAATATCCCTGTTTTATGATGAACTTGAGGTCGTCAATCCTATAGGGTCAAAGCAGGGGTATTCGGGTAAATTGGGCGGTCTGTACTACGCGGAGCCTTCCAGAAACTCCTAGTTCAATCTCACCTGCACAATATCCTCCTGTGCCAGGACTCTTCTACCTCACGCATCGGCTTGGCAAAGTATGGATTTTGAACTATTGGCACCTTTATGCAAGAACTTGCCGATTTAGAATCTCTGATGAGGGTATGGAAGGTAACTCTTCGTGTTAGCCGATTGATTCAGAAAAAGAGAACGCACTTTTAACCTAAACTCCCGCAGGTAACTTGGGAGGAAATGCCTTGTGGGTTTGTTGAAAGTTTTACAGAACTATCCCTGTCCCGGGTTATGTTACAATCCGCGCGGATATGCTGGTCGTGCTTGTGGGTGATCAATGTGAGATGAGGACAAGGAAAACTTATGACTAAAACACACAATCTCTTTTGAGAACTCAGATAATGTATATAAAGCATGGTGTCAAAGAAAACCATGTTTGTTGAACAAGCAAAGATACTTTCATGTGACAAGAAATTATTGTTGTCCTGATGTTATGCATGACATCTTAGAAGGAGTAACTGGAAAGCTGGGTGTAAATTTTATTGTTACATAATTTGGTCGTTGTCAAGTAGTTATTTTACTCTGGCATTTCTAAATGGAAGATTGTCTAGCTTTTGCTTTGTAAGCTTCCGCAGATCAGAAGAACAAACCCTCTCTCATATCTGAAAGCTTTACATTGCAATCTCCATGACAGCAATCTCAAAGAATAGTGTATACTCACAAAGTATTGAGGTGCCTTCTTCGTGTTATACCTTCTTGGTTTGAACAAAGTTCC
Organism: Zoroaster sp. YZ-2022; assembly: GCA_029582265.1. Taxonomy (NCBI): domain Eukaryota; kingdom Metazoa; phylum Echinodermata; class Asteroidea; order Forcipulatida; family Zoroasteridae; genus Zoroaster; species Zoroaster sp. YZ-2022. The sequence goes on along the minus strand of CM055816.1, from coordinate 95,401,983 downwards.
AAGAGAAGATCAACACTGAGAAATTGTTTGGTTCTTATTAGGAAAGAATAATGGATATGGCGAACATTTGCTAGAGAAATCACTTTGTGCCAATGATCGGACATCTAAAGGTCATCTAGACAGAGGACATCACTACTTGTTCAAAAAATTTACCCTGAACGGAACCTCATCCCGAAACATCACTTCATGGTTCATTACCTCAGATAATACAAGAAGTAGGACCTAATTAATAACTGTTGGTGTATGAGATGAAGCAAAAATGCAACCGGTAAAGCTGTTAGCAGTAAGTTGTAAGTTAACTTTAAAGACATCCTCACACACCATGCAGAGAGGAACCAAAATTAGGCAGTGTCATATGTCTTCACTGGGCATGTTTTCAAGGAAGATATGGCTGTTCCAAGTTAGAGAGGTTTCAGTTCAAAGACTTAGATGGGGAAAGATGTGGTTTCTTTCAAAGTTCACAAAGCTTGGAGAAAATATGAGATAGTGGTAACTAACAGGGTGTTGCTTTCTGGGACTGAGGTACCGATCCCAGGAATGATGGTTGTCACAGGAGTTGAGAGAATACATGCCATCATTTGGTCAAGTCGAAAATAATTTATGGTATTGAAGGTTAAATTCTTTTGTTTGGAACATCATGGAAAACATATGGTTTTGATGAACACTACTTTTGCCTATGAAGTGCTTTGTCCATTCCAGCATCCCAGCACAAGAAACAGTTCCTTCTCCAAAGCAAGATGACTTGAAGGATTATCACCCCTTTCAGTCTACCACACTCTTATGAGCAGGACAGTGACCGATGTCAGACAACGCGTATGTGAACCTTAGGAAATCAATCAATTTACAAGGTTAGATATGGATGTTTACCTTTATGAACTTTTGCATGTGGTTTCTGCTATTATGATGTCATCCTGGAAAACTCTGTGAAACAAGAAGTGATTTAAATCTGTTCAGGAAAAAACATTGTTGTGATTTAATTTAGGAAAAGTGATATTTCTTTGTGGTGAAAATGTTAGCTCTGATGATAGCCTCTTGACAAATTCCTAAAGAAGGGTTAGCTCCACAAGGAATTCTGTTACAAGAGGAGTCTCTGGGAGGGATGTTAAGTACGGGGACAAAAGGAAAGAACAATGTCTTGATGTCTCCACACAGGGATGCAAAAATGATGGGTGTAGCAAACATGTGTGACGAGGTAATGGTTAGTATGCACAAACTGCTCAGCGCAAGGGGCTATTGTTGTATTGTTTTTACATATAAAAACCGGTTTGCATAAATCTTAAAAGATGCATATGAGATATGCAGGCCCGGTACCTCCTCTATTTGAGGGCCAAACACCCATTGGAAATATTGTTACACTGCTGTTGACCAATCAGATTGAAGATGTGGTTTATAGGGTGATAAATGGATAAACCAAATTTGTGTTTACAATAAACTTAAGTCATATTTACCCAAGTAAAGTGATGGACAAAATGAAATAGTACAGAGAATAACTATAAACTTATATGCTTTATTTAAAAAAAAATCTGTACAGTGACATACATGTATATGGTCATGTAACCATTGTACATTAACTCTTGCCTATAGTTTTTAATATGTTGAAATTAACTAAGTGCATAATTTACAGGCACTGCACTGTGTACATTTAACTTTTAAAAGGCTGCATAGAACTTACATGAATAGTAGTACGATGTAATATACCTTCTTTAAATGAAAAATTGACTCAGTTATTTATAGTGTGATATAATTAGCTGATTTCATGCACTACCTGCATACTGATGTTGATAATTGAAGCGATGGTAGCGCTTAATGGTTTCCTTGTATACTTGACTTATAAGGGATACGGTACAAAAGAGAACAATTGCATTCAAGAGAATTCAACTGAGAAAATGACAACAGAAGGACAATGATGATATGTGAAAGGGGTGGCTGTGTTGGGGGGGCTGGGGTATACTTACTTGTTGTTGTTTGTTTTGTGTTATAATTCATTTCTAAGTTGTATTCTAATTTATGGATTGGCTATTTGTTTCCAGATTAAACATGGAAGATGTAGAGCGGCTGACATTCTGTGTAACCTAACAGAGTGCAGTCCGAGTCAAGGTGATACCGATTGGACCAAAGGGGGGACTGATAAAGCTGATGTTTTGGAGGCTAAATCCAGAATATCAACCAAGTTTGGTCTACGGCAACAACCAGCAGTTCTCACACTTCAAAGATTAAGGGGTTTGAGGCAGTTTTGGTTGCTACGTAGATATTTTTGATGATATGATGAAGATGATATCCAGTTGCTAAGAAAGAGGAGGAACATTATTGTTCTACCACTTAGCAGCATGTGCACCCAGAACTGCCACCTTCCTCATCAGTGCCTGCTGCGCAACGCTACCCCTTTGTTGTCATCAGGCCCATCTTCATCCAGCATGAATAATGATAGCAAGGTAAAAAAATCCCTTCTGTATTCACAGATAGTGTCAGTGAAACATTGGTGAAGCTTATAATTTTGCATATTGGTCACTTGCCTCTTTTTTGAAAAATTTGACACTGTACTGGCAAAGACCGATCCATTAAGCCCCACCCTTAACATTGGCCTTGTTATTGTCACAGCCGTGACTACACTCACCAAAAGTCCCGACAAGAAGTCCGACACGATAAAATCCCATTACAAATATGTGAACAACCTGCCGCCATTCGTACATATGTACAACGCCACACGTACTCACTGAGCTGGAATAAACTGAAATTTGGGCGTGGCAATGGCTTCTGGTGACGACCGTTATTAGTCTTCATGAATTATTCATATTTAAAACAAAGAGAAAGACTTCAACAATGACTCACCAATAAGAGAAGCTTATTACAGTGACGTTTATTGATTGACAGTTTATTTATTCCTCTCTCAACGGAGAGAAAGGCATGTTCCAATAATACTTTTAGTTTTTTAAAACGTGTAAAATAATATTAATCCTAGATATTTTTACAAAAGTTCAAAAGTTTTGGTAGATTTGGACCCAAAATTTATACAACTTTTTATGATTTTTAATTTATACCAAATAAGAAAAAAGCGGATTTTTAGAGGATTATTTGACATATCAAATTTGATGAAAGAGGACATGATTATGAATTGTTATCGTTAACTCGACCGAGCTAACTATATTTTTAACGGTAGATTTTGCCTCGATGAATACTCGCATTTTTCACCTTTTGCAGTTAAAATTCCCCCAATATATCTACATCACTAACGTTAAAATTTCTTCTTCGGACGTCTCTGGAAACAACTAAATTATTTCAACATGTTTACTCTTTTATGTGGAACATCATGGAAAGGACTTTCTTATCGTTGGATAATACTGTTAACAATTGGTCTGACACTCCCGGTCTGGACCAGCATTAGTCCACCTACTCTGTAATTTGAGCTGTGGCTAAAAGCATGGTGTGGTCGCCATTTTGGCAACTCTCTCGCACCGCACTGCAGGGGCGCTTTGGTGTAGACTGTACGGTATCACGGCGCCTATGTGCTACGGGTTGGGCCAACCAGTGCCAGGTCCCGCCATTCGTGCCAGGTCCCCCGGTTTCGGGTGTCAAGACATTGTATGGTTATTGATTGTAGGTACTGCTGCAACTACAACTTTTCACTCAGGTAATTCTATTGTTTTAGGGTTTTTTGCCCAGGAAACCTACTGGTAGTACTATAATTTATAAAACAAGATTTATTCATGGACATGTTTTGTTTTAAATTTAAAAAAACATGACAAACATGGTAACCTATAAAAGTAAGCCAAATGCACCTGTTATACAACCAGCCATTGTTTTAACTTTTTTATTCAGACACAGGAAACAAATAAAAATAGCTTATCATCCTTTTTCATTAATTTTTTTATATATTGTTAGACCTGTCTGAATAAATTAAACCAAATAAACTAAACTGAATAAAATTGTATCCTTATTATTTCTTTTAAAAAAGATTGAGAGGATGTACAAACAGCAAACTTGAACGAACGAAAAAACCCTCAAAAGATGGAGTTCACTGCAACATGTTTGAAGGATAATCAAGGGTATGATAGAATAATTACGATGTAAGAATGTTTTGTTGTTTATTTATTATTTTTGGGTTCATTTGATAGAAGACTAAGGTTTGGGGAGTAACAACCGAGAGTCGAGTACTTGGTATTCCTAAAGTAGTGTGCATTTTCTGTATTCATACTCATGAAAAAGGTATATTTTTAGAAAACTATCGTCGGCCACTTATTTGACTCAGTATCGTATTTTAGATTGAAGACAATTATCAAAAAATTACAGAATACTTGTAACTTAATGTGCCAAAGGCTGATAAATATTGACATGAGTTTTGTGTGACTTGACATGAAATGTTTTTACTTATTTTAAATTTTCACATATCTTTTTTTTGTAGGATGAATGGAATTTGGCAATGAACTATTGATGCACACCAAGATAATGGATGACCCTTCAGGGTAGAATGGTCGTATCCGACCGCCACTTTTCTCATTCAATATAATCAATAAAAGTAACCTACCATCACCTCGTAAAGATTGAAACATATGGATGGTGATGGATACTACGCAAATTATTCCACACAATATTTATTTCATGAAAAATCAGGCATTTTTTGATATACAATAACTTCCTCGAGATGTGTCATGTCCAGTCTGATCTTGTAAATTGTACATGCAAGCAGGTGGCAACTTAGGATCCTTTTTTTTCTGAAGGATTTTAGATTGAAAATAAATAATCCAAAAAATCTAATAATAAAGTGAGTTTTTTGGTTTCTGTATAACAAAAATCAATATAATTTTTAAACTGGTTGCAAAATAATTCCAAAAAGCCCTTTAAAAGTGGGCAGTCTGATCTGACATTCTTTTCCCCACTTCAGAGAAACTCTCCATAGATGAGTGTCCAGGATGATTGAAATTAGTTGTAAACATTTTTACAATTTAGTGACTTGATAAAGAATCTGATCAAGAGAAAAAATTATATTTTTAGAAAAAAGATGTAAATGAAGATAATAGTTGACATAGCAGCATGTATACAGAAATGACTGCTGCTCAATATATAGAAAGATCAAGTTCTGTTTTCCTCTAAATGTATAATTATTAGTTCACACATCCCATGATCCTAGAGCCGCACTTTTCTACAATAAAAAAATAATGGTGAAAGTTATCAAAAGGATGATAATTATTGGTTAAATTCAAATATGATTAAGGAACAGTCGTTTTCTAGTAAGTGTGTATAGTTTTATATTTTGATCATAATAAATATATTTGCGCATTTTTGAAGAATAAACGTAAAGATTGTCATGTTTTTGCTTTGAATGTTGTGTTTACACTACCCCCTTTTAAAATAAATATGAGAGCATCGAGTTTAAAACTTTAACTGCTAGGTCATTAATAATAATCGGGGAGTTGATGCAAAACAATTTGACATGATGGGTATGTGAGATCTTGGTGCTGGGTCGACTGTCAAAGAAAAACCAATGTATTTATTTATAATAATTATTATTATGCAAAAATAAATATTAATAATTTCCTATAGAGAGCTAAAATTGTAATTCATGTTTGAAGTGCTTGGCATGAAAATTTTTAAGTAATTTTAATTGAATTTTCACGGAATTGGGTTTACCTCGCGCCTATTCATTTGCATGTCCCATATACTTTGTGTGAGATCAGAATTCCCATAAGGATTGCACGTGAACTTGACATGCTTCAAACCGCAAAATATAGCCGTGACGAGTTTTATCAGGTACAATAAAAATAAATAGTTAGCTTTCTCTACTTATATATCCGTTTAATTAAAAATGAACATATGAATTGCAAATAGATGGATTCAACATATTTGCGGAAAATCCGCTTAACTTGAGAACTTGCCGATTTCGGGTTCGTTTTGCAAAAGTAAACAAACGTCACTTACACAAATCTGCATAGTGCATCGACGCGCACTAATTAATGAAGTCACCGCATTAGGTTACGTAGTTGTTAACGCGCGGCAGCTAAACCGGATCCCGGTGTCACGGTCTCAAGTTATCCGGCGTGCTCAGCTGTATCCGGACCTGACGTAGCCGAGGCATTCAGCACGCTGTAGTCACGGGTCTCGCAAGCTATCCGGCGTGCTCAGCTGTCCGGATGACGTAGCCGGCATTTCAGCATCGCTGTAGTCACCTGCTCGTAAGGGCCGCCATGACAGCAGTTTCCAGCAAAGAGGGTAATGTATGTATACGCATGTACGTATACGTACATGTACAAAATTACACGGCTCAACACCAGCACGGCAAAAATGGACTTCTTTCGTGCTGCCAGCGCAGACACGCCAGCATTAACGTGACAATTTTACCATATTTGGTCATCGGATAGCTGACGACATTTGGCATGATATTTCTTGCTACTACACGTAATAATTTTTTTTGGGCCGGTGAAATACCTGCACGTTTACGCATATACAAATATGTTCACTATATAAGTGAGCGGCGATTCTTCGCTTACGGTAACGCGTTCCATGACAATCCGTTTCTTTTTTGCGATACGAATTAAATTAGAACTAAACAATCGCAATCACAAATGTACGATGGCGCGCTTTATAAGCCTAACACGTACAAACGTACACATGCGCATGTGCATATCTCATGCTGATAAAAACGCAAACGTGAAACATGTGCAACGCCCACACGGTACATATCGGATACGTTTACGCTAGCGCGCGCTCGTACGTCGTGGCATGACTTGGTCACTTGTTTTATCTGAAGCTAGATGGACCAGCCATGTTGTTTGCATATAAACACCTCCAAAAAAGAAAGTCCCCACCTGTAGGCGTTTTAAAAATATTTTAAAATTTTTAGAGACTTTCATGAGCATAAACATGATATGATCGATTTAGCCTGATCATGTCGACACACACATGTTGGCAAAAAGATTTGTGCGGATAACGTTAGCCGCATCAGTGCACACTAACTCGGTTTGATTGTGGGGTACCCTGTTCATTTCTCCACAACTTTGCGTATTGTGGCTCAAAAATAACGCCCCCAAACCTCAAGCAAAATGGGTTATCCCTTTTGTCATCAGCTTTTGTTGTCTGTTACATAATGTCTTGGAGCACTTTAAACTAAAGACCTCATTATTGGGAATGTTCATTTTGCATGGGGGGTATTGCCCAGGTCCGCATCCGTCGTCTGCCTCATAAAACAGTATGCCCCGAAAGGTGTCCGGGCAGCAATCGACAATCGTGGCGGTTATAAATTTCTTACTGAACAAACCCAACATGCTGCTTATGTTTTAATGTATGGGCAAAAAACACTTTGATGGAAAACCCTGGTGTGGCAATATCATAGGTAGAACCAGTTTCTTAGCCTTTTAAGGCCTTTTCCCAAAACTGTTAAACATTGCGGAAGCATGTAAAATTTTATTTTTATTTTCAATAGCATGTATAACATAACAATATGATCTAATGATCCATATCTCAATGACATTTCACACATGTTGGAGTTGTTACATTTTTGCTGAAATAATACTTGTTATATTGTTACAAAGATATAAAATATCAATCTTTGTTAAAAAGCGCATCAATAAATACGTATTATCTTTGTTATAAATAATGAAATTGAAGGAAAAAAGTATCACTTATATTCTGGCATCAAATTATGTAATGTCTCTAATGCATCATGAAATTCAGTTCATAAATACATAACCCCAGGGATTCCAGCACGTCCAGGTCGAGAGTGGCCCAGTAAAATTAACACCCTTTCACTTGATGTTTTTCGGGATCTGGGGAGGCCAAAAATGATGATGGGTAAAAGGGTGGATTGAGAAATAGGCTTTGTAAAATATAATTTTCATTGAAGAAAAAAAAAAAAAAATTATTATTTGTTTTCTAGAAAGTTGTACTCTTTGCTCTGTTTAACTCTGTTAATATAGTAATAAATGAAAGTAATGACTGACTCAATTTGTTTTTGCTGGTGCGTTATTGTGTGTTGTTGTTTTGTGAGTAACTAGCTTTTCTATTTTCTTGGTAGTAATGCATGAAGCTAAGTCATTGCTCTTTATAGCCGAAAACTGGTGAATGTTTACAATAATTAATTATATGAAATTTGGGGTGTGTGTACAGGTGTACGTATTAAGTAGTATGGAATAATTTATTCAAAACAAAAGATACGTGACATTTGGTACATTTGATACATGATACATATACAAGTGTATTGATGTATGTAATATATACACTCACTGGCCATAATGTGCAGCATATCCCAAAGTTCAGTTTGAGAACGCGTAATAATTCTGTGTTTTATCTTATTTACACTACTTTATTAAAGTTAAATGATCATCTAAAAAGTGCTATTTTGATGCATGTTTGCAATACTTTTGGCCAGTGGCCAGTGGTGTATATATAAAGAGAATATAGATATACACAGTAAGGAGTTAACATTCTATATTTGTGTGATGAGGAGAAAGATCAGAGGAAGTAATCCTCCCAACAAGCCATAACATTGGAGAAAACTATCTGCTATACGGGATATGGGTCGGAGTAATGTTGCCAAACCTGTATGATGTTTTGATTGTATTGGTGATGGTATGATAGTACTTTTTGTGGCGGTCTTCAATTTTGACTTGTCGTCGTGACATTAGTCAGCTGAAAATTAGGTGTCTGAGACCTGTAAAAAAAAATATAGTTTTTATACTTTATCAATATTTTTTACATTAAATTTTCTGTAAAAACATGGTATATTACCGGAAAAACATCAAAAAAGAATGCCCACTCCTCTACTTGGACTACTTTGAAAATATAAAGTTCCCACAACCCTGATTCATGTTTACAATCACTCCTGTTCCATAGCCACATGTCTTTCTTAAAAATAATATATTTAATTTTGAGAAACGTTAGTGTTTGAGCCAATCATTAGAGCTACTGGCTATGAGGTGCAGTAGCGCATCAAAATTGCATCTATTATTATAGTGACCTGTTTGTTAATGCTGTACTTTTTAGATCTGATTTCATTTCTGCCTATTGCATTAATGTTTTTCTGCATATTTGAAAAAATTTTCGAACTTGTTTCCCCTGTTTGCATATAAGGTACACCTGTTAAAGCAGCAGTACTGGCGATTGTTGATCCTGATCCCGAATCTCCATCGTAGTGGGAGCCTATCTCACTTACTCAGAATGGGAAGTTAAGAAAGATAAATATCCACACAGCGTTGGAGTTGACCTGCTTCCACAGAGTCCCATAAAACGCATATGGATATCACAGTTGTAGAGCACGAGCATGAATAGAAGTTTTGAAAGCAGATTTTGCTCCTATAAGTCTGCGAGATTGCGTGGGTTTATAAAGATGTTGTTGTACACATTTAATAAAGTACACAGTTAGGAGTATTATATATATAAGGAAAATACATAGCATATGAAATTAAAATAGTAATCTGTGTGTGGATGGTTTTGAGATAATCATCGAAGCTTTTCACGAAATGTGACATTATTCGTCACGTCGTGGTAAAGTGATTGCGTTGCGTTATGAGATATAAGCGATTGAAATTGGTCAAGTGTTAAACCACCCGCGTTTCGATGTCGTTTTAATCTCTCGAAGATCATTAATTAATTACTTTGTTAGAAAGCAGAAATCTCATCTCATGATACGTAACTGTATTCATTTATTTTGTAGAGGAAATTAACATAAACGGTAACAAACGCAAAACATAAACCAAACAGTCACTTCGTGAAAACTGCACACGTTGCTGCTAAAAAAAGGTTTTCACGGTTGACGAAACGGACATAATATAGGGGCACGCGTCGCGTCGTCGAACTTCGTGGAACACACCACGGTGTGGCGTGATCGAATTAAAGTGTCATTCGTGAAAACAAAAAATGCCATTGCCATTCGCATAAAGCCACGTACATGCAGTGAAGGCTTACTTAAAACCACAGTTTACTTCAATTTTACAAAAACTTAATTATGCTTTACAATTAGAAAACCAGGATAGTTTTGGGGATTAAAACTTGGTGAAATTGAAAGATAACAGTATTTGAAGTCCAAATATTGATTAAACTTATTTTCCAAAAGAATACGATTTTTTAACCACGATCCGTCACTTTGTAACGAAATGATTAGGTTGATTCCTTTGGATGAGTTTTTCAGAGAGAGGACTGATTTTGTATGCAGTGTAAGTTTAGTTTAGCAGATTCAAAGTCTTCAGAAGGGTTATTAGTAATGAATGATGGACCATTAGGGCCTACTGATGAACTGTTGTATGCGTTTAGGGGTGTTAATTGTTAAAATAAAGTTATGAAAAGTAAGATGAATTATTAAATTTCATTGACAATTACTGCAGCGATAACCTCCTTGGTTTCTACGAGATGTGATGTGAGTTAAGATTAACAATTATTATGGATTAATTTATCTGGTTGATTGAGGGCAAACGGTCCCAAATAATAATTAAGGATAATCAATCAATCCAATCAATCTCACATTATTATCTCTAATCAAATTCCTTTCTCCTATACATCAAACAATTAATGGAGGAATACATTAAAAGTACAATAATATTACACGTAAACACAATACTTCACTACTTTAAATTAATGGAATTGCATGTGGGGCCTAATTAAATCCGTGTTGGTCTCTCCTGCCCAACGTATAATTATCTCAATTCCAACTGTTTATTAAAAATCTGGACTGGACAGCTGAGGGAACAAATGAGCTGTTAAGCTGGCATACCGCTTAGTTTTAATCCTCCGCTCGCTAAAAGACGGTTACTCTACTTTCTAATAAATTTTTTTCATACAGCAAGGGCGAGTTTCATCTGCCAGAATCATTTCCAACTTTGTTCAACATCAGAGATTATATATACAGATTGTCAAACCATTGATCAGTCGAGCTAATTATTTTATTAAACGCTTAGTTTAACTACCCTATCCAATTTAGACCGATCCAGTACCCCACGCATGTTTCCAAAAACATACAAATGAGACAATATGTTAATAATACTTTGCGAGGCCAAGTAATATTATGTTATTAAGGTTAAGGTTCCTCCTGTAAAAATTGGGATTGGGAAAACAATTTGTTGGGTAAAATTAATAACGCATTATTGATTGATGTTTCCCCAATATCATGATTATTTTTCTTCCGCTTTGAACAAATAAAAACGGTTGCAATGTTAACGACAGACATTTAAGTTGAGCATTTGTTATACAACAAAATGTTGAAACAACTAATAACCAAAGTTGGGCAAATTCTAAAGTGATTGCCTCGTAGTTGGGGTACCACCCGCAGTGAACTTGAAAGTCCCAGTTGTTGTTGAAGAGGCGAAAGTATCAGGCGCTTTTTCGACCAAGAATTGGTAACCATGAAAGAACAGGGGTGCGTTCGCGCGCGAAATCCGCCACATTATAATACAATCCGGCGTCATGGCCGGACCAACTACTAGAACGGTTGGGAATGCCTCCAGTTGAAAGATATATTTGCGGGTGCAGGTTTTATTCTTTATCATCACTCACATGTTCAAACTATGGGATTGTCTTTGTGATATTATGAAAAGAAAAGTTTCGTGGGTTTCCAAAAGGATGAGATACGTCATTAGACATGTTGTTTTGTGTATTGCAATGAGGGAACATTCCTCCATGTGGATTGACCCGACTTTGCGTGGAATATCAACGAATTGTAACCCGTGTATTAAAGCAATGTACCCACACTGTTTGCAACTGTACTCACTGACTATACTGTACTGTTTTACAACAACGGCTAACGTTAGGCACTGTGCATGTGTGACTACAGGGGAAGTGAACTTAAACAAAAATACTTATGCCAGAACAGTTTGCACGTTGAACTCTCTGCTGTCATCCACTACCAATGCAGAATTACGGGTGAGATTAATGACTCCCAGCAGCGGGCCGTTCAAAATTGTATTTGTTTATAAATTGGCTTACAGGTAATTGTTTTATACTGACTTATTTTTACCTTTGAGTGAGTGACATAATTTTAGTAAACTGTTCTCCTCACCCATAAAAAGAATGCAGACAAACCATTGACCAAATGTATTGGTGTAAGTTTAAGCACAACATCAGGAAAGCAGAAAATGCATCCTCTCACACTGGTTGCTTTTTGTGAAATCTTGGCATATTATTAACTAAAGTTTTAGGTAGTTTGACAGTTCCACAGTACTTTGTTGCACTAAATAGTGTGTCACAGGACATGGTATACAGCACAACAAAAGCTGGGGCCCTGGTGTACTATGTACTATTAAAAGAGCATTTTGTATTTTTTTAATGTTAACAGGATAGTAACTAACATCCCGCATATACAAAAAGAAAGACTACGTGAAGGGTGCGTCCTCAACGCCTTTCATCTTAGCTCTGCATCGGAATAGTAACCTATAACCAACTGGACATATCTCGTCATGGTGGGAGAAACAGCCACGCCACAGCTTAGTCTGCTGAAAGCTGTGCAGTTGTTACAACTTCACTGTTGTGCTGACTGCAAATACCGAAGAAAGTTGCAAAGGGTGTGGTCCTTTTCCGAGTCATGCATCTTCAAGCAGGCGGTCCCTTGGCAAGAAGGACTCGACCACACAATTGAGGGTCCCTGCATGTTTATTTCAAAAAACCTCTCACACCTTAAGCCATAATGGATGCATTCATCTACACCGGTGCAATATAATCAGTTCTAAAAAACATGTTCAGTTTTTGATTTAGAGGGTTTAGTAACGTTAAAAAGGTTGTGTATATATTTCACTTTGAAACTTGACAAAACACAGGTAAGACGATCATTATTGTTTTGTTGTCAAAAGGAGAATACCCTTTTACATAGATAGTAAAATCTGTGCATCTGTACATACATGTAATTGTTAGTTTTACAATATGTGACCCGCTCTATTGAAATGAGGCTTTTCCCCTAAAGAACGATTCCGTGTAAATTGACACTGAAGTTAAAACATACAAACACAGGTTGGAAAAATCAATTTTATTTGTATATTTTTGGTTGCCCTAAAGGTTGATTTTCTCGCTAGGTTCACTTACTTTTTTGTCAGAAATTTTTTAAAGTTTTTAAAATGAAGATACAAATTCTGAACCGACTTTGTGTGCTAATTGCCAACAAGTCATGATTTTAAAATCACTTTCTTATGAAGGTTTTTTCAAAATGGGTCAGGAAATTTTCTGTGTGATATAGTCGTCAATTTTTTACTCGCCAATTTTTGGGAAGGAAGGTCACTTGATCATATTTTTTGGCAGATTATTTTTAAAGTTTATGAGTTGCTTTAAGGGTAATATGAATATCTCAAAAATTTAAATGTGGGGACAATGCCTCATTTCGATGGAGCTGGTCACATATAGGAAAAAGTGATAGTGATAGTACTGATACTACTCGGTGCTTTCCAAGTGCTGATGAGGACAAATTCTATTCCAGGCTAACTACTTGGTTGGGTTTTGAACAATCACCTTTAACTTGGGTTCAATACTTTTTGAACCACCTGTAACCCTTACATAGCTGTTGGGTAAAACCAAAATAATATGAGTTACTGCCTACAATGGATGCATTCACTATTGGTAAATAATCAGTTCTAAAATACTGTTTACAATTTTGATATATAAATGTTAGTTAAATTTCACTTGAATCTATACCTTAGAAATAATTCCGTCTGAAATGATGTCACCTCCAAGAAAGTTATTATGTGAGTCAGAGTCGGTTATTTTACGCGGCACTTTGAAGAGCCATAATTAATCTTTAATTAACTTAGCATGTACTTGTTAACCTTTCTCAGGTGTTTTGTTAAGTATAAGTTACACTTTTGCTAAAATTTTTCTACAGGTTGACTTTTTGCGTCTCTTTTAAAAACTGAGGGTTGGAGTAAAGTGTACTCACTCATCTAAAAAATCAATGCACTATCATATGCAAGATTCAGAAGTACTATAATTCCAACCAAAGCAATAATAATAGAAGAAAGTTTCGAATGAATGTCATCTGTTGTTCTTTGTTAACCAGGTTGTAAGATTTCAGACTATATGGTCAACGAAATAGAGTTTGGGTTGAAGAAGGACGTGCAGAGAAATGCACCCATATAAACCCAGAGATGAAGTGTTGGAGTTCTAGTTAACTCCATTCTGTTTTTTTTTTTTGAAAACTGTGAAATGCTATTCAGATGTCAGTATTTTAATGCACAAAGGTTAAACCATATTGACAATTAATGTTTGCAGTATTTCACAAGCTGGAAGAGAAAAGCAATCAAAGAAGTGGAGTTTGTTTTTAAAAATCTTCTAAAAAGATTTGTTTGTGTTCAAAAAATTTAATTTATGAACGTTTAAAACTTTTTAAATATTGTTACTTATATCATTAAAACAGTGAGTGATTTGTTTTAGCCGAAATTGTTTTAAAGTTAGTTGCATAGTATTACAAAAATGAAAATTAACCATGACTTCAACTCCGGGATATTTCATTGATTTCACTGAAATGGAGCAGGCCATTATTTAATTAAGAGAGATATAATTAAAGATATAAGTAATTTGAAGGTTATGTAGTTAGCATGAAGATGTGATTTACAAATAAAGTGCAATACAATCAAATCAGCAATTCAAAACAGATTGTGTCATGTTTTTAAAATTATTTTAATAAGTCGTCGGCGTTTACCCACCCAAAAGTTGAACTTGAGTTAATCAATCCCAACTCTGGGCAAAGGTTATCTCATTATCTGGTTAAAAATATATACCAACTTTGAAAATATACGCAACAGTTGGTCAAAAAATTGTAATGAATTTAAACCATTAAATGGTGAAAATATTTTACTAAACAATTGGTTTAATTTTAACCAACTTGGGCAAAAAAAATTGTAAATTGTAATCCAGTAATTGGTGAACAGCAATCCACTAAACAATTGGTTCTTAATTTTGCACCCAACATGCTTGGGAAAAAAAAGGCAATTTGACCATTAATTTGGTGAAAATAATTACTAAACAATTGGTTAATTTTAACCAACGCTTGGGCAAACTTGAAGTACTCAACACTTGGTTAAATGACTTTACCCAAATCGTTGGGTTATACATATTACTTAACCGTTGGAAGAGCTATGTTTCCCCAAGTATTGGGTAAAGTGTGTGCTAACATGAATAGGGTAAAAAAGTTTAAATATGTTGAGTGAGTTGAACAGTTATTCACTCATCGTTGGGTAAAAAGTTTAGGCAGTTTTTTACCCAATATTTTTACAGTGCAGTATTATTAATTTATTGAAAAATCTATACCTTGCAAGGTTAAGGTTGATAGGATGACTGTTACACAGAGGGTATGGAGTGCTCTCAACGATATTGGTATTGACATGACAATTAGTTTGTAGTTTGTGAGTTTTGCTACGAATTCATCTAAGATTAAGCAATATTTATTAGTAGATTAATCGACAATTATTTTACAGGTGGAGATGATGCTAATGGAATGAAAATAACAATCTATAGATACTACTAAGTATGAATAAAAAACAGTAGTAGTAAATTCAAATAGAAACGGTGAAGGACAATTATATAATAAATTAAACATCGATCAAGTATTACATTACACAACACAATAAAGTTGCTTCACATCTTTGTTTCTATTTACAGGTATGAGAACCAAGGAACAAACTAATGAAAAGGAAAACAAATTGGTTCTGAAGATATAAATCCGACTTTCTTCACAACACATCTCTCTGATAAAACTTGGGGGTACTGCTGCGTATGTGTAAATATATCTTTGCGGATGGATGGACAATTAGCAATTTTTACAGTAAATACTTGCGCCAGATGGATGAACAGTGATAAATTATAAAGTACAATGCTACTGCAATACAGTTCAAGTAATTGTCGCTCAGTGTGGTATCTCTTGAGCATGCCGATCAACACAGGAACAATGCAATGTCATGTCACTGGTCTCTCTCTCTCTCCGCCGCTTAGCTGCTTTGGTGGACTACATCTCTTGCTCAGCTTCGGTGTATTCGGGCGTTATGCTGCGGGATACTAACGACAAAATGTTCTACCCATTAGTCTATTCGGACTGGGTGAACGTGAGGTCTTCCACGTGATACCATAAAGCTGGCCAGCAAGTGACCGTCTCCATAATTCCATAATTTCCTGACTGACATTTTGAATCTACATAGTTGATGGCCCGCCCTGTCACACACGATGTAGAATTGACCAAACAAAAGGTCGAAGGTAAAGCAAAAAGATCTTCTTGTATGTACCTTCACAGGCTTGATGTGTAAGTTGGTCAGACAGATCTACTCCTTTCCCTTTCCTTTTTGTAGGTCGAGGATGCAAGTTTCTCAATGGGAAGTCCATCCTTGTCTCTTCTTGCCAGACTTCCATCGATGCCGAGTGCATGGTTGACAGCATTCTCGACATTTCCCTTTTTGTTATCTCTCCACACAACGAAGCGAGATCTTCCGTTACTGGAGCGATGAAGGCTCGCTTCAATTTCACCGTTTTTCAATTCGATTATTCCGCGGGTGGCATCTGCTTCGTTTTCAGCCGGACAAGTTCCACGAACGCATTTGTGCTCCGGCTCTAAAGACACGGAATGATATAGGTCAGGCTGCTGCAAACCAACGAAGATCGTATCCCTGGTCGAGTAGTCTTCAATCTTCGTTCAGATCGAGAGATCGAAACAGAGCTGAGTACTTGCGGGGAGAAGAGCACGTCACGTCGGTCCTGACTGGTGTAGACCTTGATACGTTCCACGTGACCCGGCTGCCCTACTCGCCTGCACCGCTGCTCTGGCATGTACGCCTTGTATACACCTTGATACCAAAACCGGGCTCTTTTGCTAGGGTTGAACTGCTTGAACTTCAATCGCCCATGGAACTCAAAGCGACTCATCAGTGGATACATTTGTGAAGGAACGTACACTGACGGTTTGAATTCTCTCAGTCACAGAATCAATGACCGACCACTGCAGCGTGAACAGCCTATCGGTTTGCATCGTCGTCGTCATTGTTGAAATGTGTGGTTGGTACGCAGTTGCAAGAAAACCCGGTCTCTCAGCATTGTGTTTCCAAAGTGGACTCTCCATCAATGAGTGTGATTGGAAAATGCTGATAATAATGAAGTAGCTGCTGATTGTAGCTGCCAGTTATGAACAGGTAGATGTTCATAATTGTATTAATAAAACAAATATGAAAACACATCAAAAGAAGGAAAACGTAAGCATAGAATAAGTGCAGCAATGAGAAGAAAGGTAGACAAAGAGAACAAAAGAAAGAACGCAAAAGTAGAGGACAAGACAAGAACAATAAAGGAAGTTTCCATGATGAGATCATGAAGTGAATTGTGATTTAAACTAATGAAAAACAATATAAAAGATGAAATATCAATTAAATATATTGCACAAGCACAAGCGAGCAAATTAATGCATGCTATGAAAACTAACTTTATCATGAAGATTCAGTTTGTTGTGAGAGAAATGAAATGAAAAGTGGATTGAAAACTAAATATCATGGAGATTCAGTTCATGAGAAGAGAAGGAAGAAGAATTCAAGCAAAAACAGTATGAAAGAGTAAGTAAGAACAAAGTAAAATATTTGAAAAAAGAAAAAATACAATGTTAACGACAGTCAGTCTGGGAAGAAAAGAAATCTTGCAGAGAAATCTAGATATTATAGCAATCAAAAATACAGAATGAAAAAATAGAATGAAGTGAAATTTAAATATTCTAATGTTGACTACAAGAAATCATTAATTGAACATAAGGTACAAATTAAGTATCCACACAAATATTGCAATTTAAAACAAAGCTAATCAATGGCATCAAAAGAAAGTATCATGGATGAGTCCGTTATACAGACAAAAAGTGATCAATGCAGCATCAAAAGAAAGTACCGTAATTGAGTCAACATAGACAGAAAGTGAGTCCGTGGTATCAAAAGAAAGGAGTACCATGGTGGTCCATTATGAATAGACAGTGATCAATGTCGGCATCAAAAGAAAGTATAGATGAATGTCCACTATACAAATAGAAAGTTATAGAATAAGACCATGTTTTAGAAAAGGTGTACGAAGCAGAAAAAGGAACAATTTGTGCTCAATGTAATCAATGATTCTCAAAAGAGAAAATGAGTAGGTTTGGACCTGATTGTGTTTGTCTGCCATTTGGTTTCAAATTACTGTTTAAAAATCAAGTTTAAAGTGCAACAAAAGAAAGGTATATAAGTATCTCAGAATAGCATATCGGAGAGATACCTTCATAAATGTAATGATCAGTGTGTAATACTGGGAAAATGTACTGTCTGCATCAAGGTCATGCCCTGTGGATTTGTTATACTTGTCTCATAGGAAGTGATTAAAACAGAGATACCAGCAGGAGCAAGCTTGAACAATCTCTAAGCTTTGACAGAAATCCCAGAACAGTTAAAAACGATTGATCATTAACATTAGAACAACGTTTGATAGCCCAAAAATATTGCATTTATGAAAACAATTAATCTTCCAAAAGGTGGTCAGGAGAATGGAGTAATTGGACCTTGTATTTGTGTACCAGCAAATGTAGTTGCTAATCTGTACAGTTGATCATTGCTACACTCAAGAGCATGAAATTCATACGTATCAAGTTAAAAACGCAAAATTACAATGCTTATAAAGGGTATTATGAGAGTATATAGTTTATTAATAAACAACATGTTGAAGATACATTGTGTTATTATTTAAGGGGCAAACAATAAATGGTACAACTGATGTTATTGTTGTGAACATGAGTGGATTAATCTGTCCCTGAAGTTTCAAATCAACAGAACGGTGACTGTCACGAGGGAAGATATGTGAAGATGAGTGTAATAGTGATATTGATGAGATTACTGATGACAAGAACGGTTGTAATAGTGTGGTGTGAGACATTGGTCAGGAAATTTTGGATACAGTATTTTTGATGATGTGTCTTGTGTGGCCAGCTCCATGCGAGGCAATAATCCAAGTAAGACTGCTGATGGAAGAAACGGCAACAAAATGTTTTCCAAGATTATTTCAAAGGTGAACCAATATTCAGATGATAAGCGTGATGTCAGAGTTAACCTCTGAATATTTGCATAATAGATTAATGAATGGTAGAGCAACAGATTCTCTAATGTATGACTATATATATTTTATGCCTGCAGTATCTATCTGAAATTCAACAGGTTCAACACAAGTGTGTTGTCATTTGGTTCCTTGCGGAAAGGTTCTGTTAAAACAAGATGGACACAGTGTAACTGCATCAATGCTGAATGTCAGAGAACAAGATGATACATGATACAAAACAACCTATTCGTGGCACTCACTCCTTACTGGGCTTCAACAAAAAATGATGTGTTATCCATGATCAGACAACTTGGCGTACCAACTTGGTTTTGCTCATTTTCGCTGCTGATATGGGATGGCCCAGAATTAATAAATACAATACTGAAACAACAAGGAGATCCCTAGAACAATAGAAGAGTTAGACTGGAATGATAAATGTATGATATTGAAGGAAATAATCCTGTCACTATATGGCTAGAATATTTGATAGAAGATTCCATGTGTGTTTTGAAGGATGTTATTTTGTCAGAAGCTAATCCAATTGAAAGGTCAAAAGATTATTTCTCACAGAGTTGAGGTTTCAGTGCTGAGAGGTTCACTCCCTTACACACTATCTGTTCTGGATTGAAGGGGGCACTGTGTTAAAGCGATGATATTGATGACAAGGTTGTTGAATTTATTGATAAAATGTATTTTGTAATTGCCAAAAGAAGTAGATGATGAACTGAATGAAATAATATCAAATGTTCAAATGCATAGTAGAAAGATTCCAAAAGTTGCAGAAGAAGGGAACAGAATATGATTTAATTTCCCAAGACCTCCATCTGAGAGAACATTTGTGATTAGACGTGAACCTATTGATGAAGATGAAGAAAAGGAAAAGATTATGGTATTGAAATGTCTCAATATGAACAGGATGGAGATGATTGTAAAACTGCTGATATTTTGAAAGTCAGTGCGTGAAGCAGTACCTTTTAAGAACAAAACACAGGTCAGTAAATGAAATGTTTACAGTCCTTGGAATAACTCAAGAAGGTTTTGAAAAAGCAAATAAACTCATGAGTAACAAAGTCAGTATTGTTTGAAACGTAATCTCAGGACGGGTAAACCAGTATAATCCAGATTCATCACCGGGCATGGAATGCAAATTTAGATATTCAATATAGGCCAGATATTTATGGAGCTGTAGAATTTGTATATATGTGTCAAAGGCTGAACGTGAGATGGGATTATTTGCTGTCAAGCTCAAAGTGAGTCACTGAAAACAAAAGTCTTGTCAAAAGATAAAGCAAATTGGACAGTGTATTTTACAAAAATAGAGAAGTCGAGCACAAGAGGCATGTTTTCGAGTGTGTTGCGGTTGAAGGAAGGATCGAGAGAAAGTTGAGTTTATACCATTGGGAGAAACCTGTCAGGATGAGTTTGCCACTGAGATTGATTCAGAATAAATCAGATGATGATGATGACAGTGTATGGATGGTCAGTAAATTAGATAGATATAAAGCAAGGCCCAAATCAGATGACTTTGATGCAATGTGTCAATACATTTTGCTCACAATATAGAATATTGTCATCTATAGAAGCATTAAAGGTTTACAGTGGAAAAACATAAAACATGTTTATCAATTGCAAAATGGTTTAGGATACATACAAAAGCGTACAAGAACGGATGATGCGGTTAAAGAAGTACCCAAGATTTTCAACAAAATTTCCTGGAGAAATACTATCACAGTATACTACAACTGTTCTTGCCACATCGTATTGATGCTCATTTGAAACCTGCGGATTTTGAAAGATGAAGAATTTTTTAACACTGCAAGGGTGAAATTGGATAAGTGTAATATAGTGTTGTTAAGTTTTTAGGAAAGTAATCGCCAGAAGTTTGAAGCAAATATCGAGTCAATGGATGATGTTGAGGAGACGTCTTTGGCAAAAGCTAATCTCAGGAAGATGCATAGCTTTAATCGTCCAGAGACTGAAGCAGACGAGATGAATGTCGAGATTCAAAGATGAAAAATGGGCATGAGAATGAAGATGATTGTGTTATTCCAGACTGCAATCAAATAAGAAAGAAGATAGAAGTTATAGCATTGAATATCGTGCAGGAAAAAAACCAAGACAGGAAGCTCACAGCTTAATGGGGTCATTGAATGTGAAGAGTAAAGTATTCTATAAGATTAGGCAATGGTGTCTTGATAAAGTCAATAGCAAGAATCCTGAACCATTTCATATGTTTATAACAGGAGGAGCAGGTACAGGAAAATCACATTTGATTAAATGCATTTATAATGAAGCTGTACGTTTACTTGGAAGAATGTGTCACAATCCTGATGATGTTTAGTGTATTGACAGCACCTACTGGTGGCTGTGCATATAATATCAATGGACTAACACATAGTGCACATTATCAATCACTACTAACTTCACCTTATATACCTTTGGTGAAGAAAATAAGTACACTGCGTAATAAATTGATCAATTGCAAATATTGATTATTGACGAGATTTCTATGGTCGATCATAAAATGCTGTTGTTACATTCATGGAAGATTAAGGCAAATTAAGCAAACACGAAGTCAGAGTGCATTTGGTAATGCGGTGTTATTTGGGTTATGGTGTTTTTTTTATCAACTACCGCCTGTAAAGGGAAAAAAACTTGCATCATAATTCAATAGAATCTAGTTTATGGCATGACAATTTTAAGAAAGTTGAGTTAAATGAAATTTTGAGGTAAAAAGATGATGTGAAGTTTACAGAAATTTTAAATAAATTATGAGTCAAAACAAAGGAGGATACTTTGGCAGATGAAGATACAGCTATACTTAAAAGTTGTGAGACAGGAGAAGATTTAGATGATGCTTTATATTTATCCCTAAACAAACAAGTTGATAAATATAATTTACAAAGAATTAGAGAAATGTCCAGATTCTTTGTATATTGAAGCTAAAGATTATGAGAGAGATGGAAGTGGTAATTTGAAACAGAGAGAAAACCCTTACAATCAACACGTACATGTTCTTTATAGGCGATTATGGTTAGGTGTTGGTGCCAGGATTATGTTGACGAAATATTGATGTATCTGATGGAAGCTTGTAAATGAGTATTTGGAATAGTCATGGAATAGAGATGTTGTCTGATCAATCTGGTCCTAAGCATATCAATGTAATATTTGATAATAAGAATGTTGGATCTAAACTAGACGAATTTCAGCATCATCACATAATAATAATTCTGTTGCAATTGAGAAAGGAAGAATATTGGAAAAAGTATTACTCGAAAACAGTTTCCTTTGAAACTTGCATGGGCATGTACTTGTAAAGTACAAGGGTATGACTACAAGTAAAGCAGTTGTTTGTCTAGAACGTACATTTAGAGGTCAGGCATATGTGAGTTTGAGTCGCAACATCATTGAATGGTCTTGGTATTGATGGGTATGAGAAATTCATATATTGTGATAAATCAGTTGCAGAAGCTTTGAAGGTGATGCCTGTAATGAGTGGAATTGATGATTCAGTTATATTTGATCAGCATAATGGCAACGGTACAACTATTACGTACATAATATTAAGGCTTGTCAGCTCATTTTCTGGACTTGAAATGTCAAAGTGAAATTATTGAATCGGTTTCACGTTATGACAGAAACATGGTTGAGGCCTGATCACATTGTAAATGTTAGTTTGGATGATTTCAATGTTTCCATCAAATGAGAGCATTTTTATATAATGATACTATGAAGACACTACAACAGCAAAGTCATGGTGGAGTTGCAGTGGTATGGCAAGAGGACAAACAGTTCAGTCGTTTAAATATTGCAGTACAGAATTTAGAGTATGTTGCTTTATATAATTTCACATTTATCGGTAGTAGTTGTTGTTATTTATCGGCCACCTTCTTATAAGATTCAAGACTTCATTGATAATCTAATAAAACTGGTAACTGAAATTCATAAGATGAGTAGTAGATGTATAGTTATGGGAGATTTCAATGAGAATATTTATGATAATCATTCACAGATTGAGAAAGTAATGATGGAGCAAGGATATAAGCAATATGTAATAGATGCTACAACTGAGAATGGTACATTAATTGATCATGTATATGCCAGAGGTATAGATAATGTTGTGACTACAGTAAGACAAACGTATTACAGTTACCATGAAGCTATTAGAATAAAGTTTTAACACATGTTAACACATAATATTTACAAAAATATGTTTAGTTTTTGTTGTGTGTGTGATTATTGAATATAGTATGCTGTTAGCCTACTATGACACTATGAATAACTTTACCATGAAAATGCCCTGAAAATCCGTTTTACCATGAAATAAATAGTTCATGGCAACTTCACGACGACACAACACCGTGAAAATGCCATGAAATACTCTTGGGATTCCTCCGGCGTGAAAACACTGTGAAAATGCCATGAACTTTTCGTGGCAGTTTTGGGGCAGCTCATTAATGCGTGAGAGCACTGTGAATTTGCTGTGAAATCACTGTGAACATTATTGCCAATATCTGAGAGGAAGAGACACTGAAATTGCAGTGAAATTACGGTAAACTGTTATTTCAAGGCAAAACTGATTTTCAGGGTGAAGTTGTTCATAGTGTGATAGGTTAAACTTATTGACATTAAAAAGTTAATTTTGATAAAATTCTTTGAAAAAACAAATTACCAGAGAGAGTATCTTGAATAACCACAGATCCAGAATGTTGAATAACGAAACGACTAATATTGAATAACCAGGCAAATAGAACTATAAACAGAATCTAGAATATGCTGGAGAAACAGAATCTATGATAAAAAAGATAATATAGAATACACCAGACAAATAGAACAGGTAGGAAATACCATAGTGACAACAATGGGAGGACAAAGAGAAGTCCTAGGTTTACACCATTTACAAACGTGGGGGGGGGGGGGGTCAGTGCATAGAATGAGTAACATCAGAAGTCTATTATGTAGACGAAATGTGTTGCCTAATTATAGCCCAGGTCACTAAATTGTACTCAACTGTGTGTGCATGCAGAACCTCCATGAAGACCAGTTTTGCTACATGTACAATGAGTAACATCAGAAGTCTATTATGTAGACGAAATGTGTTGCCTAATTATAGCCCAGGTCACTAAATTGTACTCAACTGTGTGTGCATGCAGAACTTTCATGAAGACCAGTTTTGCTACATGTACATGTAGGTTGCTGTATGCATCATGTGAGTAGGCATTTGACACTATCTTTTAGTTATTATATATGTATGATCTACATGTAATACTTGTGCCAAATCATCAAATGATCCCAATAACGCCATGTACAAACATTGCGTTCTGCGCTAGCTGTATGTTGATAAATGTACGCATTCAGTTCTCAAACACACCAAGACAAGACTACCAGGCTGCATTGGAACTTTGCACATCAGTTTTGGGTATATGTCACGAATGGATAAAAATCCATTATTCTGGAGTACAATGGCGTGGCCAACATTAATACATGACTGACACACTTTGTGTATGTAATAGACTTCTGATAACACATGTTGTAAAAACCTGATAATGCATAATTTATATGAGGATCAGGGTTTTGGGGAGTTGTTACTACACTACATAAAATGAATACTTGTTAGGAAAACTTGATAACGTAATTTATCTTTGGGGGAGTGAGGGTTATGCAGTGAATAGAATGTACATAATGAATACATGATACAGTGTAGTGTATTAAACTTGGGAGGTGGGGATAGTTTGTACAATGAACATTCATGTATTGTGAACACCTGATTGTACATACTTGACTTACAGAGGGGGCTACTAGGGGTTTATACAATAAACGTACATGTATGTTCATGTATGTATTGTGTGGTTTTATTAGCAGTATTAAGTACAGTACATGTACATATATGTATTATTAAACTTAATAACTAAGAAGACATTCATTTTAATATGTAGTATATTTTGGACTCGAGAATATTGTTAAAGTGCAAACAAGTTTATATACAATGGTGGTTAAGATAGTACTGTAATGTACATATAGGGCCTCAGTAATCTTCAAATAATATTCAAATTAAGAGTTAATTCATTTGCCAAATCTACATGCATTAAGTACTCAAGTTTTATCAACAGAGCTCTTGAGTTACGTTGTATGTTGGTGAAGGGTAAAAGTCTGAATCACTTACATGTATTTATTTGAGTCATGTATTTGTGGTGAATGTCTCGTTCAAACACTCAAGTGTTGCAATTGGCTTGGCTGGAATTGAAAACTACATTTTGTTGTCATAACAGAACTTGACTATGGTGCAGTAGACCTTTTACCCATGACAGTTGTGTGACCTTTGAAGGCTACAAAAATAAGAGCAGCATTTTGGTTTTTCAATCACAATTTTGTGCAAGATGACAGTATAAATAGCATTAGTACAAATCTTCTACAAATTGATTTTGTACCAAAGCAATGCCTGGTCGAGCATTGGTTGTTGCACAAATCATCTAGTTTTCAAGAAACATATAAAACCAATCTCTGAAAATGTCATCAAATAGGTGGTTATGTTTTTGAGAAATAGGCATAACAGACATACACATTATATTGCTCATTGAGTAACCTTTGAAAGCCAGTTTTCAAACACAATTTCCTTGAAGATGTGCATTTATGATAAACATATTTCTAAGGAGAATTAGTAAGAGTACAAACTTTTGAGCAAATAAGCTTTTAGGTTAATTTTATTAATTGTTTTGGTAATAGTTACAATTCGTGTTTTTCAGAATTGTTACTTTTTAGGATAATCACCAAAAGTGTACCTTATATTTGAAGTACATGAAATTAAAATGGTTATTTAATGTAATTGAAGTTACATGTATATGTATCAATGAGAGATGATAACAGCATGAAGGAAACCCATGCACATGTGTAACTGAAAGTGGCAATTATGGAGAACATGTGATGCTCAATAGTGCTGTAATTAACTGTATGGACTATATAGCTTAACAGATCTGCTAGAGTTTGCATTGATATAGTTCAGACAGATCTGTATTGACATGGAAACTGTGAATGTACTCATGTGTGGAACACCACCAATGAACAAACACAACTAAATTGATAGAAAACTACAGCCATGCTTCATTCATTGCCTTCTTTGGGAGATGTGAACTACATGTATCAGTAAAAATACACTTGAATGATGACCACAACGTTCTTTGAGTACAGCACACATGACTTGGGATGTTGATCAGCACTCTTCAGTTCAATAATGTGTATAGGAGGATGTTGCTTTCAATGAAATGTGACTACATTTGATGATCTATATTGCTTCAAGTTAGTATAACTGATAACAGTTTTGTACTGAATACATTTATTCTGATGTTAAAATGTATTAAGTTTATTGATCATTCAATTAACATTGAATTGAGACATTTTAGAGATCTGTAAATATTGGTGTTTATGAAATCTTTGTTTTTATTTGTCATACAGTTCAAATGTTATTGAAGTCAGATTCCCTCAAGTGTTCACTCCACAATGGGGACGAGTGAAGGTTTCATGTTACTCAAACACGTTGCTAGTGGGCATTCTAACCATCTGTAAAGTTTCATACCCTGAATGCGATGCGTGGTGCGATACTGCTATAATACTCCTCAAATGGGATGTTACATGGAGATGCTCCTGAGTAGGCCCCACCTTTTTCCAATTGTGAAGTTCTAACTATGTATCAAGTTTTAAGTTCATATAATGTTAAGGTTAATTAGGTTAAGGTCAATGGTTTTTAAATATTTTTGGAGGAAATGAGACAAGTTTGGTACCATTGGAAAGGTTACATCACTTGAAATGCAACAGTGGTGAAATCATTTTCATATCTCAAACAAATGACATTTACGCCATTTTGAAGGTTTCTTTTTATGACACTGTCTGGAAATTTCCCTTGTTCATACTGTCATTAAAAAAAGTAAAGTTTCCAATGAACTCTAAATACCTTCAGTAATAATTTAGTGTTTTTTAAATTTGTCTAAATTAATAAATATATACAAATCATTACCTTAAACTAATATCTTACACTCTATATAAACAAGAAAAAAGAAAAAATGTATGTCACAATTAAAAAAATAAATTTAAAAAAATAAGTTCAAATGCATACATTGCTAACTTTAATGTCAATACTGACGATGATATTACTTCCTGTCCAAACTAATGTCAAACTCAAACAATTTCCTCATCAGTAATATCACATATTTCACACTTATTTTCATAAACAGTATTACCGTTCCGTCGGCCGGACTATTTTCTCTGCCATGCGCACTCGATTGAGTATTGCGGACGTAGTGGAAATAACATATTCTGGATTGCGTGTAATTTTTCACGAAAAGTGTGTGTCATATTTCAGTGTCTGTTTCTCCGATAGAGGGCGACAAACAGCGTTACCGTTCCGCCGGTCGGACTATTTTCTATGCCCCGCCCACTCGATTGAGTATTGCGGACGTAGTGGAAATAATTCCATTGCATGTAATTTGTCACGAAAAGTGTGTTTCGTTTTTTACAAAAATGTCGTGTTTTTAGTAAAAATAAATATCAAACTCAAACATATCCTCGTCTCTAATGTCACATATTTCACACTCTTTACACTCATGATAAACGACATATTTTTCCCCGACTAAATCAGTAATTTTATTGATTTTTCAGATCCCTGATATGATTTTTTAATGATTAAACTTTGAATTATCGTAATTCGATATCTGATGACCTAATCATGACCTCACAAATTCTGTTTCATCTACGTGTTAAGTTCTAAGTATATGCCAAGTTTCAAGTTCATGTGAAGTTTGAAAGTATGTGTTTTTTGTAGACAGTCTATCCGGAGAAGAAGGAGAAGAAAAAAAGAAAAGAAAAAAAAAACCGAACAAAAACAATAGGTGTTTCGGGTGCATACCCGAACACCTAATAAATATATGCACAAAACATGTTTTAAATTACATAAATTTGGATTGAGTAGCTTCATTCAACTAAATTTATTTCAGTGTTTAGAAACATGTCCCGTACAAAGTGTTAACTTTATTGATTTATTTGTTATTAGGTGTTCGAGCTACAGCGCGAGCACCTATTGTTTTTGTTCGGTTTTTTTTAGGTGTTCGGGTATGCGCCCGAAACACCTATTGTTATTGTTCGGTTTTTTTTTTTTTTTTTTCTTTTTCTTCTCCTTCTTCTTCTTCTTCTTCTTCTTCTTCTTTTCCGGATCGATTGTCTACAAAAAAACACATACTTGCAAACTTCATATGAACTTGAAACTTTCTTTCTTAGAACATAACACGTAGATGAAACATAATTTGTGGACGTCATTATTAGGTCATCAGATATCGAATTTCGATCAATCATACTTTATTAGTTAAAACGTTTTGATTACGTTGCAAATGAAAGACTACACGGCTTTTTCAACGCTAAA
>CM055816.1:95293610-95373099 GCA_029582265.1 Zoroaster sp. YZ-2022 | reverse complement strand
TTCGGCCCAGATTAAAAAAAATTTATTTTTAAGTTGTTAGAAAACGGGAAAACTTTGGAAATATTGCGGGGGGAAAGGTAACATATGACTGTGTAACAATATTTCGTCAACTTTGTGTAAATTACATTTAGTTTGAAACTAAATTACTGCCATTTTACAAGGAAAATATAAGTGATGCCGATTAAAGTATTATGTTGGTAAATGGTTACATTGCAAATGGACTGGCACCATTAGTAAAATGAATTATTTTGTATTGGATACATGTACAGTACATCGTTATCAGTGTTTGGATTCGAACGAAGATGTACAACTTCAGGAAGGACTATAAGTTGTGTCCACTATTCGAAGTTTGTTACACCGAATCAGCATCCACATAACATTAACATACTCATCCATTTCATGTCCTTAAATTTTTAGCTACTGAAATTTCGATCATTAATTTTGTTTTGTTTATTTGTTAATTTTAATTGAAATGTTATACTAGGCAAGGACACTGCACTTTCAATTACAAGCGGAGTCAATGGAGCATTCCTGCAAGCTTGGCGTGTTAAATAACACCAGTGGTTTCAACTTATTATTCAGTTGTTTTGTATTATGGACATATTTCCAAATATGAACACCACACCGGCGTGTTATGTTGTGCCGAAGTTACTGCAGTTGAAGCAGTCCTGAAGAAATTTGATAAATGGTATATTTAAAATATTGAAATGTTTTGGAGTGCGATTAACTTGAAAAAATTGACGATGAAATTTACCCAACTAGAACTCATCCAGTTAAAATTGAACGCTCCCACCACCACATGGCTCAAACGTGTTGCTGCAGAAATATAAATTGTTTGTGCACCCGCCCAGCGAAACATTCTCATACGTGGTAAAACCTTAATAACTGAAGTTTTCTGTCTTGTGAGTTTAGATATTATGTCCGCGGCTATTAGCCGATACCGCGACATCTGTGATCATCTGACAGATCAGCCACATTGGACCACCAGTTCAGACCCCATCTGACCGCATACCGGACCCACACGGTTCCATTCCCATCGAACCCACACCTGAATTCACTACTAGTAAATTCTCCGCAGACTCATGAACTTCTCATTTTGGTTAATGCAGAGTCAAACCTACATCTTCAGACCCCACACCAGACCCCAAAAACCCCCAGACCCATGAACAATTTCCCCAAGACCCAATAGCCAAAATCCTCCTGAAGGTACTCAATCGAAGGGTATTCGTTTTTGTTTTAATGCTGCAGTCAAACTCAATAATCTTCCACGTGTTGTAACTTGTGTATGTGCACATGCCTTCTTCGATTTCTCACTGAAATTATATTCACTATTGGTTGTGTTTATGGGTTTTACTGAAATTTGCCTAAATGTAATCTGTGTTTTCTTCTCTTTTTAATTCACAATGGTTGATGGAGTATGTCAATTTATTTGAGGCAATTAGGCCTACCTGAAGGTTTATCCCAAAAGGTTTTCAGTCAACGATCGTCTAACAAAAGCTTTAAGTCCTGTACCATTCCCTGTCACCCGTATATACCACTTGCATTTGTTTACCCTGGGATGACAATGGAAGGCTTAAGTTTCTTCATTAGTTAAAAAGGTTAACTTTGTAAAAGGGAACATTTACAATTTAAAAAACTAAATCTTCCAACTTCTATCCTCTGAAGAAGAAAGAAAAGACACTGCAGCATATGTTTCAGGCAATAAATAAATGTTCCACTAAAGTTTCTAGAGTCCAATTTTGAAGATGACATTTTGAAGCTGGACGGAAATCTTTTTAATAACCGAAACATTACTAACATTGCAAGGTTGTTAATTTCTTCTTTCCAGCCATGATGTCTTGTTGTTGCCGCATCGTTGCTCAATTGGCGTCCATAATTTAAATGGTGTTTTGTTCAAGTGATTTTAAATATACCTAAACTATCTTTGGACGTGGTAGCTAGTGGTGGATATCCGCGCCGTATTTGTTTTGTATGTCTGTGATTCATTGTTCATGCTATCGACCAGGACATCTCAATGTTGCTTCTTAGTCATTTATTGCACCACAACAAATGTCATGCACATTTTACCTGTACATTGTATTGTGGTTTATCAAAACTTGTTAAGCTCTATATTTGTACTCTCCCTGAGTTGTCTTGCTGAAGGCAGGCCCATGATTTCTCAAGTTTTTCCCGATCTCCTTTGCCTTAACATTTTCTTGAAAGAAGAAGGACAAATTGTAGCCACCAAAAAGGAAAGAAAGGAAGTAGCCTTTATTGTGTCCAAATCTGGTTTCTTGCTGGGGGAATCGCAAATTAAACATTCAGGAGGTTCGAGGGCTTTTCCTTTAGACCACACCTGATAAGGACACAAACAGATGTAGTTGGGTTCGAACCCACATTGTGGTAATTCTGCAAATTATTACAACCATTCCCCTACAAAAAGTTATACTCCTTCCTCTCCATACAAACATTATTATAAAGCCCTCTGATTAGCATTTCAAATGTTTATTATTAGAATTAATGAATATTCGGATCAGTTAAGTCGAACTTTACGTAGGTACCGAGAGAAAACATACTCCGTTCCTGAAAAAACATTATTTTTGTTCCCAGTGATAGGCATCTGAGAATTTAATCATAGTGCAACGGATAGGCTGGGTACAATCAAGTCCGCATGTTTGTGAACTGTCCTTCTGTTACCAGTATGTATTGTTGTCCTATAAAAATACATGCTATTATGGGAAAGTTATCATAATTTGACATGGCGGCTTGCATCGTTACAATGTGGGATAATGGTGGGACTATGAGAGTCAGTGAGCTGGTAGAATTTTACCTAGAGTAGGAACTAACATTTAGGCAATTTTACAACACATTCACAGGATGTTATCACACTAGCACTGGAAGACATTTGTAATCTATATCAACGCTTGTTGCATGTAACACGATAAAAATACTGACCGATGTTGTCATAATTGTTACATGTGTTTCTCCATATCATTGCTAAACACTTTTCATGCATACTTATAATTGGTCAAATACAATAACAACAACATTCACTATCCTGGTGATGAAATATTCTTTACACAAGTTGTGGGCTCTTGTGACAAGGTATTGCTGCGGACTCATCCATGAAATTTAGCCCGGATAAAGGTTGCAAAGTGCCACGGTAGTTTTGCAGGAATATATTGATTTATCATTTCTGTCTGGAACTAATCACATACAAATATGTATGTATGTAATTCCTCAGATATTCCATAATGAACATCTACAGTTACATCTTTAATGTCTAAGCAAATTTAGTATGTCACACAATGTCATGACCACCTGTATCCCATCTCACGACATCTCACCTAGCACCCCTCCCCTCACAACCAGCAAATTCCAAATATACTGTTGCTTGATCAGATCTGAGCTGGGGCGCTTACTGGCTAATATATAGTACGGTACTGTAAGATTTTGTTGACTCTTTGGAGGTACCCTCCCCCACTCAAGTCTGGTGCCCCCCCAAATTTTTTTAAACAAGTCTAGATCCGCTCCTGTACACTTCTAGGCCGCAGATGGCGAACACCAAGACCATATAGTAGATTGACAAGTAACACCTAAGCATAAATTAACAGGGTTTGCTTTGTTTTGCTTTACAAATTGACCCGAGCCTTGTGCTTGTATTTATACCATGAACAAAATCAAAATTCTAGGCTGCTGGACGTTTTTTGAAATAAGGATGAAAACTTGGGATTCATTTGAGTACCCAGAAACAAGTATGATATGAATGAATGTTGACAACCATTGAAGGCCATCGAAACATCCATCCGCAATTAAACATCGGCGTTAAGAACTCACATTGAAACTTTGAAAAGGGTGGTCACTTTCTACCTTTTGTACTTTGAATTATCAAATAAAATTGAATTTTCAAGGATACTGATGCTTAGAATATTCACTATTTTGTAATTGATATAATTATACTCTTCACGAAGGATAGATAGTTGTCATCGTTTTTCTTTACAATTTAAAGGCGATGTGTTTGTCATTTTGGGTGTGAATATGCAGTAGGATTTCAAAAAGTAGAAATAAACCAGAGCAATATTATTATAACAAGACATAATTGATGCATGTGTCTTCCACACAAAAGCGATCCTTCTAAAATCATTCGAGTTAATCTTAAATGTTACACCAATAAATAGGCCTTTTATGGGTTAATTTTATATTTTACTGGTCAGCTTCTCTAAAGTGAATTTTAGACGTGAAGACAAAAGTCAACAAATTGTCAATACTGGTATTTAGAAAGCATTGTGCTTTCATGAAAACTTTTAATGTTTGTGTTTGCAGATTGGTTCCCGGGAAACAAATAGGAAGTGATAAATACAGATTATCTTAACAAGTAACATTTAAATTACCTTGTCTCAAAATCTGCTATGACAAGATCATTGAATGTTTGAACATTTTCAGCACACTCATGTTGTGTATCATCTTTTTGCCATGGTTTTTAAAGGGTTCTTCACTTTCAATTCAGTTTTAAGCAAAAGTAAAAAAAAAAAAAAATTTTTTTTAGTTAAGTTAAACACTCGAAACTTCGTATCCCTAATTGTTCAACCTGCTTGAAACAACCAATATGAAACATAATGTACTTCTATTTGTTGTACTTCTGTTTGGTTTTATAGTGATACATTATATGATGCCTGTCACTTAACAAAAACAGTAGGGGAAAAAAGCAGAAAACTTGTTGGATTAAACTGTAAAGTGGTGTTTAGATCCAAAACACATTTAAGCTAAGCTTTGTACTCACTTTTTCACGCCATGTAGCCTAAAACATGTTCAGATTGTGCTTTTCTGCTTGATGTGTGTTTGAATGCTAATATCATTTGGTACAAGTGTCAAAAGCTAACGTTTGTGACATGTACAGAGGATGGCGTGTAGTATTTAACGCATTCCTAAGCGCCAGAGACGCGGTTATTGTTCGTGTGTTCAATTCTAAACACCATTTTACAGTGTATAATTGGTTAAAAATGTTCAAATGATTCTTTAACACTGGTATGAATATGTTGCATTATGAGTCAGTTTGTATAGGCTATGGAAGGGTTCATGCAGTGAGACTTTGCCAACTGCATAAATCAGTGTAATATACATATTTTGAGCTCAGATTTTTAAGTCGCAAAGTTACAACATTTTGGGACAATTTCGCCCATTTTAAAACAAAACATAAAACTAACTTTGAATTTCAATGTAGTTCAACCAACGGTTGCGCCGTCTCCCTTTAACATGTTGATTAAATATCCATAACAACTAGCGATTGTAAACTCACACGAAAACTCTCTTCCAACATATACAAGGAAATATAAACATACGTTCAATCAAACTGAATAAATGGTTTTCAAGTTGTCATTAGTTGATTACTGATGATAAAGTAAAACAAACAAATTGAAAATCAAAATCTAAATGCTGAAATCATTGTCAAAACTATAATATACATGTATTAACTCTGTATCACTGATCAATCTCGCTATGCATGCTGCATAATGCTCCATAGTTCACTTCATGATGCTATACACGCATGTTAAGCTCGAGTTGATAATTCTGACCGCTTAAGTGGTGGAATATGGTAAAAAAATTAATGAATGTAAATAAAGCCATGAAGCGATATTTTCTTCCCCACTCTAAGTGTATTTGTCTCAGTTACTGTCATTTTTAAGAAAAGTGAAATAATTTTCTGTTTGAATTTAGGACAGGTACTAGCTCTTTCTTACATTCCACATTAGAATGAGTGCTGATATCTGTGCATTCTCTTATATTCGTAGACAACACATAGCGTAATAAGATTAAGCTTTCACTACGTTAAGCATTTGAGCCTAGTATGTTACTAGTATGCTTGCCTGTGTGCGGCCGCCGCGTATAATAATCATGTCTGCACAGATTGAAAAGAAACATCTTTGTGATTGCGCTATTGTGTGATCAATGGAAATAATGAATAATGAAAAAAAAAGCCTCATGTGTTTTCAAAAATTTGGGACACAATCCCACTGACTTTTATTTCTCTTGGCCTAAGTTACAGAACCTGAAATTTAGGTGCCTTTAAAATTCATACAGATCTTTCTTTGGGATTACAAATGTTTGTTTGTACTCATATTCTCAACATTTCAAAATTCCAATTCGTAATCAGCCACATGCGGTCATTTCAACTAGGCCTATGCGTACTAAAAATCGCCTTTTCGTTAACCCGTACCAGTGCATGTGTGTATACAGAAATACATACAATCTTCTTGACGTTGTGATGAACTCAAATTCCTTTCCATATTTTTCACTGTAAAACTGTGTCCTTTTTGGTGTGGCAAATCCTTGATGATGTGCTCACAAAACTTAAGTTTGAAAAAAACATTCGTAGCTTTGAAATTCACATGGCAATGTTACGGGCGCCATTTAAATAGCGATCATACTTTGGTTCCCGATCGTTTTGCATATAATCCACAGCGAACTGGCTGGTGCCCTGCAGTAACATCGATACACTAATAACGAAAACTTCGATTGTGACAAACACGCTGGTTTCAGTCGTTTTCACGTATAATCTGAACTGACTGATTGCCTGCAATAACATCATTACACTATTCCGATTTTGGGTGTTTCGGACATTTGCAATGAAATCAACGTAAGTACATGAGAAAAAAGAATCGATCTGAATCCGAATTCCGTGAATTTGGTTGTCGAAAGCAAACTTTGGACGGTACACAGTTGCAGGTGCCGGATCGGACGGGAATTTTCCTTACAGTTTTAGCGCGATGCGACCTTTTTTGTGAACGACGTACGGGACTGAACTGTAATGAAGAACATATTTCATGTGATTGTTTTACCAAGCGCACGCCTGGTGGAAATTTGGGCAAAACTTCCGTTTACTGATGTGGATGATTTGGAACTAAATTTGTTTGGTGAAAATACCTTTTGTGCAAAATAATAGTTTTTGGCAAACCGTGAAGAATTTTGACGGTAGCTTTCAGGACATACGGGCGGTGGACGCAATCTATGACTTTGTTTCTCATGCCTAGGGTTTCTATAACATAAATTAGGTCAGAATTATTTATTAGTTGCATGTACGTATTATCATGCACAAACAAACGATAGTATTTAATGTCCCAAAGAATCCTTTTAATTTTAAAACAATCCATTCAAATTCTGTAACCACTATTCCTATTATTTATAGTTGTTTGCCACTGTGTACAAGTTTTCTAGTGAACCAGCCGAATAGATTTTATACCAGACCCAACACAGGGAAAGTGTCTGGTTGCTATAAATAAAGTAAATGAAATACATATCTCACTGGTGACGTTTAGAGCAGATTCATCAAAACACAAACCAAAGCGTAGTTGCCAGGCTGGGGTAAAGGTTAACAGGAAATGATAACTGAAATTACATAGACTTTGGTAACCCTCTGTTGTGTCAAATTTTGTTGTTATGTGGGACTGGATGTATATAACTCCGTGTCGAAATAATGAAATGAAATAGGTAAACTAAGTAAAATAAAATTGGCGAAATCTTTACCAGACCATTTAATTTCCTTATGTTGGTGAGCATTATATTCGCCAATGCATTGAATAGGCTGATAATTTTCTATGACAAGGAGATATTGTTCGTAGTAATCATGGATTCAGTAAGCATCTTTGTACCGGATGCTATCTCTAATTCCCTTTCTTAACAATCCTTATTCTGTTACTGTATCTCTATTTCAGTTCCTTCTCCAAAATATTACTTACAAAGGTCCACAGTGGAATATGCGGTTTACTTTTAACATGTTCGTAATCTTAAAAACGACTCATTTGTTTGTTTTCTTTCTAGTTCATCAGTCGACTCATTCCATTATCTACGCTTGATCTTTTCTCAACCACACTCTTTTTCTTTGAAGTTGTCCACCTTTTACCACGAATTCTAAATAATGATTTAAAATTAAAATTATTGTTGCTGTTTTATATAACCTTTTTATGATTGTCGTTACGTACTTGTTTTTCAGATTTACCACCTTTTTTGTATTTACCAATTTCATGAGATGCATCTCTTGTACCTGTAACAATAGCACTGTGATAAATTTACTAGGTTCCAGTTCTGAACGGAAAACACAAAAGTCTAAAAAAGTGTTATTTCATTTTTTAAATGACTCAATGTATTTAGTTATCAGTAAAAGATAACAAGGTTAAAATACCTTGCATAAAATTCATCAATTTCCGACATATTCATTTGTATGTTTCATCTAATAATTCAACATTCACTACTTGGCACTCATGTACAGTTAGCATTCGAAATATTAATATAAACAATATTGAACTAATAGTTTTTTCTCTTGAAATTAACACTAATGTTAACCTGGTGCAATTCACTTAAACACGTGCTAAAAGGAGTAATATGTAGTATAATTTGAACTGGAATTAATAATTATTCTACTCATTTTCAGTTAGCATTAAAATATTAATACAAATAGCGAACTATGGTTGTTCTAAAATTATATACTTACAACTGTTAATCAATTAATTATAACGTTAACCTAGATTTGCCCATTCACTCTTAAACACGTGCTAAAGGGTAATGTAATTATAATTTGGACAGATTAACTTAAACTAACTTACATTGCTTGAATGACGAAATAGGGCAGTATATTCCCTTTGTTTTGTGTCTTTAATATTTATTGCCAACATATTTCTTAATTTCTCTGAACGTTGCACTCTCTCTGAGCATTACTCTTCCTTGTAAGAGTAATATTATATCAGGTGCAAGCTTTGGTGAAATATCAAGTAGTGGGGGTAATGGAAGGTTTTAGTGCCAACAGGTGTCGTGACAATATATTCCGGTCAAAATATTGTCATAATCATTAACTGGATAATACTACATCATTTGCTCAACAATAAATGTTCATATTTTTGTTTATGACACCACTTTTAATAACTTTTCTTGCCATTTTCAAATTCACACTCTCTTCTGTCTAGCATAGCAATCAACTATTAATCCCTAATGTCCAGCTTTCTGATTATTTTGCATTTATACATATATTCTGTAACTATTGTTATTAAATATTTTATTATTTCGCATTGACCGATCAGGAATTTATATTTTAATAGACTGGAATATATATATTTTAAACAAGTTTCATTTGAGCAGTTATATTTTTTAATCGATGCGCAATTCTAATTCTTTTGTTAGCATCTTACGAATATATAGTTCACTGTTTTTGCTTACAAAAACAACCAACTACAATTATTATATTATTATAATAGTTTTCTTAGATGAAAGTTTCAATATTTCATTAATTTTATTTTGAATAAAAGTCAAAGGTTTGAGGATGAATACATTAATATTTTGGTATGAAAACCCATTACAGGTCTTTTCTCAGTTGGAAAAGAAAATACATAAATCTAAATTGTATTATTATTATTAACTGAATGTAGTTGTTGTCTTTAACCTCTCTCAGCTAAGTCCGTCAAAAGGAAATGTCAACCCGTATGAATTTGGTGTTGGATGTTCATTCTCGTAATTGCAGTTGCGGGCGTTTGTGCTGTTTGTTAACTCGCTTTAAACACAAACATGCAGCAAGGTGAGTGTTGCTATTTTTGTGGAAGTGTTAGGGATTTGGGTTTTGGAAGAGGCCAGAAGGGTGAAAAGAGGTAGCGGGGGTACTTATATATGAACACATGGGTTTTGGGAAGAGGGCCAGAAGGGTTGAGGAGGTAGCAGAGTTGCCCATATGAACACATGGGTTTGGAAGGGCCAGAAGAAGGGTGAGAGGTAGCAGGGGAGTTGCCCAGGCCTCCTGTGAACATATGTTTCCACTGCGCTGGTGCCATTGTCATAAAGGTTTTCCGATTGGGTTTGTTATCCTCATTGTAAACGTAGGGCTTTAGTAACGATAAACGTATCTCTCATTGGTTGACAACAATCCGTGAGTGCTTTTGTCTTGCAGAAACATTCTGATGCTACGTGTTTCTCTCTTCTGGGGAACAGGTAGTCGCATCAAAGTGTAGCCATCTTGTTCTTCTGAACAACTCCACATGACCAGACCTAGGCTGGAAGGAGATGCATGCGACTTAACTCTGGTCGTGGCGAGCGGTCCTAGCTGCGGACTCAAAGTTGTCCTTTGAGCAGACTGTAACCATAATTGCTTCTCTCCACCCAGGGGTTAAATGGGTACCTGTGGAGGCAGAGTTGGTTTGATTAGGCCTATATCTGATGTAATGGCAGCAATTGAGCTGTATACTCCCCAGGGAGCTGAGATGGTTTCAGGAATGATTTATGAGCCTGCAGGCCTTATGAGGGGGTAATAGGCCTGTTGAGCCTTGAGCACCACTTGGTTAAGTTGGAATATGCCATATAAGTCCATACATTATTATTCTTCTTTTGTTATGAAATCAGCACTATAATCGTTATTGCGTGCAAGGTTATCCGGGCAATATGGCGCGGTGTGAGCTTAAGACTTATACCCTCAACACCACACACCCCTCTTGCTCAGGGCATAGCGAAGGCATTTCTTTTTTTTGAGGTAGCAAACAACACATTGATGTGTTGTCCCCCCTCTTTTCTTTCATTGCTCTTGCTCATCCCACCACATGTTCAATAAACAAATTTATTGGTTTTGTAAACACAACAATGGACCTTATGTGTTAATCTTTCACAAACTGGGCGCCCTCTATCTGCACAGGCAAATGAAAGTTAATCATTTGTTCATGTACTGCGCACATACACACGCAGCGCTGCGATAGATGAACCAATAGAGGTAATGAGTTCATATTATAAAATTCCAAACTGTGCAATGGCATGTAACTATTGAGTAGGGGAGACATTATCTAGGGCCTGTGTCTCCCCAGGTCAGAATTCGGATCTCTTTTTAGAAACATAAGCCAGGCCTGGTAACCCTACTTTACTACGCCCACTATATCGGGTGGATAATATGCGCCGCTTGGCAAATCTTTATTATTATTACATGAGTACTGTGTGCAAATCCGACATTGTTGTCACTTTTTGATTTGCAGGTGGGAGGGAAAGCCACAAACTATTCGTGGGATGATTGGGTGTCACTGTTAGTATTAGGAGCCGATAGTAGATGCTCTGACCTGTTTAATCATCTGTTGTAAATTCATTGACTTTTCTTGTTTTACAATTACATGAAAAGTTAACGAGAACAAAAATAACAAAAATAACAAAGGTGACACAAAATAGCAAAAAGTGGTGAAATGGGACTGGATAAATATGACCAAGTTAGGGTAAGTTATTTCTTGAATACTGTTTTGATACTTAGGATAGGGATGGTTGCATATTAATTTGAATAAATATCGCTTGGGTACTACTCAGAATTATAGAGGACGAGGACATGTGGGTAGTATGGGATCCAGGATTTTGTGTAACATGGGGATGCAATTCCTGGGTTTATGTCGCCGATGCCCCTCATCCCCCACACACACAAATTTCCAGTGCCCCCATGAAAATCCTGATAGTGCTTTAAAAAAGAAAAGGAAAACCCATACCCCTTTTTAGATATAAATCAATTTGCCAGAGTAAGTTCAGTTTTGGGTTAACAAACATTTTGTGTACAGGTAAAATGCAACAGAAAAGCATTTCAAAAGTGCTGATGTAATATGCTGGGGTACAGAATTTTGTTACCCATTTCTCACCCCTGCCACATATAGAACATTATAATTGTACAGTACATCCACACAGAAAGGATCCTTTGTCTGTTCTGCATCCAACCTACATGTAAATGTGTTTTCTAAGTCTTATTTTTCAGGATTTGGTGTACCCATCTCCACTTAGCTTCACCTGCAGGATTAGTGTGTGAGAGAGCTTGTGAATTCAAAAGAAAGTTGTTAAATTTAAATTTAAATTAGTTGATAACCCTAACCCCTAGGTATTCTGGCTGGAACATTCCTGAATCTATAAAATCCCATCAGTGCACTTTTTGAAACATGCCCTTATCTTCAAAATGCACCTTGCATTTTCGTTGATCTTTTATATTCAGCACTTACTGCTGCCAGGTAGCAATTTTGGAAAAGTATCAACAAGTGTACGTTGACTTTAAACCATATTTAAATACATTTTAAAACGTAACAATTATAGTACATTAAATTTTTCTTTCAAACCGTATGAAGAACTTGTCTTTGAAAATCCTTCCTTTAAAAATATCTTGTTTTAAGTTTTTTAATTGATGCGCATGCAGCTGTATGAGAAATGTTTCAAAGTGATTTGTTCTTGTTCTGTATAAATTGCCTGTATGGCTCTAAAGCAGGGTATTTGAGAAGTAAAGAACTATTGGTTTGCGTCCTTGGCAGCATTTAATTAGGTCGTAGTTTTGACACAAATGGTTCATCATAATGAACTTAAAGGCTTCATGATTTAAGAGCGTTCATGATTTACAAACGCAGAATCGTAGATGCTAACCTCCTTCCGAGGGTGATATGCCCTCAATACGCAGCAACATGGTAGCCCATGGGGACGAGGTTGAAGAAAACTATGCTTGATGCCGTTTGCGAGAGTCATTTTGTGGCTTTGCGTGGTGAAAAATGAAGTTAACACTGTTTGTGGTGCATGACACGATGTGATAATTCTCCATTGAGCAGTTAGAAGTTCTGAAAAGAACTGGTGATTACAACTTGACGTTCCGATTAGTATGCTCTTATTTATCTCCAGCCATTTTAAATGGAAGCACCAGACATTAAATAGACTCAGTCGCATAACTTATTGGCCAAATGGACCCGGGTTGTTGTTCGAGCACTGGACCGTACTCCTGGTTGCAAGACCGGCGAGTAGGACAAGAGCACTGATACAGACAGTATTTAAACGACAGGGCTTCTGTCGATGAAACCCAGTGTGCGTGCAGGCCTTGCTCACGAGGTACAGGATTTTGCCGTGTTTTAACTCAAAGTTTCTGAAACCACGGGAGCTGGGTCCGCAGCTCCAGGGGTTTATGGTACCTGTGTAATTGGTCAGGGTCTGGTGTGCACAGGAGTTTAGTGCCCCAAATTTTCAAGGTAGTGTATGCCAGTATTTTTCGCTGTTCATGTTCATGAGTGCAATACGTCTGCAAATGTGTTCTTGATGAATGCACCTCAAGTGACAGGGGTATGTCTGTAATAATTACTGCAGAATAAGTCCATTGATTTATTTATTCTACTGGATATATACTGGGGGGTCAGCCATTGGTGCTTTATAAACTGCCTGTCCTTGTAAGCATTGGATATATAGCTATGACCAAGGCTGCTGTCTTAGTGTGCCGCAGAGAAAATACGAGCTACAATTTATAATTCATATTACAGGTTTTCTTTCTATAAGTATTTAGTACATTTCGCGTATTTGATGTGAGTTTGAAATTAAGTAACATAAGCTTCAATGTTTGCTTTTTTTTAATTGTATAAATTACTCAGACCGCAGCCATAATAACAGATAGATGGCCGAACTGGGTAAGCGTGGAAAATTATCACGGGTTTCTTTCGAAATTGCGTGAGCATTGTAACTAATGATTGTAGAATTTATTGACAAATCTGAGATCAGAATTACCATTATTTTATATATAAATACTACTCAAAACAATTTAGAACACCTGAATAATTTCAGTTAAAGCAAGATCATTTATTTCAGATAAACACAATGTTTCACAGAATTGATGAGAAACAACTGCATATAATGAAACAGATGATAAAGGATCATGATAAATGTGTTCTTGATGAATGCCCCTCAAGAAGTGAAGAATTATGTAGCTGTAATAATTACTGAAATAAGTCCATTGATTTATTTATTCTACTGGATATATACT
Source organism: Zoroaster sp. YZ-2022 (assembly GCA_029582265.1). Classification (NCBI taxonomy): domain Eukaryota; kingdom Metazoa; phylum Echinodermata; class Asteroidea; order Forcipulatida; family Zoroasteridae; genus Zoroaster; species Zoroaster sp. YZ-2022. Next base: position 95,359,355 of record CM055816.1, on the reverse strand, counting down.
GGAGGTCAGCCCATTGGTGCTTTACAAACTGCCTGTCCTTGTAAGCATTGGAATGCATAGCTTTGACCAAGGCTGCTGTCTTAGTGTGCGCAGAGAAAATGGCACAAGCTACAATTTATAATTCATATTACAGGCTTTCTTTCTATAAGTATTTAGTACATTTCGCGTATTTGATGTGAGTTTGAAATTAAGTATAACTTCAATGTTTGCTTTTTAAATTATGCTCGTTACTCAGACCGCAGCCATAAATAACAGATAGATGGCCGAACTGGGTAAGCGTGAAGGTATCACGGGTTTCTTTCGAAATTGCGTCAGCATTAGCAACTAATGATTGTGGGGTGTTTATTGACAATCTGAGATCCAAATTACCATTATTTATATACAGGGCGACTCAAAAAAGGTAATCCACAAATAATGGGTTAATATGACCAGTTTATGAGATTTATGATTATAAACATGATTGCATCATGAGGTAGGAGCTATTAGCTTTCCATTGATACCATCCTTGCATTCATGCGATCACACATCACTGAGCACCATTGTCTTGAAAATGGGCATCAAATTCAAAAATGTGCAGGTTGGTGAATAATGGGCCCAATGGGCAAACATCCAGAGGTCGGCTCATATCAAACAGAGACAAGATGCATGGGTTACAGGACACACATTTAAATAATTGAAAGCATATCTTATTCATGATAATGATTTTGTTGATAAGATCATTAACGCTTTAGGCTTCAACACCTTCCACATGTCCTCGAGATATTGATGAGTTACAGGATCGTATCACCCACAGAAGTCAACATTCTGCGCAATGACTGCTATGGTGAGAGAAAGAGCTGTGCAAGACATGCATCGTCGCTGTGGACTTTGTGTAGAGAGAGGAGGTGGACATGTGGAAGGTGTTGTTGGTGCTAAAGGGTTGTGGTCTTGTCAAATAAAATCGTTATCGTAAAATTTCTTTCAATCATTTAATATTGTGTCATAACAGCCGTATCTTCGGCGCTCTGTTTGGGCATCGAGCCAATTCCTGGATGTTTGCCGGTGAGCCCGTGCACCAACCTGCACGACTGAATTTGATGTTCCATTCGCGCAATGGTCTTCGTATGATCACGCTGACGGGATATTGTGTCGACAACTCCTACCTCGATGCCAATATAATCATAATCTCAAGCGATGTATTAACTTTCGATATTGTGGTTACGAGTCGCCTATCATCACTACTCAAAACAATTTGGGGAACACCTGAATAATTTCCGGTTAAGCAAGATCATTTATTTCAGATAAACACAATGTTTCACAGAATTGATGAGAAACAACTGCACAATGAAACAGATGATAAAGGATGCATGTAATGATTACACATTTTATGACATGACTACTGAAAGTGAGAGGTTGCAAATGAAAATCCCGGTTCATGGAACATTTCAAACCTATTTGATGTTAAAAATCAGGTGTTTTAAGTAGTATATAAGCTGTTTTAAAAGGTTCTTATTTTATTCCAATGTTTTCATCATAGTAAGGCCTTTTTTGCGTGTATGGTTTGGCAACATGGTGGTGGTTATAGGACCCTCTCTCCAAGTATGATGCGTACCAAGTTCGAATCACGACAGCTCATATTTGAACAAAAATAAATTAATTATATTTTAAATTACAAAATTAAAGCGATGACAAAGCCTTCACTGTATTATAGTAATTCACGAATGTGAGATTTTTAAAGGGAAGATGATTAGTCCATTTTAAGAATACAAATGCGTGGGCATGTACCAATTGGTACGTGTAGAGAATGGTAATGCTGGACTGCAGAAAAAAACTATCATAAATCCATCTATTGGTTATTTTGTGTATCTGTGTATATATTTTGTGTATCTGTGTATATATATTTTGTGTATTTGTGTTTACTCATACCATAGTTGATATTTTATTTTGTTCATATATATTCTTGAAATTGTACTATTAAATGAAAAAAGCCGTTTGACAGGTAACCTACATGCATTTAGTCTATCACTTTGTAGTCCATTCAATTTTATTATTGCTATTTTTAGCCAACCAGCTACGGGCGTTCTTAGAACAAACAAGTCGTAAAAAAACTTACTATGAGAAATGTTTAAACTGATGCAATTTAATGAATAACAATATACCAGAGATCTCCCTTCCTAGAATAAATGGCTGAAAATGTTTGTTGCTAATCCGGTTTGTTTCACCATCTTGAAGAAAACGGTTCTAACGATGAAGTGTGTGCACCCATACTCCAAGTACATTATTTTTGTCAATTTCATCCAATATAACTGTTCCTACAGCGATCTGCATAATGTATTCACGAAAAGTTAAAGGCTGTTTGACCTGTAGTGGTCGCGCCATTTTAAAGCTGTGTGTAAAGAAAGGTTTGAGCTTGGTTTTAAATGTAATGTTTCAAGGAACTTGATGGAAACTTACAATTATTATTGTTATTATAATTTGTTTTGATAATCAATCTTAACAATTACTTGTCAATTAACACAGTTTGTTATATGAAAGTTTGGCTGGAAACCAACAATTTGCTAAACGATATATCTAGGAAATTAGTTCCAGTTATAGACTGAACATTGTACTGAATATTTGCCGTAATTGACAGGATTCACCATAGAGTTATTACATCACATTATGATCATGTTTCTCATTATTTGTGGTCCGGGGAGGGTCAAACCATGCTGAAGGGAGACACTGCCAATTCAAACTGTACCCAGTTTACTCTTTGTAACATGCGCATGGATAACGTCCATGTACACGAATGCATCTCCCACTTGTTTTAATTTGGCTATTTCAATATTTTGTTTTAAATTTGAAGAAGTGTTCTTTAACAAATTGTTCCTCAGAAGAATGTTTTACAGAAATGTTTAATGGGGGCTAATTACGGCACCTAATTACTGCAAAACTACGCTTTTGACGAATGTTTTAATGGTTTCATTTAAGTTATTCGTATTCCTTTCTTCAAGGAAAACACACATTTCAGATTTTAAAATACCGAAATTTAGTTGATGGACATCACCTAAAAAGTCCATTAACTATTGCACAATGGAAGATGCTCAGTTGTCCCGCGTAAAACAAACGTGTTTTATCATCTTTTATCCGAATAAATTCAATCAATCAATCAATCAACAATTGGCTACCTAGTGGAGTCACTACAACAGGGATAGCTAAGAACAATTGGCTACCTTGCGGAGTCCTATAACAAAAAGGAAAGGCAAGAACAATTGGCTACATTGTGAGTCCTATAACAAAGGGATGAGCAAGAACAATTGACACCTTATGGAGTCCTATAACAAAGAAGGGAATGGCAAGAACAATTGGCTAACTTGTTGAGTCCTATTACAAAAGGATAGGCAAGAACAATTATTACCTTGTGGTGTTCTATAACAAAAGGGATAGGCAAGAACAATTGGCTACCTTGAGAGTCCTATAACAAAGGGATAGGCAAGAACAATTGGCTACTGTGGTGTTCTATAACAAAAGGGATGAGCAAGAACAATTGGCTACCAGCAGGTCCTATAACAAAAGGGAAAGGCAAGAACAATTGGCTACCTTGGGGAGTCCTATAACAAAAGGGAAAGGCAAGAACAATTGGCTACCTTGGGGAGTCCTATAACAAAAGGGAAAGGCAAGAACAATTGGTCTCCGCATGGTAATTCTGAAGGACGCCGTGGTCCACAAGAAAATTTGTGTAAAATCCTATGAGGGACAAAGGAAAGAACAATAGATGTCTCCACAAGCTTGCATATTTGAGAGGGTGTGTGTTTGTTTGTTTGTGTGTAGCAACTCCTTGTATTGATTAAGATTTAGTCCAGAAGAATTGACAGGGACCCCAACATTTAGTGTTTTAATTAGAAATGGCCACCGGTGCACAGCCATGATCAGGTAGTGGTTACATTTAGACTTGTGTTCTGATGGCTGTGTCGTCAGAATGTGAGTTCGAATCCTCCCATGACTGTGACGTTACCGTAATTGCTTATCTTCACCCAGGAATCTAAATGGGTACCTGTCAGGGGTAGATATGGCTTCAGTGTTTGATTGGCCCTGTAGCGCCAAGGTTTGTTTTATAATGGGCTGTAACCCAGGGAGCTGAGAAAGAATGATATTGGCCCAGTGACCAGGGGAAATAATATAAAACGCATTGAGACACTATGTGAAATGCCTGCTATATAAGAATGAAATATTGTTATTATTAAACACAAATGTGTTTATCAATGTTATACATGTAACTGAAATAAAATATTGACAGTGTTACAACCCAAAACAATATTACAGTGATATAATAGCATTACGAATGTAGTAGATAATAACAACAAATTAAGGATGCCAATTGTGGTATCGGTAAATTATTAGTATGTTGGTGCAATCCCATTCAGTGACACTTCATCTCTGTTGACTTATTTTACTGAAATTGTTTTGGGGGTACAAAAATGAGTTCAGTATAATATGTCTAGTTATTTCTAAGTTATTTGACATGTTGTTTGACGGAGGTACTTGACAAGTAAATTAATGGAACTAGTATATAAGGGTTTAGTTTGGTTGAGCATTTACATGATTTTTAAAATTAGAAATAACCAATTGGACTTTTGTCCATTTTGGACATATTTGTTTCCAATTGAACTTGTTTTTTATTGTTTTTTTGTTTTAAATTTGCCTTTATAAAAATTCATCCCAATCGGACATATTCAGATGAAACATTTTTATTGAAACAGCTGTGTAACAATTGTTTTGTCCAATTGTACTTTTTCGAATTATTCAAATTGGAACCTTTCATTTGGTTTCACACTGGACATAAGCCTAGTTGTTCCAATTGGACTTATTTTCAAATTGAGTGTTTTTCTGAACCTTGGTGTTAATTCATCTGAATGTGAACAATTGGACGTCCCATGTGTTCATGATGTCTGCATTTCCAATACACATTACGCTTTCTTTATTTTAAAGTTTCACCAATTTACAGTTATGCAGTTTCATCAAAAACAAATCAAAAAATCACATACAAAATACATAAAACACTCATTTTCACATAACTCCGTCTTCTAATTTGCATAATAGTTCCAATTGACCTCAACTAGCAAATTAAACTAACCAATTAATTTGACGTGTGTTATTCCATTTGAAAATGAATTGGAAAATGAGATTTCCAATTGGAAAAAGGAACTTTCAAACTAAATCCAATTCAAATTACTTAAAACCAACTAATTTCAATTCAGTCCAATTAGTTCCATTTGTAATGAGTTGGTCTGTATAAATTTGGCTGAAAATAATACTTATAGGTTTCCTGGCCAATTTCGGAAAAAATCGTTCAATTTGATACCCGGCTCATTCAATTTCGTTTGAAAATAAATGCTCAGCTACATCAGCATTCAACAGTTAAAAAGAGTCATTCAATTTCAATTATCAAAATCGCGTGAATTTGAAAGCGTGTTGATGAAATTGAATGATTTTTTGTTGAAATTGGCCGGGAAACCTATATTTAAAACAAAATGGTTGTCAAATATCATTTATATAATGTAAACAGGGCAATAACTGTCCCTTTTCTGTGTATATGTATTTTGGATCACACAGCTTGCCATGTTGTTTGTATGACCAATTGTGGAATTCAGCCAATATTATAATGGGTCTGTATGGGTTTATATGCCACTCTAAATTGGGTGAGACACTGATTGGTAGTTGGGCATTTGTAACATATTTTGCACCGAATTCAGTTTTCAGGCCATAAAAAAAAAAAAAATTCCTCAATGAGGAATTTGTTTGAATTTTTGTTGCGGATTCATGAATATAAATGTACCTGAGCAAAAAATTGTTATTAACTCAAAATAATGTCTGATTTAGGCTATTTTCGTGAATACTAGACTAATTTACAATTACCTGAATTTTAGGGCATACACATACATTTTTAAGAGGATGAAATGACCCTTTTTAAAGAAAAATTATTTTCTGGTAAGTATGATGTTTTTCGTATACATAATTTGGTAAGTGCATTTGTTGTCCCATGTATTTTATTCATTCTGACGTGGAAATGGATCGTCCGTGGATGAACCATTTCAACCAATTTGCCTACATACGTTTACGTTCTCTCAATAATTACATGTCGGACGAAATAACTTACCGTAATGTTTGTTACCATCACAATCTTAATACTTGTAATAAGCTTTAATATGTATAATTCGTTCTATTTTATTTTTTGGGTTATTATCAATAGTATACACCCCTTCATACTAAGTGGTTTCCAAAAATGTAAAACATAGGTCCCAAACGTGTAATGGTCATGGTAATTTTAAAATAATACTTACACACTGAATGGGTATTAATAGTGCATCATACAGGATTTGTTTATTTATGATTTGTTTATGGTGTAAACTGAGGACCTGCTATTGTTCCCCTCTTTTGTTCCCTTCGTTGTTTAGGCATCTCCAGTTTTCAACAGAGGACATTTGCAAACAACCGCCAACCAAGGACCTATTGTTCCCTTTTGTTGAAGCCTATGTAAGTCCTCTGTTTACGCCATAAACATGTATAAACACACACCATCAACCCATTAACGAAATTAAAAACTTATTTTTTTTTTAAAGAAAAGACTATGTCAAATAATATCGTCTGAAATGAATGTCTTGTTTTTAACTTCATTTTTGTTTTTATTATGTTACAGCGACGCCGATCTCTGGCCCGGAAATCGCAGGAATTATCTTAATTGTTATAGGTGTCGTTCTCATAATCATTGGTATCAGTATCGTTATCGGTATCGTCTGCTGCAATAAATGCAGTAAGTTTTGACAATCTTAGAAAAATATAGATAATCACAGTTTTTAACCAGTTCGCGTCGGGAATAAAAAAAAGTTTTTCTGGGCCCCTGTGTGGGTTTCTTTTTCCCACACACACGTTGTGGGAAGCTTCCAGACTCGTGGCCACGTCTTCGAGCATGTCACCACGCGTGGCTCAACCGAGCATGCATACAAATATATCGGAGTTTCCTATGGCGTGTTTAGACGCTCTCCGATCCGTGGTGCAAAAAAAATTGCGTGTATACACGGCCTCCGACGCGAACTGGTTAATTAAACTCTACTAGGTGTAAAGTAGAAATATCTCTGCCTGGGGTGCTATTGTTTTCTTCTGGAAACTAATATAGTCTCCAGAGACGTAAATTCCATATTAGAATGAAGTTTTCTCGTTAATGACACCACGAAATAATCTGAAACTTTCACAGTTTTTTTTTTTTACATTATTAATACAGACATGTTACCAAAGTGTATATGGTGTACTGACACCAATCCATATGGTAATTCCGTAGGTCGACCAATGCAGTTGTCAATTGTTATCCTTGTGAACTGACTTGATGGTTTTAACACTTATCTGAAGGCCAATTAGGGTTTTATATTGTCGTTTGTACACGTTTTGGGATTTGAATGGCTCACGTGTGCACGTGAAAACTTTATGTTAGGGTGTTTGTAAGATGTTTGATCTTTATAACAAAAATGTCTAGGCTTTGCATTTGTGAAGAGGATAAAGACAATTTGCGGTACGTGACTCCATGTGAAATTTTCGATTGAGAATTTCACATGGTGTCACCAAATAGTCTTTACTAAATGTCTGTTTTCAGAAAACAAGATTAAATGTTCTACATTGAAGGTATATATTGTTTTCCTATTGACACGGGATCGGTAATCACATGTTAACATTTAAAACATACCGGTGCTAATCCCAAATCACAATAGTAACACAATTTTAAACTACAAATAGGAAGATACAACATTGTTAATGTTGGCAACTTGCTCTTCGAGTATGATTATTCTCTTTGAATCAAAATTTAAAATAACCAAACTGTGAAAGTCTCGGCTTATATTGCGTGGTGTCAATCAAGAAAACATTGTCAAAATGCAATAGATTTTATAGATTCATTCTAGCATTGAACTCTTTCCTAAATTTAATCTGAAATTAGTTATTTTCTAAAAAATTACAGCACCTCGGACAATAATATCTCAATGAGAATAATAATAACACCTCAAGCTATACACTAAGTAAGTTTTACACACAACAAACAAAAATATTAAACAAAAAATCATACGTTAATTATATATATATATATATATATATATATATATATATATATATATACCATTTTTATTTTTAATTACCAATCTTAATTACCTAATCTTTAAACTAAATCATTATTTATTGCGTTAACTGTTATGTTTTTCAAATAAAATACAACTAACGTAACAAACAATATTAACGATAGTACTACTGTATATTTATTTTATTTTTTTAGATTCAAATGCAAATGCAACAACTGAAGAACTAGAAAAAGGACCTCAGTTGAGTTAAACATATCAGAACAAATTACATGTCGGACGAAATAACTTACCGTAATGTTTGTTACCATCACCATCTTAATACTTGTAATTATAATATAAATAATTCGTTCTGTTTCTTTTTTTGGTTATTATCAATGGTATACACCCCCTTCATACAAGTTGTTTTCCAAAATACAAACATAGGTCCCTAACATGTAATGGTCATGGTAAAATGGAGTGCCATGGTCGAGCGGTTTGGTGCATCAGTTTGTGTTCAGATGGCTGAGTCGTCAGAATGTCCCAACTGCGACCATGGTGCTTGTGTCCTTGAGCAAGACACTTTATTGCTTCTCTCCGCCCAGGGTAAATGGGTACCTGTGAGGGCAGAGTTGGTTGTGTTTGATTAGCCCTATATGCGCTGTAATGGCAGCAATTTACCTGTATACTCCCAGGGGAGCTGAGATGATTTATGCGCCTGATGAGCAGGGGTAATAATATAATGCGCCTTGAGCACCCAGTTTGGTGGTTATGTGCGCTATATAAGTCCACATGTATTATTATTATTATTAATTTTTAAATAATACTTACACTGAATGGGTATTAATAGTGCATCAAACAAGATTTGTTTATTTATGATTTGTTTATGGTGTAAACCGAGGACCTGCTATTGTTCCCTCTCTTGTTCCCTTCGTTTGTTTGGACTCAAACTTGTTTGGAGCATCTCCAGTTTTTCAACAGAGGACATTTGCAGACAAATCACAACCAAGGACCTATTGTTCCCTTTTGTTATGCCTGTAGTCCTCTGTTTACACCATAAACATGTATAAACACACACCACGAAATTAAAAACTTTTTTTTTAAGAAAAGACTATGAATGAATAGATGTCTTGTTTTAACTTCATTTTGTTTTATTATATTACAGAACAGACTAACTGGAAAATCGCAGGAATTATCTTAATGTGTGTGTGGGTGTCGTTCTCGTAATCATTGTTATCGTTCTCGTTGTCGTCTACTAGAATAAACGTCGTTGAGTTAACCATATCAGAACAGGATTTGTCTGTCTTGTGCCCTCCATACTCTCTTAAATCCATACCGGAGTGGTACCGACCATAGACATATAAAATCTTAACAATCCTATTACCTAAATTACGGCCACGGGCGATTTGTTCTTATTTTTGCATGGTGGCCATAAACAACAGTTTTTCACATTTTCCACGATTTTAAGCAAACTGATGCGACTCTTGAGATATTTTAAAGATCAGTTAACACTATCAGGCCGGGGTAGTCGATATTTATGGTACTTTTAATGTATATTCTCAACACTTCTACTAATCACGTTCAAATGTTCGAACTTTTTCTTCACCAATCCTTGGGACCCCTGATAGAAAAAATTACTGAGTGTTCATTGTTGTAATGGCCGTCACTGATCTCTGTCATGTTGCTCAGAAGTGGGGTCAGTCTTTTTGTCCAGTTTTGAGGCGGGAAGTGGCAGCAACCCAAGATTGAAATAATTTCTTATTATTTATGTTCACTGTAGAAATGTTCAGGAATGAAAGATGAAACACACGTGTCACATATTTGGCAGAAAAATTTGTGTTCTTTTTGCCCCATGTACAACACTATACAGTGACATATTAATTTGTATATTACATTACCTTATGAATTTTGAATATTTTAAACTTGTCTATAATTATATAATCCTTGTGCATTTTGATGTCACGTTTCAAACTTTTAAATGTAATGTGTGTGTTCTAATATTTTAACACTATTTGGTCTAATGTGTAAATTTGCATGTTCATGAGCAAAATCAGTATCACAGCAAGATCAGATGTCGTGTTACATACAACAACTGATTTTACCAAATCAGTTCTGTTACAAATCAGTTCTGTTACAAATCAGTTATGTTATAATTATTTTTGTTTGTCTAATTTACTGAATGTCTGATTACCAATCAGTAAACTGTTTCATGTAAGCACTATTTTTCTTGGGCAAGGTTTTGGGGTTTTGATTCTTTGCATAATTATTCAATGTTGCTGTGACACTGCAGAGCTAGTTCCTGTTTTGCATCCAGAAAGCAGCGCCCTCATGTGTCAATAATAAACAAGCATTTCAAAAAGTTCAAACTGTATAATCAGTTTTGACTCAACGTAAAAAATAGACTGCTCATTTCGTTTAAATTGTTAGTGTGGATATTTGCTGAAATATGTATAAACATAAAAATTACGTATTATAGGCGTTAAAGGTTTTCCTAATTTGCCAAGAGCATTGTTATTCGTATTAGATATAGATTAATAATAATGGATGTAGCACGCTGTAGTACATGTATAGGTTTGTTAGGCCTACAAGTGATCTTCATGCTGAATGTATTAATACAATATTGATACGCAAATTTAAATATAGGCCTATTACAGGACTTTAATTTACGTTGTTAATTTTATAAATGGGTTTATAGCTTTGCAAGTGTAGAAAAAGCGTAATTCTTTGGAGAGCTTATATATACCAGTGATTATGTGTTGGCAAAACACTGAATGATTGTCGCGTCCATGTATGTACAGAAAATCGGGAGGCGAATGAGGTGAGAAAACACGCTCTGCTGGGCGGGTGATGTGAAGTCTGCTGAAGTTGCCGCAAACGTAACCGAAAAGGTGAGCGAGACAAGACATGAAGCGACCTAAAGAGGTGAAAGGCGCCAGCAACTGTGTCAAACACCCTAAAGAGGTGACACAAGCAACTGTTTCAAGAGCACCGAGGTAGAGGCGCGAATCCAGCACAAGCTGCAGTGTTCGAGGCAAAGAAATCTGAACAGGAACCTGCTGGGTCAAGTTGAAACAACAGCTGAGCAACAAAACCCTGAGAAATAAATATAGAGCTGAAATTAGCGACGGTATTTGGCAACAACGAGACCGAGGGTGCCTGAGATAACACTGTCGGCGACACCTACGATGTGGGAGCAAGACGAAAACTCACTTGATGGAGAGCCACCTATAAGTTGTCAGGGAGGAAGCCTCTCCAGCATGTTCAGGTTGTTTCGAGATCTCCATGAAGAGAAGACGGGCATAGGGAGGAAGCTGCAGAAGAAGAAAACAGGACTATATTGCCTGCACCTTTGCGTCTAGACAAGCTGCTACCAGGACAGGTAGTTGGGTGGAGAGACAAAGACGACTTACCTTCACAAAACTGAGGACAGATTATTGGGGAGAAACCGTACGAGTACGACGTGGTATCGCAAGGACGCACACAAAGCCGGTGCCAAGAACGTACCTCAGAGGAGAATCACCGCCTGTGTGGGGTTGGTGAGAATCGACGAGAGCTTGAGCAGGTGCACCGTATGCAGACCATGATCATTGAAGCCATGATTGTAATGTTGGCGATGTAACGGAGACTGGCTGAGAGGTGTACAGCGGAGACCGGAAATTGACAAAGAGATGGACAAAGCACATCTTCGACGTCAATTTCACGGCTGGTGTTGTAAAGCGTGTGTATTAACTGTTGCTAGACGAGTTTGATCGTTCATGTGGATCGCGGTAGTCTTTATTTTTAAGTGTTCCGTGTTTTCTTCAAGAACTCTAGTACCGTTTTCACTATGGACACGAGAGCACCTGTGAGGTCTTCAAAGGCAATCGAGTGTATTTTTTCTATATCTTGATGAGGTTTTGAAAGTTTTAAAAAGTTGTAACTTGTTATGTAAAGTTTTATATTAGCTGAAACAAAGTTTTGTTTATTGAGATCGTTCTATTTTGTAAGAGATAAAGCAATATTCTGACTGTATAAGGGAAGCCTACACAGGTCAATTTAATTACTGTATATAAATTTAGGGAGCCTATTAGGACACAGCACGCCTTAAAGTTAATTAAGGATTGGTGTCCAATGTTTCTTTTTGTTTGTTAAGTTTTTTGGTCAAGGGACTGACCAAACTTGAAGGCACTGACTTTGTGTAACGAAACATGCTTTTAACGCCTTGGCTGACCATGTTGAAGTGGCTGGTTCTCGTACAGCGGTCCATTGTACCGTGCGCGTGGGTGTACTGGCTGGTACCCCAGCCAGTGCGTGTGCGCGAAAGGACATAGGGTATACTCGTCGTAACCCATGTGTTCGCCCTCTCTCTGCTAGAAACCGTACTGCAGAGTGAAGGTCATCTTTCTGCTTAAGTGTGTCCAGTGGTGTACCTAAACAGTAGGCACGGGGTTTATGTTGGGAGGGACAGCTAGAAAGGGCCACTGGGTGAGTGTGCGTCGCCGAGGTCTCTGGTTACAATTGGCCATCCAATAACAATGTCTAATTATCAACGTTGAATCACCTATGGAACTGTAATTAACTAAGTGGACTAATTGCGGTGACACCATGTGGAATCGTTGAGTAGTAAATTAGTTCTGAAAGAACTGAGGTACAACTCGACGTTTCGATCGGTGACATGCTCTGATCGTCCTCAGGAGAATGCCCGGACTCTGGAAAATGCTGCTGCTATAGTGTATCTGTAATTGATTCACCTAATTGGGACTGAGGCAACCGCCCTATTCACCTAAGTAGGACATAACACCTAAACGGGGTTTCCAACTATGTTTGTTAATCAACGTTTTGGAGTAATTAAAACAGTAACGTCAGATGAACAGTTGTCCGTCCCCACTTATTGAAGTCAGTCACTTTACCCCTGAAGTTGTTGTGTGAGCGTGAGAGCGCGATCAAGTAGCCAAACGATCCCAGGTGCCAGGGGTATATTTACCCTAAACAGGTACCCTAAATTGATAGCCGCTCGTCAGGAGAGGGGCAAAAAGCCCTAAGGAGGAGCAGCGCAGGATTGCGCTACAATATTCTGGGTCAAAAGCTAAAAATATACAATATTAATCAATACAATTTAACTCTTACAGTCCTGGAACAGAAAGGAAGGGAACGTGGTAACGTCATCACCGTCCACCCTCTCAAGCAGTTATAAAATGCAAATCCTTGTAATACCTGCCAAGCCGAACGCAGCTATCATAAAAGGTTTCGAAAAGAGATAGACGAGGCCATGAGGCCCTGAACCGCCTATATCCATATTATTACGCAAATTCAGTACCAAGTTGTAATAGGTATGAATTATTTTCTCTTTCTTTCAAAATTAACAAGACGAACACAGAATTTATGTACCTTTTGTAACAATGAAGAGGAGACTCTGTCCATCTGTTCTGCTCATGTGACTCAACAATTTCCTTTATACTTCTGTTGTTTCTTGGATCGAGGAATAAACTAATTTTTTACACATCTTAGACAATGAAGTATTCTTGTTTTGGTAAAACTGACTTTGAGTGTAAAGCTATTAACCTGATCCTATTAATTTGTCGTTTCCATATTTATAAAAGAGAGAAAATGACCAAAGGAAAAACCATCTCTTTCAATTTTTCAAAAAGATCTTAAAATTATTACTATATGGAAAAAATTTATGTACAGTTGCTTAAAAATAATATGGCAATTTTTACCGTAAATGGGATTTCTTCTCTGTACTTTGCCAAGACCAATAAGTATTAATTACACTGTACTGTGTTATACATAAACTTACCAATCTCAGCATTTAAATATTTTAAATAATTGATTTTGAATTGTTGATAATAAATTGTTATACACCGGGATATAAATTTTTTTTAAAATAAATAATTTTGTAATAAATAAACCCTTAAAAAAGTAATTATCACTCCTTTTATCAACAGAATCAGCGTGAATTCTCTTTAATGTAAAAGGTAGAAAACCACTCTTTAAACAACTACATGGCGGACAATTCTTTTGGGTGAAGAAACCCGCCAGTTTCGAGTGAAAATTACGGTAAAAGGACTGCCAAATCTTTGTACCCATACAAATTTTACTCTTTATCACTCCAAAACAATATGTACGCCATAATATCTTTGAAAGGTGGTTTTTCACTCTTTTACACATTAAGAAAAATATTTTCAGACAATACATAATAGTGTGTCACAGTTTCTAAGTTTTCAAAGTGTCACTTATCTCAGAATGCTCAATTAACGACTTCAGTAATGTTCACTCTGTCTAATTCATTTTGTTCATTTAAGCTGCTCCCTTTATTTACTCTGGCAGCAACTTCATAAATTTCCCACAGGTTCAATGGATCATAAGTTTACTAATTCACTAGTTGGTTCACAAGTTCACAAGTTCTGGGATTTAACATATTCGTAAAAACTGCAATAAAAGGTCTCAAATACCAATAACTAGTCTCATTGGAACATGAGATAACTACTAAAAAACACGTGCACTTATAGTAATGTGAAAGCAATACTAATAATAAACCTTAAAGAAGTCGAGGTCAAGGTCAAAGATAAAAGGTCATCATAACGGTGAACAATATGAGGGTGGGTACATGTGTGCATACAACAATAAACCATATGTGCTTATAACACAGAAAATCTGTTTTAAAATTTCATCATCAAACATTGTCATAAGTTCTTTGTTATATTGTTCTCTAATAATCCCAAACTTTACTTTACCTCTGTCACCTCCAGGTCATGATTGAAAGGATAACAAAATATCTTTAGCAAATGCCACTCTAAAATTTACGACGAAAACAACGTGAGACCAAAATGTCTATCAGTGGAAAGATGAAGAGCGCCACCGTTGTTTCCAAGCTTAGACTCACCTCATCAGCAGTTACAATAATAATACTGTTTGGTGAAACACTCCATCAATATACTAGCCCATCTATATCTATCTATCTATATCCATATCTATTTTTTTTCTTTGCTCACATCATGTTTATGTGTGGCACTCAGATCCGTACAGCAAGGGATGGGACCTACCGTAACCAGGAAGAAATCAGTTTGACATCTCTTCAGCGATGTTGATGTCGCGCTCAGCAGTGAATCTACCACTCTACCGTTACCGTGGAGGGTTGTTTGAGATGTACCCCAGGCTTGATCTCTGGCGCCCTCTGGCAAAATATGGTTAACTCTGAGCTGACCCATAGAGCAACAGATAATTGACATGAAGGACCGCCCGCGAACATAAGGGTTGATTAGCTCAGTTGGAAGAGCACTCGTACGATATTCGAGAGGTCCTGGGTTCAGGTCCGGCATCAGCCAATTTTCTTTGGTTGCTTTGAAATAAACATGCACTTGTGTACATAGTATTACTACTTTGGGATCCTAAGATAAATCTCATGATCTCTCAACATTTTGTGGTACTTCAAGTCCTTTAAATAGCAATCAATGTGAATTAAGTCATTGCCTTAAAATTAGAAGACTTATGACCTATACAGTATTCAGTGGCTCTTTGCCACTCTGATGTCTTACAGCGACAATATTGGACCAAAGTGTTTAACAAATTTGCCAACTTGCCAACTTTTCAATAATTAAAAAATGAATCTCCTCGGAGTAAGTTACTCTTGAACTTTTATTTGTGTTCAGTGTTAATAAAATTATTGCAATGATTTTATTTCAGAATCCGTTCAAATCTACTCCTGGTACTGATGATCAGGTTATTCATCAAATTAAAGTGAAGCTTAGAAGTTACTAGTATGAGCCGAGATGCCAGAAAAGAGAAAAGGAAGCAATATTTACAAATAAAAGTATATGTTTTATGGCCTTTAAACAATAAGAATAGTAATTTTCCGAGAAAACAACAACTAATTCCCAGAATCTCCGGTGAATTTTTTTTTTATATAGAATATGGGGTCTACACAATTAGCAAAATGTAGAATTAAATTACCTTAATTTTAGAAACCTCCCTAGGTAACCCGTTCGGACTGGTCTTTTTTTATAAATTCATAAAAACGAATAAATAAATAACGAATAAATAAACACCACATAGAGTTGAACTCCAAGCAGTTTTGAAGTAAAACACTTCCGTTGTAATTGTAAGCATGTCGTCTCACTTTAATGCATGTTAATTTTGGGTCAATAAGTAGAGATAAGAACATCTTCTCGATATCTTTATCCATTGACAAATAATTAGTTGCTTTTGCGTTAGCAGAACATTAAGCATCCGTAAACAGACCTATCAGATTGGGAAAGCCACAACTTCTAAACAGCTTGGAGAGTTGTTTCTAATCTTATTTTGAAGAGCAAGACGTATTTTAAATTAATATTGTGCCTGCGTCTCAGATGGTCACATTGTGATTTTCAAGGTGTGAATCTGAGGAATATGTGTCATTCATGGTACGCGTCACTTTTGATTAAGGGGATATACCTACCAATGATTAAAATGTTCCCAAATGTTGAAAAGCTATTTTAAACCCTAAACATTTTCTGATACATTATAAATTTCACTCATTCTTTTGAATTCCACGGTATCCATTTAAAAGTTGCAGTTTTTTAAAGATTGTTGCCCGTATTTTTCTCTACTTTAACGTATGTGTGATTTTTAAAATGTGTCATTTTCATTGGAACGATTGATATATTTATATCTGAGGATACGAAAACTTTAAAGACACAAGAACAAACAGGTGCAGCTTTGTCTAACTTTCAATTGGCAATGAACTAAGTGGAATTCTTTCAAAGCTATTATTAAAGTTAGTATCAGAGTACTTCATATATGTTCTTTTGCGAAATCCAATTAAATTACTTTACAATTAATTACATATTATCACACCAAATAATTGTCCGAAACAAGGTAAATAAACTAAATATAAATACCAAAATAAACTTAAAAATAATTATATGATTAGTTTAAAGTTTTTTTTTTTACAGTTTTAAACTAATTTAGGTTGTCCGAATCTTTGTCCTACAACAACAGCCTTGGTCAAGGCTAACATCCTGCATAAAAACAAAGGCATACTTCAATATACAAGTTAGACTTGTTCCAATCACTTAAAATATATCAATTAAAATTCCAGATTCATTCTTAGATTAATGCCATCAACTTGAATTTAAGGTGTTTATGGTTAATTTTTGAATATTAAATTTTGGCAATGGTTAGCAATACTTCAATAGCTTTTATTCGAACGACAATATAGCAAATTTTGGCGCGCCTATGCGCTTTAGCGTGCCCAAAAGCATAAACATCAAGGCTACCATTTCGTTTTAATACCACTAATTAGGATTAAACATTAAAAGCTAGACCATTTTGTTATTTTTGGGTTACCAGTCCTATAATGCTACACTCTTAACATTCTATCCACATTTTAAAGAGTTCAGTCAATATTTCACAAATAGATACCAACTGTCTTTTGCGTTCGATCAACCAATTTTCAAACAACAACGCATGCTAATGAAGGGACACTTCTGTTCCTGAGAAAGCCGAACAATGCCCCGACAGCATACCCACGAGCTCCAAATTATTGCAGTAATTTATCTAATAAAACAATTTCATGCAGCGTTTAAGAAGGGATCCGCCATAGGGCCGTATTGTTATTCTGTACATTAATAATATATGTGTTACATCTAATGTCATTTCATTCTGTCATTTTGCTGATGATATCAGTTTAATAATTAGTTATACCGGTACTAATTAGCAATTTGTAAAACTGCAATAAGAAACATGAATAAAAAAAAGAACAAGAAAATATTTGGTTTTTTAGCCAGCAACAAAATAACTTTAAACCTTGAACACAAAATGACATAATGTTTAGTCATACAATTTCCATACAGCACTAATTTAATTAAATCAAGTGAAGTACAACAGTCTCTGGTTTCTGGTCTCCGTGCGCGACACCTCAGACCCACGCATCGGCATTGTTAATTTTTGTTTCGCTTTTGAAATGATATCCAACAGACATTATGCATATGACGTTGCAAACGGAAGGTCGCCCCTCTATCTGAGGGCTAGAGAAGGTTAACTCATTTGTTGGTTCATGTAGGCGCGCTGTTGCGTGCGTATACACACAGCGCGCTGTGCGTGCGACCATACATACAGCGCAACGCCTACATGAACCAACGAGTGACCTTCAACCACCCTCTCTCATGAGGGGCGATATTCAGTTTGTGACGTCATATCCACTAAGTCAGTGCAACAAAAATTGCTGGATCGATTGGAATTCTGCCGTGCTGTGTTTTACAGGACTTTTTTTTCACACGTTGTTAGGTATGAACGTTTGCCCTGATTTTGTGAGGGCTCTCTTAGCCACTATACTTTGTGTATGGAAAATTTGGTTGGGTTCCCATAACACTTATACATGTATCACGTATTTCACTGCACTGATTTTGAAGCTGATCTATGACCAGAAGCCAGAGATTGTTTGTACACAATGATCCATATTTTTTAGTTGTTGAGACTTTCTTTACACTTGGTGACCGTTCAGACTTGGTGACCGTTCATCTACGTCCTTTTAATGTTTTTATCGTATCATCGATCTTTCAATACCACCAGCCTTCGTCGCTCCGAAATCCAAGTTCATCACTGTTATTTGGTAAACAATGACAAATTATATCGATTTCATTAGTTTCAGGTTTTGATTTCTGCTACGGTTTGATTGAAATACCACAACGAAGATTTTGTTTCATGTAACACTGTTCATCCATAACATCTCTTATTGAAAACATAAATTTTATTTCCACGAGCAGAGTATGTCAGGTTTGTGGACGGAACAAAAATTACGCTATAGACAAAATTACGCTATAGACCAAAGCAAAAGTATCCAATCTTTATAAGTATTTCCCCATTTTCTGCGACCCTGGATGTGGTCGCATGAATAATTCAATCGATTCCAGCAATGTCTACACATAATGCACGTCAGCAGGATTGTTTTCTGGGGTCAATAAAGGCAGCCAATATATTTTTCTGGTAATGGAACCAATGTTCATTTGTTTAAATTCTAAATGCAATGCAACATTTTTACTCACCCAGAAAACAACTACAATGAGGCTGAGGCTGAGGATTAGGCCTACAGCTAATATTATCCAGATACAGTTGGAATTACCGGCTGATTTGTACAGGAGGCAGGTTCTGCTACCATCAATTTGCTTACATAAGTTGTAAATCTGTTTAAAATAAAAAAAAATATGTTAAAAGGTCCAAAAAGTCCAAAAAAGTCTCGAGCAGATGGAATTGCAACAGGCCATTCTGGTTCACTTTCACTGTGGTGGGGTAGGGGTAATAAGAGCGATGATTATGAGTTTAAAAAGCAATTTTACCTTTGATAAACTTCACAATATTGCATGCCCTCAGCATGTATTGTCATGCATTAATATGTTGCTTACTTAGATTATTGAGTTACTTTGACAATGTATTGGACGGTTTAACCTTAGTCATAAACTAGCCTTGACAAGGCGTGATGGAATGGTTCATCACTATGAATAATTTACCGTGAAAATGCATGAAAATCCGTTTTGCCGTGAAATAACAGTTTACCATAATTTCACGGCAATTTCATGAGTGTCTCTTCCATTCAGATATTGGCAATAAATATTTACCAGTGACTTCAGGGCAAATACACGGCGTTCTCAAAGGGGTAATGAAACTGCCCAAAAGCTGTCACAAAGAAGTTCATTGGCGTTTTCACGGCGTTTTCACAGCAAAATTCGAAGAATATTTCATGGCGTTTCACGGTGTTGTGTAGTCCTTAAGTGCCGTGAACTATTTATTTCACGGTAAAACATTACTATTCAGAGAAATTTTCGAGGTAAAGTTATCCATAGTGTACAGTCCTAGATATATCGTCTCGCTTACAGCCAGAAAACACCCATATCCTTGCAATAAAAGTGACCATTCGTCATAAAAGTGACCATTCGATCGACTTTTACACTTGGTCACTATTTGCTTAAACTGCAGAAAGAGCTCCATTCTGCCAATGGTCCAGCATTAGCATTAACGAATACAAGTCGGTATGAACTCACCGAAGACGTCTCTGGTTACAAGAGGAGCCCGGCACTGTCATCACAGTCATTGCGGATACGACGGTTCCCCATAGCCTTTATGGCCCTGTCACACTGTTGCGTATCGTACTAGCGTATGCCAGCGTATGAAAATTATCCACTCATACGCTGGTATGCGCTTTATCCCACTACTAATTTGCACGATTGAGCATAGGTTGTATACGTTTCAAGCACGGTGGCATACGCTGGCATACAGCTGGCACGCTGAGGCAGAAATAAATTTTTAAGCATGCTTTAATCTTAAACTTGTTTGACCCGTATGTGGACGTATGGTTAATACGCTTTAAACATACGCTTCAGGCATACGCTAGATACCCGCTAGAAGGTACGATATAGGTACGTTACTCATAGGTCGAGTACCTTTGGACGCAAGTTGCCATAGATGTTGATGTTGATAGCCGCCGTCTACTGCAATAATAACACTGCAATGTGGAAAGGCCGCGGATTATATAGGCACTTTGTCACGTGATAGGCGGATAGGCGGTACGCTGGGCATGCGCAGTTCATACGCTTTACTCATACGCTAGCCATACGCATGAGTACGCTGGCAATACGCTGGTCATGTACGCTGTCAATGTGCGCTTGCCATACGCTACTCATACGCGCTACTGGCATAGGTTCAATACGGTGAAGTATCGCACTGGTCTGTATTTTCAGGGCTTTTGTGTGCGTATGAAAATTATAATATGGTTTTCATACGCAACTCTACGTTCTCTCGCACGCAACCAGTGTGGACGGGGGCAACCGGCAAAGCCCAACCACATGCGATCAGGTGGCGAACGTCGGGAGGTGGGAGGGAGCCGCAGCGTGATCGGTTTGGCAGAGCGACGGAGAGGTGAAGCACCCATCAGGCAGGAGCGACTTCACAACTTTCTACTTTCTAAGTTTGCATCCGTAAGTGGTTTCACGCGCGCGGCGATATGTCTCGACGGACCCCAAGTACCTGCTGGACTACCGCTGGCCTAACAAAGGTACAGTTTCCTCGATATTATTATTCACCTATAGAACATATTGTGTTTCTACAGTGAAAAACATCAGTTCCAATTTAGGAAAGGCATATCACTAAATTCCACATTAGAATGAATACACAAAATATGAATGCATTTTCTTCATTTTGATTTGGCTCTACGAAGAAAGCATATGCTCCTTGAAGCATTTTTTATTTTTGCTAGCATTACTTATGATGTGCCTTCATTAATTAATTAGTGCTTAATTATAAAAACATTTTAAATGCATAAGGTATGGATGATTATTATTATTTGTTTATCTAGTGGAGTTATTCAAAATCACACTTGTTTGCACAAAAACATTGCACAATTAGAAAATAACACAACTAATGAAAATAAACATATTATTAGGCCCATTATTAATCACTCCTATAATACCGAGGGTCAAAATCAGTCAAAATGTTGATATACACTCACTTTGGCCACAAAGTATTGCAACATGCTTAAAATTAGCACTTTAGGTAACAGGTGAGATGATCATTTAATCTGATTTCATCGATCGTGTATTACATAATTTCCGAGCAAGAACAGTAAAAGAATTTATTGACTTCAAAAGCACACAGGCAGCACTTTCAAGAAGTCTTAAGTAGATGTAAAATAAAATAAAATAAACTAGAGCTTAAGTGTTTGTTTGAACAAACACTTGGGTGTTCAGAGGAGCAAAAGGTAATCAACACTCTCGCCATTATGACTTGTATAAACTGTACTTTGTTTTCACCTATACCAAATAATTAAAAAATAAATTTATAAATTTAAAAATAAATTATAACATTGATTTTACATTTTCAATTTGTACACATGATTGTGCAAAATGTGCTGTAGCTGCATCCATAATGCAAATTTACAACCTAAATATCAGATGCCATTTTGTACATAGGGTATTATTAGACATTGAAATAATCAGAGTTATATGGGTGTACAAATTTTAACTGTCTGTTGGGTTTCATGACTTGACTTTTGTGGTTACACACTCCCCACCCCACAATCGAGTTGAAGAACCCACTTTGATTGACCTGTTTAACCTACTTGTAACCAATCTAGAAATTAGTGTACATGGTCTTACACATGTAACCTTAGTGAAATGAACTTCAGTGTAAATAGACAACAACCACTGATCCTTTGTTGACAACAAACAAGTCAATCTGCATTTATAATAAATGTACGCTCTGTATGTACGGTTTAGTGACAGTTGTCAGAATGGAGTGACATTCAGAGGTTGTCATTGGATTGATCGGTAATTTTGGGAATAAATGTCTGCCTCCCTCCCCCAAGTTCTTGGGTGATGGCATACTGCCACAGTGATAACTTAACACATTTGTTTTCAAAATCTTTTGGTCTATCATTGCAACACTATACTTGAATCCAAGAACTAAAAGGGGGGGAGGAGCAACAAACAATAATAAAAGTATAAAGGGGCCAGGTACCAATTCCATTGACTGACGACCAAGTGCTTCATTATGTCAAAAATCACACCAACATCAATTCTGCATATCTGAGAGTTACCAAAGATGTTGAAAGTGAGGGAGTAAGAGGCTTAGATTTAAATAAATGTTTGTGACATGGATTGGAAAGGTAGGTACCCCTTCTCTTGGACTGAAATACCAGTACTACTTATAGCAAAAAATAATAACAAATTATACTAAACGTTCATTTTCTCTTTTTTATAGATTGGAATTTTTTTAATTGGAAAATGAAAGACGCATTGTTTCATTTAGAAAC
Organism: Zoroaster sp. YZ-2022; assembly: GCA_029582265.1. Classification (NCBI taxonomy): domain Eukaryota; kingdom Metazoa; phylum Echinodermata; class Asteroidea; order Forcipulatida; family Zoroasteridae; genus Zoroaster; species Zoroaster sp. YZ-2022. Next base: position 95,336,543 of record CM055816.1, on the reverse strand, counting down.
TACATATTTCATATCTTTTAGCTTGTTTGATTCGTGGGCAACGACTTTTCAGTCTAAAATACCGGGTCGTGTGCTTACGTGAATCTACACAGTGAGCGACTAGTCTGCATCATGTGGGTGCATAGTCGTATTTTTAGCGCGCGTGTGTACGTATGTATCGTACACACATACATACTAAATCGCGCCAATATTGAGCTTACAGTAATAATCACGGTACATACCAACACACACACGTTGAGTACGTATTGTATTTTACATACAATACATTCACGTTAATTAACAGTTATTCGTCGTTACATCAAATATCTAGAAAATCTTTTCATTAGTCAAGTAGTTCAGGGCTATTTTACTTACTTTACAGGGTCCATGATTGATTTATAGGTTTTAGATTTACCATTAATTCTGTAACTTCCCCTTTACAACAATTTCATGGGTACAGTTTACATACAATAAATAAGTCATGGGAGTACTTTGGATTCCACATCTTTTACATTGTATTTTAATTTTCTTTTCTAACTTTCAGTTCTTTTTGTCTTTACTATCACAAAAATAGTAATTTTTAAAAGGAATCACAGCCCTATAATAATTTTTTCTGGCAATATTGTCACATGATAATTTTTACGAAATGTTTGGTAGAGATGGGTTTGCAATCTTTTATTTCACATATAAAGTTTGTTTACCTCAATCTAGTCTGCAGTCTTTATGCGAACATAACTTTCAGTACTGAACAGTGCATAAAACCCTTTATTTTCAAATAATACATCATAAATTAACCTGGCTATGCAAGTTTAATCACATTAAGTGCTTATGTTTTTGATACCACAAAAGTTGTTTCACCCAGCCCACACAAACAAGTCATGGGTGTATAACTATAAATTAAGCAGCACTGATATTGAAGCCTGAGTGGAGTACACAGAAAATATTTTTTCAAGAATATTTTGAATCATAACAATGATATTGCTCGATGAACAGTGTTTAGCTCCAAAAGGACGATTAAACTTGAATGTCATTTAGGTGCACTGATTTAGGACAGGTTTACGTTCAAATGTTTGCAGATGTACGCGACATCAGATTTATCATTCACATCCCTCCTTTTTTACAGAAACCCTTGCATAATAGTACGGATATGTTCAGTTTTTCCACTCTGAAGATATTACAATTGTTCAACTCCTTGACTCCATGCTGTTTGGCTGACACAGACGATTTGTACTCCTAATTTACTGAAGTTTCTCTGGGAATCAACATTGGCCCAGCTACATTTGTACATGTATGTATAAAGTAGAAGAATTGGTCTACTGGAGGTGCCATAAGGTGGCATGCTGGTACATACTAGATTCAACATGCTGCTTGGACGGGTTCACGGAAGGAAAGATCCTCTGCAAAAGTTGTTAAGCATCGTAGTGGTGCCATCCACACCACCACAATACTACAGGAATAAGGGCATGCATAAAGATCTGTCAAAATAAGAAAAAAAACATTGCTTTACACATATGTACGTAACCTGTATACATACACATGGGATGCACTACCTCGTGTATTATTTGTGGTTTTCATTGTTACATCAAATCTCTAGAAAATCTGTCATCGGTCCAAATAGTTCAGGGCCTTATTTACTTACATTTTGGGGTCCATGTATCTAAAAATGCAATATATAAAATAAAAGGGATAGCTAACATTGGTATATGGTGCTGCTAACATCCTTGTAAAAATATAAAAAAACTGTACATGTTTTTTCCGTTTTGACAACGATTCCCTCTTTCTAACATAACATGAACCAAATCATTTCTCAGGATAGATTGATTTATAGGTTTTAAGATTTACAGTGCAGTCTAACTCCCCTTTACAGCAATTTCATGGTGCGGTTTACACATACAAAGAGTTTGCTACTTTAAAACGTACAAAGTATCTGTAAAGTCTGTTTGCATTTCTAACCCGATTGCCGGACTGTTTCCTAATATGACATAACTCTTACCTTTTGCAGCTAATCCTACTGTTTTGCAATGTTCCATGAGTGATCAAACCATCGCCACACCAGGGTGAGGGAGTTCCATCTGGGAGAGATTAGCTGTGAAAAAGAAAGTTAAACTCAAAATAAGCATGTTTTATTTTTATTCGTATTCAAAACCATTTTATGATTTCATGTGATCACCAAATTCTGAAAGTTATCATAAATGATACTTGTTAAATTTCAGTATGATTAAGCAAGACTAATTACGGTGACACCATGTGAGTGTGGTCTCTATGTGGGTAGTAAATCCACAGGGACGATCAGGTATACTGATTAAAATGTCAGAGTTGTAACCTCTGGTTCTTTTCCAGGTAATTTACTACTCACTAGCGTATTCCACATGGTGTCACTCTGAATAGTCTTCACTTATCTTCCTTCACCATGCAAAGCTACAAGTTTTCCTAAATGTCATGATTGTTGTTGTAAATATTATTAGTGTCAGTATCCAAAAGTATGTTATAATGTACCTTTGCTAATAAACTCTGTCTTGTGTCGGAGAATTTGCGACATACATGCACTTAATTTACAAAGTACATCCATGTATTATATGCATGCATGACATTGGTAAACATGTCAACTGCTGTACATAATGTGTTTTTAATGTTTCAGCCCTTTAAACATTTGTTGTTCTGAACTATTTATTTGTTTGTTTAAATTAATCAATTATTTAATTTCACAGAGCTAACATTAGATATTACACTGAGTACATCCTAGCTGATAACACATCTAACGTTAGCATCATTTAAAAAAAATTCAAATACTAAGTAATTGTACTCATGCACTGAGCTTCACTCTAACGTTGGGCAACTATTTCACCACTAGGCACTGGTCTAAGTATTTCAAAAGAGTCATGGAGGAAAACCCACGTAATAATTTTAAGCATATTTGTTTTACATAAAACCGGGTACCCGCTAAATTAGTCCCAACGTTTAACTTTAACCCATACACATTGACTGTCATCAACCTATGCCTGTGTACTGGCCCTGTGGGACCCTATCTGCAGTACACTTACTCAGAGGCAGTTGAAGTTACAGTGCCTGCATTTCCTCAGTTCAGCCAGCAGACGAGTGCAAACAGGGAAAAATTCGGTGCAAACTTTACGGGTATGCAGAACCCGAAGAACTCATGGTCAGGACCTTATCGTAAGTGTATTGTAGATAGGGTATATCAGGGCCTATGCATCATTAACGTTACAACACATCTGACATGTCGCCCATAGCCGTACACATTAAAACTGACTGTGTTTTAAACCAAATGATGTATCAGCAGCCCTGAATTTGTCACCTATCTACATGTACACTTACTCAGAGGTTAGAGTTACGGTGCATAATAATTTCTCAGTTCCTTCAACGCGAAAACATCCACTGGTGATAGGGAGAAAATTCAGTACAAAATTCAATCGTGGTGCTCGCCATCTTCTGACCTCCTGGTGACCGATAAAAAATATTGAAAACCAGCTCGCTTTTGGCGGAAGGTTTTCTCCACGGGTCTGCATGCACCCAACATGTTGAAACATGTGGCGGTAATCGATTCAACGACCTCTTGAAAAAGAGCTATTAATAAGTGACCTTTTTCAGAATAAATAGATTATGCTGACATAAAAAAAAAAAACTAAAATAGATTTTAGTCAATCACATAATATATACTCTATACGAACGAGATTGATCAGAAACACAATTTTTCAGGGGTCACGATAGCCGAGTCGGCAATTGCATTTCCGAAAGCGTAAATGCTCAATTCCTTGTGTAAACATGCATATGTGAAGCGCGAGCAGAGCAGTTTAGGTTAGATTCACCAACAGAATTGAGAAACGTAAGTGAGAACATTTAGATATTAAAGTTTGATCTATCGAAAATCGATATCTGATGACCTAATCATGACACGTCACAATTCTAGTTTCATCTACCGTGTTATGTTCTAAGTGTATGCCAAGTTTGAAGTTCATGTGAAGTTTTGCAAGTGTATATTTTTTGTGAACAATCGATCCGGAAAGAAGAAGAAAAAAAAAACAACTAGAACGGCAGTGTTTGTGATATTACAAAACACATGGGTGTTCGAGAAATTTTGTCAGGACAGTGATGTTTTTTAATGAATGTTTTTAAATGAATGTTTTTTTAAAGAAACTTTGCATTATTATTTTTAATATTAACTTTTGACTTCCGGTTGAACAGGAAGTAAAAAGTCAAATTAGAATCATGTTTTGTAAAATATTTTTACAGTTAACAATCTGTACAATAATTGCAAAAAAACTGTGAATTTACCTCTTATTGGTTGTTGAGATATCTATTTTTTAAAATATTAAACTTTGACTTCCAGTTTGGACAGGAAGTAAGGTCAAGTGGGGTCACCTTTTGTGTAAATATTTTCGACAAATGTTTCTGTCCTCTTTCTAAAGATTTAAGATTGAAAATAGGGTAAAGGAGCTTAGATTTGAAATAAATGTTGTTTTAACGGACATGGATTGGAAAGATACACCTTACCTTTTGCCTTCTCTTGGACTGAAATGCCCAGTACTGCTATGTAAAAAATAATAACAAATTATACTAAACCTAAACCTAAATTTGTTCTTTTTATAGATTGAAATTTTTAATTGGAAAATGAAGACGCATTCATTTAGAAAACTACATATTTCACATCTTTTAGCTTGTTTGATTCGTAGCCAATGACAGAAATATTCAATATAAATGACTTTCAGTCCTAAAATACGGGTCGTGTGCTTACGTGAATCTACACAGTGCGCAACTAGTCTGCATCATGTTATTGCATAGTCGTATTATAGCGTGCGTGTGGTATGTACACCGTACATGTACACATACAACCTAAATCGCGCGAATATTCAGCACAGTAATAATCCTGTAAAAAGTACACTTACAATACACACACACGTTGTTGGTACATGTTTTACATACAATACATTCACGTTAATGAATAGTTTTTTCATTGTTACATCAAATCTCTAAAAACTTTCATTAGGTCAAACAGATTCAGGGCCTATTACTACATCTGGGGGTCCATGTATCTAAAATGTAATATATAAAAAAAAGCCAGGAATGTACAACTGTATTGGTATTTGGTACTAACACGCATCCTTGTAAAAAAAATATAAGCAAAACTGTTACATGTTTTTTCCCCTGTTTTTGATGAATTTCTCTTTTCTCTAACATGAAAACCAAATCATTTCTCAGGATGACTGAGTTTATAGGTTTTAAATTTTACCATTATTGTAACTTCCCTTTACAGCAATTTCGTAATGGTACCAGTTTACACATACAATAAATAAGTCATTGGAGATGTACTTTGGTTCACATCTTCTTACATTTATTTTCAATTTTCTTTTCCTAACTTCCAGTTGTTTATTTTTACTATCACAAAAATAGTAATTTTAAAAAGGAATCACAGTCCTATAATATTTTTTTTTCTCTGGCAATGTTATCACGTATTTAATTTGAGATGTTTGGTAGAGATGGGTGCAATCTTTATATTCACATGTCATATCTGTCTTTGTTTACACCTCAATGTGAGTCTACGGTCTCTTTGCGAACATAACTTTTCAGGGGGTACTGAACAGTGCGCAAAGCCCTTTATTTTCAAATAATACATCATAAATTAACCTAGCTATGCAAGTTTAATCACATTAAAAGCTTACGTTTTGATACCACAAAAGTTGTTTCACCAGTCCCACAAAAACAAGTTCATGGGTGTAACTAACTAAACTAAACTTAACTTTGATAATTGGACCTAGATGAGTACACAGAAAAATATTTTCAAGAATTATTTTTGAATCATATAACAACAACGATGCACTGATGAACCGTGTTTAGCTCTCCAGACAGGGGACGAAAAAATAAGAGAGCAGAGCCTAGATACCAGATGCAAATCAGGCCTTGGCAATGATGATTAACCCGAACGTCATAGTGCACTGATTTAGGACAGGTTTGGATTTCAAATGTTTGCAGATCTTGCAGCATCAGATTTATCATTCACGATCCTCTTTTTACACAGAAATCCCGCGCAATAGTACGGCTATTGTTCATTTTTCCTTTCTCAAAGATATACAATTGTTCAACTCCTTGACTCCATGCTTTGTTTTGGCACAGACATTGTACTCTGATTTACTGAAGTTTCTCTGGAATCAACATCGGCCCCAGCTACATTTACATGTATGTATACGAAGTAGAAATTGGTCTACTGCTACATAAAAAGTGCCCTGGGTGTATTGGCTGTTTATACATATGAATTCATTTATGGCAGGACGTGAAGTTCACGGAATGAAAGGTCCTCTCAAAGTTGTTAAGCATCATGCAGGTGCCATCACACCACTACACAATACCAGGGGAATAAGGGCATACATAAAGATCTCTGTCAAAAATAAGAAAAAAAAACCATTGTTTTACATAATTATGTACATGTACGTACATGTATACACATACGCTCTACATGGGATGCACTACCTCGATGTATTATTTGTGGTTTTCATTGTTACATCAAATCTCTAGAAAATCTTTCATCAGGTCAAATAGGTTCAGGGCCTTGTTACTTAACACATTTGGGATCCATGTATCTAAAAATGCAATATAAAATAAAGGAATGTACAACATTGGTATATAGATACTAACACATCCTTATAAAAAAATATGAAAAAAAAGCTGTTACATGTGTTTTTCCGTTTTTGACTTAACGATTCCGCTTTTCTCTAACATGAAAATAAATCATTTCTCAGGATGATTGGAGATTTATAGAGTTTTAGATTTACCCGTAGTTAACTTCCCTTTGTAATTTCGTAGTACCCGTTTTACACATACAAAGGTTGCTACTTAAAACAATAAAAGTATCTGTAAAGTCTGTTCATTTTCTAACCCATTGCGGACTGTTTCCTAATATGACATAACTCTTACCTTTGCAGCTAATCCTACTCTTTGCAATGTTCCCTTACAATGATCAAACCAATCCTTTACCACCAGGGTGAGGGGTTTCCATCTAGGAAGATTAGCTGTAGAAAAGTAAAATTAAACTCAAAATAACATGTTTTATGTTTGTTTACCAGTGATTCACTGTCGGCAATATACATTTTACTAGATCACCAACAGATATTGCTTAATAATTACATTTGGTGGGAGGATGTTTTGCGTCCAGTCAAAAAAATAATAAGAATTCCTCAGTACTATTTTTTTGTTCTAACATGTTAAAGAAATTCCTAGAAAGACCTAGATGTGTATTGAGGGTCCTGAAAAACCAGATTCCTTGAGGGTCAGACTGCCACAGATAGGAATAAGTCCATATAAAATAATTTGAATAATACGTTAACTCCTTTGATGAAGGGGATAAACTTCAAATACTGGCCACTGGACTCACAGAAAAAGTTACCATACAGACTCTAACACACCTTGTAGCAGTAGCACAAATGGATATCGTTGATCTGCAAATATAAACAGATAATGACAAAAACAATATTAAATGATGTTTTTCAAAGAGGACGAAGAATAATGGGTCAAAAGCTAACAAAACCACACATAACTTGAATGCCTTATATGTTATTATCAGGATGATGGATTGATGGATTGATGTAACTTCAGCAAAATAGATCCCTTTCCAGAACAATGCCTTTAAGGGGGACTTGACATCCTTCATTGTGTGTGTACTTACAGGCGTTTGTAATAAAATATTGTTTTTGAGACCCACCTGTGCTCCATATTTAACTCATTGATTTATGAGTACAAGATTTTTAAAACAATGTTTGCAAGTGTTTGGTGGAACAGAGCTTCTATTTGCATAAGATGTATTAATGATGACGTAAGTGTCAGGAAGATCCGATGTGTACATGATGTATGCATATACACAAACGTTTCACACACACGTAGCGTCGATTTCATTTCTTCCCCGTGATTTTTGTTTCCGGAACTAATAAAATGCCAAGGGAAAGATGTGTTTCTGCAGGATAAGCAACTTCCACCTACCAAGACACGGTGTTAACCTTCATCTGTTCCAAGTGACCCTAAAAATCGCCGTATTTGGACGAGCAAGTTCGACTGACTCAAAGAGTAAAGAGTGGTCAGGTCCATCGGCTCACATAGTTTTATTGCAGCGATGTTTTCTTCTTCCCGACATGACGTCACGAACAGCTCCTCCGTGCAGGGGCGTAAAAGTGGGGGCATTTTTTTACAACGGTGAAAATAACACTCTCAAAAACAATAAAAACACACAAACAAGAAATTGTATTGATCTTTACTGATATAAAAGAATAAAACGATCATATGTTTAACTGTTTGATTTAAATCCATGTCAGTCCCCCTTTAAGTTAGGTTTTACAATGGAATAGAACTTTACATGTGACGTCTTCCTTCCTCCATGTGATGTGACCGTTTCATTATCTCAATAAAGGTGCTGATATTTGTTTCTGGTCTACTTTAGTGAGAAAATTAAGTGCTAGTATAAGTACACTGCAATGCAGCCATCACCACACATTATGTGACATAGTACTACGCTATTATTATGAAGTACTACTATTATTATGAGGAACTACAGACACTATAGTGTATAAATTAACATTGTACTTTCTTTTTACCAACGTGTACTCCACCGGATGTCAATCTGTACGCATGCCAGTAAATATTCAGTAATAAATATTTTCCGGGTTGAGTTCGAGCCAAAATAAGTGTGAATTGGTAAAAGCACGAGCACGCATACGAGTTGAATCCTGTTTCACTTCTAGAGGCGCAGCATACGATTCACCACATTGCCACACTAAGGTTTTAACGTTAACCATGGTTTTATGTAATCAATATCTATAAGAATTATACTAAAACGAACATACATCTATAAAAAATGTTAAAGTTTACATACCTTCAAACGAAACCCAAGTAATGAAGACCACTTCCATTAATTGTGCACGGATTCTTCAAATGATCTGTTAACGTAAGACGTTAAACCATACCATCGTGTAGCCCATATAAACTGAAGATTGTGTTGATGACTTGAACAGTTACGATGCTGCATTTGGATGTGGTGTCAACGCTGTGTCAATTGCTGCGAGGCTGGAACTTAGTCTGAGCGCTGATACATCAGAGTCAACATGCTGTAAAAATAATTGGAAAGTTTTATAAGTAGCATGGACCAAAATAAAGTATTTGAAATTTCAGAGAAGTTCTAATTTATGTGAATGAGAAAATAATACATCACAGTGAACATGCTGTCCAAAATAGTAGGACGGGTTTTACAAGTACATGGACCAAGAATAAAGCTATTTGAAAATTCAGAGAAGTTCTAATTTATAGAATGGGGAAAATAGTGTATAATTTTGGGAGATAGCTGGACCATTAAAATTGAAAAGGAGGCATTAGTTTGTTGTCAAATTGCACACAATTATTTCTTGACAATGTGTAATAACGATTTAAGAAATGTTCTTGCATGAAACTCGCATCAAAAGAGAAAGGTATTTAAGGAAACGTTGCCGAGTCTCATAGTTTCATGTGAGAGATGTCTGAGAGAGCCTCCCCAGGGAACAGGACCGCATATTTAACAACTTATACAAGTTACATGGGAAGTGTTGTGTGTCATGAATATTGTGCATTTTCCTGGGAAATAATTGTCTATGTAAGTTGATTTGTATCTAAAGATTAAGAAGGGTAAAAAATTAAAGGGGAAGTACAGTAAACAATCACTACTTGACGTTAATTTGTGCACAAACTGTAAGATTTTTGGAAAAACATAAATTACAAAAATATGGCAAAAATTTCAACTGAAAAATTGCCTGTATAACCTTAACAGCTGAATTTTCCTATCCTTATTTACATTCTAATACATTTAGTAGACATCTGTTCATATTTTGTTAGAAAAGTGTAGAGTTGTTTACTGTTCAAAGTACAATGCATTGTATGTTCACATAAACTAACGTTAACTGAAAATAACTGAAAATAAAGTGATTTCGGCTTAAATAATGCATTTTTATATACATGTATTTTCATTATTTTAAAGGTTGACTTTAAAAAACCCCATAAATGGGAGATGGGGCTGAGCCACTGGTAAGCACTTGGTCCAGTTGGTAAACCTTGTCCGAGTTGGTGCACACTTGGTCCGAGTTGGTAGTGGAAATGGGCCGAGCTGGTTGGTCCGAGTTGGCGAGGGGCCGAGATGACCGGCCATTCGGCAACTACATTAACGTTACCAGCCAACCCAACGCTTAAAAAATGGCTTTTTCTTGTATGGAAAAACACGAAGATAAATACGAGGAAATCCTCTTCCAACAATTAAATTTAAGATACTACCCTTTATGACTATGTTGTAATCCCATTTACACTCCCTCAATTTCTTGAACAGAGATTTGTGGTTGGCACCGCACGCAAACACCGTTGATTGTATTGTACACATGTGCACGTACGGGTATTTCTAGTAGAATATTCTTTCAGTACTCTGTTTCCAGCCGATTGAGGGCGACGTACTGGATTACCATTCCGTCCGCCAGGCCGGACTGTTTTATTATGCCCCGCCCTCTCGATTGAGTATTGCGGACGTATGTAGGAAATAACAGATTGCGCGCAAATCTTCACGAAAGTGTGTTTTTCTTTTTTACAAAAATGTCGTGTTTTTCTGTACAAATAAATATCAAACATCGAAACATATCCTCATCTTAATCGTCACATATTTCGGTACCTCTTTACACATCATGATAAAACTACATTTTGGCCTACAGACTTAAATCAGTGCAATTTGTTGATTTTTTCAGATCCCTCGATATGATTTTTTTAAAATTGATTTTAAAATTTGAATTATCGTAATTCGATGTCTGATGACCCTAAATTGATGAGTCACGATTATGTTTATTCTGCGGTCTACGTTAAGTTCTAAGTATGCCAAATTTCAAGTTCGTAGCATGAGTTTGCAAGTATGTGTTTTTGTAGGCAGTCTATCCCGGAGAAGGAGAAGAAAAAAACGAAAGAAAAAAAACGAACAAACAATAGGTGTTCGCTTGCTGTGGCTCGAACACCTAAAAAAAAAAAAAACGAACAAAAACAATAGGTGTTTCCTGGTATTTATGCTGAACACCTAATTATGTAGACAGTTCTCCAAACTAAGTTTGTGTGTGTTGCAATACTTATAGCCAGTGAGTTGTACTTCCCAGGTATATCTGGTGCACTTAAAAGTCAAACACTTGGTCAAACCTTACGTGTATGATAAGGGTACATTTACAGGTCAAAATGAGATGACCGTTTTTTGACTGGTAAAAGCATTATGTGTGGTATTGTTCAGGGTGGTAAAATTAAAGTAAAACCAGTCAAAAATGCCCTGGGTGCACATTTGGGTCAACAGTCAAAACAGGCAGTTGACTGGTTTAACCTCTTCAGTAACTTCCCACTAAAGCGCAGCAATAGTAGGATGGTTAATGGCTACTACTTACAGTTGAGTAGACGATTTAGTTACGGTCACAGTGCTACGTTTTTTCCCGTTGTCTCCCATAGCTTTACCAGAAGCTTGACACATAGGATTGCCCTCATCATCCAGTAATGACAGTTGGTTGTTTGGCACTGAAATTTTTAAAATGTTTGTTCCCTCCAAAAGTAATCTGCGACAAAATATTAATAATAATTATGATAGACCTAAATATTTCAGGGGAAAAGGCCTACAGTTATAAATCAGAAAAATTACTAAGTGAGATATTGTGGTTCTGCTATAAAGAACCATACAAGGTTCTCTACGTTTCGACTAGTATGCTCGTCACCGTCATGAGCATTGACTCAATACCTTTTAATAGTGTATGTTCTGTTAGTGTTTTGCAGTATATTATTTCGCTTTTGTTGTTGGACTAATCTTTTGAGGCATCTCCTCCCATTTACAGTTTGTGCACGTTTTGAACCGTCAACTGAGGACCCACATTCTTCCTGTATGTTATAAGTCTCGGTTTATACCCATATGATCTATCAAGCATGTGTGTGCAGAAAATGAGACTTCACCTGTAACTGCCCATTGGGAAACTGTCAGCCACCTACTTGTATCATTTTTTTATGCAGTACTTATACTCCCTTTTTCAGACTCAGCGTTAAGGTCCACCTGTCGTTTCCAGACACGCAGCCCATCTGATAGTTCACTGCAGGTTTGACATATTCTACAATACACGTTAGGTTGAATGTCGATGTTACCACTACCGTACATGCACGAAGAATCGTCAGTACACATGACGACGTGGGGTAGACGTATTATTGACGACTTGAGGACGCGCATTATTTGGGGTCACTATGAACAAATTGTCGTGAATCATGATAATAATTATGGTTGTTTTCCAAACTTTTACTATACTAATTTGACACCATTATAAAGATACATATGCCTTACATGCTGAAGAAATGGTTAGGTCACTCCGACAACTTCAGGATACACATCCTCTGGGGAGATTAGATGACGCCCCTTCTCCCGCCCAATGGTTTGTCTATATCCACGGTCACACAGGCCAACGATAGGCTAGGGTCATCAATATTACTACTATCTTAAAAGCAACAACAACAAGGCGGTAATGGAAAACAATTTTGGCCCACAATGTTGAAAAGCATGATGCCTTGGTGGTTTCTTAGATTGTTCAAATGATGAGGATGAGCGTATAATGAGACGGGCAGGTTGTTCCACAGAGTTGGGAGAGTTTTCTTGTGGTTGGTAGATGATGAATCTGATAAATCTAATAAATTCTTGATGAAGTCATGTGTTAATGTTTTTTATTATTATTTTATTTATTTATTTATTTATTTTTATTTTTTTATTTATTTTTGTTCGGTGTCTCATTTTGAAGTTAGCAACCTTTCGAAATTAATTCTGGTTTTTCAAGCCAACTTCTCACCTATTTCAGAAACATCAATAGATCCCAATACCAAAGCCCCCGCTGGAACTTGGTATATACGCGCTATATGAGTATTCTCCCTCACTCAGTGGAGTAACGTTATAAATCACCAGTGATAAGTTCTCATTGATAGCGTACACATCCTCGTTTCCGGTTTTGGGGGATGAAGAATTTCCCTTGATAGGATGATATTATGGAGATTGAACGGTTCCCCAATCAAGTTGCAACGAAGACGAACCAGTACATCGCATCTTTTCCTGTACCGTGAACTTCCCAGTTTCTATGGGGAGGACGGGGCACAACACCATGGGATTCGCCTCTCAAGCTGCCAACGTGAGTTTCTTGTTGCTTCGACGTTAATAGTCCACTCAGACTTGGGGAAAAACATTACAAATTTAAATTTTAATGGATTTAATTTGTCCGTACACCGACGTGATGTCATAGCATCTGTATCGGTGCTTTCCGAGTGTCTGTGGAACAAACTTCTCACAGGTAACTCGGGCGGTCTATCACAGCACGATAACCCTATACCACCGAGCTTGCCTGATGACGACTGGCCGGCAATAGAATCCTTTATATAGCATCTGGTTCACTCAACTCTGCAAATTTCGAAACCGCAATTATGGGTTTGACAACATTGTTTAACGTGTCTTTAGTCTGATGTACATGTTCTTTTTCATCTCTCCCCATTTTGCTCTTGATGACTGCATGGCCCTATAAGGCCAAAAAGTCTCATGTTTTCTGGTCTCCACGCGCGCCTCGCCTCAGACCCGCGCGTCAGCATTTTTAATTTTCTTTTATTCTCTTTTTTTTCTTTTTTGGCTGTGAAACGATATCCAATTGCAATAAATTTGTTGGATCGATTGGAATTCTGTCGTGTTGTTCTTTAAACGACTTTTTCCACAGAGTGAATGTTTGCCCGATTTGTGTAGAGGCCACTCTTAGCCACTCAAACTTTGCACATGGGAAATTTGGTCCCCACGCGTGTATCACTGGGCTGTATTTCCCCTGTGGCAAAAAGGGAAAAGAAAAGAAAAGAAAAGATTACCCCCAAAAACAAAAACAAGGTACGTCACCGCACCGGATTTGGAAGCCGACCAAATGACCGGTAAACAAGAACCTTTTTTTATGGCGAAGGGATGTATGTATTATTATGTCATACATTCTGATATTTGTCAATAATATAATAATGCTTTTTAATAATAAAAATTTACCATTAATAAACAAATTAAAACGGGACATGAAGGGGACTACTGCCTCTGCCTCCTCTCGGACCATTGGGTCTAGGTCTCAATTTCCCCTCGAACGGTAAGCCCCAGTGGAACCTCAATCCAAATGATCAGCTCTTTGGTCTCGGTCTTAGTCAACGAGGGCTGACAATTCCACGTTCACTATGGGCGTGAAACTTTTGTTTTCCCATTTTTTCTTGTTCACTAGCGCGTTAACTGTCCATGTTTGGCCCACGTTTTTTGGGTTGTGCCACCCTTCCCCATGTCGCACCCTCTTAATTAATTGCTCTGTGTTGGCTTGGTCTTTACTACCTATCAGTAACTTCTAACGAAGTCTAATTGCTTCATTACTGCAAATCTTATGTTTCTGCAAGAAATATATATCAACAAATAATTAATAATAATGATAATAATAAAGATTTTAACGCAATATCCACCCTGCTGGGCGCTCAAGGCGCGGAAACAAAGAAAAACATGAATACAAACAATATACAATGATAGCATAGAGGAAAGAAAATAAAATGTATGTACCGAGGTACATGTACCTACAATGCAATTACAAATATACATCATCTTTTGAAGAGTTGTGACATAAGATGAGTTTTAAGCATCGACTTAAATCTGGTTATACTATGACAAGATTTGAGTTTAGTTGAAAGATCATTCCCAGAGTCTCGGGCAGTTGGTGACAGAAAACAACATATCACCCAGTTCCGTTTTTAAAGTTGGTTCCTTTAGGAGTGACATGTTGCTGAGCGCAAATTGCGTGATGGAGTGTAAGACTTTAAGCCAGTTCAAAAATAAAATTTGGGCAATGTTATTAAAAAGATTTTGTGAACAATTAGCATGCAAGTTTAAAAACAATTCTCTGTGAAAGTGGAAGCCAGTGCAGTTCTTTTCTTAAAGATTGGCGTGATATGGCATGACTTTTGGACAAAGTCACAACACGAGCTGCTGTGCTTTTGTATGTGCTGAAGACGAGATATTTGATTCTGCGGAAGACCGTAAAGGAGAAACATTCCGTTATCGAGCCGTGATGTGACAAACGCATGTATAATTTGCTCAGACACTTTTTATTCAAGTATTTCCTAATTCGGTGGTTATATTTCTTGATATGAAATGATGATATGCGAACAATGTTTGGAGATATTGTGGTTTGAAGTCATTGTCGAGTCAAATATAACACCCAAATTACGATGCTTGTAATGAGGGGTTATCTGCGAGTCACCAATTGTAATAAAATGGAAGAGAAACTTTAGACAATTGCTGACGTGATCCAAATAGAACAGAATTTTGCCTTTTTCGTCGTTCAATTTCAGGAAGTTTTGTCTCATCTTCAACTCTCGAATCTCTTGAAGACCATTTCTCCCAGTGCTTTTAATGCAGGGAATTGGCAGGTTCTTGAGAAGATTTAAAAAGTAATGTAAACCTGCGTGTCATCAGCGTAAACGTGGTAATTTAAATTATACTTCAAAATGATATCACGAACTGGAAAGGTATAAACAGTAAACCACTGGGGCCGAGCATAACGCCTTAAGGTGCCAGAATAGTCAGAATAACAGGCTCGGAGATAGCGTTACCAATACAAACATGTGTTGAGGCCTATTTAAAAGGTAGGACTTCACACCAATCCAGGGCTGTGTCATGTATTCCAAGATGATATTGAAGGCGGGAGAGAACGATTTTAT
Organism: Zoroaster sp. YZ-2022; assembly: GCA_029582265.1. NCBI lineage: Eukaryota > Metazoa > Echinodermata > Asteroidea > Forcipulatida > Zoroasteridae > Zoroaster > Zoroaster sp. YZ-2022. The sequence continues at coordinate 95,320,799 of CM055816.1, read as the reverse complement.
GATCGACCGTGTCCAAAAAAGCGGACGCTTAAGGTCTAACAAAACTAATGCAGTGATTTTCCCCTCATGTTCATGGCAGACAAAATGTCATTGTTGACGCGAAGAAGAGCAGTTTCCGTTCCATGAAATGGTTTGTAGGCTGACTGAAATGTGTCCGACAGAGTTATTAGCACAGAACATGGTCAGAGATCCATGATGAAACAACTTCGCTCGATTGTTTTTCCAAGGTACTTTAAATTCGCTACTGGTCGGTAATTTTTGAAAAACTTTCCTTGTCCAAATTGGGTTTCTTTAGAAGTGGTTTTAAGATGAGCAACCTTGTGGGCTATTAGGAAACAATCTGGAAGAAAAGAGAGATCTTTTACAATAATTGTGATATACTTAGCAAACACATCAAGAAGTCATCAATATTTTGTTTTATTAGCGAAGTTGTCACTGGATCAGGATTCACATGATTTTGATGGCGATTTCATGATGAGTTTCTTTGATCTCCGTAACACTAGTGTAGGCTCAAACATGGTTGAGTTCTACATTGTGGATCCTTGTGTGATGGTGTTTGTGATAGAATGGCAGAGTGTACTGAGGGGAAAAAAACGACGGATATTCTCAATTTTTGTGACAAAAAGTTTGAAAAAAGCATTTGCGAGGTCCTGATCGGGTTGTAGATGGAAGCCTGGAACTTTGGGTTTAAAGGTAAGCAGCTTTCAACAATGTTAAAAGAGTTTTTCTGATCACCAAACTATCTCTCCACAAGAGATGAGTAGTGAGTTATTTTGCCCCTGGTTAATCATGTTCTTCACAATATCACGTTGGTTACCGATATTCTTGCCGATGTCATAAACACGTCTGACAATACTTTTATAACGATTCAAAATTACAGGCCTAAACAAATTTTAATGACAAAAATTTTACTAACAAAAGAAGAATGAACTACAATTAAGCCATATAGTATTCAATGATTTAATTTTGCCCTTAACACCGACGTGTGTATAAGCACTGTATACTCAGTGCTTTCCAAGTCTCTGTGAAAAACTACAGGCGGGAGTCAGGCGTGGGGATTCGAACCTCATTTATTTCGACCTCCTGCATACTAGTGCAGACGTCTTACCTCGACCACCGAGAGGCTTGCGCCTGATGGCAGAACCCGCTGCTATACTGGGATTCTAGCCAGCCAATCGCCATCGGGCAAGCTCGGTGGTCGAGAGTAAGACGCTGGGTATCTACCTAGCTTACACTCTTAAACTCCCGTAAGTCAAACCTTTTGACCCTTTTGCGGGTCAAATAACCCGGTTGACCTAATAGGTCGTTAATAATTTGACCGACCCTGGGTCAATTTTCTTATTAGTGACGTCCATGTCAGCACCGTCAACCAGCCACTTGATTGGACGAAAAGCTAAAGGCTAGCGTCACGCAGGTCACATTTTCCAACCGCCAAATTTTTAACTACGATACGATGTCGTTTTTTCGTCCAAATGATCGTTGGAGAATCATTTCACAATTAATGAAGGGGTCTTCATTACTTTGTTTCACTTAGGTATGTAAACTTTCACAGTGTTTTATTATACATATGTATGTTCGTTGTAGTAGTATACAGATATTGCTATACAAAACCATTTTAACGTTATAGTGTGCAACTTGAGTACATGTTGTGTGGCCATGTAAATGTGTGTATGTGTGGTGGTTGAGTGTATGTATATATATATGCTAGCTATTGTTAGGGGTATTATTTTACCTTTTTCAATTCGACTTTTTATATTCTGCCTGGCCCTCAAAACATGTATACAGGCCTACTAAAACAAGAATAAAATCATTAAAATAAAAATTTGATATTTCTAACCCCCCTTACATGCCCCACAAGTTTTGCTTGAAGGCGCCCTCTGTTGTACAAGGTTTAATAAAGGTTCCCTGACTCCATATGCACTGTAGAGACATACATGTGGTGGTGGTTACCAGATTCGTGTATATCCGATTATGTACCACACATAATCTAGAATGGTTACTAATCAGCTGTACCCATCGTTGTTTGTTGACATGGTTGATGGGTTTTAACTCAATTAAGACAATTATATATTTAGGTTAGTAAATGTATACATCATATCATATCTAAAGGATTGTTACTGTTGGCAAAAGTTAGGCAGTAGCATAGAAGGATTATTATCTGTGAGTTAGGTAAGTTTGTTTTAATAATAATAATATTATTCACCATGCACCTACAACTTTTAAATATTACTGCAAGAAATTTCCCATGGGAGTTAACTTGGGAACATTTGTATTTGACTATGCCTGGGACTTGTTTTCATCTTAAACATGAAATATTAACCCGCTGGTTACTGTCGTAGAAATAGTATAGTTTTGTACAATCACGATGATAATAATAATAATAGTAAGTGAAAAAGAATGCACAAAGTTGGGGAAACTCTAGATTCCCAAATAAATTTAAGGTTTACAACTGTGCCAACCCTGAACGCTGAAGTTGAATCCTAGCTTAAAATAAAATAGTGGGATATAGGATTTATTATTTGAAAAGATGTTTTTAAGGGATGGTGTGTGGCTGATATTTGGCACATTTAAAAAAAATTTTACAATATTATCTTTCACTTTCTATAAATACAATTGTGTAATATACATTTTGACTTGTTATTTTACATACATAATGGTAATTATAAATGTATTTCACATTTTTAAGGTATAGCTACAGCATTACATCTAGTGATCAGGACTCCTCCACCCCGGAGCCACTTCTAAGCCCCTCCCTGCACCCAGCATTCCACATTCTCATGCCCCAGAGATGATCAAAACATACAGATTGAAATATTGAGTTAACCAAAGGGTTCTTCTCAGAACCCTTACTACTCAAAAGAGATTATTTCAATGTCATCACAAATCTTACTCTATCTAAAGATGATGCTTCACATCTACATACTAGCAGAACGTTCAAGAGCATTAGATCTGCATTGTATCATTTACAGCAAATTCATTTGGCATTGCCACAAATCCAAAATTCCTCGCTAAAGCCATAAAGTATGTTGTTAAATGTTAGTTATAGATGTATAATATATATTTTTGTACTATATTTATAAATAATAAATCTGGCTGTTACCAGAGCTTTGCTAGCTATAACTTAAAGGACCCGTGGTAATATATAAAATGCAAATAAATATTTACCAGGCCTTACATCTCAAAACCCTAGCGATTCTTTCTCTGAGGAGAAGAACTTGCGATAGGTTCAAAAACATAACTGAGGCCAACTACTACTTTACATCCATACTCTTTACAGTTGTAATTAATTCTTTTCTAGAAGAATGTTAAAAGCAAAATATAAATTTTATATTATTTCAAGGATAAAATAAGTTTGTATTACAATAATGAAATAAAATCTATATGCAATCCATATATAAAGCCACACACCTTAAGGCAATTGAATTTTGAAAGGTTGTCATGGAATAAGTATGCTAAATTTCAACAGGTAAACATGAGAAGTACTTTAAATTAATTGTTGAGTGGATGTTTCTCTTCTATTAGCTTCCATATCACTGTGTGTTTCAAACAAAATAGACGTTTGCCCCTAACGACGGTATACAGCTAATCTGCACAAGAAGTCAGGATGCCATGCCGTTTCACAAAACAAATCTTCAGGGGGGCATGTACAGGGGGTTATAACGCTCTCAAATGGATTTTTGAGTATTTTTCCTTGTTTCTTACTCAGGTTGGTACATATTTTGAGGGGCATCATGATATGTGGACATTGTATGTTCGCTGTTTATTAACAAAACACACACACGTTACAGTACTACTAACGTTACTAGGTAGTAGGAAACTTGGCTAGTACTAGTAGTACTAGGTGTCAGTATTTTGTGTCGGTCTTGTGACTTGTGTGGTGGTTGCACTGCAGTCTGACACTTTTCTTACTAAGCTAAAGTAGGCCTGAAACAATCACCCCTTTACTGAGATAATGAAAATGTCACATCATGGAGGAAGGAAGAGGTCACATGTATTCTATTCTATAATGCCTAACTTAAACTAAAAGGCATTTTTCTGAGTTGCATAATTTTTTCTGAAGTTAAATCAATCTATCATCCTGATAATAAAATGAGGTTGCTAACTTATGTGTGTTTTGTTAGCATGACCCATTATTCTTCATCCTCTTTGAAAACATGTAATTATGTTTATACATGATATATGTATATTTCAGATCAACGGTTGATCATGCTTGCTATGACATCATGGTCAACCATCTACAGTTTACAGTACTTAAGGGTCAGGATGATGAACATCATGTAAGTTTTACTGCACTCAAATAATTATTTATTAATTTTTGATGAATCCATGCCTTCCCCCCCCCCCCCCACAGAAAAAAAGAGAAATGGAAAAACAGGAACATGGGCAGATTAAGTGTGGAAAACTAATATTACTTAAGGCTAGGTGTGTTTTGGTTTATATTTCAGGAACCGGATACCCAGCTACCCGTAAATAATTTGTAAACACAAAATACTCCCGAATGTATAAAATAACCAATATGAACACAAGTTTCTCTTGTTTAATTAGAGTCATAATAAATGTGGACTTATTGTAATACTTTTCCCCTCAATATTAAAATGACGAACACCAAAAATGTTTACAAAATTGGAGACTTCCATTTGTGTGGCTAAAATATTTAAAATAGTAAAAAAAAATTAAAAGTCATTAATTCGTCACTGAAAATATTTCTTATTCAATTATTTTACTGTCCACAGATAGGCCAGACTGTGAGTTTGCAGTGAGGCGCAACCTTGTTCCTTCCATTTTCACCATCAGAGTTAAGGCGGGTGAAGGGCAAAAGGCAACTCTATTGTCATGCTACCACAGGATGCCACCAAGGATGCCACTACAGGATGCCACCAAAGGATGCTACTACAGGATGCCACCAAAGGATGCCACCAAGTCATTTATTGACCGGTAAGGATGTGACTGTTAATAACCTATTGCATTTCAAAGTGTATTTTGGAATCTGGTGACAAATCCCATAGCATGCAAATCATTTGAAGTACACAGGCATAGGCCTAATGGTGCACCAAATTTGTAAAAGATGTTGTCATTCAATTCCTAGCATGCATTGAGAAAGCTTAAAATGTTTATTGTTTCTTTTTACATTGAATAAGTGATTAATTAGCCATCATTTTGTAAGCCTTGTGAATTCTTAGGCATGTATCATCACCATCTAAGCTGAGATTGTATTAGCAGAATCATAATTATGAATAACAATTTAGGTATTTCAATTTCTAGAAAAACTTCAACATTATATACATCAGTCTCGGAATATATTGAATATACATGTATCTTATTTAGTAAAATTGTACATGTTGTATACAGCCCATCATATCGTAACTAGACACAAGTATTAAACCTTCACACTTTTAAAATACATTTTGTACCCTTTTACTCCAGATTGAACCATTGAACCCTTGTCATACAAATGTGTCACACAAACAGCCACTTGTGCTACCGCTACGAGGTGTGTCAGACTCTGTATAACTTTGTAATCCAATGGCCAGGTGTGGAGGTTGATCTTTTCTAAAGGAGTTAATGTATGTTTTAAATTGAACAATCCCAAATTAATTTATATGGACCTATCCTATCTGTGGCAGTCCGCACCTTCATGAGAATTGTTTTTCAGGACCTTAAGACACATCTAGGTTATTCAGTGTATTTTTAACATGTTAGAACAATGATAGTACCGAGGAATTGTTTTTGACTGGACCAAAAAAATCCCCACAAGTGTGTAGTTATTATAAAACAATATCTGTTGGGTGATCTAGTAAAATGTATTTTACTGACTGTGAATCCTGGGAGTTGGGCCATGTAAACATTAGTAAACATCCCCAAGTCTTCATTGCGTTCATATTTATTTTTATGCGAGCATTGGGATAGTTCAACCTAAGTACTGACCATCAATTCCATAAACACAAATTGGTGTAAAGATATTAAAGGGGATATTGTCACGATCAGAGCAGACTTTCTACGGCATGGAATCGGTATCCTAGTTAAAGATGAACACAGTGTCTGAAAATTACTGGCTCATTGTGCATCAGCAACACGAATATCACCTTATCATGTAGTATTATTTTCAGTCACTGAGTTAATCTAGAACTTGAACTCTGATTCCATGTCCTGTTGATCGTGACGATATTGCCACCTTTAAACAATAACTTTAAAATGACTATTTATGAACATGTTAAACAGTTAAAGAGAAATAAATACATATAACAATCGGAAGATCATTTCATTATTGTTTGTTTCTTTTCATTTTACACTTATCCTTTCAAATTACATTGCCGTCCTAACAAAGGTAAGCATGTGTTCTTTATAGAAAGATGCACTTATTGTAGCATTACTATAGAAATTTAACAGTTCAAGCTGAATGTTACATAAAAAACAAAAACATTGTTTTATTTGATTGTTTGCCATAGATAAAGGCTTCTTTAATACATGGAAGACATGCTTATCTCGATTAGGATTCCGGAATCCGGGTCAACATTAATCTGACCCGTTAGTCCGGGTTGGATATGACCCGACTCTAAGTTGGGGTCAGATTATTAAAGTCTTCTGGGTCAAATAATCTGACCCAACTTTCGGGTCATCCTGACCATTCTGTGTAGTTTTTTCACAGAGACTCGGAAAGCACTGAGTATACAGTGCTTATACACACGTCGGTGTTAGGGGCAAAATTAAATCATTGTTTCTTTCCGACGCAAGAATTTCACCAACCTATACCCATATAGTATTGTAAAACAAACCGCACACTGCATTGACGCTAGTACGTGAATTTTAATTTATAAAAGTATTAATTAATTAATTTAAAAGCATTATATTAAAAAATTTAATGTTTTCAAAAGTTGCCATTTATAATAAAACTAATAACCAAAGGAAGTTTCCATCACAAATATGTACCGGTACATTTTTAAAGAAAACTATTACCTGCCCAGTGCTCACACATTTGGCTGATAACAGTCCTTAAAGTTAGGGATGTAAATGAATAACCTTTGGGTGAAGTAATTAATTCTATTATCTTGATCTTGCGAATACAAAACACAATCTTGTAAATAGGACGATCCTCCTCCAAAAATACCTATTTCCTTACATTTTAGGGTGAAGCTCCGCCTGACAATTTTTTTTTTTAAATTAATAATAAAATTATTCACGATCCTTAAAGAATGTGTTTGTTTATTGGTATTTTTAAAATAAAATAATTAAATAATGGCGTAAAGGCGATGGGGCGTAATGGCGATTGCGCGTGATGACGATGGGGCATTATGGCTATAGGGCGTCATGGCGATGGGGCGTAACGACTGGATACCAGCTAAACATAATTATGATAGTATGTATTTATAAACGACAAGACAAAACAACTGCTACACAATCTTGTAAAGGCATTTATGATATTATCTTTGGCGCAACTATAGTAGACACACACTTCTCTTTCGGTAGACTTTTCTTACATTATTTTTGGCAATGTTCCCCATTTAAAGACACTGGATCTACCCCTGGAAAAGATGGTAAGACGTGTACCATAAAACCTGTATATATATATGCCTACAGGAATAACACAAGCAATTCAGAAAGTAACATTTTAGTTACTGACATTATGTCTCGAACTTTCAGAAAGAACAAAACATTTCGGTATCAAGACCCTATATATATATATAGCATTAGGAAAAATGTAAAACAACTATGTTTTAGGTCGTCAGAAATTCAAACAACTGGAAAAAATGTGTCCAAAATTGCAAAAGATACCAATCACAGGGCATACTAAATTAAACCAAGTTGCTGGGAATGTTAAGAAAGATACAAACAGCCGTCTTCAAACGTAGACTTTAACTTTTCGAAAATGGTAAATCAGTTCGCAAGCTAAACATAATAAAAAAATCATAAATAAAAAATGGCGGCCCCTTCAAAATTTATGATGACAGCCTTGTACTACTTATTAAGATAATTTAAAGTAAATAAAACGCAAGTAAAATTATGTTTAGGATTCCTGAAACAACAATGTTTAAGGTGTACAAAAAGACTAATAATTGGGGAAAATATGTCCAAAAGGGTGGCCATTTTTAAATCCAATATGGTGAAGATGTCAATTAAAAAATGGCACATTTTTTAATTCAGCATATCAAGATTGACAAAAATAAAATCCAATTTCCAGCATACAAACAGCTGGAATACATAAGAGCATGATATTTTCCCCAGTACTATTCCTAGATAATATAAGGAAGATAAACAAAAACTGAAAAGGTGCTAAGATCCTTTAAACGGGGCATATCCCAATGGTTTGGGAGGGCATTATAATTCTCCGTGAATATGTATTTGAAAATATACCTCTAATTACATCACAGATAATCTAGAACCCTAAGGGCGGGCCCCAGAACCCCACGCCGCTGTGGCTTTGTGTTGTACTCGTGACTCGGACTCGAGTCTGAGTTCAGTCCGACTCGAGTCACTTTTTTCGGTGACTCGGACTCGGACTCTCAAGTCACCATGTACAATGACTCGGACCTCGACCCTTCGGACTCGGACTTGTGACTCGGACTCGATGTTTTTGACTCCGGACTCGACGGCAAAATACCCAATATTCACTATTTTAAAACATAATTCTTGCAACATTGTGTTTAAGTTTGTTATTTAATTTCAACGATGCGAGCAGTTTTATAAAACTGATAATATGCATCCCCCACAAATTTCCAGTTCCCCAGGGGCCCCCCACGAAAAATCCTCATAGTGCCCCCCCCCCCAAAAAAAAAACAGAAAAGAAAAAGAAAAGGGGAAAAAACCCATACCCCCCTTGGCCCCACTGAAAAAGTCCTGGCTACGCCGCTGCTTTTGATATATGCTGATTTTTTTTTAAATGTTCGGCCGCCATTTTTAATTATTTATTTATTTATTTTTTAATATTTAATGTTAATTTTTGGGTTTTCAAACCTCAAAATATTATTACTTATGTTTCATTAAAAAATATGTTTCATTAAAAAATAAAGGACCAAGAACACCATCTTAAAGGGGAAGCCTTTACAGTTCACTTACTTTAGAATTATTATTTTATTATTGTTAAAGTAGGCCAACTTTTCGCCTAAATTTATATTGATAATGGGTAGTTGATTCTTTTCAAATACACGTGTACTTACGTGCCCACTGCATTTAGATTGTGAAAATTGTTTTTTTAAATGGTCGATTCAGTTGCAATTTGTTTTGTTTATTGGACTTTATTTGCTTTCATGATAAAAAAAAAGGTATGGACAGCGGCGGCACCAGACCTGTTAAACTGGGGGGCAAGAGGGGGGAAAGCTTAAATTTAAGGGGGGGGGGGGGGCAAACATTAATCTTTACTGTAATTTTGTAATTATTAATAAGCATTTACTTACTATCGGGGGAAAATTGGGGGAATTGGGGGGCAAAGAAAGTAACTGGGGGCATTTGCCCGATTTTTCACTAATCGTTGGAACTTTCCGGCTTGCAAATGGACGACTATTTTAGGACATACGAGTTAATCGCGGAAACAGTCGTTGGTAAAGTGCGTGCTGGCCCGTTCTGAATCCAGGCTGCAGGGCAGTTGTACGTTTTCTCACGCACAAAACACAACCGTGTATCCCACGTCGAACACGCATAAAACACACTCACACAGCAGAGTACCTCCGGGAACGATTCAGCCATTTCACAGGACTCATTGCAGAATGATATAAACAATGTTACAATGAAAACACAACAATCAGAAAACCACACGGACGAAAGCCTATCATCTTGAAAAAGAAAAAAATAATTAAATATAAAAATATACTTACACAATCTGTTTGTGTTAATTTCAATATAACACCAATTTCCCTACTCGAAAGATAATTTTCACATGGTGTCACCGCAAACAGTCATTACGTTTTCACCATGCAAAGATATGTCTTAGGGAATTCCCTCACTGAGCAATATAATAATAATAATAATAACACGCATTTATATAGCGCCCAATCCATGAAGACATGCTCCAAGGTAAATGTAAAGTGTAAAAATATAAAAAGTTTCGAATACATAATATGCGCCTTTTGTATGGACAGCCATTACTGACCTAAACTGTCAATCGTGGTTGTCCAAAGATTGTGCCAACAATTGAAATAATTGTATGAGCCTTTAGTATTGAACTGGATGTAATTTTCAGTTTGGTTTTAGTAGTCTCTGTAAAGGCCTATTCATTAACTGTATAGTATTTTTGAAAAATGTTGAATTATTATTTAGTTTTGGACGGAGTGGCCGCCTATATTTCACGTTCCAGCCAACGTGGCAATGCTAAAGACAGGTATATTAATAAAATTGTGGAATTCCCCAGCTGTTTTGTTAGTTGGGAATTCCCGCCACTGAGCCAACGTTATTTAAAAAAAAGGTTCTTAAAAATTAATTCACCATCAAATTTGAGGTGTTAGTAGTAGTCTCGTGGCAAGAACGCTCACCTTGCAAATGCAAGATACTAACTTCAAGATCAGGTTTTTCAACATTTTTTAAAATATTTTTTTCATACATTTTTAGCTACAAAATTAATTCAGAAGCAAAGCCTTTCTATACAATAGTAATTCACGGCTGTGAAGGATTTTTTAAAGGAAAATAAAGTCAAAAAATTCATTTTAGCATAGCTGCAAACATTTCAAAATTCCAATTCGTAATGAAACTGACCAAGACATAACAATTTGTATTAAAACTAAAATGATGGTCAAGATGACCAACTACAAATAAATCAAACAAAAACGTACTACATATATGTACATAAATCAATTTGTACTTTCGTAATTCCTGAAAAATTTGTAATAATTACGAATAATTCTAATAGTTGGCAGCTATGATTTTTTAGAATGCATATGCTTACCAAATTGTATACAGGGGCGGATTTGGGGGTGCGCAACGGGCACGCCCCCTTATTTTGCTGAGTCCAAAAGATAATAATAAATACCTAATATAGGGCCTCGCGCTACGCACTCGCATTTTCAACTTTGAAATTAGCCCTCAAAGTTTGCGCCCCCTTTGTTAAAATCCTGGATCCGCCCCTGGTATACTACTGAAAAATCGCATCCAGTGAGTGTGATGTTATTTTAACATAAGCCTAAGCCACTCCTCCTTAATAATAGTACTGATAATATATAATAAAGCATTTGTAAAGTACACTCAATTTGGAAGCCTATTCAACAGGCATCACTGTGTTTGGTTGAAGGAAAAATTGAAAAGCCGTGTGTGTCTTCATATGGAGCTTGGAAATTGATAGATCAGTGGTTCAGTAAATATTGTACTCATGTACAAAAATCGTACAAAACAGCACACTTTTTCGTAAACTATTAAATTTGGTCGTAAGTTTTGCAAAAGATTACAATCTAACTATAAATGACTACCATTTCACCGAAATGTTAAAATCGTATTCAAATCGTGAAAAGGGGGTTCTTAGCCTATGTAATTACATGTTATATTCGCCCCTCCCACCTCCAGAGCGTTACAAGAAATCACCGCTACAGGCGATCTACAGGGTGTCTGCTGTGGACTGTCTCCGAGGTGTCTGATGTGAAAGCTCACTGCTTTGAATCTGTTTTATGTATTTCTAAATGACTTGACTTGCCTGTGATTATCTTGTATGGTTGTTATTAAGTTGGTTTGATAATTCTGTGTAGATTTGCATCAGCGCCTTGTGCGCCTTTTGGTGGAGACGTGTGCTGTGTATATATATATATATATATATATATATATATATATATATATATATATATATATATTATGTATATGTAGGGGAACGGATGGTTGCCTACTTCCGCCGGGGTGACATACGGTTGCATCAATGTCAGGTTTGATGGATGGTCCATCTGGCAAGGGGATGCACTGTAGTAAAAACTCGCAGTTTCACGGTAAAACTAAATACTTGACTCTTGGTAGTTTATTCGGTTACAAAAGTTCCAGAAAGTGAAGTCCACAAAGTGAAGTCCACAAAGTCCCTATCAATAGAACATAGTACAGTTGTATAAACGTATCCCTCAATTTACCCTAAATGACGCACCCTAAGGTTATATAAGCAACTGGACAGTAACTTACAAAATGAAATTAGCAGTTTGGTGTTTCAGTTTGTTTCAGTGAAGGATTCTCTTGTAAAATGCAGAATTTCAATATATGATCATACGCGTGGACGTCTTGAGCGCCGTTTTTTGAGACGCACAGAATTGTGGTCATCAGAAAATTGATGTTGGTATAATGACTCACCCCAAACTGTTAAAGTTGATGGGGGCACAGAAAATGTACCCAAGAAGAAAAACAGTTGAAATCATGTTTCATCTTATTCCAGATGGTTGTAAAATTGTTTTTAAACTTGAAAAATAAATATATTGTTTTCGATTTTTAAAATAAAATGGTATAATTTGGAGAAGCTCTCAAAACTTTTAATCAATATTCTTGAAAGACCAATAAAATGGAAGGTGGTTAAATTTTTGCAAAAAGTACTTTAAAAATTTGAAATTGCTGTTAACATTTTGTCAAATAAAAGATTTCTTTTCATAACCATGATATTAATGTTTCATTTTCTCAATAATTTTCCACTACCGTCGAAATAAACACCAACGAATTAAGTAGTCTTCGTTCGCTTCTTCTATAAGGAATGTGTCCAATTTGAGGATTAGTATTTCTTTAAAAAATCATTGCAAATGCAAAGCATTCATATATTTTGGTTTCCACAGACAACAGCTTGTTGACGGCATAGAACAATAAAATCACTGATGTTCGTGAAAAACAAATTGAGGTCATGTAAATCTCTTACTATTTGTATCTAGCAAAATCAGTGGTTAAACAACTTTTTCCACTTTCACAAGCACTAACTTTCCAGTAAATCATACAATTTCACTATAATTTTTATTTCTGTAACAAGCACGACTTAGATAAGTTTATGCAACCAGTTATACGCCATAGTTTTGTAAGTTTTCCGAGAAATGCTAAGCCAAAGAAGGTGCGTCATTTCACGAATGCGGCGGAGTTACGTACATGGACAACACATTGCTACATTACGTTATATTCAAAGTAGAAACGACAGTCATGATTATACTTTTGTTACAAAACATCATAAATCAAAGATTAAAATCACTCCACACTCACCCAACACCACAAAAGAAAAGACTATAAATCTACGGAAAAGTTGACATCAAAGATGTGGATAAATGATCAGCCGGTTGTAAAGTACATGAGACTATCGTAGGAGGCTCTGATGGGTCCGCCATTAGAGAGAGCTCAAAAAGGCCAACTCTCCTATGTGAAAGCATTAGTTTGACAAGTTGTTCACCCAAAGCTTATTACTACGCCTAGGATATAGTTTGGGTGATCGTTTTACACAATAATTCTTTATTGAACCCAACAAAAAGTATACAATTCACATGAACATTATATGTCATTACAGTTAATACTGAACAATTAAATTTTACCAGATTATTGGAGTAAATGTCTATTGGAATTATGTGTTATTTCTACGCTTTCACATACCATTGGAGTAATGCGGTTTTACTTGGAATTAAAGGTACACGCAGAACATTAAGGGATAAAAATAACTGTAAACTATAAACTGACTCAGTTCCCCACATATAAATTATAAAAACATAGAAAACGGGGAAAAATCTAACTTAAATGTAAACTAATTGAAACTACAGAGATATTTAAACAAATAGGATTGTAAATAAATGCAGCAATGATACAGCAAGTATAAAACAGGAAATATAACACATATAAAACATTACAATGCAGTTTTACTTAAACTGCCTAGTCATAAGTTGATGATGGCATCAAACATGTCGGAAGTGCTAACATTTTAGTAAATGTTAGTAAATATTAATATTAATATTAATATTAATATTAAGTGCATGCGCACTTGACATCATCCAGATCTAATTAAACACTTCAAAAAAAGAAAGTCCCACCTGTATATTTTTAAATTTTAGAGACTTATGAGCATAAACATGATATGACGATTTAGCCTGATCATCGACATGTTGCAAGCAAGATTTGTGCGGATAACGTTGCGCATCAGTGCACACAACTCGGTTGATTGTGTGGGGGTACCTGTTCATTTCTCACAACTTTGCATTGTGGCTCAAAATAACGCCCCTTAACTCTAGCAAAATGGGTTATTCCTTTTGTCATCAGCTTTATTTGTCTGTTACATAATGTCTTGGAGCACTTTTAAACGAAATACCTCATTATTGGAATGTTCATTTGCCAAATGGTCCTTATGCACATTGCTGGATCTGCCATGGGTCGTGTATCAATTGCTAATCGGGGTAGAGCTCTGGGTCTACTGGAATGTCAGCCAGAGAAGTGGCTAGAACACTGTATATTGTTTCCGTCGTAAACGTAAGTTTACTTCCCTCATTTTCTGTAGCTCTGCCTATAGCGACCTACCCCCGCTAGCCCCTCCCCAACCCACGAAAGCAATTTTTTGAAGCAGGTGTTTTTGTACCGTTCTAAGTGCAAAGCCAAATAATTTACATCTTGAGCAACGCTGCGTGTAAGGACATTTCTTATTGTTAAACATGGAACACTGGAGCAAATACCACGAGGGTTATAACAATTCACTCTGTTTTCAGAGTCATATCACTTAAATGGCATTATTTGAATGGTAAAAGGACTGTAGATAATTTGATAGTTTACAGAGTAGAGAAAATGTGTGGAATTTCCTTGAAGATAAAAAGTGCAGGGGCGGTCGTCGTCATGTTTGGCAATGATATTATTTAAAGATAACTTTGTGTTTTATTTTTTCTGTAAGTATTATAACTCTATATAGCAGTAGTTGAATTAAAAAGTGGTTAATTGTTCATGTATTAAAATAGTTCAATGTCATAAAATTATATACAGTGAAAGAAAAGGGTCTCCTACTTATAAAAACATTTTTTCATGGATAATAATAACTAATATAATATATTACCGCTTGGTTTTGTTTCAGGTTACTCTCGTACAGATATAAACCAGTAAGTGATTCTTATTATAATGATTAACTATGTAATACACATAAGTTAACTGGTGCCATGATGCACACTATCTTTCTATGTTGACACCACTGTGCTAAAGACGTATCGCCCGTGTTTTTGGCCGTGTTTAACGGCAATTTACGATTTTTTTTCGTTTTCATCGAAGCATTGCCATTTTGCTTGAAGAAGCGAAAACCAATGAATTCATGGTTTGTTATGTCATAGATTTTACACTGTTTTGTAAAATATCTCAAGTATTTATTTTACTTTCTAGCTACACCATTGGTATTTATATTAGGCAATTCGCACAATATAACACCATGAAATAATAAAGTTGACACCACTAGTGTTATTTTAACACCTCGGTTTTTGCAGGGTAGAAGATAATGTCGCTTCCCGGGTCTAGCATTGTAACATGGGACACAATCCCTGGCTACAAGGCATGCCTTGGCTAAAATGACTTATGACTAGCACCCCCGTCCCAGAAAAACATATTGACAAGAAGGAGACCGCCAACATAGGGCTAGATGGCTAAGATGGATAACCTCCAGTTCTTTTCAGAACTTATTACTAGTCAATTGAGAATTTCACAAGGTGTCAGTCTTTACTTGATTGTTGAACGAGAGCCGTATGGTTTTCTTCGTTTACTAATACTATCAAAATGTATTTACGTACGGTGCCTTGCCAGTTTCTCGTGTACATTGAGGCACTATTGTGATTTCACAAAAAATGTCATGCACAAGCATGACACTCTTTTATCAAGTTCAAACAAACAGACCTTCTATTTTGTTCTAAGTAATTAAATATGTGAAATGTCATTGCATTTCTCCTTTAATTGCCTAGGTCACAGTTTTTTCACACGAAAGTTTTTTCACACGGTTAGGCCTAAGGCTTTTTATTTATATTTTCAGTTTCAATCATGCCGTTTCAATGTGTCAATTGTAAGGTATCATGTCAAGGCCAAAGATATTTCCATAATTAATGTTGATCATCCGTTTGTGGAAATGAATACTATTCTTTATGAAAACATTTGCAAAAACAAAAGAAAAAATCACAGCGAAGGTGTGTAAACATGTACACGGTGACGATGCGTATAATTATATACACTCACATTGTGTTCTTGATTGTAGACACAAAGAAATTAATTACCATTAACGGCAATGAACACCAGCAGTATTAACCTACTTCCGATTTTATATTGGATAAGACGCCATTATGTTATGGCATTTTCTTTATTAAAACAGGGCCGTTGTGCAGTTCAGAAGGAACTCCGATCCAGTAGGCATGCATCCTGTTCTGACCGACTCAAGCAGATCCCAAGATCAAGGTTACAATTACATGTTTTTTTATAAAACCATTGAGTGTTTATGTGCAGTGGAAATGCAAGCAACTATTGATTCAACGACATGATAGGGTGTCTTTGCCTTGTTATGGAATATTTGTCTTAATTAAAGGATACTACATTGGGTTTTAAAACAAATAATAATAATTAAGGGTCTATCGAACTAATACCTAAACCTTAATGGCGTAAACATTGCTGATGGTATGAAATTACCATTGAAATGTATATGAGGAAAGGTTCTTTCTCAATATGGAAAATGGGACAGAATACAGTCCTAACTTCTGGACTGACTTCTGCGTACCCCTGTGTTTATGTATGTTGTTTGTATATCGTCCATTTTGCCATTGAGAAAACCTTTGAGAAACCGTAAGACCAATAACTACTATTTTGCATTTATACTACAGGTCCTTTAGGTTGGTAAGAAGTTTGCAACAGCTAATTCTCTATTTACTCTTGTGTTTATGTATTTGTTCATATTTGTATATCGTCCATTTTGCTTTTGAGAAAGAACCTGCTTGGTTCGAAACGTAAGGCCAATAACCATTATTTTGCATTTATATTACAGGTCCTTTAGGTCAGTAAGCAGTTTGATTTCTGGATCCACCTCTGATAAACTTTATCCTCCTGCAATTTATGTCGAAATTTCAGCGTTCACTCTTACAGTTTTCAATCTCGATTGAAATTTTAATCATAGAAAATGGAGTCATGTACGCTTCAGTCATTTGCGAAGAGAGTCCCCAAATCGCCTCCAGTAACTCCAGCGACAAACGTGGAGTTGCCGTTTCTGCCAAAAGATGGCCCAATAAGAAAGTACGTGATTGTTTAAAGATAATTGATCTGTATTACGCTTACTTTGCATCCACTTGATGCCATGTTGCCACTCTCACAAATCACACATTTCAATCACTGATTTATATTATATTGATAAACCACGTGTTACAATCGCTGATCTCTATTATACTGACTGGATAGAGGGGCATGTTATTGCATTGCATCTTCTTGATGCCATGTTGCTACTCTCATAAACCATGCATTGCAATCACCGAGTTGACCGGGGTCTGACTCTGGTGCGTTCAAGTAGGCATGACGTCATTGCTGGAGCTTACCTGCTCGCGAAGCAGGTCACTTGATGAGGCAGACCCAGGTAAGTGACGTTTGTGACGTCACTTTAAAATATTCTGAATGACCGCCATTTTTTGTTTTCAGTGCAACAATTTCGTGAAGTTTGACATACATTTTCATCTCTAAAAAATAATTTGTGAGTAGAGACTGTTCTTGTACTAAAGAACATGTTGTTTTGTACGAACCTGAGACGTAATAAGATCATTAGTTCCGTTTTTACCTGGGAAAGAGTTACTTATGATCATTTCATTGTAAATATATGACCTTTGACATTCTTATCATCGCTTTAACGACCACAAGAGGGCGAACGTTCAACGGCATACTCGTCCGATTAGGTTGTGCTCGGGGCTCACCCATGTGATGTACTCGGATTACCTCAGGGAAGCTACTCGAACGCACCCACTGATCTCTATATAATACTGACTGGATAGAAGGTCATGTGCTTACATTGCATGCACTAGATGGCCATGTTGCCACTCTCATAAACCACGCATTGCGATCACTATTGTATATTATACTGACTGGATAGAAGGTCATGTGCTCACATTGCATGCACTGGATGCCATGTATAGATTACAATCATTTTCAATTCATAAAAAGGGCCAGACTATTTTCACTTCCAGCCTCGATTTGAATCACGTGGATATGTTAAAAAACAAAGTAGCAGCAGCTTGATAATGTTGTACGTGTAAGTTATGGTTTGGTGTGAGTTAACGTCCTCAAGACATGTCTTTTTTCACTCCTAGGTGGCTCGTCAGGGTGAATTGACCTTCGCCGAGAATAACTGGATTGCTGATCAGGAAGAGGAAGCTCCGCCCCCTCCACCTCGTGGAGTGCACTGCCCACCTCCGCTGACAAGAGATTGGCAGGCTTGAAGTTGGCAGTGAAACCACAAGTGTTGACTGACTGACTGACTGAATCAACACAATTTTACATAAAACGAATTTACATTGTGCATCTGCATATCAGCCTAGCTAATGCTTCGACTATGCAAAGCTTCAAATCTATTTACAAACTAGCCTTTATTCAAGGCGCACGCGGCTGTCATTGAAAGAGCTTCTCCAGCCTGCCAATAAGATATTGTCCCTCGTTTGCATCATTCCATCATAAAGAACCTGTGCCACCACAGGCCTTACTTGTACATAGGGGACCCGATACAGGGTGTTAAAACTACACACGTGGTGTCAGTTCATTCTTGTATTGTGTAAAAAAAAATCTATTTTAGCGCATTTTGCAGCGATTTGACTTATGGGAATTTTCTTTTTTCTTTTCTTTGTTATTATTTTGTATTATTTATAAACAGTATAAACAATCATTAGAATAAATAATTATAAATATAAATATCATAATGGTTTATTAACAACATGCAGGGTGATACATGGGGTAGAATGCCAAAACTTTGTAAATACATTACTAGCTCGGAAACATTATTCGTCAATTATTGATAGCAATCTAGTTATTTAGTATCATTTATGCATTGTAGTATATACTTTACCAAACATATTTTTAAATTTAATCTTAAAGCTATTCAATGACCGTAATTGAGAGGGAAAGAGAGATAAACTATTCCATAAATGAGGTCCTTGATGCCTAACAGTTGATTTAATGATTGTGATTCTCGCTTGTTGTATTTTGTATTATAGTTATAAATATCCATGTTTTTAGAAAGAATATTTGATATTGAGTTAGGAAACAGTTTCTTATGAACTTGAAACATTAATACTCCTAGATTGATGCTTATATTAATCGAAAACCGACAGGGTATTATATTTCAAAAAGAGAGGTGCAAAACTCGTAGTGCAAACTATTCAAAAAAGTAGTGCAAACTATTCGCACCGTGCATGAGCTGTTGAGGGCACATGTTGTTAGACCACTGTGGGCGATAGGGCAGTGATAGTGCGTCGGGTTTGGCGTGTTTTGCAGATAATGTGTATACGCGCAGAATATCTCCAGCGATCATTGGCTGGTAGAAGTACACGTGCGCTTAGTACCATAACATACGCGCATAAAGTGTACGCAGAACGCTCACACGACGCCAAAGTGGCTATCACCGCTAGAGGGCTACGATGTGCACTGAGCAGATATATTTGGATTATACAAAATCAAATAAAAAAGAACTACATTGCAAAAACAGCACAAGTGTTGTATATATTGGGTGAGTTGACCAGTTAAAACAATATTAGAATACAGTTGTGTGCCGCAAAACAAATTGACAACCAATCACAACCTGTTGGAAAGGCACTTATTGTAATTGACGCGGTCATGCGTGTGCAGTTTAGAATAATGCAGTTTTAAATATCATAAAATGTGATAATATCGATTCAATTCGCTGAAGATTATATAAAAGACTTTCTGGATCAATATATTTTACCTACTAATCTTGGGAAAGTGGAGTTTGGCTTGTTTCTGCTGTATGAACACAATCATTTGAAAGAGCATGAACATTGTACAAATATGTAAAGGTTAATCATTAGTTCTTTTGAGTTTTCAAATGATATTCGCACCGTGCATGAGCTGTTGAGGGCACATGTTGTTCGATCACTCTTGATCGATAGGACAGCATAGTGCGTTGTGTTTCATGTATTGATGCACCCAGTGACCATTGGCTGGCACGCGCTCGTAGTATAACCATAACATACGCGTACGTGCATAACGTGTATGCACAACGGTCACTTGACGCCAAAGTGTATTATCAATACACTGGGTTTAATTTCACCGCTAGAGGGCTACGACTTGTACAGAGCAGATGCGTTCCCGTTAAGCATAGTCATTAAACATGCATAACAAAGTACATTGTAATCAATGTATTGCCATAAACGTATTATTAATTATGATGCCTATTTGACAATTAAGACATCATTGTGTTATTGATTATTTCAATTTAGACAATAGGCCTATTTGGATGTTGTTGGTGAGTGTGTAAGTGAATAGAAAATAAGTAATTCGTCACCGGTCCCACGAAGTGACACAAAGTATAAACAATTTAAAATTTGTGATTTTGATTTACATATACTGAACAGCAAAAGAAACGGAAGTCCGAGGACAGCAAAAGAAACGCAAGTCCGAGGTCTTGTCAAGTTTTAAAACAGAAGACAAACCATTTTGATTCCAATCACTCATTTAATGAAAAATGCTTTCAATTTGTGAGCTGAAAGTGACTGTTGAAATTGCAACAATTTCAACAGTCACTTTCAGCTCATTTTCAGCCCATTGCTGGCTTATGCACGTTCCGCCGTAAGTCCCCGTGGCTGCGCCTCCAGTAGCCTTCTTACTTTGGTCCGTTGATAGGCCCCAGCTTGGCTCGCACACTCTAAAAAAGAAGTGTAAAAAAATATTTTTATTGTTGTTGTGTAAAACTGTTGAGTACAAGTGTTGTGTAACATTTTACGCAATACTGGGCAAACTGACGTTTTCTGCAGTACCTCTCACTTGTGTAAAAAAAACAAAAAAAAACAAAAAAAACTAGAGCTTTAAGTGTTTGTTTGAACAAACACACGGTGTTCGAGTCAACTTCCAGTTCAATCAAATTATCAACGATGATGTCAATACCATATTCATATTCAAAAGATATATCAAATTTGCGTTAGAATGTGTTGAATTTGAACTTCCTGTTTGAACAGCAAGTAAAGGTTAGATTAGGTGGTTTGAAGGTCATATATGACTTCCTCATGATTATGAAAAAATAACAAATTTGTCAACTTATACATCAAACTGAAGCTATGAGATATGACCTTTTAAAATTTGTAAAATCGTTACTTAGTGTGCCACTAATTGGACCATTGGCAAAGCATTTATAGTAACTCATTTCACAAGAATTACAAGCTATTAACGTAAGGAATTCAATTGTGTGTTTTTTTGTTTTCTAATAGGTCATTTAGTTCTTGAGATATTGGCTGTTGAACTTGGAAAAGCTGTGAGATTTAAGCAATAAATTAGAAATTAACAAGTGTGACTTGGGACACTATATTTTCTATTTTAAATATTGACACTAGCCCAACACATGCTTTTCAAAAAGCATGCAAGATGATAAATCAACATTAAAAATCACCTATAGGGTTGTAGGCAGCCAGATCAACCTATTCAGCGTTGTTATGGGCATAAAGTCACAAAGTTGATTTAAGGTAGAAGGGGATTACATGTATAGTAACTGGATTAAACTTGGCTGCAAATTCAAAGAGCAGGAAGTGTGGGTTAAATTGTTTGTGGGAGCTGGGGGTTACTGAAGACACTGAAGCATGGAAGAGCATATAAATATTTCCCCTTTACCTGTTTTTCCAACTTTACCAAGGAAAAGTTTCCCTGTGAGAGAAGAGTCTTTACACTCCTGAGATTTTCATTTCCATGTTGTGATTAATTTTTCCCTACATGGAACATAATAGAAAGTTAGCTAATAATTGTGCATTTCATCCATGTTCACGTATCAGGTATCACAGAGTCTACTCAAAGCACAGCCGTATAGTAGTTGGGTGAAGAAGAAATAATACAGCTTATGTCAAATAGCTGATGTCTGCAGTCTTCAAAGCTTGTATGGATATCAGCTAATTAGCTTTTCATTAGAAAACAAGCTTATAACTACTACATGATAAAGTTGGAAGAAAGCTTGCATCCGTAAGCTTTCCATCTTCCCTGCCCCCGCAGAAGAGTTGCCAAAAAGTAAATAATTCCCAATTCCCAATTTAAACAAAATTAAATGTAATTATATCCAATGGATCAAATCTGATAATTGCTTGCCCTTTTCATTTTGTTTATGGAAAAACCTTTCAATTCTAGATTTAAATGAAGCCAACATTGGTATTTATGTCTTGGTATTAAGTCTTGTACAGAAATAAATTTAATTGATGGACTGCATGTTTATATACTGAGAGTGATCTTTATTTATAATATACTTCACTTTCAGGTTAAGTTTATAACAAAAATATAATGATAAATTGACAATGATAGTGACACTGTAATCAAGCATCTCCTTATTGTGATATGCTTAAAATTGTCTTTGTTTTCACCTAATCTGCAAATAATTAAAAAATAATTTATAAAATTTGAAAACAAATTCTACATTGATTTTTACATTTTCAAGTTTGTACACATGATTGGCAAAATGTCTGTAGCTGCATCCATACTACAGAATTACAACGTAAAGATCAGATGCCATTTTGTACATAAATTTTTAGACATTGAAATACTCAAAGAGTTGTATGGGTGCTTGTAAATTGCTAATAAAACAATGAAATACATATTTATTTTAACTGTCTGTTGGGTTTCATGACTTGACTTTTGTGGTTCCTCATTTCCCCCACAATCAATTGAAACCACTTTGTTGACCTGTTTAACCTACTTGTATAGGAGCAGACCAAGAAGGATTGTGACATTATATTTTGGTGTCTAATTAACTTAATAATTTATGTATAAAATGTTGTGCCGACTTTATCTACATGTATATTCCCAACGTGTTTTTAATCATTTATTTATTTTTGTATTTATTATATGAGTCCCTTCATCATTTCAGGTATTTCAGTATGTAAAGTACAAAATAAGTGTTCTGCATAAAATGAATGTTTATCTTTATTAACTGAAACTTGTTCATTTCTAACTGGTCTGATAGATTAACATACATATGAGTCCAGAATTAATCCTAACCAGAGAAACAAGCTCAGGACTTACCACGTACCATGAAAATAAATTTGAGTTTGAGTTATATTTGTATTGTGATAATAATTCATCATACCGTCATTCCTTGTTTCGCCCATTGTAGATGTTCTTTACACAAGCTGTTTATTGAAACATGGAAATAATTGGTCAAGATTCCAGTCAGAGAATTTGCCACGCTGGCACCTTGATGTGGAATCAGAAATCAGAAAATTAATTTTGTTTGTTTGTTTGATTGTCTACTATCCTACAAGGACTTTAGGAAAATGTATGTTTGCTGATATTATCAAATCAAATGATCACTTTGAATTTTAACTGACAAAGAAAGACAGAATTTCATATGAACTCTTCAGATGAAGTTACCATTAATTGCGCTGCCAAACATATATTTTCTTTGTAAATCAAAATGAAAAGAGTATGCTCTTTGTAAACACTCCTTCAAGTGCTATTATTATTATTATTGAACAGGGTAAAGGGTTTGTTCCAGATTCAGGACAAAATATAATACAATACAATTAATATTATTATTTGAAACTATATGTTACAGCTTTAACATATAGTTTCTAGGTTCGACGTCTCACAAACTACAACGCATCACCTCCGACGAGCAGGCATCGATGTGTTCCACTCAGCCCCAGCAAACTCCAAGGACTTCTACACACCCACAAGGACAAACCGGACCAAAACAACAGGCAGGGAGTCTACCGAGTGCGGTAAGGTGTACATCGGCGAAACAGGACGCAACCTCCCCATCAGATAGAAGGAACACCGAGCACACGGCCGCAGAGGAGATTTCGAGAAGTCCGCCATCGTCAAGCACTCGCACATCAAGGACCACCAAATCGACTGGCAGGCAGCCCAACTCATCACACCCATCGACACATGGCACCCCAGACGCATCAGAGAGGCCATCGAGATCGTCAAACACGACACTGTGCCACAGGATATCGGCTTCTACATCAGCGACATTTGGCGACCACTACTACAGACTGAAGGATCTTCTATATCCAAAGTCCATAACCCACCAGACTGAGGGATCTCCTATATCCTAAGTCAACCACCCTCCATCCCTGCTTGTCAACAACTGATTCAGTTCAGTGAGCACAATCCTCTCCCCAACCCCTAGGATCCTAGTCTCATAGTCTCACAGTTTCCCGCCTGCGCGCCTCAACGAACTAATCCTCCAGCATCCATTCATGGGATGATCCTCCAGCAGTCTACTTAAGCAGCAGCATTTTCCAGAGTCTGGCATTCTCCTGAGGACGATCAGAGCATACTGATCGAAACGTCGAGTTGTACCACCAGTTCTTTTCAGAACTAATTACTACTCAATTGAGATTCCACATGGTGTCACCGCAATTAGTCTTACTTATTTAACTAAGAACTTAGGCACTCTTGTGTAACCGAATTATGCAGGGAAAATGGCTTACGAGACTCGAAAACATTCACCGTAAAATTAAAACTTACAAGACCTATTATACTCGAATTTTACATGAAGACCATTTTAATACTAGAAAAGACACTGTATGGAAAACATTAATGTATCAGCATAAGACATGTATGAAGGTATACACCCACAAAAATTTACTTTATTGAATGTACGTCAAATTGATGGCAAAACTCAATGAGGTTAACAATTATACCCACATACGTTTGTGGGCACTGAATGTCTGAACAATAAAGCAGTAATAAGTGTCGCGGTGAATTGACAATCGTTGGGTCCGACTTGATTTGTAATTATTATTGTATTTCATTAGGCCTAGCCTATCTTAGGAAAATGAAATGGTTTGCTTTTGTGTTACAACGGTTTTTTTTTACAAGGGGAATCTGTTTCCTGTCATCCTCCTCCATAGCAGTTACATTTATACAACCACCTAAACCATATTTATTTTAAGTCGCTTCTTTGAAACATCCTGACAAACATTTCCTGGAGATCATGTTATTTATATGATGAACTGCTAAAATGTGTCACACTTTTGTTTTATCAGTTACCACCCTTAACCTCAATGCAAATAAACAAGGTTAAAACAAAGCAGAATTTTGTTTGTTTTGGCAATCTAAATGCAATGGGCGTATTAAGTACACATGAGTTGTGTAGGGCAAAATTAAATCAATTGTTTATCACCGACGCAACAATAATTTACTTACATAATTTGGCAATGTAATACAAAATTTAGGTGTAAAATAGGCCTACTTTAACAATAATGGAAATATTTCAAAATTGCTGCCACGTTGAAATCCAGAATGGCAGCCACAGATGCCAATGAAAATAATGGCACCCTAACTATATTGCCCTAAGGAATAAACCATGTTCCAGATGTAGTGTGCCTCAAAAACTGGTTTTATTACTGCAAACATAGCTGCATTACAAGTAGTCAAGGACAGAGTACAGTTTAACAATGTTATGTCACTTTCTACATGAGATAGTAAGTTGACTCTCAGAGGATGCACTTGCTCGGGTGTGCAGGAACATACTGAAAATACGTTTCTGTGAATTACAACATACCCTACAAAAATAAACAAAATTGTGACGAGCATAGCACCACTGTCTAGTCCATTCCTTTGGAGTTCAAAATGGCCACCATTTTGGACATATTTTCCCAAATTTGTTACTCTCTGACCACCTCATACATTGTTGTTTTTCCATTTAATGTTATATTTTGAGTCTTGAAATCTGAAAATAATATTATTTATTTTGTAAAGTAGGGCCAAGCCACTGTATAATTTGTTCAGCAGCGCTTTTATTCAAGTATTTCCTTATTTGGCTAATATTTCTGATATGAAATGATGATATTCGAACTATGTTGGAGATATGAGGTTTTAAAGTCATTGTCGAGTCAAATATAATACCTAAATTACGTGCTTGTGATGAGGAGTTATCACGAGTCACCAATTGTAATAAATGGAAGAAACTTTAGACAATTGCTGACGTGATCCAAATAGAACAAATTCTGTTTTTCCGTCGTTCAATTTCAGGAAGTTTTGTCTCATCCAACTTCAAATTTCTTGAATACATTTCTCCAGTATTGTAATGCAGGAATCGGCAGGTTCTTGAGAAGATTTAAAAGTAATGTAAAGCTGTGTGTTATCAGCGTAGACATGGTAATTTAAATTATACTTCAAAATGATATCACCAACTGGAAATGTATAATACATAAAACACAATAAAGGCGGCCACTTTGCATCCGTCACACTAGCAGTTTTTCCAATGGTTGTTATTTATTTTTAAGTACCCGAAACCGACCAAAAAGTGTTTCAACATGTGAATGGACATGCAGGCTTATACTAGAACTAATTTGAGTTGATTTATTTTATTTTGTAATTTTTTAATTAATTTTTTTACCCTCAAATTTCCATAAAAATTGGACGGAAAAAGTTACCTCACTTTTCCGTCCATTTGTTGATGGAAATTTTAGGCTAATTAAAAAAATAATAGTAACTAGAGCTTAAGTGTTTGTTAGAACAAACACACGGTGTTCGAGTCTACTTCCGGTTCAATCAAATTATCATTGATGATGTCAATATCATATTTTCCAAGGGTTTGGCATCTTTTATAATAACAATATCAATTTCATATTCAAAAGACATATCAATTTTGCGTTAGAATGTGTTGAATTTGAACTTCCTGTTTGGACAGGAAGTAAAGGTCACATTAGGTGGTTTGAAAGTTATATATGACCTCCTCATGATTATGAAAAAATAACATATAAGTCAACTTATACATTAAATTGAAGCTATGAGAAATGACCTTTTAAAATTAATAAAAATCGTTGCTGTGTGCCACTAATTAGACCATTGGCAAGCATTTATGGTAACTCAAGAATCACAAGAATTACAAGCTATTAATGTAAGAATTCAATTGTGTGTTTTGTTTTCTAATAGGTCATTTAGTTCTTGAGATATTGGCTGTTGAACTTGGAAATGTTGTGAGATTTAAGCAGTAAATTAGAAATTAACAAGTGTGACTTGAACACAATGTTTTATTTTAAATATTGACACTAGCCCAACACATGCTTTTCCAAAACCATGCTCGATGATAAATCAACATTAAAAATCACTCATATGAAAATAGTTTGCCAAGGGGGGTAGGACCGTAAATTT
>CM055816.1:95275026-95293110 GCA_029582265.1 Zoroaster sp. YZ-2022 | reverse complement strand
GACTTAATAATTATAATCGTGCCTTGCCAACCGCCCACCTATTCTCGTACTCCCAAACCGACAAAAGTCAACCAATCTGAGTGCTCTACTAAAATCAACCATCTACCACGTTCTGCTGACCAACGCGTGTTCTGTTCTAAATAAACTTGACGAGCTTAGATAGTGTTCCAACAAAATCAACCCGATGTAGCAGTCATAACTGAATCATGGATAACCCCGAACACGGCCCAGCAGTATTCTATACAGAAGACTCTGTGTTTCAATAAATGCAGAATGAAGAGGTGTGGTGGGGAGTGCTGCTTACGTGAAGGACACACTAGCCCTCCGATTGATGATCGTAGTTCACACTTGCACATCGGATTATTGAGGGTCAATGGGTTTTACTTCATCATCCGAGAGTTTCAAGTGTTCCATCTGTTAACTGTTGTTTACCGTATGCAGCCACTGACTCACCACATGAAAATGATTGCGTCATCACATTTATCTACAGCTGACTTTCTGTGGACACGTGGGCCATGTTGGTCTCGTTTTGTAGGGGACTTTAATGATTGTATTGGATCGATATGCAATAAGACAATCTGAACAATTGTTAAGCAACAACCAGACGGATTGTCTTCATCTGATAATCACCAATTTTGCTGATCTTTATCATTTACTGTCTCTTGTCAATTGGCAAAAGTGACCACAATTGTGTCTCATGGGTTCCTAAACTTGGCACAAATGTGACTAACATCATATCTGTTTTTATAATGTGATTAACAATGTGTTTTTGTTTAGGATTTTGTGTTAAGGTTTTGACTCAATTTGGCTTATTCTAGGATTAGGTGTTTTAATAAACCGTCAATATTAATAACAATAATACACAATTGATCATTGTGCTGTTGCAGATCTTCCATTTGCTTTTTGATAGTATTAGCGCATATCTATTTCACTCATTTCACTGTTAAATATTTTGATGATCAATTTCTATTCCTCTAATTCCCTGGGTTTGTGTTACTTTCATGTCGGACCCTCAGTTTTCCACTATATGGACCCGGCATAAATCATAAAGGTTGGCTGATACTTTCTCCTGAGTTTAGTTTTTCCTAATTAGTCAAACCAAGAAAGTGAAAACACTTCCAACTTCAAACTTCGTAGTGACATTGCAGCTTCTACGATGAATATATCACTAAAAAATATTATATATAAACAAAAATCTGAATAAAGACGGAACCCGTGTTTTAATCCTAAGGTTACGTGACCACATAATGTATTGTTGTAACGGGCCGATAGTCTTCGATTGGCCAGCAACAATGTTATCTTTCAAAATTCGTTTATATAAGTGCATCTATTTAAGCCGTCGGGCAATCTTTAACGAGATGTTTATTTATTTTTCTTTTTGTTTATTGTTATTTTTAGTGGAACTCAGATTTTTTGTTTGCATTCATTCTAACAAAATCATGAGCTATTGCGGTCCATTTAAATTTGCAACCCAGTCATGAATTCACATTTCTAAAAATCAGACAGATAATTTCTCATGTTGGTACCAACGTCAACTTCATCAAATAAGGTTTTTAGATTATAATTTCTGTCTTGTAACGGGTAATTATCATGGTGTAACTGCAGTTACAGCCGTACATTTTTCTCCGTTAAACGTCAACATGCAAAAAACACTTGATAATCA
The DNA here is from genome assembly GCA_029582265.1 of Zoroaster sp. YZ-2022. NCBI lineage: Eukaryota > Metazoa > Echinodermata > Asteroidea > Forcipulatida > Zoroasteridae > Zoroaster > Zoroaster sp. YZ-2022. The sequence goes on along the minus strand of CM055816.1, from coordinate 95,291,447 downwards.
ATCTAAAGTCCCAAGATCCACAGTTAAAACCAAGTTTAAACATTTTCTATGAAACCCTATTATTTTACATCAGAACCCCAGCAAGGATATTAATTTTCCTTACCTTGTCAGTGTTTTTCTACGATTTTCCTACGAAATTTGTCACGCTTCATTCACAAAAATGCACATGAAAATTAGGAACGTGCAATGATGCAGCTGTTTATAGCCTTTACACATCCAAACATGGGAGAACTAATGCTAGAACTCTAAAGTGTATCAGTTCTAATCCCAATTTCCCACAGTTACCCATGTGCATACGTCATACCTGCAAGTCAAGAGTTAGAAACAAACAAGGGTTTCCTGTCATGGGGTTGAAAATCAGTTAGACCAAACAATATTTGGGGAGACACAAAAACTATGGGAGCCTATGTTAAATTTACACACTGGGGAAAGGCTCAAAATTGGAATATAGGCTTCTCCCCCCCCACCCTCCCTCATCGGATCCATATTGTACCCACTAAGCGCCTTGTCTGGGCATGGCCCTACACTATAACTTCTGTGACCTCCGTTTCCTCTGAGCATCAAGCCTGGTAATCTCACACGGCATAAGTGGGCGGTCCTGCACTCCCTGAGAGGTCAAGGGCGACAGGGCTGCAGCACCATTCCTCTGGTCACGAGATCTCTCAGACCATCAGCAACAATCCTTCCGTCAGGCCCAGGTGATAATGAATCCATATTGATGTTGTTTCGGTGTCATCTTGAAGTGCCAGATATCTGCGTGTGTGGTGGGCTCCGTGCAGATTGGAGGTATTCGGCGGATGTTCCAGTGTGCCAAATCGGCGTACATGGTTCTGCATTTGATTGGGCGATCTGAAATTGGTGCAGTGATCATTTTACATTTAGTAGTGGGGTTAAAGGAAAGGTACAACATGGTAGATACTAGCCCCTATCAAATCCAACGAATTGGCATCTTTATAAAAAGGGCAGTACCGTCACGATCAAGTAGACATTGGATAGGCATGGATTCGATGTAATGGACTTTGAGATTGACACAGTGACACAGAAAATTGCACAAAATATTGGCTCCGTGCAGCCACATGCAACGGTATTAATGTGTCTTGACATGTACTGCGGAATTTACAATGGTGGTTGCGGGTTAATCTAAAACAGATTCATGCCTATTGGTTAAACAGACGATAATTGTCCGCTAATTAAGATACACTTTGTACTTGCAATTGGTTTATAATTATAGAAGTATCAGTCATCCTGAGAAATAATTCCGTCTAAGTGATTTCGTCAGAAACATTTTTGTCGTTTTCAAAAGCTTAATAATCACATAATACAGTGAAACTTGAAATTTGTTTCCTCGAAGTAATTTTTTTGTTTTCCTTTTTTATTTGTGTAGTAAACCAATCAGAGTTTTGAAATCATTTCCCATCACCAACCAGGGGTCTATTTACTGAGAATGATTTGGAAGCCCACTGCACCATAATTAATTGTTTCCCTCCACAGGACTATAAATGGGAACATGCAATCACTGGGAAACAACATTGCGATAGACAGCATTTCCATCCTGGGAATAGAAATAATATTTGCTATTCCCTGGGTTAACATAATTATTATTCTTAGTCATTTCAAGGGCCCAATGAGGCACCAGATAAACACTGGCCTAGTAATTGAGCCACCGTGGCTCAGGACGAGACTAATCTTTACTGCCAAGACAGTAATGTGCAACAGGAAGTATCAGTAATGTTGGCAGGCTGAAGCATCCACCCACCATTCAAACCGATTTTTGGACAAATGCTCTCATGAAGCAAACCGTCAAAACTGTAACTCTAAATAAACAACCCCGCTTTGGAAGGCGGGCCTGGTACCACTAATGCAACAACGTACCCTTTTGGGGGCGATTTATTTGGCAACTCTCTTGTCGGCGGTGACGATCCTGGGGAAAGATCCGGGGAGGTTTCGCTTCCGAAAGCTCACTGCGGCGTACATAACACACCGTTTCCCTGTCAGCAGATCACAATTAATACTTTTGTACTGACAAAGTTAGGAAATTTGTCAGTGCGGAATTACTATGGAAGGCTGGAAAATAGGGTAGAATCAGATCTGGAGGGCATTATTTTTGAGTTTGACTGAATTCTTTGCTACGATCCATGGTTTATTGTGCCACGTTGGATACTGGGTGAGCTCACTTGGTTATATAGTTGTCATCACCGATTCCAGGGCTACCGCAGGCCCCAATGGGCGAAATGCATCCCACTCTACCGGTTCCAGTAGACATTATTATTAACTTGGAGACTCACGGAATACCATTGTGACAGCGTGTGTATTTCACCCAATTGTTGATCCTGGACCCCCAGTTGAATATCAGATCTCATCGTCAATAATTGTACTACTGGAAACGGCAATCACTTTGGTGGAAATTCTTCAAAGGTTTTATTTATGTTACCAATCCTGTGATGTTGAATTGCTCTCGCTGTGATTTTAGCTCAGCGATGAGGGCGGTGTTTCAGAGGGATCCGTCCGATGGTGATCAAAATGGTATCCTGGTCAATGTTCTTGTGTCTATAATTCGGACGGGGAAAAAGGAAAAAAACCTCATTGATTTAGCATGCACTTAATTTGAGCCTCAATTCAAGACCTCCACTTAGTGTTACCATTACAGAAGTAGGCTACATGTAGTTAATGTTCTCTATGAGTCTAAAACCTGTAAGCTTGATTAACTCCTGCTCAAACCCAGCACTTCAGTCTACCTAATCATTTTCATTCCATTTCTGGACATGATTTTGTGTGCACGAGAGGGGCTTGTTAACTGCATAATCGTGCGTCGGTCAGTAGAGAAAAGATGTGCAGTTCAGGCGTATCACACAATTCTAGCCATATGAATCTCAACATAGAGTAATGGAATGACTAATTTTCATTTTGTCTTTATCCCCAGATTTGTTGTTGTTGTTGAACTGACTGCGTAATTCTGTCTGTTTGATTTGCTTGTTTCTTGCATGTGTTTTTACTAATCTCTTCCCTGTCTGATTCTTTTAGATTTCAGTCATCCTTCACTTTTCTTCTTGTCTCAGTCCTAATCTCCCTTTATCCCGTTTGCCTTCTTCTGTTCACGATTAATCCCTCTTTTGATATGACTCTAACGTTGGGCCTCTTTCTTTTTTGTTCCTTTCACACCTAATTAACTTCCGGCCACTGGTGTGTTTAAGACATATCTATCTTTATCATCCATTTTGCTTTGAGAAAGAAACCTGCCATAGCTTCGGGGTTTAAGAGTCATTAAGGTCTACTATTACTTTTGCAAATATTATGATAATTCAGCTAACGAGGGCCCTGTTTTGTTAAAATTGTACCATTTGTGCATTCTTTAAAGGACTTATACGGAAATTATGATTGAAAGTAATTTACAGCGTATGGATGTTCCGTGCCATTGACCAGTTTTACTTCTAAAAGTTGACTTACAATTTTATGTGGTATATTTCTATGATAATCACAAGAGTTTTCACAATTCGAGACAAAAGGGTTTAGAGAACTATTTTAAAGTAACTAACAATTTATAATTTATAATGAAAACACGTTTGTTGTTTAATCTCCATTCTGTCATTAACAACTTCTCAAAATGTGGAAAAGTCAATAAATAGTATTACTTGCTTAGAACCCTCTTTCAAATTGTTTTATTGTTTAAACCAATAATTATTTTTAAACAAAAGAATTCCTTTACATAAATTTCAAATGTGAAAGTCAATAACTCTCTACCTTCATTATCAGATCTGGTTGAGGTCAAAGGAAACAAAGTGTACAGGATCTAAATGAATTCCTGGGTTGAACTGCACGAATGTCCTGTAAGCAATATTCCATTCAGGGAAAACAAATGTCTACATATAACTGACAGGAGAGACCAGGGGCCCAGATGTCCTGTAAACAATATTCCATTCCGGGAGAAACAAATGTGTCTAGAACTGATGACAGGAGACCAGGGAACCCAGACGCAAGTCACTGTAAAGGCAATATTCATTCAAGGAAAACAAATGTCACAGAACTGACGAGGAGACCAGGGCCCAGATGTCCCTGTAAGCAATATTCCGATTCAGGGAAAACAAATGTCACAGAACTGACAGGAGACTCAGGGCCCAGATGTACGCTGTAAGCAATATTCCATTCAAGGGAAAACAAATGTCACAGAACTTGAAAGCAGGAGACCAGGAAGCCCAGATGTCCTGTGGCAATATTCCATTCAGGGAAAACAAATGTCCCTGCAGAGACTGACAGGAGTACCAAGACCCAGATGTCCTGTAAGCAATATTCCATTCAGGGAAAAACAATAAAATGTCCACAGAGACTGACGGGAGACCAGCTGCCCAATTTGCCATAGAGAGAGCTACTATAAAGCAGAGACATTTTAAGCTGAGAGGAACCAGTTTCAGAGGCAATATACTGTGTACATGAACATTTGGGCTGGTGGTTTATATTTGTGCTATGGCATATATTTTTCTAGCGCTCAATGCAAATTTAATTTTATGTTCTTAGGAGGCTCAGAAATTGGGAATGAGCTGGAGACCAACAATGGAGCTACACTCGGTGAAAAAAATGCTGGCGTAAGGGGTGCAGTGGGATTACTGGCGTCCGGCTGCCAGTGACATAACCACTGTAATTTTTACAGTAATGCAACAAGCTGTGCAGTAATCGCGATACAGTGTGGTTGGTGCTATATGTAGGGTCTACAGTGAGTTACTGGCAACCAGCTACCAGTAACTTGCTACTGTAATTTTACAAACAATTACTTACGGTTATTAATGTATATTTTACAGTAAGTTACTGGCAGCTGGTTTGCCAGTAACTTACTGTGATTTTACCTGAACAATTTTTTTACAATTAGTGTACTAAGGAGAAAAAATATTTATTTAGCAGATTAACAGGTGTGTTGTTGTCACCTTAGCCAAACTTCTGCGTATCACATGAGTGTACACTTTGGAATTTGGTTGTTTTGTTTTATAACGCTTAGTGAAAATATTTGCTGGCAAATGGATTTTCTGTGCTTAAAGTAGCAGCTCTAAGGAAATTAGCCACTGGTTTTAAATAATCCTATGGACGTGTGTCTAGGGGGATGGATATGGGGAGGGGCAAGTGTTTTCCCTTTTTTATTACCATTGGGTATAACCACCAGGTCTACGGGTATACGGGCAGGGCGGTTTCATAGCCTTTAATCATGCAAGCTAGTTCATTCTGCACTAGTTACAAGATGACAAATAAACAGAATGAAGATAATGGTTATAGATATAATAAATGCCAATGGAGATTAACATCAATGATCAAATGATTAATGGTTGGATTGATGGATCAATGAGTCAATGATTATAGCGCGTCAACTATATCGATCTCATTGCATTACATGCAACGATGTAGGACGCGCACCCTCGTGCTCACGGTGATTCACTATCAGCGTGAGTAATGAGGATGCATCCCACATGTCACATCGTTGAAACTGTGTACAAATAGCGCTATGGATGCAATTGTATATGCATTCATAATAAGTATAAGAATTAAAAACAAAAACAACAAAACAAAATTGTTGAATAGATTTAAACTCACTGGGTTTTACACTGGCGAGAGGAGCACCTAAAATAAAAACAAAAATCCAATGTTTATTATTAATCATTTTCTTAGTGTTATTAGTGTTATTAGTGTTGTGTCATACCATATTATGTCTTATGTCTGTTTACTTTCTTATTCCCGGATGAAATAATTTCAATACCACCCAATTAAAGGAATTGTACACTCATTGAGTGTAATGTCAGCTTAAATGCATATTTACTGTAAAATAATTAAGAGATATATTATATACACTGTAAAAGAAAGTCGTGTGAGGTTCACAGTGGTTTTTCTGTGTTGAAAAGAATTAAAACATTTACAGTTGAAATTGCTGATTTTCAGATTTTCCTGTAAATATACAAAAATGTGCCATTTCTAAATAGGTTACGTTACTGTTCTTCTGTAAAGTTATACCTTGAGTCTGATGTTGATGCACAAGGGAAAAATTCTGCTGTATAACAGTTAATCTGCTGTATTATAGGGAAGTCTCTGTAATGCCAATGGTCTGATAGGAAATAGCTTACTGTATTGTTTCAGATCAACAAGGTACTTAACCGTGTACAGAAACCAACTTTCAACAGGGCATGGAATCGAGTGTCCTAAGTTTCAAAATGAACACAGTGACTGGAGTTACTGGCTCATTTCTCTAAGGTTTAACAGTAATGTGACCTTGTATCAGTCACCTGTGTTAATCTAAAAACTAGCACTCCAGATTCCATGAGCCTGTTGTTCGTGACGATAATTATTGTTCCTAATACCAGGTAGGAATAAGGTGACAGGCCTGGTAGGGTTGCGGTGACACCATGCGTATCAAAATAATGATCTCTTTAGTAGTGAGGGTTCTGAGGAAGGCAACCTTTTCGTTAACTCTCGACGTTTGAGTCACTGCTGATCTAAATGTTGTCAGGCTCAGGGAGAAATCAATTAAGGTTAGATTCATTTCATTTGTGTCGTTACGATAAAAAGAGTAAAAAGTCAATCAGGAGTTATCTGTGGCCGTTCTTGTGTGAAAATGGATCACGACCGTGGTCATCCATACAATTGAAAAAAACCAAAAACAACAAATATTTCATAGCACCTTTGCTCAAAGAAATGACAGCATGTTGCATGGACAGATTAATTCCAGGATTGATGTTTGCTTTAACACATCATTAACTTTAGAATCAAATTACGTTTTAGGGTATAAATTTTGTAGCGATCAGGGTATACCTGTTAGCTTAAGGGCGTGCCTTACACAGTCCGTTTGAAACTGCAGCATTCAATGGAAGGAATTGAAATTGAAAAGTTAAAGACTACAAAATAGACGGAAATCATGCTGAGGTAAAATTCCGGATATGTAACATTTATGACATATGTAATATTAATGCAAATGTGAAAAGTGAGAAGTAAAGTTAAGTAGTTTATATTCAGAACCAATGAAGACAATAGGAACCAATAATTATGTGCTTTGTAAGGGGTTGTCCAATATTTTCAATAAAAATTAGTTAGGTACTGAGAGTTTGTTACCTCCCCCAAAAAAAAAAAAAAAAAAAAATATATATATATATATAAATAAATTTAAAAAAAAATCCAGTTTCTGGTTTGTAGGTCGGTTTTCAATACTTTTTATTTTTTTATTTTTTTGCCAATTAGTATGAAATACATAGCATGAATAGACACGTGTTTATTGGAACCATACGCAATTCCTTTTTCCATATACAAAGTATGATTTGGCTAAGAGAGAAGCCGCAAAACCCTGCCCCGGGAACAACGTTCATACCCCTGAAAAAGACATTTAAAAACAGTCGCGCCAAATTCTAAGCAATTTTTGGCTGCAGTGGACATTGTTCATACACTGTTTGCCACTGTACACGCACTGGCTTTACATGCAGTCTTGTATTCAAGACATCTGAGGACCCTATGTTGTTCCTCTATTGTTTGGACTTTTAAGTAATCTCCATTGGTTTTGTACACGACGTCTTCTGACGACAAAGGAGAAGAAAGAACCGCCGTCCGAGGATATACGGATGAGGGTTTGTATGATTGTACCACCATTGTCCTCCTATTGTCCTTGTACGCCATATAAATCTACTCCATATAAATCTGTGTACAACCACATAAAAGGCTTGTGCCTGTTAATTGTGTCACTACTTACGTTACCGCGTTGTTTTGCATCTGACCGGAACTTGATCCTGTCTACTCGGCGGATATGGTTTGGCCTCTGACCTGTGGCCCCTTGGAGGCAATAGATAATGATTGGCATAAAGTGGACCGCCCATCGACTGCTCAAGCTCAGTTGGTAGGGCAGCTCGTGCGGTAATCGAGAGGTCGAGGGTTCGAGTCCGGCATCAGCTAATTTTTCTTTGCTTCTACTGGAAACTATATATATATATATATATATATATATATATATATATATAAATTACATCGGGTGTGTGGTTTCGATCCAATCTAGACACCTTCATCAGAGGCTTTGACAAAGTACAACATAAAACTCATCCATTTATGGAAAGGAAAGCAAAGGATCATGGGCGGGATCCAAAAAGGCGGGAGAAATAGTGACCAATTAGGGTAATCTAGAAAAGCCTAACAATGGTATCAAGAAGTGAACAAAAGGGGATTATTGAGCCATGAGCCACACAATAAGTAGATGTGGCAGCTTATGGTGAAGCTTGGGTAAGAGGATTATTGAGCCACACAATAGGTAGAGGTGGCAGCCGTTGGCTTAAGCATAAACAGTTATTTAAGGATAAACAAAAGGGGTTTGCTTACAAATTGAGGAGTTGATGTGTGTGGGTGTAAATGGCTCAATTATAATAGTTCTCATGTGAGACAGTTTGAAAAATGTAAGTATACAAGATAAGATAAAGCGACAGGTTAAAACAAATCTTAGGAAATAGAACAGGTTAAAACAAATACCTGAAAAATGAAAGGTTACAACAAATGCTTACTGGAAATAGGTAAAGGTGACTGGGTTATTTGATACCTGTGTTGATATTAGAGAACCCACAGGGTTGCAGTGTTTTCAGTTGATGTATCCAAAGTGTGAAACTCCCTAAGTTTGCGATGACATGTATCATTGCTAGTGCAGGCTTCAATAACAATGAGTTCAACATCATTAATGCTATGATTAGGGTTGTTAAAATGGATAGCCACAGGGGTAGGTTTTTTAGTTTTCACAGAGGAAACATGGTTGGCAAAGCGGAACACAGTTTAGTCTTTGTCTCCCCTACATATTGTATACCACATCTTTTACATGAGATTACATATATAATTATAACATTGATTGGTGTGTCACACTGGATTTAGTTCTGATTGTGTAGGTGAGACCAGTACTGTGGCTTTTCACCTTCTGAGCAGGTTTGAGATACAAACAGGTTTTGCATCTCCGAGCGGTTACCCACTTGGAGCACCCCTGTGGTGATTCATGATCAGTGACGTTAAAGGTCACTGTTGGTGCTAGGGAGCCTAGCCCAAACCAATATATCACCGAGGTTACAGGGCGACGGAAAGCAATCAAAGGGGCTCAGGGATGGCTGAGCGTAACCTGTCGGAGGGTGTAAAATAGTCATGTTATCATTTACGATAGATGAAAGTCTGGGTAATCTGGTAGTGATGACCAGGGGACTCTGTTAGGAAGGGTTTTCTTGTTACCCTGGGTAGCCAAGAGGGTGCTACGGGGGGTACAGAGGGCCCTGTTGATGGCTAATTGGACCCTGCGTTTGCTATGACCCCGGGATACAAGGTGTTGCCTCAGTTCAGACGACCGTTTCCTGTATAAGGTATCGGTGGAACAGATACGTCTTATACGGAGCGCTTGACTGTAGGCGATGGCCTCTTTGCAATGCTTGGGGTGGCAGCTGTCAGAAAGGAGGTATTGATGAGTGTCAGTGGGTTTACAATAGACATCAGTCGAGATGCCATGGGGGGATTTGTTGATAGTGACATCTAGGAAGTTCACGCTATTGGTAGAGTAGTTAGCAGTGAACTTGATGGTGGCGTGGAATGAATTAATGTAGTTGATGAATTCATCTAGGCTATCTTGGCCACCACACCAAATGCAGAATATATCGTCAATAAATCTCCACCATACTAGAGGACGGTGGGGGGCAGAAGATAGCAATCTGTCTTCAAGGTCAGACATAAACAGATTGGCATATGACGGTGCCATCTTAGTGCCCATCGCTGTACCTTGAACCTGGAGAAAGTTTCTGTCTAGGAACGTGAAATTGTTTTGGTCAGTATATGTCGGATAAGATCTGTGAGGTGTCTCACTGAACGTTTGGTTTGGTTGTTGGATCTGAGAGCATTGGCACATGCACTTATGCCTTCGCCATGGGGGATGTTTGTATATAAGGAGGAAACATCCAGAGTGACAAGGAGGGCAGAATTGGGTATTTGATGTTTAATACCTCCTGGTTACGGAGGAAGTCCGTAGTGTCCTGTATGAATGAAGGGATATGAGAGACCAGAGGGTTGAGGTAGCTGTCAACGAACTCAGAGATACGTTCTGTTGGGCTACCATTACCCAGCTTCGACTAATGGGACGGCCCAAGGGTTACCTACCTTGTGTATTTTGGGCAGTAAATAGAAACAGGGCCGTACGAGGATCCTGTGGAATGAGATAATTAAAGGTTTCCTTGTTAATACCGTTACAATTATGAATTTTGACGAGGTGTCAGATATTTCTTTTTGAAGGAGTGGGTAGGGTCAGTATCACATTCTGTATAGTGATCAGTGTTATTAAGTTGTCTTGAGGGAGCCTCGGCTGTGTAATCATCTCTGTTCATGACCACAACAGCAGACCCTTGTCAGCCCGTTTGATGACAAGGTTCGTAGCTTGTCGGAGTTCACTGATGGCGTCCCGTTCAGCACGGGAGAGGTTGCTGGCACATCTAACAGGAGGTTCCTGTTAACCTCAGAGTTGACTGCGTTGATATAGTTGTCAAGGGCTGCATCTCTATTCTTAGGAGTTCCAATACACTTTTCTTTGAAGCGGTTGCGGCTGGGGGCCAGAGGGACTGTGTCATCTTGGGTCTCGTCGTCTGTGGAGGCTCGACGTGAAAAGAGTCAGTCGTAGTCTGCGGTTGAAAGTGGGCTGTGTCCTGTTGGAGTGAGAGTTGATTATGTTCTTTGGGTGTGGGGCAAAACTTAAGACCCCTTGAGAGCAATTTAACCTGGGGATCACTGAGTGCTGTTTCAGACAGATTAATTACAGTATGTGTTTGGTGGGTTAGGGATTGTTACCAGATGGTCTATTGGTGACCTTATGGAAACGCCTGTACAGGTGTTCGTATGGTTAACCTGGGCATTATAGCGTTTCTTGTCCTGTTGGCGTTGTAGGAGAAACGAAGGTGGTTAATATTGGAGGAAAGAATGGTTTGAAATGGTCCCATTCATGATCATTAGAGCACGCCACTTTTAATTGAGATTCTGTACTCTCAATGTCAAGGCACCTTGTCAATGCATTTTAGGCATTGGGCTTCGAGGAGTTCAAGTAAATGGAAGGAAGTCTTGGTGAGTGTGTCATTCCATTTCTTACTGAATGCCGGGTCTAGGTCCCCAAGGAGGGCTGCATTTGATTTTGAGACCCTTGGGTAGAATACAGGATAAACGATAGAAACAACGGTACCGGTGTGGTATCAAGGAGATAGGTAACGTACTCTCTTTTCCACTCAAGTTTGCGCAACTTTTGGAAAAGGCATTTAGTATTAGGCGATGACATAGAGAAAAGCAATATACAATGTGTACATTATATGTATAGAAAAGGTTGGAAAGAGCTGTGGAGAGAGCGGGTTAATACAAAATACCTGAAAAGGGAACGGGTTAATACAAAGAGTTGTGGAGAGAACGGGTTAAAACAAAGAGCTGTGGAGAGAACGGTTTAAAACAAATAGCAGTGGAGAGAACGGGTTAAAACAAAGAGCTGTGGAGAGGTGAGGTTAAAACAAAAGGCTGGAGACAACTGGTTTAAAACAAAGAGCTGTGGAAAGGTGGGTTAAACAAAGAGCTGTGGAGAGACGGGTTAAAACAAAGAGCTGTGGAGAGAACAAGTTAAAACAAAGAGCTGTGGAGAACGGTTAAAACAAAGAGCTGTGGAGAGAACGGTTTTAAAACAAAGAGCTGTGGAGAGAGAACGGGTTAAAACAAAGAGACTGTGGAGAAGACGGGTTAAAACAAAGAGCTGTGGTGAGAACGGTTAAAACAAAGAGCTGTGGGAGAGAACAGGTTAAAAACAAAGAGCTGTGGAGAGAACGAGTTGTCTGAAATACCTGTGGAAGGAACGGGTTAAAACAAAGAGCTGTGAGAGAACAGGTTAATACAAATACCTGTAGAGAACGGGTTAATACAAGGACCTGTGGAGAAAACGGGTTAATACAAATACCTGTGGAGAGACAGGTTCAAACAAAAGAGCTGTGGAGAGAACGGGTTGTCCCAATACCACAGAAGAGAACGGGCAAAATACCTCAAAAAAGAACAGGTAAAAACAAATATATATATGAAAAGGAACAGGTTTAAAAGCAAATACCTGAAAAAGGAACAGGTTAAAGCAAATACAAAAAGAACATGTAAAAGCAAATGCATGAAAAGAGACAGGTTAAAAGCAAATACTTGAACAAGAACAAGTGAAAGCAATTACATGGAAAAGGAACAGGTTAAAGCAAATACGTGAAAAACACCAGGTTAAAAGCAAATACGTGAAAAAAGAACAGGTTAGAGCAAATACCTGAAAAAGAAACAGGTTAAAGCAAATATCCGAAAAGCACAGGTTAAAGCAAATACCTGAAGAAGGCACAGGTTAAAGCAAATATATGAAAAAAAGAATGGGTTAAAGCAAATACCTGAAAAAGGAACAGGTTAAAGCAAATCCCTGAAAAAGGAACAGGTTAAAGCAAATCCCTGAAAAAGGAACAGCTTAAAGCAAAATCATAAAACATGAACAAATTGATACAAGTTTGTATATATAGTTTTGTTTGTTTGAACGACAAACAGAGCATGCAACGAGGAATAATGCTACAGTTTGTGAGCAAGTTTTTTTTTTATATAAAGAGAATTCCAGGGTACGCGCCACTCTCACCTCACCTACTCCGTTCAATGATTGATGTATCGGTAATCCCATCGATCTATTGATTGTCCTTGTACGTACTCATTAAGATAGATTTGCATTAAAGGGGCAGTATCATCACGATCAACAGGGTACTGGAATTGGAGATTAACTCAGTGACTGAAAATAATATCCCACTGCTGCATAAGATGAGCCAGTAATGTTTATCACTGTGTTTGTCTTAAACTAGGACACCGAATGTCCATGCCCTGTTGAAAGTCTGCTCTGATCATGGCGATATTGTCCTGTTAATTTTGCCTGGTGTTCTGGCGTCCGTTTGTCGAAAATCCATCAAGTTATGGTTTTTAAGGCAAAATAATGGTAATTTAGATTTTTTAATAATATGAAAAATAGTAAAAGTCGAAAATGCTGGTTACAATAATGAAGGAGTCAGGGCGAACACATAAAAGTTACAAGGACGGCAACCTCGTTCCCAGGGTCTACTCATCCCCACCACTAGACCCTGGTGGGGAAAAAGGAAAATTCCGCAATACAGATTGCGGAATACAGATTTCACTTGAAGACGATCAGAGCATGCTGATCGAAACGTCAAGTTATAACCACCAGTTCTTTTTTATAACTAATCACTACTCAAAGAAAGTTTTAATAAGATTGTATCTCATATCTGGTATGAACATTTTCAATATCTGGGACCAGGCTTTGGGTTTTCTTGATTTACTGAGTAGTAAAACTAATGTAACGATGAGGCGCATGCACCAGGACTTACGTTTTCGACGGACCCAACACACTATCACAGACAGGGCTACGAGGAAAATCAGAATCATTGCAGACACCTCTAACACCAGAACGTCAGCCAAGCTCATATCTGTCCATGACCCTACCGTCGTTTCTAAGACAGAGAACAAAATACCCAGAGGAAATACCTCTTTTTTTGACAGATTTTCCTTAATAATATCCCTCCGACGAGGGACCTACCCACGACTTTATTCGAACGTGGCACCCCTCCACTTTCCAGTGGCACCCCTATCCCCTAGGGAATTAATTATATTAAAATTGTTCTCTGCATTCCCCATTGACTTTTTACATCCAAATGACTTCCCCACATGCCCTGCTATTGTCTAGAATTATTTTCAACCTCCAGATGACAAGACGTTGGCATAACCTCCTCTTTCAGTGGCACTTAATTTACCTACTGTAAAAACAGTAGGGCTCACGCGTCGCAGGTTGTAATTATATTAAAATTGTCCTCTGCATTCCCCATTGACTTTTACATCCAAATGACTTCCACACATGCCCAGCTATTGTTTGGTATTATTTACAACCCCTAGATGACACACACAACGGCTGTGTAGTGTATCTATCTCCTGTATAATCTTGCAAACAGTAAACAGCCGTCTGGTTTATCTCTCCAGCATGTAACCCAACCCAGACACTCTGTCTGGGGCTGGGGGGGGGGGGGTGGGGGGAGGGTTATGCCTGGCACTGGCTGTCGCAAAACATCAAACAACACAGTCTGATGGTCAACAGATGGTTCCACTTATCAGTGGGTTAGATTTGGGGGGGGGGGTCTTTATGTTTACACAATGGATGGTTGATTTTGTGCACAGACATATGGCAGCAATTTCTTTTCCAGCCCAGAAAAAAAAAAACTACACAGCTCTGGGAACTGACACCCCTTCTAAGATATGTGGAATGGTCCCCTTTAGGATATCAATGACTCTCAGCCATCTGTGGGTTTTTTCTGGGAGAAACAATGAAATACATAAAATCTGCCAGTGGCGAGTGGAGGGCTCCCTCGTCGGAGGGTTGTTCAACAATAATTTTAGTGATTAAAAATATGATATAGAACGGAAATATTATTTTCAAGGGATATTTCAAAACTTTACATTGGCATGTTTTTGCAGAAATACCAGGGTCCAGTCACAAGGGTTTGGTCAGTAAGAGGACCTGGGGAACACCAAGATTTTAAGGGGGTACTTGAAGCTCTGAGCAAGGAGAGCCTGGAGGATACATGCCTCGGAAGGGGGGAGGGGGACACTACTAAGGGACACGCGCTACTAAGCCAATAGGCCCATCACACTATAACTGTTCAACTATGCTTTTTTTGACAATATTATTTAAACTATTTGTTTTCCTTTGTACAGTTGAATTGTAATTGCAAAATAGTAGTTAACTGACTTATGTTTCGAACCTAGTGGGTTCTTCCTCAAAGGCAAAATGGACGATAAACAAACAAGCGCACATACATAAAAACAAGAGTGAGCAGAAGTTAGTCGGGTGTGAAAGGAACACAAAAGATGAGGGTACAAAGGGCAGAGTCAGGTACTGGTCCTGGGACTGGACAAAGGATGGATATTAAACGTGAATAGAAGAAGGTACAGGGGAGAGCAGGAGATTATTAATTGTTCAGTTTTCTTAAAAGTGAGAGCCACCTAACACAGAAAGCATTTATAGATTGATGACATCATCAGCGTTACAACCAAGTAAGTTTCACTTTACCAGAAACCAGAGACTTTTTAGCCTAAACTCTTTCATAAATTCGAATTGGCAGTTAATGGCAATACATAACATTCTTTCTTAAACAATTTCAGCACATGAGACAAAATATATTAGATTGTAACCAACATCAGTTTTACATCAAGTAAGTTTTTAGATTGAAATTTTACCGTTTGGTTGAATATAGTTTATAAATTATTAATTATTTACCCTATCCTAAAGGTACTTCTAAAACAAAATTCAGACTGAGAATTTGCTCCTTTTCGTCAGAATATAAAAATCATGACAATGGTTTAAATAATATATACAGAAGGTTTAAAAAACTCAACCAGAGAAATTGGCTCACGGATTGTTGGACTCAATGTTTTTGTTGAAGAATCCGTGCTTGGCTGTGTGGGCGTAAAACTCGTTGATTGGTCTGGAACTGTGTTAAACAAAATGTCAAATAACACTGTTCTGTTAAATTTAATAACAACAGACAATTATATTGCGCCGGTATCCGCCAAGTTTGACGCTCATGGCGCAGGAACATTGTTACCCCTGTCATCGAGCCAGTTATATCATTCCTAGAAACCATCTCAACTCCCTGAGGAGTAGGCAGCCCATGCTGCCAAAATGTGTAGCGCAACGACCTTAATCAAACACAATTACCATCTCTGCCCTCAAAGGTGAAGAGAAGCAATTATAGTTAAGTGTCTTGCTCAGGGACACAAGCACTACGACTCTGACGACTCGGCCATCAGAACACAAATCCGCTCGACCATGGCACCCCATAAATTTGGTTTTGTTTTGATTGACAACAATTTTATCACCCTTTTTATTCTTATTCTTTTGGACATTTACAACATTGGTAAAGCTGACGGTAACTGCTTGCTTCCACGAGCAGACTTACTTTCTTTGAATACAGATAGACTATATATTAGACAACCAACCATTATTGGCAGATTCAGAGGGGGCGGGGCAAAGATTAGTAGTAGCTCCCTTATATCGCCATGCACCTAAATTTACCATACAATTTTGTGTGTGCTCTCCCCCTTGGCAATTTGGAGACCTGGACTCGCCCATGCATCTATGGAAAGTTTCAGCTCAGATGCATTACATTTTTCGATCGGCAAAAAAAACAAATGTTTGATTTACTCTCAAGTGGAATTTGATCTTACTGTGACGTAATTTCAGTTGTAAATTAATTTTACTAAAATGTAAGCATCTCAAACAGGGAGATTTCAAGGGATATATGATACCATCGTAATGTTTACAATAAATAAGTTTGTTGTAAAACTGTGACCGCTTATTTGAGAATATATTCCCC
>CM055816.1:95196116-95274526 GCA_029582265.1 Zoroaster sp. YZ-2022 | reverse complement strand
ATGATATGACGACGACATAGTGTGGTGGCTACCTGGCTGGTCGGTTACCTGGCCGACTGTCTGGCTAGCTGACCTGACTGGTTAGGAATTTCGCTGGTTGGCTGATTGGCTATAGCTTGCTGGTTGGCTGGCTAGTTGGCTTGCTTGCTAACTGGATAGCAAGATTGACAAGATTGACTGGCTAGGCTGACTGGTTGAATGGATGGCTGGCTGGCTGACTTAGTGGATGGATGGCCGATAGGTGGCCGGCTGACTGCTAGGTGGTTGACAATTTGGCTGGCTGTCTGGTTGGATAGCTATCTGACTAGCTTGCTGAATGGCTGGCCTGTTTGTTTCGCAAGCTAACTGGCTAGCTGGCCGGCTGGCTGACTGATTTGCTGGCTGGCAGGCTGGCTGACTGACTGACTGCTAGGTGGTTGCTGGCTGACAGGCTGGCCGGTTGGCTGACAGATTGACTGAGCAACTGGGTGGCTGGCTAGTTGACTGGATGACAAGCAGGCTGGGTGGTTGCCTGGTTGCCTGGTTGGATGGCTGACTGGCTGACTCAGTGCTGGATGGATGATTAGATAGCTGGCTGGCTGGCTGACTAGGTGGCTAGGTGGTTGATTGTTTGTCTGGCCGGGTAGCTGGTGGAATAAGTTGCTGACTGGCTAAGTTGTTGACTGGTTGGCAGACTGGCTTGATGGGTACGTGGCTGGCTGACTTCTGGATGGATGGCTAGATAGCTGCCGGTTGGATTGGCTGGCTGATAGATTGACTAAGTGACTGGCTGGCTCAGCTGGCTGGCTCAGCTGGCTGGCTCAGCTAGTTGGTTGACTGGTTGCTGGCTGGCTGGCTAGGTGTTTGGTTGGCTGGTTTCCTGGCTATCTGACTGACTGGATGGCTGGTTAACTGGCTAGGTGGTTTTATGATTGGTTGACTGGCTAGCCCGCTGGAGGATGGATGAATGACTTATTGGATAAATGGCTGGCTATCTCCTGGCCGACTGGCTAGGTGGTTGAGTTGACTGGTTGGCTGGTTAGGTGGCTGATTGGCTTGCTGACAGATTGACTGACTGGCTTGAATGGGTAGCTGACTGACTGCTATGTGGTTGGTAGTTGACTGATATATATATATATATATATATATGTATATGTATATGTATATATATATGTATATATGTATATATGTATATATGTACAGTGTATATATGTATATATATATGTGTATATGTGTATATATGTATATATATATATATATATATATATATATATATATATATACATATATACATATATACATATATACATATATACATATATACATATATACATATATACATATATACATATATACACATATATGTATATGTATATATACACATTTATAACCGTTTACATAATATTTCAGGTCAGTTTCTCCATATAAATCTACTTTGTGTACAACCACATACTAAAGCTTGTGTCCCGTTTGTGTGATCCCCGCTACTGCCGTTACCCAGGTTGTTTGCATCTGACCGGGGCTTGATCCCTGGCTACTCGGCAGATATGGTTTGGCCTCTGACCTGGCCCCATAGAGCAATAGATAATTGGCATAAGTGGACCGCCCACCAACATAGGGGCTGGTTAGCTCAGTTGGTAGAGCGCTCGTCTGGTATTTGAGAGGTCGCGGGTTCGAGTCCGGCATTAGCCAATTTTTCTTTGCTCGCGAACCGTTTATATATATATATACGCCCTACAACGCCAACAGGACAAGAAATACCTGTACAGGTGTTTCCATAAGGTCACCAATAGACCCTCTGGTAACAACACCCCTAACCCACCAACACATACTGTAATTAACCTGTCTGATACTGCACTCAGTGATCCCCATGTTAAATTGCTCTCAAGGGGTCTTAAGTTTTGCCCCACACCCAAGGAACATAATCAACTCTCACTCCAACAGGACATAGCCCACTTCAACCGCAGACTACGACTCCGTGAATTCTTTCACGTCGAGCCTCCCACAGACGACGAGACCCCAGATGACAGTCCCTCTGGGGCCCCCAGCCGCAACCGCTTCAAACAAAAAAGTGTATGGGTACCTCCTAAGAATAGAGATGCAGCCCTTGACAACTATATCAATGCAGTCAACTCTGAGGTTAACAGGGAACCTCCTGCTAGATGTGCCAGCAACCTCTCCCGTGCTGAACGGGACGCCATCGGTGAACTCCGACAAGCTACGAACCTTGTCATCAAACGGGCTGACAAAGGGTCTGCTGTTGTGGTCATGAACAGAGATGATTACACAGTCGAGGCCCTCAGACAACTTAATAACACTGATCACTATACAGAATGTGATACTGACCCTACCCACTCCTTCGCAAAAGAAATATCTGACACCCTCGTCAAAATTCATAATTGTAATGGTATTAACAAGGATACCTTTAACTATCTCATCCCACAGGATCCTCGTACGGCCCGTTTCTATCTACTGCCCAAAATTCACAAGGCAGGTAACCCGGGCCGTCCCATTGTGTCGGGTAATGGTAGCCCAACAGAACGTATCTCTGAGTTCGTTGACAGCTACCTCAACCCTCTGGTCTCTCATATCCCTTCATTCATACAGGACACTACAGACTTCCTCCGTAAACTAGAGGGTATTAAACATCAAATACCCAATTCTGCCCTCCTTGTCACTCTGGATGTTTCCTCCTTATATACAAACATCCCCAATGGCGAATGCATAAATGCATGTGCCAACGCTCTCAGATCCAACAACCAAACCAAACCTTCATTGAGACACCTCACAGATCTTATCCGACATATACTGACCAAAAACAATTTCACGTTCCTAGACAGAAACTTTCTCCAGGTTCAAGGTACAGCGATGGGCACTAAGATGGCACCATCATACGCTATTCTGTTTATGTCTGACCTTGAAGACAGATTGCTATCTTCTGCCCCCCCCCCCCCACCGTCCTCTAGTATGGTGGAGAGTTATTGACGATATATTCTGCATTTGGTGTGGTGGCCAAGATAGCCTAGGTGAATTCATCAACTACATTAATTCATTCCACGCCACCATCAAGTTCACTGCTAACTACTCTACCAATAGCGTGAACTTCCTAGACGTCACCATCAACAAACCCCCCATGGCATCTCGACTGATGTCTATTGTAAACCCACTGACACTCATCAATACCTCCTTTCTGACAGCTGCCACCCCAAGCACTGCAAAGAGGCCATCGCCTACAGTCAAGCGCTTCGTATAAGACGTATCTGTTCCACCGATACCTTATACAGGAAACGGTCGTCTTAACTGAGGCAACACCTTGTATCCCGGGGTCATAGCAAACGCAGGGTCCAACTAGCCATCAACAGGGCCCTCTGTACCCCCCGTAGCACCCTCTTGGCTACCCAGGGTAACAAGAAAACCCTCCCTAACAGAGTCCCCCTGGTCACGACTTATCACCCCCAGATTACCAAGACTTTCATCTATCGTAAATGATAACATGACTATTTTACACTCCTCCAACAGGTTACGCTCAGCCATCCCTGAGCCCCCTTTGATTGCTTTCCGTCGCCTCCGTAACCTCGGTGATATGTTGGTTCGGGTTAGGCTCCCTAGCACTAACAGTGACCTTAACATCACTGATCATGAATCACCACAGGGGTGCTCTAAGTGTAACCGCTCGAGATGCAAAACCTGTTTGTATCTCAAACCTGCTCAGAAGGTGAAAAGCCACAGTACTGGTCTCACCTACACAATCAGAACTAAATCCCAGTGTGACACACCCAATGTTATATATGTAATCTCATGTAAAAGATGTGGTATACAATATATAGGGGAGACAAAGACCAAACTGTGTCTCCGCTTTGCCAACCATGTTTCCTCTGTGAAAACTAAAAAAACCTACCCTGTGGCTATCCATTTTAACAGCCCATATCATAGCATTAATGATGTTGAACTCATTGTAATTGAAGCCTGCACTAGCAATGATACACATCGCAAACTTAGGGAGTCACACTGGATACATCAACTGAAAACACTTCAACCCTATGGCCTCAATATCAACACAGGTGTCAAATAACCCAGCTACCTTTACCTATTTCCAGGCATTTGTTGTAACCTTTTATTTTTTCAGGATTTTGTCCTAACCTGTTCTATTTTCAGGTAGTTGTCTTAACCTGTTCCTTTTTCAGGTATTTGCTTTAACCTGTTTTTCAACTATTTGTTTTAACCTGTTCTTTTTTCAGGTATTTGCTTTAACCTGTTCTCTTTTCAGGTATTTGTTTCAACCTGTACTCCTTTCGGGTATTTGTTTTAACCTGTTCTCTTTTCAAGTATTTGTTTTAACCTGTTACTTTTCAGGTCTTTGTCCCAACCTGTTCTATTTTCAGGTATCTGTTTTAACCTTCGTTCTATTTTCAGGTATTTGTTTTAACCTGTTACTTTTCAGGCCTATGTCCTAACCTGTCCTATCTTCAGGTATTTGCTTTGACCTGTTGCTTTATCTTATCTTGTATACTTTTACATTTTTTCCAACTGTTGTTGTTGTTGTTGTTGTAGATTAATGGCACTTTTGGCAGTCCATGTGCCCTTTGTGCCAGTCGCTATACAGCAAGAGGTAGCTTGGAGCGAGAACGCAGTACAAAAAACACTTGATGATAACGAGGTATCCTACTAGCACTACAGTAATGCTAACATGGCTGAGGTCAATTCCACTTCATGGTCTTTATAGTTGCACAAATGTTGGATTTTGTCCTAAGAACAAGTCAAATGTAGTTGGGAAGAGCGTATGTAATTGGTTTCCAAAGGGTGAAACTGAAAAAAAATACTATTTGAAAATACAGGAGTGACAGAATTTTGATGCGTAGGCCTACAATGTATGTGTATGTGTACATATGTATGTCAAGCAGTGACATGAGAGAAGTTGAGGTCGTGCTGAAAATGAAGGCGCCAGTAATCCTCCAGACATGGAGCGCCACAGTGCTCCTGCAAACCGAGCCGTTTCTCATGCAGTTTAATTTTCCAACTGTCTCTCATAGGACTATTTTAATTTAGCTATTTACACCCACACACCAACTCCTCAATTTGTAAAGCTTAAAAAAAACCTTTTTTGTTGTCGTATCCCTTTGTGTATTGTCCTATGTTTATGCCAGCTTTACTAAAAGCTGCCACCTCTACCTATTGTGTGGCTTAATAATCCCTCCTTTACCCTAGCTTCACCATAAGCTGCCACATCCACTTATTGTGTGGCTCAATAATCCCCCCTTTGTTCACTTCTGATACTCCTATTGGCTTTTTCTAGACTGATGCTTATCTTTAATTGGTCACTATTTTCCCGCCTTTTTTGGATCCCACCCCATGATCCTTTGCTTTCCCTTTTCCCTCTAAATAGATGAGTTTTTACGTTGTAGGCCTACTTTGTCAAAGCCTCTGATGAAGGTCCGGATTGGATCGAAAGCTAAGGCCACCCTCCCGATTTAATTTATATATATATATATATATATATATATATACACATATACACATATACACATATACACATATATACATATACATATACATATACATATACATAAACGTTCGCGAGCAAAGAAAAATTGGCTGATGCCGGACTCGAACCCGCGACCTCTCGAATACCAGACGAGCGCTCTACCAACTGAGCTAACCAGCCCCTATGTTGGTGGGCGGTCCACTTATGCCAATTATCTATTGCTCTATGGGGCCAGGTCAGAGGCCAAATCATATCTGCTGAGTAGCCAGGGATCAAGCCCCGGTCAGATGCAATATATATATATATATATATTAATTAACACTTGGATGGGAAAGCTTCAAAATTTATCCAGCAACCTACATATTTCGTTTTGTTTAATGAACCTAGCTCTCAACCTGTTGGCGTTGTGGACACCACTATTCACACAAAGGTATAATAGTAAGAGCAAGCGGGAAGTCTGGTTAATGCACAGTCTAAGAGTAATGTGGCCATCAAAGGCTAGCAATGTAGAGTCGATAAACTAGTTAGGATCCATAATGATCCATTAGGACACCATGCTCTAATTAGGGCACACTGCTCTGACCGTGATAAAAATATGAACGTACCATGGAAACCTTTTCGTCAAGCATATTCTTAGTTAACATTAAACACGTAACCATCCTATATACATGTACTTGATTTGATTAAAACTCCATCATCGTTGATGTCGACCTAAACAATAATTCAATGGTAGCTCTCATCGTATGGCAGCCAAATGTTAATGGTAATTGGTAGAAGAGTAATGGTTGACAAAATATGGAGAAATTACATGTGAGCAATAAATAGATCAAGCTCAAGATAGAAATGGTAAAAAGTAAGACAAAACAACAACAATAACACATTGTTAATTGTACTGTGTATATTGCTATACATACAACTTCAGCCGAGGGATTACATCAAGACATTATTTGTTTTAATGAATAACTGTTTCTTTTGTATAAATACAAGGGAACCACGGAACCAGGGATAAAATATTATTGTAAAACCGTTATAAATCATGAAATAATTAGTGTTACCGTACTCTACCAAATAGAAAAGCATCCTTTAGCTTTCTTCGTTTGCAATAAACATAATTATTGACCCCATCGCTGTATGCATGTCTTTACACGTACCAGGCCTAAAAAAAATTATAATTAAATGAAGCAGCAAACGTTTGTCTATTTTGAAAGACCAACCTCAGAGAAACCCTGTTTTTAACCCTGTTTTTAAACGAACAATTTCAAGAGGTGTTCGGGCTGTCGCACGCGAACACCTAAAAAAAAACACGAACAATTTCAAAGAGGTGTTCGATCGCGCAGTCGCACAAACACCTAATTAATTCCGGAGAGAAAGAGTTAATTAATCCTGTATTTCGTCTCTGAGCAGTTTGTGCATTGTCCGTGGCCGTTTCAGCACAAGTGGGACAGAGTAGTCATGATCATACGTGTAAAGAATTGTCGCTAAGCACCTATTTTTTTTATAGTGTATGTGTACAGGTTCATTTAACGGTTGCGGTTTTATTTAGGTGTGCACGGGTAGCAATATTGTTTGGGGGCTAATGTGTGTATATATATTTGTGGGTTTCTGTAACTATATTTAAATATAAGACTAACAACAAAAGTACAACAGGTGATCGGCTGCTACCACAGTAGGGATATAAGGTCATCGGATGTCAACATGTAAATATATTGACGTTATGTTTTTCACTCGCACAATACAAATAATCACTGATCAAAAATTCCTATCTTCACTAAAAATTAATAGATTATCTATTAAGTTTTACCCACAAAATTCATTGTTACGAAATCACCTTTCTACATACAATAATGCAGTATAAGTATCACCTTGCGTAGAAGTATGTGTGTTAGAATATTTGCTATTGATATTCTGGACTGGACTGGGGCCATGAAAAAATGTTTCATATTTCAAGTACTTCACGATCATGACAAAACTACATGTATATATTTATCTCTTGTGGTTCGTAAGATATGATTTGTCAATATCATGTTAATATATATACATGTATGTGTACAAATATCTCGTGTTTTAAGTTATTAACCAGGCGCGGATCCAGGAATTTTTTAGACGGGGGGCACACCCAATACGGGCGAGTGCGAAGCGCGAAGCCCTTACGGCGTGGGGTCCGGGGCCCGCTTAAGGGCCCCGGAAATTTTTTGATTCTGGATGCTCTGTGGTGCAATCTAAGGCGATTCCTGGCCAGTTTCACCTGACTTTTTTTGCAAAAGTTTTCAAGATTGTATGGAGAATATATATATATATATATATATATATATATATATATATATATATATATATATATATACTCAAACGCAAAAGAAACTTACCACTTGTTTGAAATGTAATAAAATTGTAACAGTTCAAAATAAAACAAACCAACAATTGCTAATTGAAACATTGGCATTTTATTGATGACATGTCAAGTTTTTGACCACGATAAACCATCTCATCAGTACATAACAGCAGAGGGTGCAAAGTCAGTCCCCTTTCAATAGCGTGTGTGGCCACCATTGTTTTGGATACAGGCAGTGCATCGTCGGTGCATACTGCCTACCAGTCTTTGGATGGATAGCTGCTGGATTCTGTCCCACTCAGTCCTCAATGTCTCAAGCAGCTCTGCCCGTGTCCTGGCCCTGCCAACTACGCGTCTCCCAAGCTCATCCCACAGGTGCTCTATGGGATTCAGGTCAGGGGAGAGCGCAGGCCACTGCATGGTGTTGATGTTCTCGCCTTGGAGAAATGCAGTGGTAAAGCGAGCAGCATGGGGACGAGCGTTGTCATGCTGAAAGGTTCTCAGTTCTGGGTGGTCTAGCAGGAATGGCAGCAGATGAGGTCGCAGGATGTTATCCACATACCGCTGGGCGTTAAGATTCCCATCCACAACCACCAGTGGCGTCCTGTACCGGCCTGATATGGCGGCCCACACCATCACACTTGGGCCACCCCACCTGTTGGCTTGACGCACGCAACAATCGGCATATCGCTCAGTCGCCAGTTCTTCTCCAGACACGCTCACGCCCATCAGGACTGTCCACACAGAACCTTGACTCATCGCTGAAAGCGATCTCGTTCCACTGCGCCAAGGTCCACCGCTGATGCTGCTGGCACCATCTCTGTCGGTTGCGGCGATGGGCAGCCGTCATCACGGGGCCTCTGTATGGTCTTCTGGCAGTCAGACCATAGTCATGCAGTCGTCTTCGTGCAGTATCATTGGAGATCCGTGGGTTTGCACGCCCCGGAGTTTCTGCCGCAGTGCGGGATGCTGGACGGAATCGATCCCGCAGGTGACTTAGGACCATCTGCCTGTCCTGCCTTGCAGTGGTGACTCTTGGCCTCCCTGATCGAGGTCTGTCATCTGCAGAGTTGTGGAGGTGTCTCTCTCCACCAGGGCCGATATCGTCTGGTGTGAACAGCCAAGGCGACGTGCCACCTCACGGAAGCTCAGTCCGCCTTGCAGCATGCCCAGGGCACGCTGCCGTTGATCCCTTGACAATCGTGGCATGTTCATTGAAATGCCCATTTTGCACTGGCCTTTTTAAAGCCAATATCAAGACATCAAGTGCAGCTCATTAAAATCATCCCATACCCCTTGGCTAATCACCGACAGTCAAAACAGCTGTTTAACAGCTGTGCCATGAAGTGACCATTGAAGGTTCAAGTGACCATGCGTGACCGTTTTGTCTGACAGTGAGGACACTATTGTCCACAAATAAGTTCACACATTTACTACACGCAGTGTTATTGTTGATATTTAAAGGTTTAAAAGGTGGTAAGTTTCTTTTGCGTTTCAGTATATATATATATATATATCATTATTTTAGCCATTATTTTTAGCCATTATTTTAATATAAGTTACAATATAAGTTTCTCCCTCCCCGATTTTTGGCATTTAATTTGCAGTTTTTGACTTCAGTTTTAATTTATCCGGAATTTTTCTTGGTTTTAATTCAGTCCAGTTGAAATTTTCAATAAAAGGGCTTGATTTCATACTGTTCCTTGCCCTGTTATGTGTTAAAACCATCGGCAGATCAGCTGCAAGACTCATCGTACTTCACAGGCGTACGTATGCGTACTGGCGTAGAATCCGACAGTAAATTGACATCGGCGATTGTAATTTCCACACGGTACCCCGACCCTTCTTCAGATGAAACGGAACAATTTATAGACGTGGAGGAATCGGGTCAAGAAACCAGACTAGCTTGCTTTGCACCCGATCACAGACTACCGATTGCAAACGAAATGTAGACTAACTAATTTTGGGAAGTATTTGAAAAAAGTCACTATAATCATCATTGGAAATTGATACAAAAAATCCACTTTTCTCAATAATGACAGTACACCAAACTGAAGGCGCTGTTCACCTTGGATGGTGGCTTTATTTTTTACTCTGCACCCATAATTTTTAATCTTTTTTTATCAACCTTTTATGAGACACATCCTTGGATATTTTTATCACCGAAGCTTCTGTGGAAAATCAAATATAATATAAAAGAAACTGCAATAAATTAATTGCCATAATGAGGCTGTGTTAAACTTTATGAAGTCATCTCCATTAACTAAATTCGTGGAGGAAAATTGTCTTCAAGAATGGGTTGACTAAAATAAATCAATCAGTTCCTCAGAAGATTGCTAAGGGCTAACCGAGACTGGCCTGAAAGTCCATCGAAGAGAAATTATACTTCACACTGGTTAGACCACATCAGTAGTTTAGAAGGGGCATATGACCTCCGTTTCGGCAGGTGGATCATGATCCACATGTGGATCATCGATGTGGATCACCCTGGTCCTCGATAGGGGCGGAGTTAACTGCATGTAACCGAAAGGCTGGGTGGGTCGATTATAGCGATCGGGGTGGATTGTAAATATTGTAGGTGAACGGAAATTACAAGTCGGCAAAATGTTGTCAACTATTTCCCCTGGTTCAATAATGTACGAGTCCATAGACCGAACAGTGTCGCATGGTTCGTTGTCGTCTGCTGTCTAGCTGTAGGAACGTGTTCGAACAGGCCCGCGTTTATGACCGAACGAAACATTGGTCAACAATGGTCGCGTGGCCTTTGTAAGTTCACACAAACAACACGTAGTGATTGACTGTGGTCAAGATTATATTAGCACAACGTGTGCAATGAAGGTCTAAACACCACGTCTAAACATGGAGGAAGGATGGTCTAACATAATTGGGTGTTTCCAAAAATACCCGTCTAAACAAGTGTGTTTACCGCTAATTGGACCCCAACAGGATGACAACCGAAAGTTTAACATTCACTCTTGCGAATAGTGCGGCAAATTTGTCATTATAAAATCTGTATAGCTACACAAGTTACACCCATTAACTCATATAACTCAACCTGTATAAAATGTTGTGTATTGTTAGGTTTGAAAATACCAACTACACTGTTCTTATTTAAAAAGGTCCTTCATAAAATAAAATTTAAAAACCTAATGTATGTACGGTTAAATGGCCCTTCATAAAAAATAATAATAAAATACCTACATAAAGTCCTATGCATAACTATGATAATAAATATTTTTAAACGTGAATTGATCATTCCTATAAATGCAATGAGTCATCAAAAAGGAGAGTCTAGTTCCCCAAAATCACCAGTTGCAAATCCCGGCTACGTAGCAAAGCAGAGTGGAACAGACTATTTATATACGTACAAGTTACAACAACAGCCTGACAACTACCATGCAGTTCGTGTTAGGACACGTCTATGGCATGTGCGCCGTGTGCCTACTAATCTTCTTTGTTATATCATGGTCTTAGATTGTGTAATTTCATTGGTCGAAAGCCTGTCACATGACAAATCACAAATCTTCATGTTACCCTCGTGACGTCACTCAAAAAGTGATGTTACCCTCGTGACGTCACTCAAAAAGTGATGTTAACCTCTCAAAAGTGGTACATCACCCTGATCGTCCCCGGGAGTATCATCCCCATATATCTTTCACAAGTGCTACTTTTGATTGCAAGAAGTGAAAACAGCGACCGAGGTTGTTATATTGCTGGTACTCCGCAGAACACGCTATATTTCAATTTGATGCACTGTAGGGACCAGCTAAACAACTTGTCTGCTGTGTGTACGTGTGAATTTGTTCGCTTCGACCATGCAGTACGAATAGTTCGCGAATACTGCAACGAAACGGGACGAGATGACAGCAACTTCCAGACACAGACTTAGACAGTTTACTGGAAGGTTTCTTCGGTAACGTAATCTAATACAATGGTATAACAAAATAATTGTTGCCTGGCGTGATGGGGGTCCATGGGTTTTGTACACCCTCGGGGGCTGATGGCACCCTCGGCTTCGCCTCGGGTGCCATCACATCAGCCATCAGGTGTACAAAACGCCATGGACCCCATCACGCCAGGCAACAATTATTAAATGTAACGTTCCCATTCTTGTAGAGAACGATACATGAAAAGGTGGAAAGATACATGCCAAAAGCAAAAGTGGAACGTTACATAGATCGTTACGTGGAAAGTGGACTGATACATGGATCGATACAGCCGTGGTCTGGTGCCCTGACGTCGTGAGCCTTCAGCCGGCCGGTCCGTCTGACATCTTGTTTCTACGAGATTTCGTCTTTTTGAGGGAGTTTTTTGCCAATAAGTCTTGTATTTCGACCAAAAATGGATCGCCAACACTGTCATAAATTGTAGGTATCTTGAATTTCATTTTTCAGTTGATTTTCTTGATTTACTTTTGTGTTTTTATACAAGAAAATCGAGTTTCTCGTTGCATTGTGCGTGTTTAACTAGTTACGTGAAAATACACTGATCAGTAAAAACTCGCCAGTTCTCTCACAAAATAAGATAAGATATCACCAAAAATGTATTTATTTAAGAATGAGGATAGGAAAATTTAGTTTTGAAAGGTTATGGCAATTTTCAGTAGATATTTTATGCCATATTTTGTGATTTTGCTTTCTGCAAAACTGTTGTTTGTGCACAAGAAGTAGTGACTGTTTACTGCACTTTTCCTTAATTTTAGGCCATTCTCAGATAAAAATCAAATTAAATAAGATCTTTCTGGACTATTATTTGACATGAAAAGTCCAAAATATTGATGAAACATAAAATAAACTTAATGTTTACACTAGTATTTGTTGAAAAAATGTGAGGTTAAGCATTGTAGTACATAATTCAGAAATTTCAATCACAATAATTACTCAGAGTAATTTCATTTGGACTTAACCAAATTTAAAGTTTCAAACAAACTCCTTTCAGCGTATAGCATTAAATAGAGAGCAGTGAGCATACATTTTCAAGTGTGAACATATCTACAAAAATAGCATTGTAATTTTATTTTAGGACACTCTTATTAGAATTTAAAGATGTTAACAAGGAAGTGTGCTTTCTTTTTCATTTACAGACTAGACCCTCAACTCCAAGAGACCCCCAGTCTCCCCTATGGACACAGAGTCCTCCGACTCCATCCCTAACTGATGAGAGACGACAGCCGGCACGTGGTTAGTGAGGACAACACCCAGCGTATTACAGTAACCCAAAAGGTAATTTGTGAAATCTTTTTGTTGCATGTATTTTGGTTCCTTGTCAGAAGTGACAGTGAAAGAGAATGTTGCGTCGTTTTCAAAGTTCTCCTCCTTTAAGTAACCCTTCATAAATTGTCATTGGCTTGCGTGTCCACAAAGTAAAATCACCTCCATGGTAAAACAAGCAAGAATTGGTCTGTGATCTTTTAAGTAAAGATCTGCAGATAAACATCTATTTCTGAAAAATGTTCTTGGTACAATTTGTTCCAGCGGCATAGCCACGGGGGTGCCTGGGGGAGCACGTGCCCCCCACAAATTTCCAGTGCCCCCCCGGTGCCCCCCACGAAAAATCCTCATAGTGCCCCAAAAAACAGAAAAGAAAAGGGGAAAAACCCATACCCCTGGGCCCCCCCTTCCCACTGAAAAGCAATGCCCCCCTGTGCCCCCCCACTGAAAAAGTCCTGGCTACGCCGCTGATTTGTTCATTAAAAACATAATTTTCTTTATACTAAATCTATTATTTTCCAATAATTTCTACTGCAGGTTCTCAACCTCCAGTCGTTGAAAGTCAGCATCGTCCCCAGCGGAAGCGACCTGACGAGCCAGGGACTTCATAAGAAGACATACAGAAGGTGGAAGCTGCTGTTTTAAGGGAAGCAAAGGGCTGGAAAAAACCCGGTGTTGACAAAAAATAACTTTCCTAAATGAAAATAATTTCTAAGGATAATTGGCACATTTTAATAAAGGAGGAACTATTTTTGTCGTCTCCTTACAGGACATTGTGGTGTACAAGATAACTGTACAGTTTAATCTGATCACATCAGTAAAAAAAATTGATTTACATCCGTTTGCAGTTTGAAAAAAAAATCTTGAAATTTTACTCTCTTCTTCATTAAAAGTGCCCATCCCAGAAAGAGTTTTTATCAAACTTGAATGTCTTACAGCAGAAAACAAGAAGAGACGGCATCAATATTGTACTTTTTAATTTTATTTGTTTTGCGATAACACTGGAACCAAAATCATCGGAATCATTATGCATATGCATAAAAAAAAAATACATTTTCTTAGGAACGAGTAAGATATATTCATTAAAGGGGAAGTATCGTCATGATCAGAGCAGACTTTCAGCAGGGCATGGAATCGTTATCTTTCATTTTAAGATGACTGCAAATTACTGGCTCATTTATGCAGCAGAAACGGTAATATGACCTTATCATGTGGGAAATTATTTCCAGTCACTGAGTTAATCCAAAACAAGCACTACGATTCCATGTCCTGTTGATTGTGATATTTTTTTATATCGACTTCTGGGGAAAAACACATATGTTTTATTGTGGAAGGAATTAGTCATAATCAAAACAAAATTACAGGGATTGCAGTCAAGGCAGATTTCAAAACAATCATTTTAGACTTTCCAATAGGTTTTCAAAGTTATGTGTGGAAAATACCATTGCAGATGAATCTTTATCAAGAATATATTTGAAGTTGATGTCATGATTGATCTGAGTTTCATGAATAAAGAGTTTAAACTCATGATTGAACAGGAAATCATTTCTCTTGTATTTATTTGTATGTCTGTCTGTATTTTCCATCTCAACATAGGCCTTAGTGAATCACTTTAATTTCAATTTCAATTTATTAAAGAAATAATTTCTCTCCTTTATCACATGTTTTAAAAATTAAATAATTAGGCGATAGAAAATTAAGGATTTTATTAAAACAATGATTATTGATATCAACTTATTTCTATTTACAAAAGTATAATAATGAGTTGCCATTAATAAAATAAAAATACATAGGTAAAACTTGTAGCTTTGCATGGTGAGGATGATAAGTAAGACTAATTGCGGTGACACCATGTGGAATCTCAATTGAGTAGTAATTAGTTCTGAAAAGAACTGGAGGAACAACTCGACGATCTGAGGACGATCATTCTCCTGAGGACGATCAGAGCATACTGATCGAAACGTCGAGTTGTACCTCCAGTTCTTTTCAGAACTAATTACTACTCAATTGAGATTCCACATGGTGTCACCGCAATTAGTCTTACTTATAAAAATACATGATCTTAATATTTTCTTCATAAGTTGATATCAATAATTACATACAATCTTTCAGAATTTATTTTTGAAAAATAAATAATTACAAATTACAGTTAAGAGTCTCATTTGGGAATTATGGGAAATTGAAGAACTTGGGAGCAATCACTAAATCAAATCATGAATTATTACTCAAAAATTTAAGCACTCTAAATTACCAAGTTATCTAATTAGTTAATTGAATATTACTATACTAATAATTATTCATAATCTGGGGATTTTGGGAGCAAGGATGGACTTTGATAAAGTTGAAAGCATCACTCAATAATTCAACACTTTAAGCACTCTAAATTACCAAGTTATCTAATTAGTTAATTGAATATTATTATACTAATAATTTTATAATCATTATAATTATTCATAATCTGGAGACTTTGGGAGCAAGGATTGCCTTTGATAAAGTTGAAAGCATCACGCCCCGCGACGCGAGGTTGTCTTCTCTCGCGCGATTTCACGGCGGAGACGTTCGGCCGGAGCGCCAGACTGCCGCCGGTTTTCGGCGGCAATTTTCAAAGTCGGCGTGCCGTTTTATCCTTTGTCGGTTTAACAATGGGCAGATGCGCTGGACGAAGGACTTGTCTATTGTTATCTGTAAACCGGCGCTCGTGATAAGAACTTAATAGGTCACATCCGATTCAGTTTTGTTTATATTAAGCACTGACCAGTTCCCGCACACCATCGGCGTGTCCATTGTGGACGCATGACTGAAATGCATACTTGACGACACAGGCAATTCAAGTGACGGCAGCAACGTCCTGGCATTCTGCATGGCCACGTTTAAGACGTACCAAGAGTCGTTGGTTCAAAGTCCTTGGTGTAGTAGATGTATCAGTAGTGCAGAAAAGATGTGTATATCCATTGTCTCTTAACCCTCCCCCAAAAATCAATTTTAAAATCAAACTACATGTACATGATGCCTGTATTCCAAAATGCTTGTATTATATTTGAACTGTATGCTGTGCATGTTGATGGGCATGGACACCAGACATCCGTAATCCTATCGTAATCCCCCCACTTGAGCAAGACACTTTACCATAATTGCTTCTCTCCACCCAGGGGTAAATGGGTACCTGTGAGGGCAGAGTTGATTGTTGTGTTTGATTATGGAATCAGTGTCCTAGATTAAGATGAACAGTGACTGAAAATTACTGCATTTTGTGTTGTTTTCAGAATCTTAAAAGGACATAAAGGAGCAATATCGTCACGATCAGACTTTCAACAGGGCATACATGGAATCGGTGTCCTAGTTTAAGATGAACAGCGACTGAAAATGATAGCCCCACATGGTAAGGTCATATTACCGTGCTGCTGCATAAATGAACCAGTAATTTTCAGTCACTGTTCATCTTAATCTAGGACACTGATTTCATGCCATGTTGAACGTCTGCTCTGATTGTGACGATACTGTCCCTTTAATAGTATAAATCATAATAATCTGGAAAAATAATCCAATTTTCAACACAACACAAAGTGCATAAAAAATCAGTGAAGGTCTTGGCCAATTGTAAACCAATGCTATAATGAAGTCATCATTTGCTGATCAAAACATACCAGGGTCCAGGGAGATTATATAATACACACAACAACCAACAACAGTCAGTGTGGCCAACGATGGGATCATCGTTGGCCAAGGAAAACAGAGCTATCATATGGACGGGTTTGATGCCAAAGTGTACATTGATGGATCGACACTGCAACACTAGTATGTATATTTAATTGGTACATCGTAACAAACAAAGGGGGGTTACGCTCCAAATGGTATTCAATTATTAAAACTGACAGCTAATTGATTGCAGTAAACCATGATCTTTACTGGGCTAAAATCATTTGCGCCAGAGAAGAAAAACAAATTAAAATTCAGAGGAAAGTACCCCAGCTATTTTGGTCTAAGCCGACGCATTTCTGAACCGAGCCTGGAAATGTCAAAACCTTATACATATCCATATAATAACAACAACAACAACAACGGTTGGGATTCGAACCCACATTCTGACAACTCAGCCATCAGAACACAAATCCGAAGCACTAAACCGCTTGACCATGGCACTCCTATAAATTGCTTTGTATTTATTTGACTGCTTCGCTGAGTTCAAAGAGAATTTATTATAACTAAGACATTTATCATCTGTGTTAATGAAATAAAGTGTACGTACACCCATTGGAGGAGAGAGAGAGAGAGAGAGAGAGAGGGACGATACTGTCCCTTTAATGCATTTTAGGTCTATTGAAAAACAGTCACAAAATGAGATGTTAATAATGAAGTGTTGTTCATATTGCATGGGGCAACTCGTCCAATATGAATACCATGCTGACGAAATTGGTGTTACTGTAATAGCCCGGTTTATGTAAAGAGCAGTCATGCAGTTTGAATGTACATGTGATTTGAAGCTTTGCATGATGGATAGGATAAGACAATTAAGTTTTAATAAAGGTAACACCATGTGTAATCATCTCTTCTTGTTTTACAGTTTGCAGTATACAAGTAATTATTTTTCAATTCAATTCAATTCAAATCGATATTTATTTCCATTGGGCGAGATTTAAAGATTAAAAATCAATGCAAGAACGGCAAAAGGATCAGAAAATTACAAAAGCAATTATGGAGTAGTCATAGTCAAAAGACGTAGGACTTATGTAGAAATACCTGTAATAATATCATCGAGTATACAATGGACAGGAGACTTGACAAAACAAAGAAAACGAGGACAAACAAAACTATATTACAGAAACTAGGACAATCAGACGGACAAAGGGGACATTAAGACAACGAAGGGACATTTATATTATCATAATGATAATGTGGCAGGGATGGATTTAAAAAAAGAGAAAATGAAATAGAATGGTAATAAATAATACGATCTCCAAAGTAAGACCTTTCGCGGCCTCATAAAAAAAATGATGACCTGTTATAATGGGGGTAAAAAGCAATCAGTCTTGTTTTGACAAAACGCAATAAACAAGTTGATGACATTCGGACGAATTATAATAGATAATAAATAAATTAACATAACGAGTGTTCCTTTGTCGCCACTGTTTTGTTAAGCAAAGTCTACGTCGCGCGCCATTGTATTTTTAAGCAACGTTTATCAACGGAAAAAATGACATACAATTTGTATCAACCTAATTTTTTAAAAGTAAAACAAAAAAACAAGAACTACGGAATGATTCAAAATTTCTCATTTTAAATCCCCCATGCTAAATTTAAGGACCTTGAAATAGTTAGAAATAAATAAATACAGGGTTTTTAGAATGAAAATTCATCAGGGAATTTCTTTAAGGAAATGTTTTAGTTTTGTGTTATTTTCTATTTGACATTTTTGGGGGAAAATTTAATTATTTTTTGGGAAAAATTTAATTATTTTTGGAACATTTGAAAACAATGCTGTCCTGAAATAATTTGTAACCTTTATATAACGTGTTACCAAGAAGCCTGGTCGAATTTGCTCCCTTGGCCCTCCAAAATTTAGGGGAGGGGTGATCCTACGGACAATCACCACTGGGCAAAAAGCTGGTGTGAATACACACCCGGGTGGGGGGGGGGGGTGTATTCACACCACTGGGCAAAAAGCTGGTGTGAATACACCCCCACCCGGGTTTAAAACCCATGTACAGAGCCAAATATTGTTTCCAACGGCTCTTTCAGTCCTTGGTTTTCCTAGGGGAAGATAGGCCCAGTAGTTTGGCAAATTTGAATTAGGGTTTGTTATGATTAATCCATCCCTAATACCCATCGATTGAATCACCGTGTTTTGCTCCCTCTAACAGATTCCCCTTGTAACAAAAACCGCTGTAACAACAGCAAACCATTTCATTTTCATCAGATTTATTTATTTATTTATTTATTTATTTATTTATTTATTTATTTATTTATTTATTTATTTATTTATTTATTTATTTATTTATTTATTTATTTATTTATTTATTTATTTTTATTTTTTATTTTTTTTTTTTTTAATTTTTTTTTGTTATTTATTTATTTATTTATTTATTTTTTTTATTTATTTTTTTTTTATTTTTTTTTTTTTTATTTCAAAATATTTAACCTGGGTAGGCCATTTACCTTCCGGTATTCTTCCTAGGCGCCCAGGAGATATAAAGTAATACAATACTATATGAAAAATAGAAAAAAGAACTTAATATAGATACTACAGATAACTAAATACCTAATGTAGATACAGATGTCTTTATACATTTAAAACAT
This sequence comes from Zoroaster sp. YZ-2022, assembly GCA_029582265.1. Classification (NCBI taxonomy): domain Eukaryota; kingdom Metazoa; phylum Echinodermata; class Asteroidea; order Forcipulatida; family Zoroasteridae; genus Zoroaster; species Zoroaster sp. YZ-2022. The sequence continues at coordinate 95,255,232 of CM055816.1, read as the reverse complement.
AATCTTTTAATGAACGTTTAAAGCTTAATATATCACCAGCCCCTTTTATTACATTTGGTAATTCGTTATAATACGAAGTTCCTATATGTTGAAAAGACTGTCTAAAAAGTTCCACTCTAGGTTTTGGAACATATAACATATTAGCTTGAACATTACGGGTATTATAAAAATTAAAATCAGAAGCCGTCGATATAAAATCAGACATATAATTAGGGGCTGTACCATTTAAACACCTATACATTAAAATACCATTAAAATAATCTCGTCTCTGAGTAACTGTAGGAATATTTAACATTTTAAGAAGGTCATATGGACTAATATTCCAATCGTAGTTATTTGTCAGTAGGCGTGCCATTCTGTTTTGTAAGCGTTGAACTCTGTTTAATTGAACATCAGGTGCATAGCCCCATATAGTTATACAATAATCAATGTGGGGTTGAATTATTGTCTTGTATACAATCAATAAATGTTCAGGGGGAATTTTGTTCTTTAAATTACGTAATACATAAATACCATGACCCAACTTTTTACAAATAGTTATATGACGTTCCCATGACATATCATTATAAATTGTAATGCCAAGATATTTAGTATATTGAACCTGATTTAATTGCTCATTATTTACTGTTAAATTTAAATTATTGTCATTCACTGACCTTGTAGTGATTTCCATACAACATGATTTATTAACATTAACATGTAATTTATTTTTACATATAACCACTTTTCGATATTTTGCAAATCATTTTGAAGTGCAGTTTTAGCATTATAAGCGTTATCTGCTTGAGCATAAATTACAGTATCATCAGCAAAAAGATTACATGTACTTGATGTCATACAAGTTGGAAGATCATTTATAAATAATAAAAACAATATTGGCCCTAATATAGAACCTTGAGGCACACCACATTGTTGTAAATAACTTTTAAACCATTGCAAACTCAAATGTCTAATACCGTAATTATCGAATTTTTTCAGTAAAATTTCATGATCAATAGTGTCGAAACATTTTTAGAGATCAATAAAACACAAAGCATTAGTTTCATTAACGTTAATACCTTCTAAAATATCTGAAACAACCTTGTGTATGGCAGTGTTTGTAGAATGGTTCTTTAAATAAGCAGACTGTGCAGTAGTTATAAATTGATGGTCGTATAAATATTCTTTTAGTTGCGATAAAATAATCTTTTCCATAATTTTAGATACATGACTTATTACAGAGATAGGTCTATAATTTCCACAATCCTCAACCGAACCTTTACCTTTATAAATAGGAGTGACTTTAGCAAATCTTCCGGGACACTAGCTTCATTTATTGACATATTTAAAATTTTAGTTAACAAGGGTGTTATAATAGGTGCTCCAATTTTAAGCAGTTTACAGTCCATATTCAACACATCTAGATTAGATTTACTCTTTAGATTATTAAGTTGTTCGAGTACCATATCGGTGCTAATTGATTTAAGTTTAAACGTGAAGATACTCTCTGGTAACTCCCACTTGTAATGAACGTTCTCATTGAATTTAGGCTAGGCCTGATGAAATACAATAATAATTACAAATCAAGTCTGACCAAACGATTGTCAATTCACCCTGACACTTATTACTGCTTTATTGTTCAGACATTCAGTGCCCACAAACGGATGTGGGCATAATTGTTAACCTCATTGAGTTTTTCCATCAATTTGACGGACATTCAATCATGGAGGAAGAAATCTGTTTTCTTCCTCCATGATTCAATCAAGTACATTTTTGTGGGTGTATACCTTCGTACATGTCTTATGCTGATACATTAATATTTTCCATACAGTATCTTTTCTAGTATTAAAATGGTCTTCATGTAAAATTATTTATTATCGAGCGCTCGAGTATAATAGGTCTTGTAAGTTTTAATTTTATGGTAAATGTTTTCCTGTCTCGTAAGCCATTTTCCCTGCATAATTCGGTTACACAAGAGTGACCTAAGTTCTTAGTTAAAGCTGTAACATATAGTTTCAAATAATATGATTAATTGTATTGTATTATATTTTGTCCCGAATCTGAAACAAACTCCTTTACCCGTTCAATAATAATAATAATCGCACTTGAAGGAGTGTTTACAAAGAGCATACTCTTTCATTTTGATTTACAAAGAAAATATATATTTGGCAGCGCAATTAATGGTAGCTTCATCTGAAGAGATCATAAGGAAATTCTGTCTTTCTTTGCCATTTAAAATTCAAAGTGATCATTTGTTTTGATAATATCAACAAACATACATTTTCCTAAAGTCCTTGTATAGTGGACAATAAAAAAATTCTCTGACTGGAATCTTGACCAATTATTTCCCTGTTTCAATAAACAGCTTGTGTGAATTAATAGCATCTAAAATGGGCGGAACATGGAATGACGGTATGATGAATTATTATCACAATACAAATATAACTCAAACTCAATTTTAATTTCACTGTACGGTAAGTCCTGAGCTTGTTTCTCTGGTTAGGATTAATTCTGGACTCATATGTATATTAATCTATCAGACCAGTTAGAAATGAACATGTTTCGTTATTGCATAACAAACATATCTAGTACCGGTACAGTTAATAAAGATAAACATTCATTTTATGCAGAACACTTATTTTGTACTTTACATACTGAAATACCTGAAATGATGAAGGGACTCGTATAATAAATACAAAAATAAATAAATAATTAAAAACACGCTGGGTATATACATGTAGATAAAGTCGGCACAGCATTTTATACATAAATTATTAAGTTAATTAGACCCCAAAAATATAATGTCATAATCCTTCTTGGTCTGCACCCATGTGAATCTCCTGGTTGGTGACAATTTTCATTGGGAAATATCCTATTGTGTATAGCTATGTGTATTCACATGTATTTGGTGTACATTATCCACTGCCCAAACATTAAGCGACTACTAAATGGCTCAAGAGTTTATCGATCGATAGGATTACGGATGTCTGGTGTCCATACCCATCAACATGCACAGCATACAGTTCAAATATAATACAAGCATTTTGGAATACAGGCATCATGTACATGTAGTTTGATTTTAAAATTGATGGGTGTACGTACACTTTATTTCATTAACACAGATGATAAATGTCTTAGTTATAATAAATTCTCTTTGAACTCAGCGAAGCAGTCAAATAAATACAAAGCAATTTATAGGAGTGCCATGGTCAAGCGGTTTAGTGCTTCGGATTTGTGTTCTGATGGCTGAGTTGTCAGAATGTGGGTTCGAATCCCAACCGTTGTTGTTGTTGTTGTTGTTGTTGTTGTTGTTGTTGTTGTTGTTGTTGTTGTTGTTGTTGTTGTTGTTGTTGTTGTTGTTGTTGTTGTTGTTGTTGTTGTTGTTGTTGTTGTTGTTGTTGTTGTTGTTGTTGTTGTTGTTGTTGTTGTTGTTGTTGTTGTTGTTGTTGTTGTTGTTGTTGTTGTTGTTGTTGTTGTTGTTGTTGTTGTTGTTGTTGTTGTTGTTGTTGTTGTTGTTGTTGTTGTTGTTGTTGTTGTTGTTGTTGTTGTTGTTGTTGTTGTTGTTGTTGTTGTTGTTGTTGTGATGATGATATGGATATGGATATGTATAAGGTTTTGACATTTCAAGGCTCGGTTCAGAAATGCGTCGGCTTAGACCAAAATAGCTGGGGTACTTTCCTCTGAATTTTAATTTGTTTTTCTTCTCTGGCGCAAATGATTTTAGCCCAGTAAAGATCATGGTTTACTGCAATCAATTAGCTGTCAGTTTTAATCATTGAATACCATTTGGAGCGTAACCCCCCTTTGTTTGTTACGATGTACCAATTAAATATACATACTAGTGTTGCAGTGTCGATCCATCAATGTACACTTTGGCATCAAACCCGTCCATATGATAGCTCTGTTTTCCTTGGCCAACGATGATCCCATCGTTGGCCACACTGACTGTTGTTGGTTGTTGTGTGTATTATATAATCTCCCTGGACCCTGGTATGTTTTGATCAGCAAATGATGACTTCATCATAGCATTGGTTTACAATTGGCCAAGACCTTCACTGATTTTTTATGCACTTTGTGTTGTGTTGAAAATTGGATTATTTTTCCAGATTATTATGATTTATACTATTAAAGGGACAGTATCGTCACAATCAGAGCAGACGTTCAACATGGCATGAAATCAGTGTCCTAGATTAAGATGAACAGTGACTGAAAATTACTGGTTCATTTATGCAGCAGCACGGTAATATGACCTTACCATGTGGGGCTATCATTTTCAGTCGCTGTTCATCTTAAACTAGGACACCGATTCCATGTATGCCCTGTTGAAAGTCTGATCGTGACGATATTGCTCCTTTTATGTCCTTTTAAGATTCTGAAAACAACACAAAATGCAGTAATTTTCAGTCACTGTTCATCTTAATCTAGGACACTGATTCCATAATCAAACACAACAATCAACTCTGCCCTCACAGGTACCCATTTACCCCTGGGTGGAGAGAAGCAATTATGGTAAAGTGTCTTGCTCAAGTGGGGGGATTACGATAGGATTACGGATGTCTGGTGTCCATGCCCATCAACATGCACAGCATACAGTTCAAATTATATACAAGCATTTTAGAATATACAGGCATCATGTACATGTAGTTTGATTTTAAAATTGATTTTAGGGGAGGGTTAAGAGACAATGGATATACACATCTTTTCTGCACTACTGATACATCTACTACACCAAGGACTTTGAACCAACGACTCTTCATGGTACGTCTGTTCCGGACCATAATGTCCGCAAGTACCATTATGTCCGCGAACCGATTTGGGCCCATTACGTCCGCGGGCCCATTACGTCCGACCCATTACGTCCGCGGAACCATTACGTCCGACCCATTACGTCCGCGGAACCATTACGTCCGACCCATTACGTCCGCGGAACCATTACGTCCGACCCATTACGTCCGCGGAACCATTACGTCCGACCCATTACGTCCGCGGGTCCATTATGTCTGACCCATTACGTCCGCGGACCCATTATGTCCGACCCATTACGTCCGCGGTCCCATAACTAAAATAATGTTAGAACACGTAACGTTGGGGAAGTTAAAACCAATTACTTAGAACAATTTCATGGCACAGCGCTCTACTGCAAAATTGGGTTGTTAAAAACCACTGGTGTTAATTTAATAAAGTGTCTGAATTATCGTGCTTCATATATGACCACCACTGGTGCTCATACCAGTTTTTGCAGTGCAAAAACACTTAAATTAACACCAGTGGTTTTTAACAACCCAATTTTGCAGTAGAGCGCTGTGCCAGGAAATTGTTCTAAGTAATTGGTTTTTACTTCCCCAACGTTACGTGTTCAAACATTATTTGAGTTATGAGCCCGCGGACGTAATGGGTCGGACGTAATGGTTCCGCGGACGTAATGGGTCGGACGTAATGGGCCCAAATCGGTTCGCGGACATAATGGTACTTGCGGACATTATGGTCCGGAACATACGTCTTAAACGTGGCCATGCGGAATGCCAGGACGTTGCTGCCGTCACTTGAATTGCCTGTGTCGTCAAGTATGCATTTCAGTCATGCGTCCACAATGGACACGCCGATGGTGTGGAACTGGTCAGTGCTTAATAAAACTGAATCGGATGTGACCTATTAAGTTCTTATCACGAGCGCCGGTTTACAGATAACAATAGACAAGTCCTTCGTCCATGCCATAGGACGTGTCCTAACACGAACTGGTAGTTGTCAGGCTGTTGTTGTAACTTGTACGTATATAAATAGTCTGTTCCACTCTGCTTTGCTACGTAGCCGGGATTTGCAACTGGTGATTTTGGGGAACTAGACTCTCCTTTTTGATGACTCATTGCATTTATAGGAATGATCCATTCACGTTTATAAATATTTATTATCATAGTTAGGGCCTATGCATAGGACTTTATGTAGGTATTTTATTATTATTTTTTATGAAGGGCTATTTAACCGTACATACATTAGGTTTTTAAATTTTATTTTATGAAGGACCTTTTTAAATAAGAACAGTGTAGTTGGTATTTTCAAACCTAACAATACACAACATTTTATACATGTTGAGTTATATGAGTTAATGGGTGTAACTTGTGTAGCTATATAGATTTTATTTTAACGCAGCACTATTCACAAATTTGCAGCACTATTCGCAAGAGTGAATGTTAAACTTTCGGTTGTCATCCTGTTGGCCGGGGGTCCAATTAGCAGTAAACGCACTTGTTTAGACGGGTATTTTTGTAAACACCCAATTATGTTAGATAATCAGCCTTCCTCCGTGTTTAGACGTGGTGGTGCACGACTTCATACCTTCATTGCATACGTTGTGCTAATACAATCTTGACCACAGTCCGTCACGACGTGTTGTTTGCGTGAAGGTACAAAGGCCACGCGACCATTGTTGACTAATGATTCGTTCGGTCATAAACGCGGGCCTGTTCGAACACGTTCCTACAGCTAGACAGCAGACGACAACGAACCATGCAACACTGTTCGGTCTATGGACTCGTACATTATTGAACCAGGGGAAATAGTTGACAATAGTTTGCCGACTTGTAATCTCCGTTCACCTACAATATTTACAATCCACCCCGATCGCTATAATCGATCCACCCAGCCTTTCGGTTACATGCAGTTAACTCCGCCCCTATCGAGGACCAGGGTGATCCACATCGATGATCCACCTGCCGAAACGGAGGTCATATGCCCCTTCTAAACTACTCACATCTTTGATATGGGAGCACTGCTTGGAAACCCCATATCACCAAAAAAATCTCTTCGCTTGAAAGAGTCCAGAGACGAGCTGGCGTTCAGAGCGGCAAGACCTGCCTGTCGAACTTACGGCAGAAGTCAGTTGCTTTAAACGTCGACTTTCTGCCGTGTCTAATTCAAATAATGTAAATTTTTGGATCATTATTTGAATTAGATACGGCAAAAGTTCAACGTTTGAAGCAGGCCTATAAACAAAACTTACTAACAAGTAACTAACGGAGAGATGATACGACCATAATTTTGTTGAGATTCAAGGCTATATAACATTCAAGGCTATATTCACTGCAAAGGAATTTTGGCAAGGAGCCCAGATAATTAAGCTGCTCAAACGAAGTATACTAAGTGATGTACTTTGGTCAAAGAACGTTCGTGGTTTTTGGGTACAAATACAACTTTATCATGATGAGACGATTTTCTCTTTTAAAAGCCAAGGTCTATTTGTTTGTGGCACCAATTTCAACGATCAAAAAAATAATACATGGTTTCATTATTGGACATGATGGCACTGGATATTTTATTAATTGAAAATAATGTGTGCGTTTAGGCCACTCAAAAAGGATTTAGGCAAAACTAGCAAATCATTCAGTCAAGTGATCAATTGTTTCCTGCTGGCTGTGGCCATTTAACCGGTAATAAACTCCCCCAAGAGGATTAGATGTTGAGATGGAGAGAGTTGAAATCCCCGAGCTCTGGGAAATACTTCGGTTTTCTCTCAAAAGAGGGTTTCAGTTCCATGGCACGATTGATAACCTTTTTTTCTTGTTGCATTTTTCAGTATTTATTTTATGCCAAAAGTAGACACAGCAGATGTTTAATATTGTCGCCGGTATTTTTTTTAGGCTACTCCTCCTTTTTTTTTTTTTTACTCAATTTCCCGGGGGGGGGGGGCACGTGCCCCCGCGGCCCCCCCTTCCCCCTCCCCCCGCTGGATCCGCGCCTATAACGATCACGAAAAGTAGATATTATCCCTTTTGGTCCGTAAGATTATTTAAAATAATTCCAATTATATACTTATAATCCCAACTATTTAATTAAAAACTGTTATATTTGTTTTAGTTTCATCTTTCGGTTTGGACCTGAAGTGAAAGTCACTAAAGAAAATATTTTTTAAAGAATGCAGGTGTCACCTCATCACCAGAAACGAGTTATTTTGTTGAGCTTTATAACATGCACCGTTATATATTGTCAACATTTGATGACTTCAAATAGCACATCAAGTCCCCTTGTCCATTCACATTGGGTGGCCTTAGATTGGTTTCACTGTATTTCATTTGTTATTTGCTAGCTTCAAGATACACACAAGAGGGCGCTCGTTAGGAAATGTGAGCAGGAGACTGGTCTCCTGTCTATTATCCTTTAAGGATATACTAGACAGGCTCCAGGCGTACCACTCAAAGGATTTCATTGGATACGTTAAAGCATTGTGCTGAAGATCTGACGTCACGCTTCGAGACTTGCGGGCTAGCTACCAACCAAGGGCAAAGTTCAGCATCGGGAAAAATATGGCGGCTGCACGGCCAGGATCTGGCGTAATTCACGCGCCTCTGGCTCAAAGCGTGACGTCAGATCTTCAGGCTAAGCCGTGTATAAATAGTGCTCGATAGATGGCTGGAAGGCTGGCTAGGTGATTGGCTGTCTAGGTGGTTGACTAATTGTCTCGCTGGCTTTCTGGTTAGCTGGCTGGCTGGGCTGATTGGCTAGAGGGCTTGGTTGTCTAAAAAATGTCAGCAGACTCTGAACAACCTCAATCAGCGTTGTGGACATCACTTTTCCCACAAGGTTCTGGTAGTGACAGTGAGGTCATGGGGACGAGGTTGGACACTGCATGGAGCAATGCCAAGTGGGAACTCTGGTAAAGGCAGTCTCTAAGCGTAAGTGGCCAGCTTAAGGCTAGCAGTGCAGAGTCGAGAAATTAATTAGGACCCACAGTTAAATAAACACCCTGCTGTGGCCTTCAATCCATGTCAGATTGCGCCCACGTTGACTGTAATATAAATATAAGGGAACCATGGCAACATTTTCGTCAAGCATATTCTTAGATAATATTAATCACGTAGCCATCCTAGATAACTGTACTTGGTTTGATGAAAACTCCATCTCCACGGTTATTGATCTATTAATAACACAATGGTAGCTCTCCTCGTATGGCAGCCAAGCCAAAGTCAACCGATAATTACAACAAAACAATACGATCCTAAAGCAACCTAAATGTATAATCGAGAAATTAATTAGGATCCAGTTAATCTGGCCTTCAGTCCCTGTTAGCATGTGCCAACGTTGTGTAATGTAATATAAATATAGGGGACCATGAAAAGCTTTTCGTCAAGCATAAGATAATATAAGTGACCATCATAGATACCTGTACCTGGCTTGATAAAAAACTCCATCCCCACGGTTATCGATCTAAATAACACAACGGTAGCGAGGAACCATCGATTGGTGAAAATTGAAGAACTACTGAGGAACTAGATCTAATTGCAAGCGTGCCTTAATGGTACGCTTGTAAATAGTTTTTATAGTTTGTATTTTGTATACATTTGGTTTTATATTCGTTAATTAGCATGGGAACTGGCTTTCACTAAAAGTACATGAGGTTCCTAGTTCCAACTTACACAGATAAAGACAGCGCCTTCTCTAATTATTTTTCGATCATTCCCATTCCCAACCCGCCACCAAACTTGAACACATACAACTGCATATAGATGTACAATGTGATGGTTGTTTGTGACGGTGTGACGTCATACTTAATTATTTGGCAATCATTCATACCGCGATCGAGCATCCGCGCATCCACGAATCCAGTAAACCAAACTCGCGTACATGTAACTTCAAAGTGTTTTTGGAAACCTATTCAACTTCAACGTAATGGATGATTGATTGTGAGGGCATGTCGTCATTTATAAATCACTTCAGACGAAATAATTTATGAAGATGATTGATACGTGTACCAATTTTACACCAAGAAAGTATTTAGATAATAAATCGTTAATTTGATAATTTTATAATCTGGTAATAGCATACCTTCTCTTTTATTGTTAGTATTAAAGTGATATGGAATTTTATAAGAAGATAAACTGGAAAATAATTAACATTTCTTTAAAATGACAGCAAACCAGACAGCATTGATTTTAGGGCAGTGGAAACATCATGATGTTTTATACCATCTTTAATGGCCAATTTGACAGTTGATGACGGTCAGGGTTTTTTTTTCTTGAGATTGCCACCCGTGTATAGTGGCTTTGATATCCATTGCCACCTATTTAGCAATATATTGATTTTGTATAGCCTCCACACAACGTCATAGCAAAATTGTAATCCAACCAAACAAAACCTTTATTTTGTACATATGATATTCACTACTACAACAAAATGAGTCGACCGTTTTTGACTGGTAAAAGCATTCAGGGTGGTCAAAATGACAGTAAAAACCAGTCAAAAATGCCACTGTGTGCACATTTGGGTCAACAGTCAAAACAGGTAGTTGACTGATTTTGACTTCTGTAGCTATTTGCCACTAAAGTGCAGCTATAGTAGGAGGGTCAAGCTCTTGCCCACTGACAATGCTGCATAATAGAATTTTAAAAAGGTTGAATTGGCCTTTAAAACCCTAACCACCACATATCCTGCAAAATCCTCCAAGGGCCACTTTTTTGGAAAAATTCAGCACTGTTGGAAACTGGTACTTTCACCTCTTCAAATGGGACAAAATTACTACCTGGCAAGAAGTACAGGCCATAAGTGCTGAATATGAAAGATCGACGAAAATGGTTGGTGCATTTTGAAGATAAGGGCATGTTTCCAAAAGTGCACTGGAGGAATTTGGAGGATTCAGGGTGGTTCCTAGCCAGAATACTGGTTAGGATTAATGAGGCGATGGTAATAATATAATACTAATTAGGGGAATTTATAAAGCGCACGTATCCACCAACAATGCGCTAATACAATGCAAAGCTATTGAATTAATAAAGCAACTAAATGAATAACCAAACAAAAAAACTAAATAATTACTGATAAAACAAATCACTCAAATATATAGGGGGAAAATCCAAATTAGTGAGCTTCCACATCAGACACCCTGGAGGCAGTCCACATCAGGCACCCAGGAGGCAGTCCACATCAGACACCCTGGAGGTAGTCCACATCAGACACCCTGGAGGCAGTCCACACCAGACACCCTGGAGGCAGTCCACATCAGACACCCTGCAGGCAGTCCACATCAGACACCCTGCAGGCAGTCCACATCAGACACCCTGCAGGCAGTCCACATCAGACACCCTGCAGGCAGTCCACATCAGACACCCTGCAGGCAGTCCACATCAGACACCCTGCAGGCAGTCCATATCAGACACCCTGCAGGCAGTCCACATCAGACACCCTGGAGGCAGTCCACATCAGACACCCTGGAGGCAGTCCACATCAGACACCCTGCAGGCAGTCCACATCAGACACCCTGGAGGCAGTCCACACACCCTGGAGGCAGTCCACATCAGACACCCTGGAGGCAGTCCACATCAGACACCCTGCAGGCAGTCCACATCACAGGAGCAATCAGAGTCATCAGTGAAAACTCACTGCTGGTACTGTTGCTGGAAACTCACTGCTGGTACTGTTGCTGGAAAACTCACTGATGGTACTGATGCTGGAAAACTCACTGATGGTACTGTTGCTGGAAAACTCACTGATGGTACTGTTGCTGGAAACTCACTGCTGGTACTGTTGCTGGAAAACTCACTGATGGTACTGTTGCTGGATACTCACTGCTGGTACTGTTGCTGGAAAACTCACTGCTGGTACTGTTGCTGGAAAACTCACTGATGGTACTGTTGCTGGGAAAACTCACTGCTGGTACTGTTGCTGGAAACTCACTGATGGTACTGTTGCTGGAAACTCACTGCTGGTACTGTTGCTGGAAAACTCACTGATGGTACTGTTGCTGGAAAACTCACTGCTGGTACTGTTGCTGGAAAACTCACTGATTGTACTGTTGCTGGAAAACTCACTGATGGTACTGTTGCTGGAAACTCACTGATGGTACTGTTGCTGGATACTCACTGCTGGTACTGTTGCTGGAAACTCACTGCTGGTACTGTTGCTGGAAACTCACTGATGGTACTGTTGCTGGAAACTCACTGCTGGTACTGTTGCTGGAAAACTCACTGATGGTACTGTTGCTGGAAACTCACTGATGGTACTGTTGATGGAAAACTCACTGATGGTATGTATTCACAGACGTACATAATGATCAAAATTGTATGGGGCTCTTAGAGTGTTCAGCACAGTGCCGCCTATAGCTGTTCTGTACTGAGTCTGGAAATTTACTTTAAAATTTTCGATTTCAGCGAGCAACTCATGCCAAATTATTATTTGTTTTTCACTCAACATAATTTGTAACACCCATATCGCTGTCATATTAAATTTGATAAATTGTTTAAACAAAATCCGTTTTGTATGAGTTTGAATATTTCATGGAAAAGCGAATCACACTTAAAAAGTGTGTGCACCATTGGTATGTAATTTCATCTATATACCTCGTAAGAGTCAAGACAGATGTACAGAAACCAACTGAGTTTCAGCATTGTGTCGTTATTAACGCTGAGTATATAGAAATTTGTTTTGCATGTACATGTATAATGTGAAAAAATTATCTAATAAAAAATGGTGATATATTTCATGTTTTCGAAAAAAAAATGTCAGCAGGTCGAATGTAATCATGTCTTTTTCAGATAATATAATTCAGTAATTGTGTCATAGGGTAATTACCAAAGGGTTGAATCCCGGAAATTAACATTGTTATCCAACAAATAATAATTTCCCTGTATAAAGGCAAACCGAATATTACAACTTTAAACATTTTTGTTGTCAGAGTCGAGCTTTTACTATAATTAGCACTGAAATAAACTGATGGTGGGTCCAGTTATCAATTAATTTCGCTTCGTAAATGCTATTAAATCCGGCAATTATTTTAATTTGAACTATAAACTATTTGAACTATACATTTAGTGAAATAGTCGAGAATAATGGATAATTTCATCATTAAGTTGCTCAAGAAATACACTCATAATTATTGTATGCAACGACAACCTTCGCAACACCTTTAATATCTGATTACTGTATTACTGGTCGCTTATAGGTCATATACATTGAAAATGGACGGTTCATGCATCAAATTACTACTGTGTAGAATGTAAATATTCATAACTGACTGGCCACTTAATATTCATTATACGCAGACAAATAATCTACAGCCAATAAAATGCTGCCAAGGGGAAGTCTGGTTGCATGTTACTAATGGCAACCGCATAGACAAAAAATTACGTACATGCACCATTCCAACAAGGAATTTCACAGTCCGTCTTCTGATAGCCTAGCTTGTTACTTTGCTGACTGCTTTTGGTGAAGGTGTTTGCATATGTATTATTTCAATTTCTGTAGACCTGAATTTGAAACAACTCTCTTTGGATTGTATCTTTTGAAGCCTGAACGACAAGATGAAGCTCAACAAAATTTCGATGCCTCCGATGTTTACATGTACTTCAAGCTTCATGATTACAGTTATTACAGTGGCTTTCTTCGTGACTATTCTGGTGCAAAATTGTCACACTGAGAGTAAGTTAAGGTTTACTTCAAAGGTATACTTGGCTGAGAAGAACATGGCCTTAATGAATCATGCCTTTCAGTGGAAGACTGTTCCATCTCCCATGATGTGTGGCCGAGATTGCTTACGTAGTCCACAATGTGAATCGTTCAACTATCATACAAGTACACATGCCTGTGAGTTGAACAATTCCACCCGAGCTCACAGCCCTACTGACTTTGTTGGACTGCAAGGACATCACTACTACGACAATAACATGGGCACACCACCATTTTCTGTTCCTGACACTGCAGGAGCAGCTTCGTCACCCAGCACTGAAGCGGCAGTCTCGACACCAGATACAGCAGTAATCTCAACACCAGATACAACATCAGTTTCAATACCCGACACTTATACATCAGCTGTCTCAACACCTGACACTACATTAGCTGTTTCAACACCCGACACTACATCAGCTGTTTCAACACCCGACACTACATCAGCTGTTTCAACACCCGACACTACATCGGCTGTTTCAACACCCGACACTACATCAGCTGTTTCAACACCTGACACTACATCAGCTGTTTCAACACCTGACACTACATCAGCTGTTTCAACACCTGACACTACATCAGCTGTTTCAACACCTGACACTACATCAGCTGTTTCAACACCTGACACTACATCAGCTGTTTCAACACCTGACACTACATCAGCTGTTTCAACATCTGACACTAGATCGTCTGTTTCAACACCTGACACTACATCAGCTGTTTCAACACCTGACAATACATCAGCTGTTTCAACACCTGACACTACATCAGCTGTTTCAACACCTGACACTACATCAGCTGTTTCAGCTGACACCACATCAGTTGTTCCAGCACCTCACACTACAGCAATTTCAGCTCCCGACACTGCAGCAGTTACAGTACCAATTTCAGCACCGTATAATGCAGCCATTACAACAGCAGTTCCAACACCCACCGCTGTAGCTTACAAAAGTTGTCAGGATTTATTCACAGCTGGTCACCTCGACAATAGCGTTTATACCATATTTCCTGCTGGTCTTCCTGACGGCATACAGGTTTTCTGCGACATGGAGACCGATGGAGGAGGCTGGATTGTTTTTCAACGTCGTCAGGATGGCTCTATCGACTTCTATCGTAACTGGGCGGAATACCAATCTGGTTTTGGCGATCTCTTGGGTGAATTTTGGCTAGGTAATGACATACTGCGTACGCTCACCAAGTCAGGACAATGGCAACTGCGCATTGATTTGATGGACTGGAATAGTGTCACAGATTGGGTTTCCTACGGACAGTTTTCGATTTCCGGTAGTATGTACACTCTTCATGTTGGTTCATACAATTCTCAGAGTACAACGGGTGACTCGATGGCAGTTCATAACGGACATCCATTCACAACGAAGGATTCGGACAACGATGCATCCATTTCAGGTAACTGTGCAGTGAGGTTGCAAGGTGCTTGGTGGTTCAATAATTGTTTTGAGTCACATCTCAATGGTAAATACTATCCTTATCCAAATGTGGCATATTCGGAGGGTATACAGTGGATCAATGGGCTAGGATTTTACTACTCCTTGAAGAAATGCAGCATGAAAATAAGAGAAGTCTCTTAGAAAGACAAGCTCTAATTAAGACCACCTGTCATGAAAATATAGGAGGTCCTTAATAACCCTGGTACGACGTTTAAATAAAATCACATGTATAGTATACAGATAAACGCTATACTTATATTTTTCAGAGCATTTTCTCTAAATTTAAAATAATGAAAAAAAATATTAGATAGCAATTACAAATCACAATTACACTTGCGTTTTCATGGAGCAAAATAACGCATATAATGTATTTAAAGGACTTTCCAAATATTGGTATTAATTGTTATTACATTGTTATTACACAATATTTAAATTACCAAAACTGTATCAGAAACATTGTCAGAATTAACAACAATGGTTTTCAGCGACATTTTCTGAAGATGATGCAATCAATTAGTATCGAGAGTAAGAATTGATATAGACACTATTATCGACACTATTATTTGTACTTATAGCTGTATATTCAAATGTGACTAGAAATTAAACAGTATAGCAGAATCTGTAAAAAGTATATAGTCAGAGACCATAATATTTGCGAACAACTTATTGACAAAAACCTATTCATAGTAACAGTTGTGATGAAGTCTGTAAATGGCAGTGTAATAAACTACATATGAATGTTCTTTGATTTTACTTAAATCAATCAAACAAATTCTATATGTACCTTTTTAGTCACCAAAAATATTACCAGTGTTACAAAAAGTTGCTTGGTGTTAAGTTGATGGTAGTATCAAACATCACTTGAAATAGTTTCAACAATTCCGTCATCTGAAGCAGAAATTCAACTTTAGAAGGAATTCGAACAATCTGAACGCATTTTCAAAATGTACTTGTTAACGAAACATTGCATTCATCTGAAACATTAGAGTATGCAGAGTGCATTAAAAATTGACTTTAACATTAACTTCACGTACACAATTAAAATTACATCGATGCCTACCATATGTCGAAAACAGGGGGAAATTTCAAAGTTGACTTATTGTTTTAGTAATAATTATACATTTTGAACATTTTCAAATTACTTTTTTGTCTCACAGTCTAGTTTATGGACTGTAAAAAGTAGACAGTATAATAATCACACTTGTTGTATGGGATTGGATGCGTTTGTTTTAGCTAGAATAGAGACTTTTTTAAGAGCTTAACATTATGAATTGACATTTCTGTAAAAACTTATATCCTGAAATGACTGCAGAAAGTATAAACAAATTTCAAGCTTAACCTTACTTAAAAATCTGAAAATTAAACAGCTGGTATCTTTTATTGGTATTAAAAAAACATTTCCTGGATAGCCTAATCAGTTAACATCAGTGTAATTCCACAGAGCACAGCTTTGAATTTGGAATTTTCAAGAAGCCTATGAAAAAAATCAGTTTTAGAAGTTTGAGGAAATCCCTTTAGATTATATTTTGGTGAAAACACACACGATCAAATAATCAAGGACTGAATACCCAATCCACACGTCTTATCGGGTTCGAGTGGGACTCGAACCCGTGTCCACAGAGGTGAAAGTCGAGGAAAGTACCGCTGCACCAGACCTAGACCAATTCCATAGATCTACTGAGCAGAACATTTTGCCAAAGAAATCTCCTCAGCAAAACTTTCTGGTAAACATTTTTTCCTGCTTAGCAGCTCCATGTAATTGGGCCATGATCTTCATTGATTTCATTACATCGTAACTTGTTCTGCTACATTTAATAATAATAATAATAATAATAATAATAATGTGTGGACTTATATAGCGCACGTATCCACCAACTGAGTGGTGCTCAAGGCGCATTATATTATTACCCCTGCTCATAAGGCTCATAAATCATTCCTGAAACCATCTCAGCTCCCTGGGGAGTATACAGCTCAATTGCTGCCATTACAGCGCATATAGGGCTAATCAACCAACTCTGCCCTCACAGGTACCCATTTAACCCCTGGGTGGAGAGAAGCAATTATGGTTAAGTGTCTTGCTCAAGGACGCAAGTGTCACGGCCGGGATTCGAACCCACATTCTGCTGCTAACACCAGAACTTGAGTCCGGTAAGCTAGACCGCTCGGCCACGACACTCCATTATAATTATTTGTTTAAAATATATTTTTGCATTAAATCGTATTTTAGCGTATGAATTGATGAGCTCATACTGAATCATCTGACTTATCTTATATAATTTTATAGGCACTATAAACCTTGGTAATTACCATTATTGAATTTATATCGGAATATTTACTTTCAGATATCAAGTCAATATCAAAACAAAAGTTATATCCAAATTCTTTTGAGAAAAGATATTGATATGCCTGTACTTATTCTCTTCATTAATCTACCAAATGCAATTTTGCCAAAGGTGTATTGAGTAATGAACAAATTGTTTGAAACCAGCAGTTATGTGATTTTACACGTTAACCTTCCTACTATAGCTGCATTTAAGTGGGAAGTTGCTATAGAGGTCAAAATCAGTCAAGTGACTGTTGTGACTGTTGATCCAAATATGCACACAGGAGCATTTTTGACTGGTTTTTACTGTCATTTTGACCACCATGAACAATACCAGATAATGCTTTTACCAGTCAAAAACGGTCGACTCATTTTGACCTGTAAATGTACTTACTATATACACGCAAGGTTTGACAGTGTTCGACTTTTAAGTGCAATAGATGTACCTTGGCAAGTATATCAACATTTTGACTGATTTTGACCCTTGTAGTAGTAGGAGAGTTAATAGTAGATACATTTTACGTAAGTACTTTGTTGTTTCTTTGTACATGTGTTAAAAAGAATAATAATAATAATAATAATAATAATAATGAACTTATTGTGCGCATTTTCCCATAAAAATGTACAAAAGCGCATTACAATCTTAAAACTAGCACATAATAGTAAAACAAACAGATTAATACATTAAGTCAAAAGATGTACAAACAACAAAGTTACACTTAAAAATAAATAAATTAACCAAATGCTTGTTTAAAAAGAAAAGTCTTAAGCTCTTTCTTAAAGACAGATAGAGACTGAATTAATTGGATATTTGAGGGCAATTTGTTCCATAATGTGGGCGCAGCCTGTAAGAATGATTTGTCTCCGGTAGATTTTTTCATTTTTTCTTTAGGATAATTTAAAAGCAACCTGTTATTGGAACGTAAAGAATAGCTGGAATTATCTTTAAAAAAAATTAAAGCATTGTAGCTAGTTTACAGAGAAGGTACAATTTTGGTAATTAACCTGATAATCAAATGAACTTAATTAGTGTAAAGTTGTTACATGTTTCAGTATCCCAAGAAATGTTAGCGTCTGCAGTGCTTTCATTTTAGATTAAAATGTGAAATGTTATGTCGATTTTTTTACAAAAGGTCAGACAACTTTTTGTAAAACATTAACATTCACCTTTTTGTGAAAAGTTATTGTGATGAAACTTTCACAGGTTAGTTTTACTATAAATCTCAAAACAATTAGGGAACACCGGATTTCTGATTTCTACAAATCTGGTATCAAATGAAAGAGGAGAAATCTAGAGAATTAAACTATACCAAAATCTCACTTTTGAAAATTGGGTCCAAGTTTAGGGTTTTGCCAGATCCAGTCACATATAACTGTTAGAATTTTCTCAGAAAAATTACCAAAAATTATGTTGATGGCAGAAGAAGAAACTTCTAAACAGTATGGCATTAATAATAATAATAATAATGTATAGATTTATATAGCGCACGTATCCACCAACTAAGTGGCGCTCAAGGCGCATTATATTATTATCCCTGCTCATAAGGCTCATATAAGGCTCATAAATCATTCCTGAAACCATCTCAGCTCCCTGGGGAGTATACAGCTCAATTGCTGCCATTTCTAGCGCATATAGAGCAAACCATCTCTGCCTTCACAGGTACCCATTTAACCCCTGGGTGGAGAGAAGCAATTATGGTTAAGTGTCTTGCTCAAGGACACAGGTGTCACGGCCGGGGCTCGAACCCACACTCTGCTGCTGGCAACACCAGAACTTGAGTTCAGTGCGCTAGACCGCACGACAATCCACTTTACGTGCATTATACAACACACGGGACCTACGGCTTTACGTCCCATCCGAAGGACGAAGCAATTATGGTTAAGTACCTTGCTCAAGGACACAAGTGTCACGACCGGGGCTCGAACCCACACCCTGCTGCTGGCAACACCAGAACTTGAGTTCGGTGCGCTAGACCGCTCGGCCACGACACTCCATCTTGTGCGTCATCCATCTTGTTTTTATAAATATATAGTATATACAAAAAATGCGCTTTAGGGAATGTTATGGAAGGAAGATGCGTGGTCATTCCACCAAAGGCTTGGCACTGACAACATTTTGGCTTCCCAAAAATGATGTGTACAAGTCTATGGGGAATTATCACGCACATCCTCAGAGCAACATTCCCTAAAGCGTGTATCGCTCTGGCAGACTTGGGTTCAATAAAGTGCAGCTTCATTCTGATATTTTTGTGTTTGTTTATACATGTAGTTTGCTCAATGACAAATACATGTACACGTAAATGGATGGCATATTGTTATATACTACTCAAAACAATTAGGGAACACCGGATTTTTAACATCAAATAGGTTTGAAATGTTCCATGAACCGGGATATTCATTTGCAACGCCCTCTCTCTTTCAGTAGTCATGTCATGAAATGTGTAATCACTACATGCATCCTTTATCATCTGTTTCATTGTGCAGTTGTTTCTCATCAATTCTGTGAAACATTGTGTTTATCTGAAATAAATGATCTTGCTTTAACTGAGATTATTCCGGTGTTCCCTAAATTGTTTTGAGTAGTATATAAATCTAGATGGTTGATATAAACCTAAATTACCATCAACCTTTTCTTAAGATATTGAAAGAGCTTAATTGTTACATACATTGTATGTTTTAAAGAAGTGGAAATGTATTAAATTTGTCAAGTATAGAAAACTGGAATTTGTCGAAATTCTTATTTTTGTGTTTATTGTCTCCTCGTGAGGTGGTTCGTAATTTATGTAGGCTGACTGATTGGCTTGATGGATAGATATCATCATCATCATAAGTTTTACCGCAAACCGCTAGTTGCAGCAGTCGTCGCGGGGGCAGGGCCCGATTTCCTTGCAAGTGCTTGCTGTATAATTTGAATTTCGGTAGAGTTTTGAGTTTTGGCGCAATGTTTTAATATATTGTCTTGATTATTTGCTTTGCGATAGTGGTTGCAGTTGAAGAGCAGCCTTTTCGAGGACCTGGTGTCGTCGGTTCGGATTATGTGCTCACAGAATCGCAGCTGTTGCGAACTGATAGCTCGCTGACTGGTTGGCTGACTGGATGGGTGGATGGATGGGTGGCTGGCTGGATAGCTGGATGGTTTGCCCTTGGTAGGCTGGCTAACTACCTGGTTGGCTTGTTGGCTTGTTGGCTACTAGCTAGTTGACTAGCTGGCTGGCTAGCTTGCTAACTGGCTGGCTGACTGACAGATATGACTCGGGTAGCTGAATCGTCTGGCTAGCTGAGAGCCCTGATAGCAGAAACACGTAAAAATCACGTGTTAATAACGTTGTGTTACACGTCTTTATGACGTCTTCAAATGACGTCTTTATGACGTAAATTTGCACAGATGTAAGACGTCATATCGACGTTGTACATTCCACGTGATTATTACGTCTTCCCAGTGGGCACACGACGTCTTTAAGACGTGTTATAGACGTGTTATAGACGTCTTATTTTGGTCGTACGTGCAAAACAAAACAACGTCTTTTTCTAAAGCACCGTAATGTTACGGTGGAAGTTTCTCAAATTGTATGGATGGAGTGCTGCATCTGTCGTGAGATGGATCTGTAGAAGCTGGAATTAATCAATGCAATTGTTAATTGTATACAATGTTTTTCACTTACCTACACGTACACGTACACGTAGTCTGGTTACGACTCCTGATCCTCTCCAGTACAGAACATGTATCCTTTATATATACTGTCTTTTTGAAACTGTTTTTAGTCATGGTGGCATGCAATTATAATCTATATTTCAATATTTTAAATTTTGAATGTACTTTTTTACATAAACATAGAAGAGAACATCAAAATCCTACCTTTTTAATCATAAAATTAACATTAAATTATTTGAAAATGGCCTTAAATCACCCATTTTTACATATTTAAACATTGGAAATTATTCGAGCGCAAAGCTATGTCAAAGTAAGGTCAGATTATTTACATATTGAATATATCCCAGAGTGCAACGGGAGCGGCCATATTACGGGTTTCGGCCGTAAAACAATGAGAAAGGGATGATTATGGTAATTCACCGTAGAATTTACAAACTTTTCGGCGTAAAATTACGGTAATCCAGTCACCAAAATCAGGAGGATCGGGAACCGTTCTACTGACGCGTGCGCGGTCGTAAAACGAGGCATATTTTTTGGAAATAGACTAAACGTGCAAAACTTTTGAAACTATAACGTACCATTCTTCATTTTATCATTTTTACACGGCCTGAATTTCTCAAATTTAAAATTAACTTACAATTACGTGAGGAAATATTGCAATCTTTCGCCCCACTTCGGGAAAATTCGTTTTCCCTCGGCATCCATCCTCGCCAACCTTAATTAAAGGCCCGTCGTGATTTTTACGTGAATATCACGTGATGCCAATGGTCGTAACTTTGTTGTGTGAGCGAAGTGATTATCACGTCATATTCCAGTCAAGAAAACATCGGGAAAATCTGGTTAAATATTGACGTGGAAATCACGTCATAATATGGTCATCAAGAATCTTGAATTTGACTATAAAAACTCAATTCATGTATTAAGACGTAATTCTCACGTCATAATTGCGTCAGTCATACGACGTACGACGAGATTACCAGTTGACGACGTCTTCACGACGTCAGTCTGCTATCAGGGAGGGTGGCTGGTTCGGCTGGCTGGATGACTGGCTTGGTGATTGAATGGTTGGCTTGCTGGTTTTTTACTTTTTTACTTTTCTTGTGTCCAAAATGGCCATCTAAAGGCTAGCAATGTAGAATCGAGAAATTAATTAGGACCCACAGTGAATAGCACATCCTGCTCTGGCCTTCAATCCCCGTTGTGCCCACGTTGACTGTAATGTGATATAAATATAAGGGAACCATGGCAACACTAATCACGTAACTATCCTAGATACCTCATCCTCATTGTTATCCGCAGCGAAACTTTGTTTATTTTGCAAGACCAACCTCAGAGAAACCCTTTTTTTAATTTACTGTATTTCGTCTCTGAGCAATTTGTACATTGTCCGTTTTAGCGCTGGTAGGATAGAGCAGTCATACGCGTAAAGGACTGTCGCTAAGCAACTATTATATTAACGACTATTCTGAACGTGAACGTGCACTTGTACTACCGTACAGTGTATGTACACACGTATGTACACATATGACTGGGTTCATTTAATGATTGCGTTTTTGTTTACGCGTACACGGGTAACAATATTGTTATTCTGTTAATTGTATATTATCTTTTATAAACTGCTTCAAAAAGGTACTTAGATGAATAATTCACCAAAGTAGATCAACTTGGTTGTTCTAGCTTGCTGTATGAGTCTCTGATCCAAATAAAACTGCGTCGCACTTTTGCCGTGTCGCCACTCAAATAATTGGAAAATGTTGAATTAAATTCGGCGAAAGTGCGACGTTTAGCGCAAACTTTTGATTTAAGTTCGGCACTGCCGTGTAGCACGGCAAGCTCTGCCGTGCTACACGGCATTTGCACGACGTGCTGACGAACGTCGCGCTCTTGCCGTGTCGAATCAAAATAGAATTCTCATTCGGGATAGCTAATTTGGAATACGCATGCGCACAATAGTTCGAGGAAACAATTTCGAACAAATGAATCACAATCAAAATGGCGACCCGCACCAAAAATGTGTCTGACAGCGCGAGCACTAGTACTAGTAGCAGCGATGAGTCTTCATACGAACATTATGATGATGATTTTGAGATTAATGAGACAAGCGGGGAGTTCCATGATGATAGCCTGCCGACTTCCAACGCTGGTCGTGAAGAGAATTCACTGTTAGAAACAGAAGAGGACATAGTAACAGTTCAAAGGCAGCAAAAACATGAATCTACGATGGTTTTCATCGGGGTCCGCCATCTTGAATCTATTAAGTGCGGCAGTTTTAAATTCGACGTCTGTCACCAATTTGCATTTTTGCCGCGCTTTTGCCGCACGATTTGAGTTCGACACGGCAAAAGTGCGACGTTTAGCGCAGGCCTTAGTTAAAGTGGGTGGAAAGAGGAAAATGTAAGGGTGTCGCGGAATTTGAACCCACTAAAAGCCATTCGCACGAACTAATACTTTCAACTGGTAAATTATCTAAATGTTTTTTAATCGCCAAGAGGTAATCGGATTTAATCAGTCTACCGTATTTGCCAGATGGTTCACCCATCTTAATATTACTTTTTTTTAAACAAACTCTTTGAGTTGCGCAATAGACTTTGACCAAAATCTAGTATCCATCGTCTTTACCATCCTACTAGATTAAAAAAAAAATTAATTTCAATTTTATTTGTGAGATTTTTTTCAAAATCTTTTTTTTGTGGATATTTTGGACGATGATGGGGCGGCTAGGTTAACATCCACAGATCTTTTTAAAGATCTGTGAATGTTAGCCGATTTAAACTGGTTTTTGGGAAAGTGGTCCAGCACCCTCCCACAAAACAGGTCTAGGGGGTTTCCCTAAAACCGGTCTAGGGGGGGTTTAGGGGAGTGGTCCAGCACCCTCTCTCTCTATCTGCTACATCTGTACTAGATCAAGAAATCAAGAAATATGTACAGAAACCAACGTATACATTTTGCAGATAATTTCATTGTATTTTTAACGAGAAAATAGTGAAAACGCATTAAGATTTTCTTTAAAAAGTCCCCATATGCAACTTCGTGTACAATCTTTGAAAATTTCATGAATTATTCTTCAAACCATAAAGAATCCAAATCAACTTGATGCCATTTTTTCTACAACCGGAATGATGTTTTTCGAGGTATTTTTCGAACTAAAACGCAGACGACGAAACGAAAATTAACGAAAAGCCTACACTTTTTCCCAATTGACGCACCACGCATTTTCGGAATAAAAAAGCTTTACCCACCCCATTATCTACTTTTTTTACAAGGAATGTTGATATACACCAATATAATACAAGATTTGCCAATAAGCTTCACATTAATAAAGTAAGAACTAGTTTTAGTAAATCAACAATTAGACATCAGGGACCCATCCTTTGGAATAAATTAACACCACTTCCTCCCCTACAAACAATACAGAGCTTTAAAAAATACATGAAAAGGTTGTTACTCACTAGTAATTATTATTTATAACTATCAGTAATACCTCATATTTATAATAATACTGTGTAATTCGATTGTAATTAATAATTTACCAAAACATCATGTTTTTACAATTAAATTGTTAATGTATTTTTGCTATAATGTTTCTATATATATACCAGGTGCCTGGTCTCGTATAAGCCCCGGCTTTCTCCCAGGCACCTCCATACTTCCTTGTTGTTAATTTCATACTAGTAAAACTGTTGTATTTATTGATGTATGGAAATTCAATAAACTAAACTAAACTAAACTAAACCACTATGCAATAGGATTCTCAATTGGTGTTAATTTCGCAGCCGGGACACTGCCATGTGTCCTGTGAGCTCGGATCTGTGAGCTCGGATCGAGATATGCCAGAGTGTGTTGTTTTGCATTTCGGTTAGGACATTATGAATTAAAAGGATGGTTTCTTGTGTAATATCTTGATCAAACTCGGTGTAGTGCTCTGATTCAAGATGTTTGTATCCAACCTGTAGGTAGTCAGAGCGGTTCATAATGAAGATGCCTCTTCTTTTATCGTATGGTTTGATCACGATTTCAGGGTTGTTCCTTAGATATTTGAGGGCCGATGGTTAAGGGTTTTTCATGTTCTTTTTCCGAGTTCTCAGACGAATGTGAGTAAGTTTATTTTTTGTGGATTCCAAATAGTTTTCAAGTGTTGCACTCTGTGTAGTTTTTGGATTCCAAGTGGATGGTGGTTTGAACAGATGGGTTTTGGAAGGTTTGTTATGTATTAGGAATTCAATTCTTATTCGTCAATTTCACTCAAAAGAGTTGAACGGTTTGGTTTAGCAGGAGTTGGAACAAAGTTTAAACCTGTACCCAGAGCATTTTTATTTCAATTTGAGATAGTTTTGCTTTGGAAAGGTTTGTGATGAATTGTTCACTTTGTTCTACTAGTGTAGTCAGTAGACTATTTTTGTATTGTTTGGTTTTAGTCGAGTGTTCAAGTGAAAATTGTTTGATTTTCTGTTTTGATTGTGAGCGTTTTGCTCTTTTCGTAAATTTCCGTTTTGCCATAGTCGGTAGATAATGTAGTTATAAATAACATATACTTATATATTTGTATTATATTATTAATAAGATAGTTGGGTTGACAAGTGGCACTTGTGTAAGTGGTCATGATTTTTATTCCTTTTTATATATGTATTTATATGTATATATTTCATAACAAAACAAAATGCTCAAAGGTACAGTCTTACCTTGGTTATTTGGTTAATCCTTGTTACAAATATAAAAAATCCACCATATGCTAATCTGTCAATGGTTTTAAATGTAACATTCATTTACAATTATTTTAACTCATGATCAGTGCTTGATAGCCCCTGTTGACTGAAACGATACAACAAGTATATGCCTTAAATGGTGACAAATTTGAATTTTCACCTTTAATGTCATATGAAAGAATTTCATAGTGTTACCAGAGTTAATAAATGTAGAAAAATGAAGATCCATATCAGTTTCGTAGTATTTTGGCCTTTTCCATGCATACAGTATGCACATAATATGCTAAATATGGCGGCCATTTTAAAATTCAATATGGCCGCCGTAGGGGGCATAGGAAAAAATGGCATCAAGCAGTTTTGTATTTGTTGACATATTTATATGAGATCCTGAGAGTTTCAAAGATTGTACCCGAAAATGCATATGGACTACACAAGCTCACAGACTAAAATTTAAAAAAATAGATTTAACAATTTTTCTTGCAAACGTGAACACCTATTGTGATGAAATTTTCACGAGTTAGTTTTAAAATTATTTCTTGAATAGTGAAGTGAAGGTACATTCCCAAATATCAATGTTGGACCTTCAATTTTATTACGTTGTGTCGTTTAGAAAAGGTTAAATCCTTGTCCAAGAAGGCTATAAATCAGTTGGCTGTGTTATGCAGACCTAGGACTATCTTCCATGTAATTTAGAAGCAAATTGGAGACAATTGTTTTAATGCCTAATACTTGCTGGAGAGACGTAATAGAGTGCAGGGGTCTCAATTTTAGTACTTTGAATCGAAACATTATTTTATTTCAAATGCCTAATACTTGCTGGGTTAACATTTTGTTAACTTCCTCTGCAGAGTCTAAACTTGATTCATTTACCCTTACTGTGATTCTTATTCAGATGATGAGAGTTAAACTACAGCCACCATCAGCTACGGACCTACCAGCTTTTAATCCCATTCTACTCCCAGCAGTAATCACTCAAGTTATGCTCATAGCAAACACACAGAAGGTAGGTAATATTGAGAAATGCTTGAGTACAGTGTAGAGTAGCTGTTTTAAAGGGAAGGTACAGCATTGGTAAATATCAGGTTATCAAATTAACCCTCCTACTATAGCTGAACTTTAGTGGCAAGTAGCTATAGTGATGAAAACCATTCAACTGACTGTGTTGACTGTGCACACTGGGGCATCTTTGACTGGTTTTCACTGTCATTTTTACCACCCTTATAATTAAGGTGATAAGGTTATATTACCGTTGCTGCTGCATAAATGAGACAGTAATTTTCAGTCAAAGTATTCATCTTAAACTAGAACACCGATTCCATGCCCTGTTGAAAGTCTGTTCTGATCGTGACGATCCTGTCCTTTTAAGGTATGAATCCGAATCTGTTGAGATAAAAACTCATTTGGAATTTCTTTTTGCTTTGATCCACAGGAGAAAGTTCGACTCAAATGCAAGATTCAGTATACAATCAACGATCAAGCGATTACTGATGTTGGCGAAGTAGATAAATTCACTGTTTAACAGTTATCCCATATCTGTGTAAAATCTGTTAATATATATAGAAATATCACTCCTATAACACGCTGCCACATATACTATTATTGTATAATTTGCATTAAAATAGAATAAAATGCTCTTATATCTATCAAATATGCTAGATTTATACTTCTCACTCAAAGTTGAAGGTGATTTTTTTTAATTCTTTAAAGTTATGACTTGAAAACATGCGAACATTTATGGTTATAGGCAGGGTACAACATTGGAAATGTTGGCAAAACTGCTTCTCCATAATTATTTGCTTAATTTATTTGAATCAAGATATACAATAACCAATCAATAATGAGTTTCAGCTCAATGTAGAATCTGCTTCATGTAAAGTGTGAAAAAGCATTCACAACTTTGACAGAATACACTTGGAGCAGAAATGTTTCCATCTGGCAAATTTATGTAATTTTGCATACATTTTCCTCTGTAATGAGAATAATTTGTCAGGTTGATTGTCACCTTTACCAACTTCACATTGAGTTAGCTTTCAGACAATTAAGTGGTTATCTTCTAACCAGGTAATTACTAGTGTAATATGTAAGTAAGACTTGTAAATGTAAGTAAGACTTGTAACTTTGCTGGTGAAAAAGGATAAGTATAGACTGTTTGCGGTCAGTATTCTCTGATTGTCTTCAGGAGAATCAGAGCATACTGATTGAAACATTGAGTTGTAACCAGTCGGTTCTTTTCAGAACTATTTACTACTCAAAAGAGAATGAATGTCTACATGGTGTCACCGCAAACACTCTTTACTTATTATTTAAATGATCATGTGGTCTCAATTAGCCAACCAGTGGGGGTGCTAGGGGTGATGATGCCATTATGATTATGATACACAATGTTTTCTTGTTGGTAGCTACTGCACAGAGCCTAGTCTAGTACCCAACCAGACATTGTTAAGCTCACTATGGAGCAGGTCAAGCACCAGCCTATATTTGACATGAGCCTCACTATGACCCTCATAGAATTGTGTATACAGAACCAAGATGGCCGACATTTGATAAAGTATTTTTGATCATTTTGTTAAAACCTGAAACTCTATCATCACCCTGTTCTCCTCTAAAAACCTATGAATGACTCATACATTACCCATATCCAAGACTGTATAGTTTGATTTGCAGAGTGAAGTTTTTCTTTCTTTCTTTTATTGCCTCAGCATGTTTGTATTGTTAACGCTATCTCCGAGCCTGTTATTCTTGACTATTCTGTACCCCCAAGGCTCCATGCTCGGCCCACAGTGGTTTACTGTTTATACCTTTCCAGTTCGTGATATCATTTTGAAGTATAATTTAAATTATCATGTCGACGCTGTCAAGAACCTGCCGATTCGTGTGTTACAACGCAGGAGAAATGTATTCAAGAGATTCGTAGTTGGATGAGGCAAAACTTCTTAAAATTGAATGACGAAAAGACAGAATTTGTTCTATTTGGATCACGTCAGCAATTATCTAAAGTTTTTCTTCCATTTATTACAATTGGTGACTCGCAGATAACCCCCTCATCACAAGCACGTAATTTGGGTGTTATATTTGACTCGACAATGACTTTAAAACCTCATATCTCCAACATTGTTCGCATATCATTATTTCATATCAGAAATATTAGCCGAATAAGGAAATACTTGAATAAAAGTGCTGCTGAACAAATTATACATGCGTTTGTCACATCACGGCTTGATAACAGGAATGCTCTCCTTTACGGTCTCCCGCAGAATCAAATATCTCGTCTTCAGCACATACAAAACACAGCAGCTCGTGTTGTAACTTTGTCCAGAAGGTCATGCCATATCACACCAATCTTGAAAGAACTGCACTGGCTTCCTGTTTCACAGAGAATTGTTTTTAAACTTATGCTAATTGTTCACAAATCTTTTAATAGTATTGCTCCAATTTATATTTCTGAACTGCTTAAAGTCTACACTCCATCACGCAATTTACGCTCCAGCAACATGTCACTCCTAAAGGAACCAACTTCAAAACGGAACTAGGGTGATAGGTCTTTTTCTGTCGCGGCTCCGAGACTCTGGAATCATCTTCCAACTAAACTCAAATCTTGTCATAGTATAACTAGATTTAAGTCGCTGCTTAAAACTCATCTTATGTCACAATTCTTCAAAGATGATGTATATTTGTAAATGCATTGTAGGTACATGTATCTCAGTACATATATTTCCCCTATGCTATCATTGTAGATTGTTTGTATTCATGTTTTTTTCTTTGTTTCCGCGCCTTCAGCGCCCAGCAGGGTGGATATGTGCGCGTTACAAATTGTTGTTGTTGTTGTTGTTGTTGTTGTTGTTGTTGTTGTTGTTGTTGTTGTTGTTGTTGTTGTTGTTGTTGTTGTTGTTGTTGTTGTTGTTGTTGTTGTTGTTGTTGTTGTTGTTGTTGTTGTTGTTGTTGTTGTTGTTGTTGTTGTTGTTGTTGTTGTTGTTGTTGTTGTTGTTGTTGTTGTTGTTGTTGTTGTTGTTGTTATTGTTGTTGTTGTTGTTGTTGTTGTTGTTGTTGTTGTTGTTGTTGTTGTTGTTGTTGTTGTTGTTATTTATTGTTGTTGTTGTTGTTGTTGTTGTTGTTGTTGTTGTTGTTGTTGTTGTTGTTGTTGTTGTTGTTGTTGTTGTTGTTGTTGTTGTTGTTGTTGTTGTTGTTGTTGTTGTTGTTGTTGTTGTTGTTGTTGTTGTTGTTGTTGCTGTTGTTGTTGTTGTTGTTGTTGTTGTTGTTGTTGTTGTTGCGTGTACAATAAACTGTCAAAACAGAACCTTCATAAAATTGCACATTAATACACGAACGACACAATATTCTGTAACTCCCGACATGTTTATATATTCCTTGTTTCATTTAAACGAAATGTACAACATTGGTATTTGGAAATATATGTGTTTATCTAACCCTCTGGGTTTCAAGAAATCATACAACTAACTTGTGAAACTTTCATCCCACCAGGTCCCCATGTTTTTCAGAGAAAAAAAACACGTCAATCGTGTTTTTCTCTAAGATAAATACACTTCAGACAATACTTTCTCAGGGTGCTTGATGCCAGAACCATACTCTGAAGACTACATTTTTATAAAAAATATAACTGTGTACACATATTAATAATAAACCAACTTGTGGAATATTCAGTTAGTGGGTTGAAATATTAAGAAGATGCTTCAAGCAGGTGTTGATAATTGACCTATTTCCATGTTGGAAAGGTAATGTCATAATTGAACTAAATAATACACATCTTATTATCTGAACTGGTAAAAAATTGTAAGAATTTTATTTGACCCTTTAGGTCTTGCATTCACAAAAGCCTCACTGGGGTAAAACAAAATGTCTTTCATTTAAACAAATTTTTCTATCGCCTTTGCAATGGACAAATTAAATCATCTCAGTATTTATGTTAATCACACTAGCAGTGTCGTATAAGTAAAAGTAAGCTGTCATAAAAGTAAACATGATTGGCCATCTCTAATTACAGCCCCATCATTCTGGCCTATATGACAATTTTAACTATGTCGGTCACGCGCTTGGCTTTTATACAGATGACATAACCGATATTTCCAGCAAGGATAAGGGTGGGCGGGGACTATGGCCAAACCTTAATTGAATGGTATTTGATACAAATTCACATCAAGTCAGTTTGGAAAGAATGTCGAACCCAACCGCCAATTGTGCAGTGTCTAAGCATACGACAAAATGGTCTACATCTCACTGGATGTGCATACATTTATTGCTCAAAATCTCTCTTGGTTCTAAAAATTTTGGAGAATTACTAACAAGGTTTTAAACCGTGGAAAGCCTCCAATTTCTACTGTTGACAATGGACCAGAAATTCTAACATCTTCCTCCGACAAAGCTTCTCTGCTCGCCAAGTTATTTGCTGACAATGATTCTAATCACCCATTACTTGAGATTCTCTCTCGAACAGAAGTTGTTCTATCTCAGATGAAAATAACTGTGAAGCAAGTTAAATCAGTAGTCTCTGCATGAGTTGTCACCCATCTTGGCTAAGCTTTTCAATCGCTGCATTAAGGAGAAGTGTTTCCCCTCTTCCTGGAATAAGTCATCTGTTTGTCTAGTTTTAAAAAGGCTGGAGAGCATTGCGATCCTGGCAAGTATAGACCGATAAGCCTGCTGCCTATCGTAAGCAAGGTTTTTGAGGCACTTAAATAAACGGATTGAAAAACATCTTGATGACTGTAAGTTACTCAGTGATAAGAAGTATGGTTTTCGATCGGTCTACAGATCGCATTAGGAGAGCTCTTCATCAGTCATTTTCTACCCGACTCGTTGCTCTGGACATCTCCAAGGCATTCGACAAGAGTCTGGCGCATAAGGGACTCCTGCGAAAACTCTGGGCCTATGGAATTGCTGGCAGGATGTTTAGGGTTATCAAATCATTCCTCACAGGTCGTTCCATGAAGGTCGTTCTGAATGGTCAATCATCAGACATACACAATTTAAATGCTGGTGTTCCCCCGGGCTCGATACTTGGTCCGACACCGTTTCTGATATTCATTAATGACCTACCAGATCACGTGTTGTTGTCATTCATTGACATATTTGCAGATGACACGACATTATTCAACCATACACGCAAAAACCTTTCTCATGTGGACCTGGCTGCTAATCTGAGTTCTGATCTATCTCAAATCACATCATGGGGTGAACGTTGACTGGTTAATTTCAATGCCACCAAGACTACACTTCTGTCTGTTAATCACCATCGATCTATCCAAGCATATCCCCCCATCTTCATGAAGGGTGAAATGCTAAATGAACAGTCGAGCCCGGACAGACTGCTCGGCCTGAAGATCACAACTGATCTCAAATGGAACTCTTACATCTCTGAGGTGGGGAAGCAGGTCTCCAAGATGATTTACTAGTAAATTCCTGCAAATTATACTTGACACGGCTTTAGACAGTAAACTTGAAAGAGTGCAGAAGATCACTGCATTTCGTCTTGTACAAATTCCAGGTGTCTATGCTTTTAGTTTAGCCAACGATAAAATGGCTAACTTTGCTTAATCTCCTTAAGTACGGTTTCCAGACATCACTTGATTACGTTTTTCGCTCCTTTAGATGGATACAGATTATTATTATTATTATTATTATTAATATTATTATTAATTATCTGCAAATTTATGTAATTGATATTTTTTAACTTACTGTTTCAGAGTAAACCTGTTCAGAAGAATCTATCCTATTTGGTGATAAGATGAACACAAGTTGTTCTTCTTATCGTACGTTCGGGTTCAAATCCTCATGAACTTAATTTTTTGACCAATGTTTGTTGCTGCGATTAATCTAAAAATATTCCTATCAGATAACAGATGGAGCAACAGTCTAATGGTTAAGACACCAAACATCGGTACAGTCGACCCCGTTTCAAATCTCAGCAGTGACATGACGATTTCTTTTTCCATTTTAAATGTTTACGCAATCATGATTTATTTAAGTAAATTAAAATTCAACTTAAATATCAAAATGATTGGTGGCGCAAGCCAGTGGAGTTTGGTTTCGGTGAATGCGACCCGGGTTCGAATCCCAGTGTCGACACTATTTTAATTTTAAATGATTATGCAATCACGATTTATTTAAGTAGTTTTAAATTCAACTCTGAATACCAACAGCATAAATGGCGCAAGCCGTTAGTCCACTGGTCTGTCAATTGCAGGCAGTTCCAGGCTGGTACGTCCGGGTTCGAATCCTGCTCCTGACACACAGAGACATGGCAACTGCTGGCTGCGGCAATGGCTTGGGGACCGCCATGTCTCTCCCCTGAAGGTTAGAGCGTGGAGGAAATGTACGGACGGGGGAGAAAAGGAGGGACCGGGAGGGTAGTGACCTCCCAGAAGCGTACTAAGTTGATCACCATGCCGGTTCGCCCGGACTTTGAGTCATCCGAATACCTGGTCGACACTCTGACTAACTCTCCGCACTTTTTATTACAATAATTATTATTATTTTTTTTAAATTTTTTTTTAAATTTTTTAATTTTTTATTTATTTATTTATTTATTTATTTATTTATTTATTTATTTATTTATTTATTTATTTATTTGTTTAAATTTGAAGCGAATCGGAGACAATTTTTTTCAAATTTTGGCCTAAAAATGACATTTTTTCAAAATGATTAATACTTGCTGGAGACACGTAACAGAGTGCCTAGAACACATTTGTGGTAATTTGAGCCGCCTATCTTTCCAACTTTTTAAGAAAAACAATATTTTCTTAAAAAATATGGCTAAAATTACAAAATTTTAAACTAGTCCAAATAGGCTCTAACTCGGTGGCTGTATTCTGCAGATACATTGGTTCATTCTGTGTAATTTTGAAGCGAATCGGAGACAATTTTTTTCGAGGTGAAAAAAATGACAATGCTTACCCCTTGCCGTTTTTTCCAAATTTGGCCTAAAAATGACATTTTTTCAAAATGATTAATACTTGCTGGAGACACGTAACAGAGTGCCTAGAACACATTTGTGGTAATTTGAGTCGCCTATCTTTCCAACTTTTTAAGAAAATCAATATTTTATGAAAAAATATGGCTAAAATTACAAAATTTTAAACTAGTCCAAATAGGCTCTAACTCGGTGGCTGTATTCTGCAGACACATTGGTTCATTCTGTGTAATTTTGAAGCGAATCGGAGACAATTTGTTTTCGAGATGACAAAAATGACAATGCTTACCCCTTGTCGTTTTTTCCAAATTTGGCCTAAAAATGACATTTTTTCAAAATGATTAATACTTGCTGGAGACACGTAACAGAGTGCCTAGAACACATTTGTGGTAATTTGAGTCGCCTATCTTTCCAACTTTTTAAGAAAATCAATATTTTATTAAAATATATAAGTAAAATTACAAAATTTTAAACTAGTCCAAATAGGCTCTAACTCGGGGGCTGTATTCTGCAGACACATTGGTTCATTCTGTGTAATTTTGAAGCGAATCGGAGACATTTTTTTTTCGAGGTGAAAAAAATGGCAATGCTTACCCCTTGTCGTTTTTTACAAATTTGGCCTAAAAATGACATTTTTTCAAAATGATTAATACTTGCTGGAGACACGTAACAGAGTGCCTAGAACACATTTGTGGTAATTTGAGTCGCCTATCTTCCAACTTTTTAAGAAAATCAATATTTTATTAAAATATATAAGTAAAATTACAAAATTTTAAACTAGTCCAAATAGGCTCTAACTCGGTGACTGTATTCTGCAGACACATTGGTTCATTCTGTGTAATTTTGAAGCGAATCGGAGAAAAATATTTTTCGAGGTGAAAAAAAAAAAGGCAATGCTTACCCCTTGTCGTTTTTTCCAAATTTGGCTTAAAAATGAATTTTTTTCAAAATGAGTAATACTTGCTGGAGACACGTAACAGGGTGCCTAGAACACATTTGTGGTAATTTGAGTCGCCTATCTTTCCAACTTTTTAAGAAAATCAATATTTTATTTAAAAATATAAGTAAAATTACAAAATTTTAAACTTGTCCAAACAGGCTGTAACTCGGTGGCTGTATTCTGCAGACACATTGGTTCATTCTGTGTAATTTTGAAGCGAATCGGAGACTATTTTTTTCGAGGTGAAAAAAAATAACAATGCTTACCCCTTGTCGTTTTTTCCAAATTTGGCCTAAAAATGACATTTTTTCAAAATGATTAATACTTGCTGGAGACACGTAACAGAGTGCCTAGAACACATTTGTGGTAATTTGAGTCGCCTATCTTTCCAACTTTTTAAGAAAATCAATATTTTATTTAAAAATATAAGTAAAATTACAAAATTTTAAACTTGTCCAAACAGGCTGTAACTCGGTGGCTGTATTCTGCAGGCACATTGGTTCATTCTGTGTAATTTTGAAGCGAATCGGAGACAGTTTTTTTCGAGGTGAAAAAATGACAATGCTTACCCCTTGTCGTTTTTTCCAAATTTGGCCTAAAAATGACATTTTTTCAAAATGATTAATACTTGCTGGAGACACGTAACAGGGTGCCAAGAACACATTTGTGGTAATTTGAGTCGCCTATCTTTCCAACTTTTTAAGAAAATCAATATTTTATTAAAAAATATAAGTAAAATTACAAAATTTTAAACTAGTCCAAATAGGCTCTAACTCGGTGGCTGTATTCTGCAGACACATTGGTTCATTCTGTGTAATTTTGAAGCGAATCGGAGACAATTTTTTTTCGAGGTGAAAAAAATGACAATGCTTACCCCTTGTCGTTTTTTCCAAATTTGGCCTAAAAATGACATTTTTTCAAAATGATTAATACTTGCTGGAGACACGTAACAGAGTGCCTAGAACACATTTGTGGTAATTTGAGTCGCCTATCTTTCCAACTTTTTAAGAAAATCAATATTTTATTAAAATATATAAGTAAAATTACAAAATTTTAAACTAGTCCAAATAGGCTCTAACTCGGGGGCTGTATTCTGCAGACACATTGGTTCATTCTGTGTAATTTTGAAGCGAATCGGAGAAAAAAAATTTTCGAGGTGAAAAAAAAATGACAATGCTTACCCCTTGTCGTTTTTTCCAAATTTGGCCTAAAAATGACATTTTTTCAAAATGATTAATACTTGCTGGAGACACGTAACAGAGTGCCTAGAACACATTTGTGGTAATTTGAGTCGCCTATCTTTCCAACTTTTTAAGAAAATCAATAATTTATTTAAAAATATAAGTAAAATTACAAAATTTTAAACTTGTCCAAACAGGCTGTAACTCGGTGGCTGTATTCTGCAGACACATTGGTTCATTCTGTGTAATTTTGAAGCGAATCGGAGACTATTTTTTTTCGAGGTGAAAAAAATGACAATGCTTACCCCTTGTCGTTTTTTCCAAATTTGGCCTAAAAATTACATTTTTTCAAAATGATTAATACTTGCTGGAGACACGTAACAGAGTGCCTAGAACACATTTGTGGTAATTTGAGTCGCCTATCTTTCCAACTTTTTAAGAAAATCAATATTTTATTAAAATATATAAGTAAAATTACAAAATTTTAAACTAGTCCAAATAGGCTCTAACTCGGGGGCTGTATTCTGCAGACACATTGGTTCATTCTGTGTAATTTTGAAGCGAATCGGAGAAATTTTTTTTTCGAGGTGAAAAAAATGGCAATGCTTACCCCTTGTCGTTTTTTCCAAATTTGGCCTAAAAATGACATTTTTTCAAAATGATTAATACTTGCTGGAGACACGTAACAGAGTGCCTAGAACACATTTGTGGTAATTTGAGTCGCCTATCTTTCCAACTTTTTAAGAAAATCAATATTTTATTAAAAAATATAAGTAAAATTACAAAATTTTAAACTTGTCCAAACAGGCTCTAACTCGGTGGCTGTATTCTGCAGACACATTGGTTCATTCTGTGTAATTTTGAAGCGAATCGGAGACAGTTTTTTTCGAGGTGAAAAAAATGACAATGCTTACCCCTTGTCGTTTTTTCCAAATTTGGCCTAAAAATGACATTTTTTCAAAATGATTAATACTTGCTGGAGACACGTAACAGAGTGCCTAGAACACATTTGTGGTAATTTGAGTCGCCTATCTTCCAACTTTTTAAGAAAATCAATATTTTATTAAAATATATAAGTAAAATTACAAAATTTTAAACTAGTCCAAATAGGCTCTAACTCGGTGACTGTATTCTGCAGACACATTGGTTCATTTTGTGTAATTTTGAAGCGAATCGGAGAAAAATATTTTTCGAGGTGAAAAAAAATGGCAATGCTTACCCCTTGTCGTTTTTTCCAAATTTGGCCTAAAAATGACATTTTTTCAAAATGATTAATACTTGCTGGAGACACGTAACAGAGTGCCTAGAACACATTTGTGGTAATTTGAGTCGCCTATCTTTCCAACTTTTTAAGAAAATCAATATTTTATTAAAAAATATAAGTAAAATTACAAAATTTTAAACTTGTCCAAACAGGCTCTAACTCGGTGGCTGTATTCTGCAGACACATTGGTTCATTCTGTGTAATTTTGAAGCGAATCGGAGACAGTTTTTTTCGAGGTGAAAAAAATGACAATGCTTACCCCTTGTCGTTTTTTCCAAATTTGGCCTAAAAATGACATTTTTTCAAAATGATTAATACTTGCTGGAGACACGTAACAGAGTGCCTAGAACACATTTGTGGTAATTTGAGTCGCCTATCTTCCAACTTTTTAAGAAAATCAATATTTTATTAAAATATATAAGTAAAATTACAAAATTTTAAACTAGTCCAAATAGGCTCTAACTCGGTGACTGTATTCTGCAGACACATTGGTTCATTTTGTGTAATTTTGAAGCGAATCGGAGAAAAATATTTTTCGAGGTGAAAAAAAATGGCAATGCTTACCCCTTGTCGTTTTTTCCAAATTTGGCTTAAAAATGAATTTTTTTCAAAATGAGTAATACTTGCTGGAGACACGTAACAGGGTGCCTAGAACACATTTGTGGTAATTTGAGTCGCCTATCTTTCCAACTTTTTAAGAAAATCAATATTTTATTTAAAAATATAAGTAAAATTACAAAATGTTAAACTTGTCCAAACAGGCTGTAACTCGGTGGCTGTATTCTGCAGACACATTGGTTCATTCTGTGTAATTTTGAAGCGAATCGGAGACTACTTTTTTTCGAGGTGAAAAAAAATAACAATGCTTACCCCTTGTCGTTTTTTCCAAATTTGGCCTAAAAATGACATTTTTTCAAAATGAGTAATACTTGCTGGAGACACGTAACAGGGTGCCTAGAACACATTTGTGGTAATTTGAGTCGCCTATCTTTCCAACTTTTTAAGAAAATCAATATTTTATTTAAAAATATAAGTAAAATTACAAAATTTTAAACTTGTCCAAACAGGCTGTAACTCGGTGGCTGTATTCTGCAGGCACATTGGTTCATTCTGTGTAATTTTGAAGCGAATCGGAGACAGTTTTTTTCGAGGTGAAAAAATGACAATGCTTACCCCTTGTCGTTTTTTCCAAATTTGGCCTAAAAATGACATTTTTTCAAAATGATTAATACTTGCTGGAGACACGTAACAGGGTGCCAAGAACACATTTGTGGTAATTTGAGTCGCCTATCTTTCCAACTTTTTAAGAAAATCAATATTTTATTAAAAAATATAAGTAAAATTACAAAATTTTAAACTAGTCCAAATAGGCTCTAACTCGGTGGCTGTATTCTGCAGACACATTGGTTCATTCTGTGTAATTTTGAAGCGAATCGGAGACAATTTTTTTTCGAGGTGAAAAAAAATGGCAATGCTTACCGCTTGTCGTTTTTTCCAAATTTGACCTAAAAATGACATTTTTTCAAAATGATTAATACTTGCTGGAGACACGTAACAGAGTGCCTAGAACACATTTGTGGTAATTTGAGTCGCCTATCTTTCCAACTTTTTAAGAAAATCAATATTTTATTTAAAAATATAAGTAAAATTACAAAATTTTAAACTTGTCCAAACAGGCTGTAACTCGGTGGCTGTATTCTGCAGACACATTGGTTCATTCTGTGTAATTTTGAAGCGAATCGGAGACAATTTTTTTTCGAGGTGAAAAAAAATGGCAATGCTTACCCCTTGTCGTTTTTTCCAAATTTGGCCTAAAAATGACATTTTTTCAAAATGATTAATACTTGCTGGAGACACGTAATAGAGTGCCTAGAACACATTTGTGGTAATTTGAGTCGCCTATCTTTCCAACTTTTTAAGAAAATCAATATTTTATTAAAATATATAAGTAAAATTACAAAATTTTAAACTAGTCTAAATAGGCTCTAACTCGGTGGCTGTATTCTGCAGACACATTGGTTCATTCTGTGTAATTTTGAAGCGAATCGGACAAAAACAAATTTCGAGGTGAAAAAAAAATGACAATGCTTACCCCTTGTCGTTTTTTCCAAATTTGGCCTAAAAATGACATTTTTTCAAAATGATTAATACTTGCTGGAGACACGTAACAGAGTGCCTAGAACACATTTGTGGTAATTTGAGTCGCCTATCTTTCCAACTTTTTAAGAAAATCAATATTTTATGAAAAAATATGGCTAAAATTACAAAATTTTAAACTAGTCCAAATAGGCTCTAACTCGGTGGCTGTATTCTGCAGACACATTGGTTC
Organism: Zoroaster sp. YZ-2022; assembly: GCA_029582265.1. NCBI lineage: Eukaryota > Metazoa > Echinodermata > Asteroidea > Forcipulatida > Zoroasteridae > Zoroaster > Zoroaster sp. YZ-2022. Next base: position 95,216,064 of record CM055816.1, on the reverse strand, counting down.
ATTCTGTGTAATTTTGAAGCGAATCGGAGACAATTTTTTTTCGAGTTGAAAAAAAACGACAATGCTTACCCCTTGTCGTTTTTTCCAAATTTGGCCTAAAAATGACATTTTTTCAAAATGATTAATACTTGCTGGAGACACGTAACAGAGTGCCTAGAACACATTTGTGGTAATTTGAGTCGCCTATCTTTCCAACTTTTTAAGAAAATCAATATTTTATTAAAAAATATAAGTAAAATTACAAAATTTTAAACTTGTCCAAACAGGCTCTAACTCGGTGGCTGTATTCTGCAGACACATTGGTTCATTCTGTGTAATTTTGAAGCGAATCGGAGACAGTTTTTTTCGAGGTGAAAAAAATGACAATGCTTACCCCTTGTCGTTTTTTCCAAATTTGGCCTAAAAATGACATTTTTTCAAAATGATTAATACTTGCTGGAGACACGTAACAGAGTGCCTAGAACACATTTGTGGTAATTTGAGTCGCCTATCTTCCAACTTTTTAAGAAAATCAATATTTTATTAAAATATATAAGTAAAATTACAAAATTTTAAACTAGTCCAAATAGGCTCTAACTCGGTGACTGTATTCTGCAGACACATTGGTTCATTCTGTGTAATTTTGAAGCGAATCGGAGAAAAATATTTTTCGAGGTGAAAAAAAATGGCAATGCTTACCCCTTGTCGTTTTTTCCAAATTTGGCTTAAAAATGAATTTTTTTCAAAATGAGTAATACTTGCTGGAGACACGTAACAGGGTGCCTAGAACACATTTGTGGTAATTTGAGTCGCCTATCTTTCCAACTTTTTAAGAAAATCAATATTTGATGAAAAAAATATAGGTAAAATTATGAAATTTTAAACTTGTCCACTGAAATAGGCTGTATTCTGCAGACACAGAGGATCATTCTGTGTAAATTTGAAGCGAATCAGAGACGTCGATTTTTTACACTACCGCTCCAGGACTTCGTTCCATGTAATTTACAAAGTCAAGTGTCTACAAAACAAACAAACAAATTAAAAAAATTATTAATAAATAAAATAAAAACTATTGTAAAAAAGTGCGGAGAGTTAGTCAGAGTGTCGACCAGGTATTCGGATGACTCAAAGTCCGGGCGAACCGGCATGGTGATCAACTTAGCACCCTTCTGGTAGGTCACTACCCTCCCGGTCCCTCCTTTACTCCCCCGTCCGTACATTTCCTCCACGCTCTAACCTTCAGGGGAGAACCATGACGGTCCCCAAGCCATTGCCGCAGCCAAATTTGGCCTAAAAATTTCATTTTTAGAAATGCTTGATATTTGCTGGAGAGACGAACTACAGTGTTTAGAACCCATTTTAAATTTGTATTCTGCAGACATACAGCTTCATTCTGTTATCTTCGCATATTCCAACAGTTCACCTCAAGGAAAATATTGAAACTTGTTACTGCGTGGCTGTACACTACTAATCCAGGAATTCGTTCCATGTAATTTGGAGATCAATTGTCTATACATGGGGGGGGGGGGGGGGGCCAAAAAAAATAAATTAAAAAAAAAAAAAAAAAAAAAAAAAAAAAAAAAAATTGTAAAAAAGTGCGGAGAGTTAGTCAGAGTGTCGACCAGGTATTAGGATGACTCAAAGTCCGGGACACCCCGGCATGGTGATCACCTTAGCACCCTTCTGGGAGGTCGCTACCCTCCCGGTCCCTCCTTTACTCCCCCGTCCGTACATTTCCTCCACGCTCTAACCTTCAGGGGAGAGACATGGCGGTCCCCAAGCCATTGCCGCAGCCAGCAGCTGCCATGTCTCTGTGTTTCAGGAGCAGGATTCGAACCCGGACGTACCAACCTGGAACTCCCGCAATTGACAGGCCCAGTGGACTAACGGCTTGCGCCATTTATCCTGTTGGTATTTGGAGTTGAATTTAAAACTACTTAAATAAATCTTGATTGCGTAATCATTCAAAACTAAAACATTGTCGCCACTGGGTTTCGAACCCAGGTCTCCTGCACCGAAACCCAGTACCACTGGATTGCGCCAAGATTCCTCTTGTTATGTGCAGTTGAATTCAATACTACTTATAAATAAAACGTGATTGCGTAATCATTCAAAACGAAAACATTGTTGCCACTTGGTTTCGAACCCAGGTCTCCTGTACCGAAACCCAGTAACACTGGATTGCGCCATGATTACTCTTGTTACGTGAAGGTGAATTTAATACTACTTATAAATAAAACATGATTGCGTAATTATTTAAAACTAAAGTAATGGCGCCCCAGTGTTTCGAACCCGTTGCTTTTTCGAACCCGGTTCGCCTGTACTGCAACACAGTGCCAACAGATTGCGCCACCAATCCTCCGGTTAAATGGCGTTGAATTTAATACTACTTATAAATAAAACGTGATTACGTAATCATTCAAAACAAAATCATTGTCGCCATTGAATTTCGAACCCAGGTCTCTTACACCGAAACCCAGTACCACCGTATTGCGCCAAGATTCCTCTTTGTCTATGTAGTTGAATTTAATACTACTTATAAATAAAACGTGATTGCGTAATTATTCAAAAATATAAGATTATGGCTAACAATATTAGAACCTGCAGTGAACCATTTGATTGGCCTATCAGATGACCTCTTTAGTCATTTACTGATGTGGCTATTGTTCACAGTTGCTTTTATATAAAAAATAATAATAATTTAAAAAAAAAAAAAACCCGGGTCGCTTGTATCGAAACCCAATAACAATGGATTACGCCACCAATCTTTTTGGTATTTAGAGTTGAATTTAAGTCTATTTATAGTTGAATTTAATTCTAAAACGTGACAGCAAAACCACTTTAATGGAAAAGAAGGGCTGCAGACCAGCGCCTTAACCATTAGACCGTTGGTTAATCTGCCATGGAATAGGAATTATTGGAGATTTACTGCTAGCAACAAGCATTTCAAAAAATAGGGGTTCGAACTGCAGGACGTACTAGCCTAGAAATGCATCGATTGAGCAGATCAGTGTACTAACGGCTTCTGCCAACTATCCTGTTGGTATTTGGAGTTGAATTTAAAACTACTTAAATAAATCTTGATTGCGTAATCATTCAAAACTAAAACATTGGTGCCACTGGGTTTCAAACCTAGGTCTCCTGCACCGAAACCCAGTACCACTGGATTGAGCCAAGATTCCTCTTGTTATGAGCAGTTGAATTCAATACTACTTATAAATAAAACGTGATTGCGTAATTATTTAAAACTAAAGTAATGTCGCCAAAGCGTTTCGAACCCGGTTCGCCTGGACGGCAGCACAGCGCTCACAGATTGCGCTACTAATCCTCTTGATAAATGACGAATTTAATACTACTTATAAATAAAACGTGATTGCGTAATCATTCAAAACGAAAACGTTGTTGGCACTTGGTTTCGAACCCAGGTCTCCTGTACCGGAACCCAGTAACACTGGATTGCGCCATGATTCCTCTTGTTACGTGCAGTTGAATTTAATGCTACTTATAAATAAAACGTGATTGCGTAATTATTTAAAACTAAAGTAATGGCGCCCCAGTGTTTCGAACCCGTTGATTTTTCGAATCCGGTTCGCCTGTACTGCAACACAGTGCCAATAGATTGCGCCACCAATCCTCCGGTTAAATAGCGTTGAATTTAATACTACTTATAAATAAAACGTGATTGCGTAATCATTCAAAACGAAATCATTGTGGCCATTGGTTTTCGAACCCAGGTTTCTTGCACCGAAACCCAGTTCCACTGGACAGGAGGATTCGTCGCTAGTGGGGGGAGTGATTTGTTTTTATTATTGAGCTTTTCTACAATAAGGAGGGTTGTTCTGAATTTGTTTTGCTTACCTGTGTCGTCAAATCAACTGGGGCGCGCGTTTCCCCTTTTTGATTGCCCAGCGTGTAAATTCATACACTTTTTGTGTGTAGCTTCCGAATTGAATGCTTAAGGCCAAAAAAATCTCCCATTTGCGGTCATCGGTCAGCTTAAAAATTGATGCGGAGACGTGTTTTTTTTTGTTTTTGTTTTTTTTGTAATCTTTTTTTGTCAACAGGGAAATACGTGATACATGACTGTGTATGCGGGGACCATATTTCCCATTTACAAAGTATGGTAGCTTAGAGAGGCCTCTAACAAATCGGGCTAACGTTCATACCCTTTGTGAAAAGGTCATTTAAAACACAGGACGGCAGAAATCCCATCGATCCAACAATTTTGGCTGCAACTGGACATCGTTTCATAGCAACATCGTTTCATAGCCTAAACCTTTAATAGTACATTGCCACGTCTCTTTCAAGACCATGCATGTATCTGCTCCTGTGCTATAGGATCCTATTACTTATACCTTCGAATTATAGTGTCACGCCCAACTATAGTATCGGTCCCAACTATAAATGGGACCGATGTTGAGTGTTGTTGTGGTAGTTTCGTGTTGTAGGCCCAACTGAAAAGTTGGAACAGGACAGGCCCATTCCTAACTATAGTTGGGCTAATACAATAATTGGGCCAATACCATAGTTGGGCCAATATCATAATTGGGCCAATACCATAGGTGGGCTAATACAATAATTGAGCCAATACCATAGGTGGGCTAATATAATAATTGGGCCAATACCATAGGTGGGCTAATACAATAATTGGACCAATATCATAGTTGGGCCAATACCATAAGTGGGCTAATACAATAATTGGGCCAATACCATAGGTGGGCTAATATAATAATTGGGCCAATAATATAGTTGGGCCAATACCATAGTTGGGCCAATACCATAGGTGGGCTAATACAATAATTGGACCAATATCATAGTTGGGCCAATACCATAAGTGGGCTAATACAATAATTGGGCCAATACCATAGGTGGGCTAATATAATAATTGGGCCAATATCATAGTTGGGGCGTTAACACTAGTATATTGACGTGGACAGAGTTAAATTTTAAGTGTGACCAGCGGTGTATACGACGAAGGTTGGTTCAGTAGGGAAACCTGGTGACATCAGAATTTTCAAGGGGGGGGGGGGCACTTGAGGCAGTCTTTTTACGACACTTTCCCGAATTCAGAATGCCGGGGGTGTGGGGGGGCAGGCCTCGCATGCAGGGACATGTCCCCACCCCATAGTTATGCGTGACCACTGGGTCAGATTTATTGTTTATGTAATTTATTTATTGTAAAAATAAATAACAAAAGAGCATGTACTATACATGTAAACCAATTAAAAGCTCAGGAATTACGTAAACCCCAGTAAAACCCAATATACAGGGTGTATAAAACAAAAGATAATTAACAAAGAACATGCCACACTTGCCTCTCATCCAGTTTTGAACTTAGCAATTTTGTGCGCAAGCCAATTTTAAGTTGGTTAACGGAAGTAGCCCGTGTTCACTCTGGCATGAAATGCCGACGATAATCATGATGCTAATAAAAGCAGGAGACCACTTCAACCAATGTGTATTGACAGATTTTCTGAATATAATACATTTTTCATTTTTGAGACCTTTTTCTTACTGTATACGTTTTTTTGATACACCCTGTATATCGTAAATAGACGAAGCAGAAATAAACACAAACGGCTGAACAAGCGCAAGTTGCCAATAGCCAACTACATTATTATTTTGCAAAAAACAAACAAAAGACATATTTAAACAAAATACCATATTACCGCTAGCGTTATCTGCGTAAAATACACTTTATAACAACAATGCACGAATGATAATTAATTTTAAGTATAACAGCCTAAAATAATAATTTTGCTCAGAGATTTGACAACATTATCAAAGTTGTACTTTCCCTTTAAGTTCAGTTAAAAAGGGCCAATATCGTCATCAGAGCATACTTTCGACAAGGCATGGAATCGGTGTCATAGTTTAAAATGAACTCAGTGACTGAAAATAATACTCCGCGAGCGCGCGATAGCATAGAAAATGGCCTGATGCGATCACATGACCGTTACTGATGTATGTTTTACAAAAATTGGCCTCTGGCAGTTTTTGTTTAAATTCGACATTGCACATTTTTTCTCTTTGATGAAACAACTTCAGACGAAATAATTTCTCAGGATGATCGACAGGTGCTAAAAAATTTTTTACATCAAGTAAGTTTTAGATAATTCCTTAATTTAATTTCATGTGCCCTACCCACGACCTCCTGCTTACTAGTGCAGACGTCTTAACCTCTCGACCACCGAGCGTGCCCGATGACGATTGGCTGGCTAGAATCCTATATAGCAGCGGGTTCCACGATTCTGGCGTCAGGTGATAAACAATTTTGCCCTACACCGACGTGTGTATAGCACTGTATACTCGGTGCTTTCCGAGTGTCTGTGAAGAAGAAGAAGAAGAAAAAGAAGAAGAGGGGGTGGGGGAGAGGGAAGAGAGAAAGAAAAAAGAAAAAAGAAAAAAGAAAAAAAAAAAAAAAAAAAAAAAAAAAAACACAGGCGACTCGGGCGGGATTCGAACCCACGATCTCCTTGCTTACTAGTGCCAACGTCTTAACTTCTCGACCACCTGAATATACAGTACTACACACACGTCGGTGTAGGGGAAAATTATATCCGATTGTTTATCACCTGACGCAAGAAATTCATCAACCTGTAAATTCCTTTAATTTGATAATCTAGTAATAACTGAAGTTGTACACTGCATTCCTCCGGGGACAGGTTCAAAAAGAATCACACGGAGTCAGTACGTGTACTGTAGCTGCAGTACGGGTGACTTTTTTTAAAACAAAAATACAAAACATTCATGAATGCCCTGAAGGCTGTACAGGGTCCGTTTATTAGTGAGATTGTCAAGCAAAGATAATTGGACACTCAATCACCTTACAGACCAAGACTGCATACTGGATACAGCAGATAAGTGAATAAACATGTGGTATATTGGCTTAAACAAAATGGGGAGTAGTATTTTTTTAAGTTGATCACTTGAACTGATTTGAAATGCAATGGAATAGGCTTATCTGGAAGGATGGGGTAAATGAAATTTTTTTGAGCGAGTTATGCACTAATTAGTGGTTTTACTGAGACAGCTACAGTATACGTGCTTCCGCGGAGGGTTAATTAAATTAAACTAAATTTTATATAATATTTGTGCGTTAAGTTATTTTAGAATATGGTTCAACCATAGAAAGCGTCGACTTTAATGCATGAATCTTAGAATGAACCCTTGAACACATAAAATTCCTTGTAAGGATTTTATTCGAGGCGATTTGCACACATGTACCACTAGACTAGCAACATGTTTTCATGGTGCAAATAAATAATTATGTTACACGTATATCCAAACGTAATATAACATTTGACCGGTTATTTCATTATTTCGTTTGGACAAACTAATGAAACCGCACTCCGCCGTTGTAAATAAAATCAAGACTAAGTGCTGTCGACCTTGAGTGATAATTTCAATAGAGGGCGCTCTACACTAACTTATCGATAATAGCATACGCGAGATAGCATAGAGTTAGCAGGCACGAAAGCCAACTCTTAATTAAAGGTAAAATACACGGTTGGTAAATTAAAAATAATCAAATTGCCGATTTATAATGTTTATCATACTTAACAGAAATAATATTGCCTGCGATGCTGTCAATTTTAAAACGTGAATTAATTTCCAGTTTGAATTTAGGAGAGACTACTCTTTATCCTATCGTGAAAGATACTACACAGTACAGCTTTCACAGAGTTTGCTGTTTAATGAATATCTTGATTCAAGAGAGTAAAGTGTAATTAGCCTATAACCAGTTTTGCCGACATTACTAATGCTGTGCCTTCCCTTTAACAAATGACTACAGAACCAAACTAAAATTAATTATTATAAACGATTGGTAAACAATCCAGTCCTTTTTGCCTACATTCTTGCGGATCTGTTCTTGTGTGGTTCCATCTTAGACCTTTGGAGGTGGGATGCAGACGAAACTGCAACCGACATCTGGATTCTGCAAGGTATATAAAATTGAAATAAAAATGTAATGTCTCCGTCAGAGGCCAACCAATGTCATCCTATGAACACAGCACCCCAAACCCACATATATTAAAACAAGAAGTTACATTTAAGCAATAACTCTTCCCTCAGAAACCACTGATACTAATGTATACGTAAGTTGAGACAGCAGAGCACGCTAACCAATACCTAATGACAGCCAATGGTTGCCTAAAGTGCGCCCTCAACGGGTCATAACACATTGTCTGCGAAAATAATGGCACCGACCAAACCTTGAAAACCTACGGAAGCGTTAAAGACACAGAGCTGACCCCACCACAAAGGAAACGCCGAAGCACAGCAGACTTATGTCAAGTACCTTGAATACAAACTGGAATTTGAGCGTGAAAAGTTTTATTTGGAAAAAAAAGAAAGAGAAGTAAGGTTGGAAAAAGACAATGAAATGATGAAAATGATGATGACCCTAATAAAAAAGTAAGGTTAAACATATTTTAGGACTGCACTGCTATGAATACGGTTTGTGAAACTAACACATGTTGGTGATCATAGAATTCCATGATTTGATTCCTCTGACAATATTTCCTCCGTTGATTTGGAAAACCGTGTTAACGTTTTCAAGTTATACAATTTTATTCCTGCATTTCATTGTTTTGTCAGGATTTCCAGCATCTACACATGGACATGCATTTTTAAATTTGTCATTTTTTGATACGTTTCAAGTCCAGAGTTCAATTAAGCTCAAAGTGTGGGTTAGAAGTGAAAATTTTAATATACATTGTAAACATTCCTAGATACTTAGAATGTTGAGCAAATTTTGGCTCAACATAAACACAAGTGACTAAATGTAAAAACACATGTGGAGAGTGGATACTTGCTTCAAGTTTGACTGTTTTCACTGCTTTGCCTCATGTAAAAAGAACACTCAGAGATAGCCAAAGGGCCCGTCATGAGTTTAAAAAAGTCGATATTTGTTTTTATAACACCTGAACCATTTTATAAAGATTCTGCATATTTTTTAGAAGACCTGCTACAATATATCAAACCAAAACACAGGTTCCACAGGTAACATGACAACAATTCACATTGCCAGAATTTGATGTAGTATGGACGACTGGTAGTTTATTGGTTTCTAAGGAATAGTACAGTCTATGCACACAGTCTTTACAGGTTCACACGATGCAATAGTACATCATGACTATTTAGTCAGAATTTATGTATAAGGTATTATAAGGTCTTTTTCAGATTTACATTGTGTATGTACCACTTTAAAAATTTAAAACTTAAATTAATACTTTGTATCCCCTTCTTTGTCCTTGGTGTACAGGTTTGTGTTTTTACTACATACTGTCTTGTTTTTATCATAAATTTCATATTTATATCATTTTTTAAGTGCAATTACGTGTGCAGTCTTGTTACTTCTCGTGGCCTCAACAAATCTGAAGCGCATAATTGGACTATTTGAGGCCGCGCGTATGTGCAAAACGTCGTTTAGAACTTGCACTGTGACGATGGTCTGGCTAATGGTGCTCTATTACATAACCGGGTCCAAATATGGCGTCACCTGTAGAACACTAAAACACAATAATGTTTTTGGGGGTCAAAAAAAAAACCAATAAAAAATACTGATATGAACATGTGTAACTGTCTTAGTCTTAGAAATTTCACATTCGTCGACACGTAAAAAAATTGTCTTGTGGTTCACTATCCCTTTAATTTTATTTTCAGCAAAGGTTTTTGTATTTTCAGGGTTTGTAATTTTTGCTTGAGTAATCAATCCCCGTTATGTAATTTGCATTTGTTGTTGCTGTGATTAAAATCAATGTTTATAAATCAATTTTCCCTTGAAAGTGTGGGTGTAAGGAAGCATTGCCCAATTTCATGGAATTCCTCATTGTAACAATTGTCTTTCCCTGCTCACCGAGCTACCAACATGAACAGGAAATCAGTGTTAAGTTCCCTTTTAACCAGAGGAACATTTTATTTAGTTTTTCTTACAGAACATGAAATTGGGCACAGGAAACAAATTTATATAGGCCTTTACAGTATATAAAAATAAAATAAATAAATTTAAGAAAGTGCACAGCAACAGAAAACAAAGACTACTGGTAAACTTGCTGACTGATCAAGACCTGACAATTTGTATTCTAAACTATACTTCTGTTTGTTTTTGTTTTTTAATCTCGTGGATCATAAATATAACTTAGTTATTGAAAGCCTGACATTCCAAAAATCACTAAATTCTTACAGATACAACCCTTGACGTAGGATTCATAATTCAGGGGCTCGTAACGCAGACTTACTATATCATGAATGATGGAATCATGCTAAATAGTTCTCCAAGGAGGGTGCCGGGTCCAGCTGGAAGTAACTGCTTGTCTGATTTTCATAGATACAAGTATGGTAGTTAGTGAGGGGCCCGCCAACTAGGTAGTACTTTGCCACTGGGGATAACAGTACTTTCAGGTTCTTGCGAAAGTCACGGAAGGCAAACATTTTTATCATCTTCCCGAATACCCACTCTACACATTCTCGTACTGATGACATTCTTGAGTTGAATTCTTGTTGCTCAGCCCTCAGGTTTGCCCCTTTGAATGGACCTAGTAGATAACGTCTCATTGGATAATCAGGGTCCCCATAAAGCGCGTAGGGCAGGTCATTTCTATCAGTCAGATCTCTTGCCTCAAATTCTTGCAGCAGTCCACTCATGCGAAGGAGAGCACTATCATGTCTTCGACCTTCTAATGGGCCGTAAAGATGAGCAATCAACCCACAAGGTATCACCACTGACTGGAATTTTAAGGTATGTATCCTTTTGTGTCCGTTATAACACACTCGCTGATGATGAGTTGGCCTGCAAATTGGACGAACTGTCCCATCCACGAATCCAAAGCAATGCTGCAAAGGTGCCCCTTTGTCATGAATAACGTCTGCATAAACTTGCAGTTGTGCAGGATCTAGCCATGGTTTATCAAGGGATAGAAAGCGATGATGATGCAAAATAATTATACAAACTTCAACGGTCTCATTGATAACGAGTGAAAGGGTGGATTTCGGTCTCCCAAAAAACTCTTCCAAGTCCGATAGGCAATTTGGGTAAGCGAATATCCTGAGGACCATGCAAATAGCATCAAAGCTACTGCAAGTGGACCCGTTCTAATTAAAGTTAGTTTCTGTGGAAGTCCAAGTAGGCCTAAATGTCGTAGCCGGTAAATGTCATCCTTTAAAAATCTGAACTTGTCTAAGCACTAATTATCTGTTAGTGTTAATATATCAAACCTGGGCCAGTCTGGATTGAATGTGATTCTCTTTGGTATCGGTGCATTGGTCAAGAGAAGGTATTATAAAGTCATAGTCAAATTCGTTTTCAATTGCAAAATCGAGCATACTCATGGGCGCAGCCATTATAAGTTTGCGCCCTCTATAGCCTATCGTAAATGTAACCGCGACGATCGACGAAACACCCAAACTACACGTCTGAACGGTTACGCGTACTGTCATGACGGTTAGTAACTCGCCGCGGCGAGATAGTAACTCGCCGCGGCGAGATAGTAACTCGAATTTTTTTTGGGGTTGTGGCCCTTTAACGCTTCCGTAAAAACCAAACTCCCTGTGCGCCGGTTTAATAACTCATAAATATGATATTCCATTATGTAACATTTTCTTTTAAACAACACGAAAGTTTATCCTTAGTGATTCAACAACTACTGCCACTTGGTCATAACTATGTACTTCTTGTTTGTCTGTCCGTTTTGTTTGCCAGGTCAGTAAAGTAATAGTTAATTCCATTTTATTGTTAATTTATAAAAAGCCGTTGCTGTTGTCCCATACACATGTATTATATTGTATATTATTGTATTGGTATGTTTGCACGTATGCTAATGTAATATTGAATTAATTGAATTCTTACCAGGAATGCTTTGGCGAAATACTGGATTTTCGTCGGAAGATAGTTGACATGTTCGATGCATGTGTTCTTCAAGTAGCCGGGAGCAATGATATCGCAGTTCAGCATCATAAATTTCTTAAAAGATGCCTAAAGCGACAAACAATATGTAAAACACTTTACTAATGATGTCAATCACATGCTTTCCGACACAAGTAGAGAATTAGCTGTTGCAAACTGCTTACTAACCGAAAGGGCCTGTAGAATAAATGCAAAACAAACGTTGTTGGCCTTACGTTTCGAACCTAGCAGATTCTTTCTCATAGGCAAAATGGGACAGAGTACAGACAACATACATAGCCTACATGGGACAATAACAATTATCTGTGACTGGCTCTGGCAAAACCCTAAACTTGGACCAAATTTTCAAAAGTGACCTCCCAAATTTATCGTGAAAATTAATGTTCCCAACAACGTTTCATGATTTTTCTTTTTCCATCAAAATCTAGAAAAAATGCTCTATATGGTGACATGAAAACTGGTCCCCTGGGTCAGTTTTTGACCTTTTCATAGCCGTTACGCATTATGGTAAATGCCTTGAAGTTTTGGGTTGCCAGAGCGGGTCACATTTTACAATTTATTTAAGGGGGTTCTGTTGAGCCAGTAAAAACTCATAGCGGTCAGATGTTGTCATTTAATAGACCAACCCAGATTGGCCCTTTATCCCCTCATATCCATATAGCAACACTGGGAACTGTCGGTCATTGTCGCGTGGCAATGACCAACGCAAAGAGCTTGACCAAGATTCCAGTAGTCATCACGGAAAGGCGTTACCCCATCGGTCAATATGTGCTGCTTAATTGAACAGGCCTGATCAGTGTATTGGATTGGTATAATCCAGACATTTTGAAAACATATTCACTCCACTGCATACCAGTCGTGGAGTCGTTCATATTTGAATTTATTCAAATACGAATATTCGTAATTTCATTCGATATATTGAATGTATTTAAATAGATTGTTTTTGTATTCGAATAATCAGTGTCCAGAATGTTTTTTCAATGTATTCGACCATGGGTCTGCTGCATAACCCAGGGCAGAAACGGTGGGACATGGCGATATCGAAATCGACCCCTCCCCCTCCCCCTCCCCCTCCCATTCGCCACTGCATTAGCGCGATGGGTTTCTATGTATATCAGTTTGGACACTTGTTTAATTGGATTTCTTTATTGGTACTTACCATAAACCCGTCGTTAACCATCATGTTGGTCATATATAATGGAAGACTCTTGCAAACTTCGCAGGCCATGCTGCCGCTGCCGACTCTTAGCGGTGACACAACCTTTGCCGTTCCCCTGCCCATATGAGCTGCATACGAAACTACACAATTCTGATGGGTTTGCCTGGAAATGTAGGATGTAGTTGGGGAAACACGTTAAACAGTTATTTACGAACTTCGACTACTAATAGCTGAAGCGCATTCAGGTCTACGCTACTATCGCAAGACAAGGGTACCAGGGCAACAGCGCACACCTGTTCTCATAGTCAGAACGCAACTATTCATATCCCCAGCAAAAACTGTGGTGTCAACTTAACACGCCAGTTTTTGCATTGTACCTTGGCGATTTCTTGTGATGATTGAGGGGACGCGTCGGCGTGACCAGACCCCTGACCTGCTCCTCTCCCATAACTGACACCCCACAAATAAATAAATAAAAAATTGTTTACCTTTTCCCCCGCTATTATTGCAGACTTGACTCAATTTGTACATTACTGGGATGCACAAGGACATGAACATATTTATTTGTTTGGTTAAAATACAAAAAATTATAATGACGACGACGACAAGTCATACTAAGTCATTAACTTACAAGCATCATAGCAGACCATGTCATGGCCCTGCCTGGAAAAGTATCGACTCTGCTAACGCATTGCTTATGTTGCGGGGATGTGGTGTTGAAGAAATCACATACTACCAGCATGAATTGTTTGGTAGCGTCCTAGTAAACAAAACGGAGGAAAAAGAATCAATATGATGCAAATAGTAATATTTTAGATGAAAATACAAACATTTTCCTACTAATTAGTGTATTTTCTGAAAGCATAGAGAAGCATGCTGCCGTCTATTTATACTGATTAGTGATAAAATGTGATATAAATGTTAACATTTTCTTCGTAATTTATGGACCGGTTTCGCTGAAACATTCATAGATGGTTTTAATGCATATATAACTTGAACTTCATACTACCCTTTCAAAACCTTGGGTGCATAAAATAACACCTGTGTATGGTTCCAAAGTTATTTTGTGAATGTGCGTTTTTGAGTGCGTTGCCCAATATGAACAATGCTGTAACACCCCAGGCAGTTTTGTGCAGGTTTTCAAAGGATTAATAATAATAATACTGTGTACTTATATAGCTCATGTATCTATTAAACTGGTGCTGAAGACGCCTAAATAATATCCCCTGCTAATCAGGCTCATAAATCTTTTCTGAAACCATCTCAGCTCCCTGGTGGAAGTATACTGCTCAATTACATCCGTTTTGGAGCATGTAGGACTTATCAAACAAGCAACCAATTCTGATCTGCCCCTCGCAGGTACCCATGTACTCCTGGGTGGAGAGAAACAATTGTGGTAAAGTGTCTTGCTCAATGAGAGAGGTACCACGGTCGCGGTCAAGATTGTAACCCACATTCTGACGAGTCAGCCATCAGAACACAAATCAAAGCACTAAACCGTGGCACTATAGCCACTGTACCCTTTTGGAAATCTCAACAATTATAATTTAACACAACGCACTGTTTTACACTAACTTCTCTTTGTGCAAGTAAAAACACTTAGCATTCTAACCTCATACCCATTGTGATTGACCCCAAGTACTCACCCGCCCTTCTATTGGCCAGTCAGCATGTCCAGGATGGGAATTTGTTTCTGCAGTACACATTTGTATACTAAAAATGAATTTTTGACTATTTTCCTTTAAAAATATTTAAAAATCTCCATAACTGTGAATTACTATTATATAGAAAGGCTTTCCTTCTAAATTAATGTTGTGGTTAATAAAAAATGTATAATAATATACATAACAGCAAAAGAAACGTCACCCCTAAAAATATTTATTATTTTCATTTTATAATTAATATAATTTGTTTAATGAAGATTATGAGAATAGAGTGTAACACGAACACAATGTGGCAAATTTGGTTGACCTCAAAATTCGTCATGCATGACGTCTGAGGACACATAAGCTAAACACGTTCTCAGACTTATCAAAATTTAGGGGGTGACGTTTCTTTTGCTGTTATAATAATAATAATAATGTGTGGACTTATATAGCGCACGTATCCACCAACTAAGTGGTGCTCAAGGCGCATTATATCATTACCCCTGCTCATAAGGTTCATAAATCATTCCTGAAACCATCTCAGTTCCCTGGGGAGTATACAGCTCAATTGCTGCCATTACAGCGCATATAGGGCTAATCAACCAACTCTGCCCTCACAGGTACCCATTTAACCCCTGGGTGGAGAGAAGCAATTATGGTTAAGTGTCTTGCTCAAGGACACAAGTGTCACGGCCGGGATTCGAACCCACATTCTGCTGCTAACACCAGAACTTGAGTCCGGTAAGCTAGACCGCTCGGCCACGACACTCCACTATGTATATATATATATATATATAACACGAAAAGGAAATGCTGTGTGGCCATTACCTGGACATCATTATTTTCAAGGATCTCTTTGACCAAGGTAGCAGTGCCCTCACAGTATTCACAAGCCCACTGGCCATCCTGACAAACCTCACAGCCAGCAACTAAATTGAAATCAGAAAAAATACTTAATTATTAAAGCCGGAGGCAGAACATGATGCAATCTTTGTTCGTGCAATAACGACTGAATACAACACAATAAGACTGGACAGCAATTAGGGAATGTATATCAGAGGCATCCATACTTTATAAGAATGAAATGTTAAAGAAACCATGTGAAAGTACATGAAAATACACTCCTTGCCACGCATTCTAATGTGGAAAATAGATCACTGCTGTACAAATTATTTTGTACTCCACATTTCCAGTTTTTTTCAAGGCGTAAATCTCAGGGTGTTTGGTACTATCACCAACTTCACATCAAGTAAGTTTTTAGATTATAATTCAGTAATTGTACTTTCTTAATGTAAAAGAGTGAAAAACCACTGTTCCAAAGAGCTATATGGCGGACAAGTGGTTGGATTGGATATAAGAGTAAAATTGGTAGTGTATAAAGAGTGAATTGCTGGCCTTTTGGTGTCGGGTCAACTCGTACCCACGCAGTATTAATATATTTTTATGCGCAAAAAGAAAGATTAAGGGCGTCTTCAAAGGCGTCCTACATTTAGGGACTCAATGCTGGATAATAGTAATACCTTGTATGGACATCATGATGGGCATCTCGGTAACAATGCATCATTACGTTCACCATTTCGTGTTAATGGGGTACAAGCTGTTTGCACTTAACCGCGCTCGAGGCAACGCGTTGGCTGATTACGCGTTAGTGGAGGTGCTGCGCTTGAACAAACAATGGATTTGGAGTTTTGGGCAAATAGTACTAGTAGCCTAGTAATCATGATGCACTATGGCTAGGAGTGATTTGAATGCATGGTTTCAAAGAACAACTCTCCTTCCATGTATAAATAACAAAAATCCAATTGTATTTATTTTTCATACTATAATAGGCAATAACAATAACGTAAATTTTGCATATTTTGGTGCAAATTTTGCAATAATGAGTAACTCACTGTATTACCATACATTTAGACCTGTGTATTCATACATTGCCACAACACAGAACAAAAATTTGTAAAACTTCACATCAATTTCTAAGGAAAACTCTCATCTTTTGATGATGTGTCATCTGCATTTCACTAACACACGGGCATTTTACTGGAATACAGCGGCAGGAACGTGACTCTCACGTCTAACGTTGACTTTAACGCGTGAAACACGTTCACGAAAAACAGGCGGTCTGGTGTCCTTCACGTATCACCCTCAAGACCATTACGTTCAATCACAAAACAAACTTGATCATTGGAAAGCCAGACTAATAAGCTACAAATTAATTTTCTATCAAACATAAGTAAATAGAGGCCGGCAAACAAAATACAAGCTTCCAAATTTATCGATCGCCGGTGATCGATTTTTACACAGGGCCGAGTGCACTTACAAAGAAATGCCCATGGAAAGGAAGGCGCATTGTTAAACATGGTTTGTGAGAGGACCAACATGGCACCCAGTGGCTTTAAATGGAAGCGCATGGTCATTACAATAAGTAAGCACGCGCTCAGTGACAAACTTTAATGAGCTATGACATCATTTACATAAGCTAATTACAGCACGCGTTGGTTTGGGAAGTAATGAATATTCATTTAACGATCACGCGGTGAACTCCTCGCGTCGATTAGCCAATCAGCATGCAGTACCGTGAAGATTGCACGCGGCGCACAACTGTCATTAGAATGCAGTCGATCAACTTCAGTGGTCTGTGAATATTACTTAGGTACATACAATAAAATTATGTAAATTTCATTCAAACTTCGTTTGAATATTCACTATGGTTGACAGCAACTAACTGTGCAGTTACTTTAGGAATGAACTACATGAGTGAACGGCAAATAAACCGCCCACTGGAGGCCACATGGAGCGTCTTGACCACCGCGCGCGAACACCGTTGTTAATGTTTTGTGTGTACGTTTGTGACATGACAGAGCTCGGTGCAGTGTGCTGAAGCGCAAAAGTTGTCGTTTTGAATTCGATGGGTACATATGGACAAATTTTCCACAAGCAGAAATATTGGGTTTCTACAGCAAGTAGACAAACTAAATTTGCATGGGGTGCAATTAATATGTTCAATACCTGTTTCTTTTGGGATTTTGGGTTTCATAAAATAGAGGGTATATGCATTTGGTCTATACTTGTCTGTGTGCGTAGTGCAGTGTGTATTTCAACGCTGGTGTTTGTATGAGAGATGTCCGTTTACTTATTGTAATGTCCAGAAGAGGATGAACTGGCATTTCCTGTTCTTCTACCACAATGCAAAATTCAAAGGAGATTACTCCACATCACCGTTCATTACACTGGCTTCATATCTCACAACGCGTTCAATTCAAGTCTTCTACCCACATGTAGGTATTAACCAGTTCGCGTCGGGAATAAAAAAGTTTTTCTGGGCCCCTGTGCGGGTTTCTTTTTCCCACACAAACACGTTAATGGAAGCTTCCACAGCGCGTGGCCACTATATGGCGTGTTTAGACGCTCTCCGATCCGTGGTGCAAAAAAAAAATTGCGTGTATACACGGCCTCCGACGCTAACTGGTTTTAAATAGACTTTTGATGTGATGTTATACTTGCTTGATATATCTTTATTCACATGAAATGAGACACATCAGAATGGAATGGGAGTTTAACAGTGGTATAAAATATTATTTCCCTTTTAAACAAGTCAGATTAATAATTATTAGCACACACCTTTTCCATTGACACTAAAAGCCAGACAGGCAATCGCAATCACCAAAGCCAATACCATTTTTGTGGTCTTCAAGTTTGTCCGTGGGCCCTGTCTTCGGTTGAATGTCTTCAAGACGTTCGCTTTCTCGTGTTTGCATAAGTCGGGTTTATATAGCCCCCCAGTCACCTCGCGTTTTGCTCTAGCCCTGCCCAAACATTCCTAGGGACGTCCTTAATAATGACTGCAATGGCTGCAGAGTCTGCCTACTTTATTGAACAAAAGACTTCCCTATAGTAACCAAACTGGGATCCAGCCAGTCCGCCTTATTTAGCATAACAATTTACGGTACTTAAAAAGGGTCCCTTGATATTTTAATTTCCACTAAGTCAGCTGAGTAGGCCGACTGTGCCTTGTCCGCAGACTGGCGGGCTGGCCGTCTCTATAGACTCCCTACAAAGGGATTTCACCTCCCATTGTGATTAGGATCAGCGATTTCTGCATCAAATACCAGAGTTGATCTGGAGCTGGAGAGGACCACTAGAAAATCCTTTGATGTTTTACCAACCAAGACAGCAGCCAGTTTTAGACAACAATGGAGCTGTCAGTCATTCTGCTTGTGTAGTTTACAAACTTTTATTAATAGACCTTTGGGGCAGGATAAAAAATAACACTTCATCAGGGGTAGATATAATTATTGTTGATAAGTAAGACTAATTGCGGTGACACCATGTGGAATCTCAATTGAGTAGTAATTAGTTCTGAAAAGAACTGGTGGTACAACTCTTTTTCAGAACTAATTACTACGCAATTGAGATTCCACATGGTGTCACCGCAATTAGTCTTACTTATCATCCTCACCATGCAAAGCTACAAGTTTTACCTATAATTATTGTTGGTTGATCAAGTAATGCTAACCACTTCAAGAAGACTTAATGTATTTTGTAACATTCCGTTTTCAAAAACTAAGGTTAGAAAGTCCAGCATATTAACATGACAACAATGTGTGCCGCTATTGTGCAAGAGAAGTTCCAGGATTTGAAACTAATGAAGCTGACATGTCAATCATTCTGGCAAGGAACGATTTCTTTCAAAAAATTTGCATAGCAAAACTGCGATGCAAAAAATGAATTTGCATCAGAATTTTTTTTTTTGTATAGCAAGCTGTGAATTTTGTATAGCAAATTTAAAATTACAGTATGTAGTGTGAATAGGTAAAGGTTGTTTTTCAATGCTTTACTGTCGTTTGGTTCATAATATTAATGTTCAAATTTTTTCAAGAAATAATCATCTTTAGTGTCCGGAAATTGAGCCACAGGTGTTAAAAAAATTCACGTATTTCTTTCTTCTAGGCCAATTTCTTCATTATTTTCGCCAAATTGCAGTCATTCATGTCTTTTTTGTTTACATTGTTATATCGATCACTAAAACAGAGGCAATACCACGAAAACAAATTACCGACTGCGACATGTTCAATCGGGTGCTTTTCAAAGTGAATTTCGCCGAGTGTAACGTTAATTTGTGGTATGATCAAGCTTGATTTAAAAATTCGTCAGGAAAATGAGTGGGTCACCGTGGTTGAAAGTGCAATCATATCATGTGCCGAAATTATTCTAAATCTCACCACTACATATATAAATGAATGCTCATTTTGTTAAATG